>OY728151.1:797701382-798951382 GCA_963277665.1 Viscum album
GCAAGAATGTTTCCCCCGAATTTCGACGAGTCTTATACCAATTAAATGACATATTAACGCGTTCATACCTTCTTTAATGTTGTTCATAATTACATTGGACGTGTCCCCTCAAAATCTCAGCAGATTTGGACATGTATTCCGAGAGTTATGACTGTTTTACTATGAGCATTTATTCTGTCCAGTCAGACTCTCCAAAACGAAATCCTCCAGATTAGGGCGCATTAATGACCCAATAAAAGGCCAATTCACTCGGTTCATACTTCATAAAAGATTCTCCAAAACTCCTTGCGCGTCCACCCATCGAATTTAACATTATTTGGGCCCACATTGGATGAGTTATGGATCCCACATCAAAACAAGGCAGAACTGAAAACAGTTTTCTTGAGCCAACTTGTGATCTTCTTTTAAGCTTCCATATGGCCGATTAAGATTTTAGTCCAAATATATTAAATGAAGCCCTGGATGTGTAAAATCTGGAAAAGAATTAATTTTGCAATTTGGAGTAGTGTAGATAATGTTATGGCCAAACTACCAAAATAATTTAAAACTGTTAAAAATCCAAAATGGCCAATTTTTACTATTCATCTCAAAATAAAACCATTATCAAAAAAATGAAACAATTAATCTTAGAGGAACAATTTTGTGGGTTTAAAACAATGATATTTAATATAAATTAATTGAAAATATTTTCTCTATCAATTCCCCCACACTTAGAACTTGGACTCCTGGACAAGTAAAAATGAAATCAAATCAAATGCAAAACACATATCAATGAGATCAATCAAATCAATTTCAAGAAACAAAAAGATATCATGCCTCATCAAAAACTATTATTTAAATTTCTAAATTTAATATTTTAATATATTTCAACTTCATTTCTTATCCCATGCACACAAAACAGCTACCTCACATGAATTCTCTCTCATCTCACAAATGTAAAGGCTGAACAAGGCTTTTCTCATCCAAACTCACACAAGAGTCACCATAGGTTTGATAAATTCCTACTTCTCCACATGATGTGAGTCAAGGACATGTGTTTCTCATGAGGACTTTTTAGGGTTGTTCTGTGGCTTCCGGTTGGTAGGATTTAGATGTTAAAAGTTCTGAGGCCGAAAAATGAAGGCTTGGCTCTTATTAAAGCAAAATTGCAAGATTCAAGTTTTCACTCAAATATGGTCTCCTTCACTTCCCATTTGTTGAAAATAGGCTCCATCATCATTCAATCAGCTTAGCAGCAAATATTTCAATCTTTTCAAACATAATTTTTTTTAAAGCTCTAGATAGGCACAACTTTCTTTTTACATTGGAAGCTCCAGAAAGGCACAACTTCTCTTGTCATAAAAGCTCCAGAAAAGGCACAGCTTTCAACAGAATAATTTTTCAGCATCACACACATCTCTTCCACAATTTATTTTCCACCCAATGTATAACCAAATGAGGTAGTACACCACAAGACTTCTTCCCCCACACTTAAGTTCAACTAGATCATGCAATTTTTCTTCAAGAGCAGGTATGATAGGGAAAATTGGCTTGTAATGTGGCTAACCTAACAGGCAATTCATGGCTACTAGGGGCTACAATGAAGGATAAATGTAAAGGTGGGACATAATGAAAAGTATTATTTTGAAAAAGTGGCTTCAAACAAAATAAATGCCTCAATCTTTTAAAACACATGTACCCCAACCCTCATGTTTTGAAAGTAATAAATCAAATTCTGGTTAAACCAAGCATGGTCTGGTTCTCTCACGAAATGAGGTGAATGAAAAGAATATGACAAAAATGTAAAGACCCGTAAAAATTCAAGGGAAATTTTTTCTTAATTTTCTTTAGAATTTTACAAGAGCGCGGTTTCAGACGGCACCTGATTCTGAGGCCCGGAGTGCCCGGAATCATTTTCCGAAGTTTGTCTCGGGTACGTTCAGTGAACGAACGAGCGGGAATTCCTAACTTTTGATCCGGTGCTCGGAATTGAAATACGAGGGCACCGATGAACTCGCAGCGCCGATATTCGCTTAAAAAGACCTTTTCGGAAGTTGCGTTTGTTGCGGGTTGAAAGTTAGTTTTTAGGTTTTTAGTTTAAGTTAAATAAAATTTGTGAAGAAAAAATTTTATTTTAACTTGACAAATCCTACCAAAGGGGGTTGGAAGTGGGAACCACATCCACTTAACCTCCCTTGGGAGGATTATGTGTGGTGGGGCCCACACGAGGCTCCCAACCTTTCATCTTCTCCCAACTCCCTTAACCCCTCTTTAATGACTTGAGTTATTTAATTTTGGAGTTAATCTTTTTGAATTTCAAACCTTGAAATTCTTTTGTTAGGTTTGTAAATAAAATAAGCTATTATTTTATTTTGTTGGGTTAGAACACTTTGGTCATCTTGAGAGCTTTTGGGAGTTTTTCTTCTTCTTCTTCAACTCTGATGAAGAACACGAAGAACCTTCGAACTTGACGAAGAACGCTCAAGCTCCGACGAAGAACGCCGCTCCTCTCTTCTTCGTCTTCCGTGTCAACGAGAGGGAACGCCGCTTCCTCCTCGGACTCCCTTCGTCGACATAAGTAGATTCGCCAACGACGTATCTCTTCGGGCGTAACTCTTCGTCATCGGATTTGACGAACGACGACCGCGACGCCCGACCTCCGCGACGTTGTCTTCCGCGGAACGTTGTCAAATCTACGAACCTATACCCGAGGTAGGGGTTGTTGATTATTGTTTAATTATTTTTATCCTTGCTCGTGGTTCATGTATGATTAACGAAGGATTTTAAGTTGTGTTTTAACGTGAGGGGGGATGGACCGCATGAACACGGCCAAACCCCCTCCATTGTTCTTTTTGAATTGCTTTGAGGGTGGAAACAAGGTGGCGTGGTGCCGTCGCACCACGCGGTTAATTGTGCGTTTATTTTTACGCAACGCCATCGCCGCACCATGGAAGAAACATAAAGGACGCGACGCTGTCGCGCCGCGTTTAAAGAAATCGAGGTGCGGCGGAGGGGCACGGTGCCGTCGCACCGCGCCGGATGACGAACACCGCGGCCGATTCCGGGCCGCGGCGAATTGAGAAGACCGGCGGCCGGTCCGCCGGCGTCGGAAGCCGAAGAGGGGACCGGATTTTTCCGGTCCCGTTGGAGAAAACCGGCCGGCCAGCTGGCCGGCCGGATGGAATTAATCCGGGGGAAATTAATCCCCCGGCCAGTGCACAAAACCCCCCTCATTATGAGGGGGGCGGTTTCCATGAGGGGGGGGGGGGGGGCAGCAGCCCCCCGGTTTTTCTCCATGCCGGCCCCCACGTGGGGGCCGTTTTTTTTCTGCAAAGGGCGCGGCTATGCCGCGCCGCCCCTTCCAATCAGCGGGGGCTTTGCCCCCCGCGTGCAGCCACCGTGCGGCGCCAGGCCGCCGCGGCCCCCGCGCCGCCGCGCCGCCACGACGCCGGCCGGCTGGCCGGCCGGGCCGGGTCGGACCCGGTTCGGGTCGACCCAGGGGGTTCGGGCCGGGTCGCCCCGGACCCAGACCCCCCGTTTCGAAGCAGTTTCGGTCTTTTGGCCATAACTTGAGCCTCAGACATCCGATTGACGAACCGTCTATGGCAACGCGATCCTTGGATCGAGACGGTCGTTTCGGTATATCGCACTCAAGGTTTCGGATTACATTGAGTTCGGCCGGGTTGGTTCGTTCACGAAACCAACCGGGCATTCGGAGCGGAAACGCTCATATCTTGAGCTACGGACGTCCGATTGATGTGCCGTCAGCTGTGTTGTGTTCCTCTTAGTGAGACGGATCTTTTGGCATACTCCGCCCGAGGTTTGGACGCAGGTGGAGTAAGGTCGGGTTGGTTTTTCCTTAAAAACCAACCGGGCCCCGGGGACGAAAATGCCAATAACTCTCAGACCGGGCGTCCGATCGACGCGCCGTATGTTGCGTTGAGTTCCTGTTGACGATACGGAACTTTTGGATACATCAACTCTGGACTTTGTGACAGTTGATGTATCAGCCTCTCGGCTCGTGGAGCGGACCCTCCGAATGAGCTTGCTGTGTGCGGGAACCCTAGTGCTGGCTGCGACTGCTACTACTGCTACTACTGCTACTACTGCTACTGTGACTGTGACGACGACAGTACAGAGATCCTGTGTGGATTCGACGACGACGACTACAACACTCAGCGATCCTACGTGGGTCAGTGCTACAGGTCCTGTGTGGGCCCGATCCTGTGTGGGTCTTTGCGGGGGTTAGTTACCTATCGATCCTTCGTGGGTCCGACGACTTAGATGGATCAGAGATCATCTTTATCGTCCTTTGAAGAAGTATACCTGTGTGAGCTGAATCCTGTTGTTTTCCTGTGTGGATTGTGTTGTGCATTCCTGTGTGAATTACGTTTGGCTTTCCTGTGTGGAATACGTTTACTTTCCTGTGTGGACTGAGTTGTACTTGGGCTCGGAGGTTGGAGCATATTTGAAATTGATGA
This sequence comes from Viscum album, assembly GCA_963277665.1. Lineage (NCBI taxonomy): Eukaryota > Viridiplantae > Streptophyta > Magnoliopsida > Santalales > Viscaceae > Viscum > Viscum album. The sequence continues at coordinate 797,705,843 of OY728151.1, forward strand.
CTTAGGTATATGTATGGGCATATACCTAAGCAGAGTCGGTTGTTACTTCGTGATTGTACCTTTCTTCGTGGTTTATCCTTTGTGGATTTGAGAGACCTTCAGGGGTCTCGGGGTCCCTACTGAGTAGCTTATACTCACCCCTGCACGGGCTTTGCCCGCACTACGTTGTGTTGGTTGCAGACGACGGACAGCGTTGACCTTAGCTGAGGCTTGCAGAGCGGGACGGTACCCGGAGGTGGACCACTGGACGGGACGTGCTCGGAGCGGACAGCGGGACCCGTGGAGCAGAGGAGCTATCTGTACCCATCCTTTAGGTGGGATTTCCAGTGGATAGCTCGGTGTAGCGGCTTTTACTTTTCAGTTGTTGTTTTCCCTTTCGAGTTGTACTTTACTTTCAGTTTGGGTTTGTATACTGGCCCATTTACTTTTCCGCACTTTCAGTTGTACTCTGCTTTTGTTTAGTGTTTACTTTCCGCTTGCTTACTCTGTGGTGTTTGTTTACTTTACAAAGGCAATGTCTTCCCTTTTTACCGGGATTTACGCCTTGGTGCTAGTCGCCAGCCCCTGGCCTATGGAAGGCGGGCTTGGGGTAGTCACGGCACGGACCCCGAGGGCGGGTCGTGACAAATTGGTATCAGAGGAGTTCGGTTCTACCGCGAACTCTGATCTTTTCTATGTGAAGCTATAATGTCTAGCGTATTGAGTGTGGTTATCAGTCTAGGGAGTCCAGTGTTGGTGCGGCGGCCGACGTATCCGTATACCAGGACCCTGACTTCTGATTTCCGACTTAATGCACGAAAACATTGATTGCGTGTGTGTTTCAAAGTTTTCTTTGTGATTACTTATATCAGCTCACCAGGTATACTGTTCTGACCGTGGCGCATCTGTTTCCTTTTCAGGATGGCCCCACGACGGCAGCCAGCTAGGGTTCCGAGAGTCGAGCGTGACGACAGCCCACCGAGCGACGAGGCCTCGGTGCAGGGCCCTTTGTCAGCAGTGGCACCGGCGGTAGCTCTACCCGCCGAGCCCCCGATGCTTCCAGCAGCAGCCGCTGACGATGCACGTCGCCTCAGCGCACTGCATGAGTTTCAGCGCCAGCGACCGCCCAGGTTTCGTGGGGAGACGGATCCCCAGGCAGCAGAGGACTGGCTGGAGGCAGTGGTTCGAGTGTTTAGGCTAGTGAGGACACCAGCAGACCTCATGGTGTTCCTCGTTGCGAGCCTACTACACGCAGCAGGAGGACGATGGTGGAGCCTGATGATCCAGGTGCATGATGAGGCATCTCTACTTTGGACGGACTTTGAGAGCCTCTTCCGCTCGGAGTTCGTCCCAGCCACCCTTCGTGCAGTGCGTATCCAGGAGCTTCTTCAGCTGCGGCAGGGCAGCATGACGGTCGCTCAGTACTCGGCGAGATTTACTGATCTCTCGCGCTACTCGACCGACATGTTACGGGACCCATTCTTCCGGGACCGGACCTTCGAGCAGGGTTTGAGACACGAGATCAGGGCATCGCTGATCTCCCTCAGCATACCGACTCAGACAAGAGTACTGGAGCGGGCCCTTCTGATCGAGAGCTTCCTTGCTGAGTCTACACCAGCACAGCGACCCACCGCAGTGCGGTACGTGGCAGAGTCATCTGCAGCAGGTAGTCGACGGATGACTCAGGGGTCCAGACAGACCAGACCTTCGGGCAGACGATCTCAGGGCACTGGCTCAGCAGTGCGGGGCACACAGCGAGGAGCCAGTCTTTCGAGAGGCAGACAGTGCTACTCGTGCGGCGGGCAGGGCCACATGGCTCGTGACTGCCCGACCCGCCGTGCCGAGGAGCAGCAGTCAGTTGATGGACCACCGAAGCAGAGGCAGAGGGTCGACCGTGGCGGTCCGCAGGGAGGAGGCGGACGAGGCAGAGGAGCTGGACGAGCAGCCGGTGGTGGGCAACGCTTTGAGGCTCTGCCACCACCACCACCAGGAGGTCCACCCCGACCACAGGGAGCTGGCGGGCAGAGACAGGCACAGCTTCAGGCAGCAGAAGCCTACGACCACGGCGCACCCGAGATGATTCGAGGTACTATCTGTGTCTATTCCACCCTTGCTGCAGTTCTTATAGACACAGGAGCGAGTCACTCTTTCATAGCCGATGCCCTTGTTCGGAGCTCGGAGATTCCGACAGAGCCGTTGGCTCGATCCTTACGACTAGAGACTCCTACGGGAGCAGACTCGACGATTACGCACTGGTGCCGGCAGTGTGAGCTTACTCTAGGAGGCGAGAGCTTCGGCTGGGATCTTCTTGTAGCAGCGTCGAGGCCTTACGACGTCATCTTGGGCATGGATTGGCTATCTACGGTCCATGCACAGATTGACTGTTTTAGGCGCAAGGTGCGATGTGTACGCACCGACGGGAGCAGGTTCACCTTCACCGGTGAGAAGGGAGCCTTAGCAGCACAGGATGGACTTCCGCGGAGGAGAGGACAGCCCATCACTCATCAGTTGTCTAGCCTTATCCTTGGAGCAGTTGACGTGCGGAGTCCTGGTTTTCCTGCAGTGGTGGATCAGTTTGCAGACGTTTTTCCCGACGATGTTCTAGGGCTACCTCTTCGCAGAGAGGTAGACTTTTATATTGACTTGTACCCCGAGACAGCCCCGATATCTACTCCAGCATATCGGATGGCCCCCGCCGAGCTTCGAGATCTACGGGTACAGTTGGAGGACTTGCATGAAAAGGGGTTCATCCGACCCAGTGTTTCACCCTAGGCTTCCCCGATTTTGTTCGCCAAGAAGGCGGACGGGAGCTTGCGTCTTTGTGTTGACTATCGTCGCCTGAACCCGGTGACTGTTAGGAACAAGTATCTGCTACCGAGGATTGACGACCTCTTCGATCAGCTCAAGGGAGCACGGTGGTTCTCGAAGATAGACCTCAGGTCAGGCTATCATCAGCTCAGAGTCAGAGACGAGGATGTGTAGAAGACGGCCTTCAGATGTCGGTATGACCACTATGAGTTCTTGGTTATGCCTTTCGGTGTAACCAATGCTCCAGCAGTGTTCATGGCTCTCATGAACAGGATATTTCAGCCATACCTTGATTGGTTTATCGTGGTCTTCATCGATGACATTCTGGTTTATTCTACGACAGAGGAGGAGCACGCCTATCACTTGCGAGTTGTACTTGACACACTCCGAGAGCACCAGCTTTATGGTAATCTCTTGAAGTTCCAGTTCTGGATACGTGAGGTCCACTTCTTGGGACACGTTATCTCTGAGGCGGGAGTTGCAGTGGATCCCGCGAAGATTGAGGCTGTGTTAGCATGGGAGCCACCCAGGAGCGTGACTGAGGTTCGGAGTTTCTTGGGACTAGCTGGATACTATCGGAGATTCGTGCCAGACTTCTCTAGAGTTGCGGCATCACTCACAGCTTTGACGAAGAAGGGGAAACCCTTCGTGTGGTCAGACAGATGTCAGCAGAGCTTCCAGGAGCTGAGACAGAGATTGACTAGCGCACCTATCTTGAGGTTTCCTGAGGAGGGAGTAGGGTATGTAGTCTACTGTGATGCATCAGGGACCGGACTCGGATGTGCTCTGATGCAGGAGCGGGCAGTGATGGCCTATGGATCACGTCAGTCGAGGCCGCATGAGCAGAACTACGCTACCCATGACCTGGAGTTAGCAGCAGTGGTCTTCGCTCTGAAAACATGGCGACACTATCTGATGGGCGAGCGCTTTACAGTCTTTTCTGATCATCAGAGTCTCAGGTATATCTTTTCGCAGAAGGACCTGAACCTGAGACAGCGGCGATGGCTCGAGTTCCTCCAGGACTATGACTTTGAGATAGTCTATACTCCTGGGAAGGGGAACGTAGTAGCCGATGCCCTTAGCTGGAGGACGGGCATTCAGCTACTTGAGGAGGCGACGGAGCAGCTAGCCTCTTTGCAGATATCCTTCGTGGATAGAGATGGAACAACCTTCCTTCAGTCTCTCACAGTCACTCCTCCACTACTGCAGTGAGTCAGGGAGGCACAACGTGGGGACGCTGACTGTGAGACACGGTGTGCACAGATATCCTCGAGACAGGCACCTGATGGTTTCTCCCTTGGAGCAGAGCACGACATCTTTTTCAGAGGACGTACCATGGTACCAGTAGCTTTGCGATAGGAAGTGCTGAGAGAGTTTCACACTTCTCCTTTGGCGGTACATCCTGGAGTGGCGAAGATGTACCGGGATCTCAGACGACATCACTGGTGGCCGGGCATGAAGAAGGCAGTAGCAGAGTTCGTTTCTCGATGCCTCACCTGCCAGCAGGTGAAGGCAGAGCATCAGGTACCAGCAGGCTTGGTACAGCCCTTGGAGGTTCCGGAGTGGAAGTGGGACGACATATCTATGGACTTCGTGACTGGACTTCCACGCACTTCCAGAGGTCACGACTCCATCTGGGTGATTGTTGACCGACTCACCAAGTCGGCACACTTCTTACCCATCAGAGAGCAGGGCTCAGTAGAAAGCATGGGACGTCTCTACGTTCAGGAGATTGTGCGGCTCCACGGTGTTCCATCATCTATCGTCTCCGATCGAGATGCTCGCTTTACTTCCCGGCTTTGGAAGGGGTTACAGGAGGCGTTCGGGAAGCAGCTACGTTTGAGCACAGCCTTTCACCCTCAGACGGATGGTCAACCGGAAAGGACCATTCAGACTCTCGAGGACATGCTCCGCGCATGTGTCCTCGACTTTGGTCGTAGCTGGGAGGACCACCTACCCTTAGTGGAGTTCGCGTACAACAACTGATACCACTCCACTATCGGGATGGCACCGTACGAGGCGTTGTACGGCCGACCTTGTAGATCTCTTTTGTGCTGGACATACCCTGGGGAGTCAGCACTAGTGGGACCGGAGATGGTCCAGGCCACGACAGAGAAGGTCCAGGTCATCCAGGAGCGGATGAGGACAGCTCAGAGCCGGCAGAAGTCATACGCTGACAGGAGGCGGAGGCCACTGGAGTTCGAGGATGGCGACTACGTCTTCTTGCGGGTCTCACCTCGACGTGGTATTCGGAGATTTGGCCGAGGCGGCAAGTTATCTCCGCGCTTCATCGGACCCTTCCAGATTCTTAGCAGGATTGGTGAGGTGGATTATCTCCTGGCTCTACCGCCTCAGTTGCACCGGGTGCACAACGTCTTCCACGTGTCTCAGGTGAGGAGATACGTGCACGACCCGACGCACATCATTGATCATGGGGAGCTTGACGTTGACGATGGGGCGACTTTTACGGAGGTCCCGGTTGACATAGAGGATCGACAGGAGTGGGTCCTGCGTGGGCGATTCATTCCTCTTGTGTGCATCAGATGGCAGCACGGGAATCTCCAGGAGAGCACATGGGAGCGGGAGGCTCAGATGCGTGCTCAGTACCCTCATTTGTTTCCCTAGTTTTTTTTGATGTTTCTTTACGGGGACGTAAAGCCCTGAGGTGGGAGTAATGTAAAGACCCGTAAAAATTCAAGGGAAATTTTTTCTTAATTTTCTTTAGAATTTTACAAGAGCGCGGTTTCAGACGGCACCTGATTCCGAGGCCCGGAGTGCCCGGAATCACTTTCCGAATTTTGGATCGGGTACGTTCAGTGAACGAACGAGCGGGAATTCCTAACTTTTGATCCGCTGCTCGGAATTGAAATCCGAGGGCACCGAAGAACTCGCAGCGCCGATATTCGCTTAAAAAGACCTTTTCGGAAGTTGCTTTTGTTGCGGGTTGAAAGTTAGTTTTTAGGTTTTTAGTTTAAGTTAAATAAAATTTGTGAAGAACAAATTTTATTTTAACTTGACAAATCCTACCAAAGGGGGTTGGAAGTGGGACCCACATCCACTTAACCTCCCTTGGGAGGATTAAGTGTGGTGGGGCCCACACGAAGCTCCCAACCTTTCATCTTCTCCCAACTCCCTTAACCCCTCTTTAATGACTTGAGTTATTTAATTTTGGAGTTAATCTTTTTGAATTTCAAACCTTGAAATTCTTTTGTTAGGTTTGTAAATAAAATAAGCTCTTATTTTATTTTGTTGGGTTAGAACACTTTGGCCATCTTGAGAGCTTTTGGGAGTTTTTCTTCTTCTTCTTCAACTCTGACGAAGAACACGAAGAACCTTCGAACTTGACGAAGAACGCTCAAGCTCCGATGAAGAACGCCGCTCCTCTCTTCTTCGTCTTCCGTGTCAACGAGAGGGAACGTCGCTTCCTCCTCGGACTCCCTTCGTCGACATAAGTAGATTCGCCAACGACGTATCTCTTCGGGCGTAACTCTTCGTCATCGGATTTGACGAACGACGACCGCGACGCCCGACCTCCGCGACGTTGTCTTCCGCGGAACGTTGTCTTCCGCGGAACGTTGTCAAATCTTCTTTTGTTTAGTGTTTACTTTACGCTTGCTTACTCTGTGGTGTTTGTTTACTTTACAAAGGCAATGCCTTCCCTTTTTACCGGGATTTACGCCTTGGTGCTAGTCGCCAGCCCCTGGCCTATGGAAGGCGGGCTTGGGGTAGTCACGGCACGGACCCCGAGGGCGGGTCGTGACAAAAAATGGTTCAGAATCCTCACAGGAAAGTTATTTCAAAGATATAGACAGTGAAATATGGCATGGGATTCAAAAATCAGTGTACTTTTCATGAAATTCCAAAAAAATTGAACTTGAAACAAATATATATCATCATTAATTTAAGCTCAGTTTCATGAAATAGATTGGTTCACTCATTGACATGGGTTTAAAAAATGATATTAATAATATTTTCAGCTCAAAAGTTTCAGAAACACCCCAAAAATTGAAAAATAAACACACAAAAATTTGAAAACACACAATTTTTTATTTTTTTAATTTTTGAAAACAAACATCAAATAAAAATCCAATAATACAAAGGTTCCCTCCCCCACACTTAAATGATGCAGTGTCCTTGATGCATTCAAGTGGATTTAACATGTAAATAGATTTCTGATTGAATCACAACAGCAAGAAAGTGTGAAAGAGAGGTACAAACTGACTTATTAGTAATGCAACGTTGAGTTTTACTCCTAAGTGTTGCTCTTTGAAAACCTAAAAAAAGTAAAAACATAACATAAGAAATTTATTAAAAGAAAAGAAAATAGAAATTGAATAAAAAAAGATAAATCTTGGTATAATCACCCAAGTGGGCCCTGGGTTTTGACTGCCTCCAGAGGGGCGGTTCTAATAACTTATCCCCAATCTGATGGTGGGTGAGGTTTCTTGCTCATGAACCAACAAAAAATTTTCTTTCCAGGATGAACGTCTTCCTTTTTCTTGAGGAGTCCATCGATAAAATTCACCATGTACACCCTCTTTGTAATGAGATAAAACATGAATGGTGGGGTTAGGATAATGAATGAGTCCTCTTCTTTCTTGGGTTCTCCATGAACAACATCTTCTTTATTCTCAAGTGGTTTCTGAAGGTATGATACATCTGGGGAAAAATCAAATGGAATTTCAGAGTTTAATTATATTTGAAAAAAATTAAAGCATGAAGAATCAATATCAAATTCTTCCCTTTCAAAGCAAGTAGATTGTGTCTCATTTTCCTCCAGAAACACCACTTTCATCTTCTTATGTACTCCCTCCATTAAATGTTCAATAGGTTTGGGGAGCTCCAGATGTTCTTCTTCAAATGCATATTCACCCTCCAAGGAAATACAAGTGTTGGATGAATCTGAAAAATTAAAACAAGGGGAGGTAATACTCAATTTAGTTTCAAAAAAATCAAATGATAATGAGTTTATAAAAAGATTGACTCCCTGGTCTTGTTTGGTATCAATTGGTTCTTCAATGGGAGGTGCTTCTTGAAGGTGAATTTCCCTAGATAGAGGTAGGCAGTCAGACTCCTCTATATTCTCTTTAAATTTCACTGATTTGTTGGTTTCCTCCTTCAATGTTGTGGAATCATCTACATTATGAGGAATAGTTGGCTCAAGAAGTTCCTCACACTCATTCCAGAAGTTATCCAGGTCATTTTGATCTCCCATATGTATTTCAATTTCTAAATATTCTTCATCAATCTCATCCAACATTGATTGAGATGGGTTCAATGGATCTACTTTTAATTTCATCAATGCTTCCATGGGTTCTTCAACTTGAAGGATTTGTGGGGATACTTCTTCCATCAATTTTTCTGGTTCTGGTTCTTGTTCGGGCTCCATTTATTGTTGATCCTGGAATGCATGTAATTTTTCCGCAATCCACTATATTGAGGTCTCCAGGTTTTGAACTGTTTGACTAATTCATTCAAATTGGGATTCAATATCTTTGTGAACTTCCTCTTCTTGGTGTTGTAATTTGATTATTTCTTGATAAAATTATGGAAAATACTCCTGAAGTTCAATTAATTCTATGGCCAATCCCTCCAACACAGGGTATTCGAGGTTCTCTTTAAGGTTTTCAATGAGATCCTTGAATTCATCCTCGGTGATGATTTGGATTCAAGCTCCCCGAATAATTAAATCTCTCACTAGTGGGTAATTGATCCATGAATTAAAGAAATAATCATTTGAAAACAACATGGCAAAAGATTTTTTCTTAAATTGAAAAATTCAAATATTTATAAATAGTTTTTGGCACTACCTCCCCGGCAACGGCGCCAAGTTTGACACACGCCTGTCGTGGGGCATGGCAAAACAATATTTTATTTACCTAAGTATAGTATAGCAGTTGATCCTAGGTAGTCTCCCGAAGAGGAGTGCACACAAAACAAGGTTGTCACTTTTTGTTGGTTTTCATAAAAAGATTGGTTTTAATTAATTTTAATAACTATGAGAGAAACAATCAATAGAAATTTATTGATTTTAACAAATGATAAAGACGGTGATCAGATTGGGTTCGGCTAGACTTAGTGTTGTGCCATCATGGTTTCCAAATTTTATCTCTTCTTCTTCCTTAAACTGGTAAAAGAGATGTGATGAGAATTTTCCTTTCTAAAACCATAGATTGTTCTATCCTCATTCCAATGTGTTTTGGGATGTAGATGGTCTCTTGATTAATTAGAGAAATCCCAGACCTGGAATTGTTGTTCCCTAATAAACCAAGATTTCTACATTCAATCCTACACAGGTGCTTGACAACCGTCGAGCAATCACCACCCAACCCTAATCATGTTCCACCGTATACAGATTAGAATTGGGTGGAGAGAGATGTGATCATCGACCAAAGAAATTTATAATTTCAGAATAAAAACCTCAACACAACCTCATTCGGAATTTAATACTAAATTATTAATTGGAACCAGAAGAAGAAAGAAGAACAAATTTTATTCATTTCAAGCACAAAAACTCAAACACAACACATAGGTCCAGCCTCCCCTCTTTCCGATCACCCAAATGAAACTACCCCTCCATGGATGGGGTAAGAGAGATAATGCGGGAGAGGAGAGACATTTTAAAATAAGAGAAATAAAAGAAAAATCTGAAAATTTCTTCTCCTTGGTGTCCCGGAAGAAATGGGATGGAGAATGGGATGTTTAGAGAGGGTGGAGCTCTCCTCCTTTTATAGCCAGACTGTTTCTCCCGAATGTCTACGAGTCTTATCCCCATTAAATGACATCTTCACGCATTCAGCCCTTCTTTAATTTTGCTCATAATTCCATTGGCCGTGTCCCCTCAAAAGCTTATCGGATTTGGACATGTATTCTGAGAGTAATGACCGTTTTACTATGAGCATTTATTCTGTCCAGTCAGACTCTCCAAAACGAAATCCTCCGGATTAGGGTGCTTTAATGACCCAATAAACGGCCAATTCACTCAGTGCTTATTTCATAAAAGATTCTCCAAAACTCCTTGCGCGTCCACCCACCGAAGTTAACAAGCTTTGGTCCCACAGTGGATGAGTTATGGATCCCACATCAAAACTAGGCAGAACTGAAAACAGTTTTCTTGAACCAACTTGTGAGCTTCTTTTGAGCTTCCATATGGCCGATTAAGATTTTAGTCCAAATATATTAAATAAATACCTAGATGTGTGGAAACTGGAAAAGAAATAATTTTGCAATTTTGATCAGTGTAGATAATGTTATGGCCAAACTACCAAAATAATTTAAAACTGTTAAAAATCCAAAATGGCCAATTTTTACTATTCAGCTCAAAATAACACCATTATCAAAAAAATGAAACAATTCATCTTAGAGGAACAATTTTGTGGGTTTAAAACAATGATATTTAATATAAATTAATTGAAAATATTTTCTCTATCAATTCCCCCACACTTAGCACTTGGACTCCTGGACAAGTAAAAATCAAATCAAATCAAATCCAAAACACATATCAATGAGATCAATCAAATCAATTTCAAGAAACAAAAAGATATCATGCATCATCAAAAACTATTATTTAAAGTTCTCCATTTAATATTTTAATATATTTCCACTTCATTTCTTATCCCATGCACACAAAACACCTACCTCACATGAATTTTCTCTCATCTCACAAATGTAAAGGCTGAACAAGGCTTTTCTCATCCAAACTCACACAAGAGTCACCATAGGTTTTATAAATTCCTACTTCTCCACCCGATGTGAGTCAAGGACATGTGTTTCTCATGAGGACTTTTCAGGGTTGTTCTGTGGCTTCCGGTTGGTAGGATTTAGATGTTAAAAGTTCTGAGGCCGAAAAAGGAAGGCTTGGCTCTTATTAAAGCAAAATTGCAAGATTCTTGTTTTCACTCAAATATGGTCTCTTTCACATCCCCTTTGTTGAAAATAGGATCCATCATCATTCAATCAGCTCACCAGCAAATATTTCAATTTTTTCAAACATAATTTTTTTTATAGCTCCAGATAGGCACAACTTTCTTTTTACATAGGAAGCTCCAGAAAGGCACAACTTCTCTTGTCATAAAAGCTCCAAAAAAGGCACAGCTTTCAACAGAATAATTTTTCAGCATCACACACATCTCTTCCATAATTTATTTTCCACCCAATGTATAACCAAATGAGGTAGTACACCACAAGACATCTTCCCCCACACTTAAGTTCAACTAGATCATGCAATTTTACTTCAAGAGCATGTATGATAGGGAAAATTGGCTTGAAATGTGGCTAACCTAATAGGCAATTCATGTCTACTAGGGGCTACAATGAAGGATAAATGTAAAGGTGGGCCATAATGAAAAGGATTATTTTGAAAAGGGGGATTCAAACAAAATAAATGGCTCAATCATTTAAAACACATGTACCCCAAACCTCAAGTTTTCAAAGGAATAAATCAAATTCTGGTTAAACCAAGCATGGTCTGGTTCTCTCAAGAATTGAGGTGAATGAAAAGAATATGACAAAAATGGTTCAGAAGCCTCACAGGAATGTTATTTCAAAGATATAGACAGTGAAATATGGCATGGGATTCAAAAATCAGTGTACTTTTCATGAAATTCCAAAAAATTTGAACTTGAAACAAATTCATTTCAGCATTCATTTAAGCTCAGTTTCATAAAATAGATTGGTTCACTCATTTTCATGGGTTTCAAAAATGGTATTGATAATATTTTCAGCTCAAAAGTTTCAGAAACACACCAATAATTGAAAAATAAACACACAAAAATTTGAAAACACACAATTTTCTATTTTTTTTATTTTTTGAAAACGAACATCAAATAAAAATCCTATACTACGAAGGTTCCCTCCCCCATACTTAACTAATGCAGTGTCCTTGATGCATTCAAGTGGATTTAACATGTAAATATATTTCTGATTTAATCACAACAGCAAGAAAGTGTGAAAGAGAGGTACAACCTGGATTATTAGTAATGAAACATTGAGTTTTACTCCTAACTATTTCTCTTTGAAAACCTAAGAAAAGTAAAAACATAACATAAGAAATTTATTAAAAGAAATGAAAACAAAAATTGAATAAAAAAAAGATAAATCTTGGTATAATCCTCCAAGTGGGCCCTGGGTTTTGACTGCCTCCAGAGGGGCAGTTCTAATAAGTTATCCCCAATCTGATGGTGGGTGAGGTTTCTTGCTCATGAACCAACAAAAAATTTTCTTTCCAGGATGAACGTCTTCCTTTTTCTTGATGAGTCCATCGATAAAATTCACCATGTCCACCCTCTTTGTAATGAGATAAAACATGAATGGTGGGGTTAGGATAACGAATGAGTCCTCCTCTTTCTTGGGTTCTCCATGAACAACATCTTCTTTATTCTCTAGTGGTTGCTGAAGGTATGATACATCTGGGGAAAAATCAAATTGAATGTCAGAGTTCAATTCTATTTGAAAAAAACTAAAGCATGAAGAATCAATATCAAATTCTTCCCTTCCAAAGCAAGTAGATTGTGTCTCATTTTCCTCCAGAAACACCACTTTCATCTTCTCATGTACTCCCTCCATTAAATTTTCAATAGGTTTGGGGATCTCCAGATGTTCCTATTCAGATGCATATTCACCCTTCAAGGAAATACAAGTGTTGGATGAATCTGAAAAATTAAAACAAGGGGAGGTAATACTCAATTTAGTTTCAAAAAAATAAAATGATAATGAGTTTATAAAAATATTGACTCACTGATCTTGTTTGGCTTCAATTGGTTCTTCAATGGGAGGTGCTTCTTGAAGTTGAATTTCCCTAGATAGAGGTAGGCAGTCAGACTCCTCTATCTTCTCTTCAAATTTCACTGATTTGTTGGTTTCTTCCTTCAATGTTGTGGAATCATCTACATTATGAAGAATAGTTGGCTCAAGAAGTTCCTCACACTCATTCCAGAAGTTATCCAGATCTTTTTGATCTCCCATATGTATTTCAATTTCTAAGTATTCTTCATCAATCTCATCCAACATTGATTGAGATGGGTTCAATGGATCTACTTTTAATTTCATTAATGCTTCCATGGGTTCTTCAACTTGAAGGATTTGTGGGGATACTTCTTCCATCAATTTTTCTGGTTCTGGTTCTTGTTCGGGCTCCATTTGTTGTTGATCCTAGGATGCATGTACTTGTTCCGCAATCCACTGTATTGAGGTCTCCAGGTTTTGAACTGTTTGACTAATTCTTTCAAATTGAGATTCAATATCTTTGTGAACTTCTTCTTCTTGGTGTTGTACTTTGATTATGTCTTGATAAAATTCTGGAAAATACTCCTGAAGTTCAATTAATTCTCTGGACAATCCCTCCAACACTGGGTATTCGAGGTTCTCATTAAGGTTCTCAATGAGATACTTGAATTCATCCTAGGTGATGATTTGGATTCGACCTCCCCGAATAATTTGTTCTCTCATTGGTGGGTAATTGTTCCCTGAATTAAAGAAATAATCATTTGAAAACAACATGGCAAAAGATTTTTTTTAAAATTGAAAAAGTCAAATATTTACAAATAGTTTGTGGCACTACCTCTCCGGAAACGGCGCTAAGTTTGACGCACGCCTGTCGTGGGGCGTGGCAAAACTATATTTTATTTACTTAAGTATAGTATAGTAGTTGATCCTAGGTAGTCTCCCGAAGAGGAGTGCACACAAAGCAAGGTTGTCACTTTTTGTTGGTTTTCATAAAAAGATTGGTTTTAATTAATTTGAATGACTATGAGAGAAACAAACAACAGAAATTGATTGATTTTAACAAATGATAAAGATGATGATTGGATTGGGTTCAGCTAGACTTAGTGTTGTGCCATCATGGTTTCCAAATTTTATCTCTTCTTCTCCCTTAAACTGGTAAAAGAGATGTGATGAGAATTTTCCTTTCTAAAACCTTAGATTGCTCTATCCTCCTTCCAATGTGTTTAGGGTTGTAGATGGTCTCTTGATTAATTAGAGAAATCCCAGACCTGGAATTTTTGTTCCCTAATAAACCAAGATTTCTACATACAATCCTACACACGTGCTTGACAACCGTCGAGCAATCACCACCCAACCCTAATCATGTTCCACCGTATACAGATTAGAATTGGGTGGACGGAGATGTGATCATCGACCAAATAAATTTATAATTTCAGAATAAAAACCTTAACACAACCGCATTCGGAATTTAATACTGAATTATTAATTGGAACCAGAAGAAGAAACAAGAACAAATTTTATTCATTTCAAGCACAAAAACTCAAACACAACACATAAGTCCAGCCTCCCCTCTTTCCGATCACCCAAATGAAACTACCCCTCCATGGATGGAGTAAGAGAGATAATGTGGGAGAGGAGAGAAATTTTAAAATAAAAGAAATAAAAGAAAAATCTGAGAATTTCTTCTCCTTGGTGTCCCGGAAGGAATGGGATGGAGAATGGGATGTTTTGAGAGGGTGGAGTTCTCCTCCTTTTATAGCCAGAATGTTTCTCCCGAATGTCTACGAGTCTTATGCCCATTAAATGACATCTTCACGCGTTGTGACCTTCTTGAATGTTGTTTATAATTCCATTGGTCGTGTCCCCTCAAAATCTCAGCGGATGTGGACATGTATTCTGAGAGTTATGACCGTTTTACTATGAGCATTTATTCTGTCCAGTCAGACTCTCCAAAACAAAATCCTCTGGATTAGGGTGATTTAATGACCCAATAAACGACCAATTCACTCGGTTCTTACTTCATAAAAGATTCTCCAAAACTCCTTGCGCGTCCAACCATCAAATTTAACAAGCTTTGGGCCAATATTGGATTGGTTATGGATCCCATATCAAAACTAGGCAGAACTTAAAACAGTTTTCTTGAGCCAAATTATGAACTTCTTTTGAGCTTCCATATTGCCAATTAAGATTTTAGTCCAAATATATTAAATGAAGCCATGGATGTTTAGAATCTGGAAAAGAGAGAATTTTGAAATTTGGATCAGTGTAGATAATGTTATGGCCAAACTACTGAAATAATTTAAAATTGTTAAAAATCCAAAATGGCCAATTTTTACTATTCAGCTCAAAATAACACCATTATCAAAAAAATGAAACAATTCATCTTAGATGAAAAATTTTTTGGGTTTAAAACAATGATATTAAATATAAATTAATTGAAAATATTTTCTCTATCATATATATGAGAGATCGTCTGTCTTCATTGGGACCCTCGTTCTATCATTTTGGATAGAGACGCCCGTTTTACGTCTAGTTTCTGGTATAGTTTTCAGAGGGCATTGGGTACACAGGTGCTTTTGAGCACAACATACCACCCTCAGACAGATGGCCAGTCAGAGCGGACGATACAGGTGCTCGAGGAAATGCTGCGCGCATGCGTCCTAGACTTTGGGGGCTCCTAGGAGAAGCACATACCCCTAGTCGAGTTTTCCTATAACAATAGTTTTCCGGAACTATTGAGACGGCACCATATGATTCTTTATATGGTAGGACATGCCGATCACCTTTGTGCTGGTTAGAGGCAGGTGAGGGAGCTTTACTGGAGCCACAGCTCGTACAGGAGACATCTGAGCAGGTCCAGTTGATTCAGAAGCGGGTGGCTACCGCGTAATCTCGACAGAAGACATATGCTGATCGTCGTAGAAGACCCTTAGAGTTCGTGGTCGAGGATCAGGTTTTCTTGCTTGTTTCACCGAGGATGGGACACAAGTGGATTAGGTGACAGGGTAACCTTTTATTTAGATATGTGGGGCCATTTGAGATTCTGGAAAGAGTCGGACTTGTCTCCTATCGGTTGCAGTTACCGCAGCGGTACCGATCCATGCATGACGTCTTCCATGTGTCTCAATTGCGCCACTATCTTTCAGAACCGTCTCACATTTTTCGGCCTGAGGAGGTTGAGCTGGAGGTGGACGCATCCTCTGAGGAGCATCTGATTCATATCATTGACAGGAGCACGAAGGTTCTCCAAAGCCGGTCAGTTCCTCTTGTACGGGTGCTATGGCAGCATCGCCGAGTGCAAAACGAGACCTAGGAGAGTGAGGCCGACGTACGTGCTCAGTGGCCAGAGCTGCTCTGAAATTTATCTTCACCACCATAGGAAGGAAAATTCGGGGATGAATTGATATAAAGGGGGGAAGTTTGTATGAACCCGGTTCTTAGTTTTGAGGTATGGGCTTCTTCCTTTTCCTTTTCCTTAAGTGTTTTTGAGAAAATATGGAAAATGAGGAAAATACTAAATTTTGGAACTACACACAGTGTACTTTTCCACACGTCGTGTACTTCTGGCCATGTGAGATGGGTACACAGGGCGTGTAGCCGTGCCGGTGACAAAGGGTGTAGAAACATACTACATGCCGTATAGTGGTCCTTTACACGTCGTGTAGTCAGTCGGCAGGCCAAAATAGTATGGCGGTGGAGCAGCCGCCAGCTGGGCAACAGTACATGCCATGTACTTGGGAGTACATGGCATGTACTCATGTCGACGGATGAACAGTGTGGCGGTGCCGCCAGATGAACAGTTAAATGAAAGAAGTACACATCGTGTACTCAGAAGTACATGCCGTGTACATTGTTTTTTCAGCTTAAAACAGGCAGTAGCCACCTCATTTGATAGAGGATGTCTTTGATCCGTTTTGGAGCCAAGGAGGATGGTCGAACCTTTGACGATCCACCGGGTGTTCATTTGGAATCTGATTCATCTTCGGACGATCTCGTTGAAATCGTATGGGTAATCCCTCTCCTCTCATGGTGTCGTTCTTACCAATTCATTACTGAGGGAAAGTTATTTACTTTTGAATGGGTTTTCTTCTTCGTCAGATCTACGCCGTTCTTGGGCATTTCTGGAGTCGGCTTTCGGGTATAATGTTCATCGGCGTATAAGGTAGGTGTCTTGGTGATTGTCTTTCCAACATCCATGTGTTTTGTGCTTTTTTGTGCCACAGACCCATGTTGGGGTGTCATGTGGCTAAGTCCATTGCTATATTTAAAACCTAGAATTGATTAGGTATTTAAACGTGATATTATAATGCTGTTTGGGATCATTGCTTGGGTCCAGAACCACCCCGGGGGTGTGTTCCACTGTTTAGCCATTTGGCCAGGATACCCGAGCGTATGCCTTCAATGTAGTAATTGTAGAATTTCCTTGAGAGGAATTGCTTGTTACTTCTTGTTTAACTGTTGGTCATGGCCCGGTTACCTGTTTAGCCTGAGGGCGTTGTTGTATTTAGCCTAAGGGTGTTTTTGTGATTAGCCTAAGGGCACTGCACTATTTAGCCTGAGGGTTGTAGTATCTCACCTGAGGGAAACCTTTCATGCCTGAGGGCTTGACTTCTATGCCTGAGGGCGACACTTTCTATGCCTGAGGGAAATTTCTCTTATGCCAGAGGGCTATGCCTGCGGGTTGGATTCTTCATACCCAAGGGTAAGGTTTTGCTTGTCTGAGGACGTAGACCGTTTGCTTAGAAATGCACTATGGTGATTTCTAGTATATAATGAATTAAATGAATAATAAAATGAAAATTTAATTGTTAAGTTAGTTACTTGTCAGTACTGCAAACTTTATTGAATTTTACTATTGCACACTATTGTTGCATGCTTACAAGAAGTTGGGCACGGGCCTTTGGTGGGTGCCTACTGAGATATATTTCTCACACCCTATTTGGGTCACGCTTTTTGGCCCAAAAATATTACATTTTTTGCAGTTGTAGATAGGGGAAAGAGTCCCTATACGGATACTAGACTGTTGTTGAGGAGTAAGAGGGCATGGGAATGAGCCTAGGCTCATGATGCCGCTGCGAGCTGTTTGCTTTGTTTTGATGTATTCTGCATTTGGTTTTACTGTATTGATGTATAAAATGTTCTGGCTATTTTCTTAGGACTTGAGACATGTAGCATCATCATTTATATACTATTGGTTATATCTAATGCAATTATTTATTTTTAGTTTTGTATGGTTTACTGCTTCCAGTGTTCATTTTATGTTTTATTTTGTATTCTGTTGCGCTACACATTGAAAAATGAGGGCATAGTTTCCCCACTATCAGACTTGGGCCCTCACTGCTAGTCGACAGCCTCTGACATTTAGGGAAATGTGCTTGAGGTCACGTGGGGAACCGGGTTCGGGGCACCTGTAGCATGGCACCCAGGTTCGGGACGTTACATATAATATAGATATGTATGTTGAGGAGATATTTGTAAATGGTTTTATCACGTAAAGTGGCTTGAGAGGTGAAAATTAGTGAAGGGAGGGAGTGGCCTTCTATAATAGGGGAGAGGACACACATGGGATACTGGAAAAGAATAAAGTAAAACCACATTTCTCACATGAAAAAATGCTCCAAAATGGGTCATTATCATAACTTAGAGGTTATAAGGTTTATATATATTTCACAAAAAGATTTTGGTTAGGTTTTAGGTAATTTTTAACACCTATCTTCATAGTATGACAACATGATAACCCCATTTTACCTTAACTCCTCTAATTATTTATTAATTATATTACTATTCATAATTTTAAAAAAAATTATTCGTAAAAACTAGATAATATATTAATTTTATTAAAAATGGAGTTAAATTTTTTCCTAATTAAATCCACATATGTAGTAGAATTCAATTTAAAATAAAACCCACAATTTTGTCGTAAACATGATTTTTCCAAAAAAAATCAAATGTTTAAAATGAATGTATATCATAATTCAATATTAAATTTATTAAAAAAACTAATTGAACTAAATTTTAATATAATTAAACTAAATTTAGTTTAATACCAATTTCAAATATAATTTTAATTTATATATATTTTAGATAAAATGTATTATTCGTTGAAGATAGTTTTTTTACCATATTCATCAAAAAAGTATTATTTTCTAAAAAATTTCAATAAAACACTAAATGGTAATTTAAACACATAGATTAAAATTAATGTAGTATATTTTTTCATTATCTTCTAAAATAGAATTATATTAATTTAAATTATGCTGACAAATCACAATAGATCTGCATTTTAGAACATATTTTTGATTTCAAAACATTTCATATGTTCTTTCAAATGACCTAATTTTTTTTCAAAAAATTGATGACTAGTGAATTTTCAATAGATTTTGAAACCATATAATTTAAATAATTTTTATATTACTATTTATACCTTCCAACATAATGTCTTGGTTATAATGGTCACATTTTAAATAACATTATTTTAATAGGGTATGGTGTTTTGTTTAAACTCATTGTTTTATGAATTTCAATATATCAAATAGATTTTATTTCTCAAGAAATATCAAAAATGATTGTGGTGTTATATTCTCATATATGATAGGTATTTTATTTTATAAATGTTATCGAACTTAGTTTTCTTTTAATAAAAATCATAGAGTGTTGAAAATTATTCCACTTTCTAATTTAGTATTTGTACATACAATAATTTTTTATTTAGATAGGATTGATAAACTATCTATTAATGATCAATTATATCAGACAAGTAACCTTCAACATATTTAAGTAAAATAAGAATTGTATGTGAAACTAGGGTAGCACGTCCTCCATGGTCAGATGTACTAATTCTACAATGAACCTCATCATCACTATTAGTGTTTTATTACTCAATTATAATGAATAGTCATGAGGGATTTATCAATCGTAGAATATGAATTAAGATATACATTTAACTCTCCCCCCTTTAATTTTTACTGGAGGAGTCGTTTTTTCACTAGAAACATCCACTTCCTTTTAAAACTAATTTTCATTAATTGATGGAATAAAATCCTCCCAAGATTCATTATCCTGATTAGATTTAATAATTGTTTATTCAAATAGGATTTCATAAGATGGATCAACATCCCCAAAATTGTAATAATTGTGACAACCCAAAGTATTTCAAGGGAAATTAACATCTTATAAATATGGCATAAAATCACATGAAAACACAACATAATGAACTACTAAGTGATAGGTGACCTTTAAACATAAGTTTGTCACTTCTGTATTGGGAATTTTGAAACTCTGACATACAAGGTTGTGTTCAAGATGAATTTTGGAGTCTAATAAAACAAATAAAAATTGTGAGTAGTAACCTACCCTTATGAATAGTAACATACCCATAAGAATAGTGATACTTCCGAATTAATAGTAACCTTACCTATGATAGTATAAAAATAATATTCTAGTAAAAGTGTGATGTACCTAAATTTTAGAATAAGTAAATGAATGTTTTAAAACTAGTTTTTTAATAATAAATTATTTTTTTATATAAATATTAAACTAATCATATTTAGAAAATTAATTTTGAAAAAAGGACTTCATTTTTGGATTCTACACATCGAAAAATAGTTGGGGTATGTTTTTGGGATTTTTATGAAATACTTGAATTATTTGTGAATACAAAAATACATTAATTTACCGTAAAAATACATTATAATTTAAACTCACTATTCTGGACATCACAAGTGATGTAAGAACCCAAATCTATAACTCACATTCCCTATTTACTATTCCTGGTCATTTAAGCCTCACTATACCTTGTTTTAGAGGAAATTAATAAACTAATGAATTTTATATTACAGAAACCCATCTCACCTCCAATATAAATAGAACCCTTCACACCCTCATTTTCTCACACCTCAAAATATTTATGCATTTCCTAAAATCTTCCCAAACATCTTCCCTATCCGCTCCCCTAGGTCAAAGATTTGTTAGTCTCATCAAAATAACATGATTAATCCCCTTAAGGAGGATCTAAAGAGAAGGATTCAAGAGGTAATTTCTCTCCCTCTTATCCTTTAATTCCCTTTCAATTTCAAGTTCATTTCTTATTCTCTCCCAACCTATCTTTTTCCAAAATGTATGGGAACACTAGAAACATACATTTACTGGAATGTTATGATACTAATGGGATATTATATCATCCAAACCCATTTATCCTCTTCTTTTTATTTATTAAATAGAATGTTGTTAGTGTGGTGTTAATTTATAACCTTCAAGAACGACATGTCTTCTTCCTCGATTTCCACCGTCAGATCTGGTCATGAAACCATTTTAATGGTTGATCCTGAATATTTTATATGTACTATGTATTATTTAATGTTCTGGAACTAACTTATGTACATATTACTAAGTGATAAATTAAAACAAGTTCTTTGTGATCGAAAAACCGCCCAAATTAACCCAATCAATCATCATTTAATTTTATCTAACGATTCATCCACATGGTATATAATATAATTCATTATAAGATAATTTTTAATTCTGGAATGTCATTAATAACATGAAAAATCAGTTCTGGATGCTTAACCATTTCTTACCTAAACTTTCATTTAAGAATACGAGTTTACCACTCAAGAATAGCATAAAAACGAACATTCTCGAATAATGTTTTTAAACCCTATAACTTATCAAAAGGACCATAAAATGACATAATGAAACCAAAATGAATTTTATTAATGTATAAAAGGTTCTGTAATTTATAATTAATGAATATAATGTCATTATAATGAACATTAATGAGAAGGAAGCGTTCAGATACAAGGTAAGGGGAAATTCTCAAAACCAAATTTTATACTTCGGGTTCTCCCTCTTTCACTCCATTTTTTATATGGTTTGAAATAAAAAAAGAATATTTTCATCATTATCTTTCCTTATATAGGATATACATGTTTATCACTACTGATTATGTCAAACTAAATGTTTTCTAGAAGAAGTATTCTTTAAAGAACTCACATTTTAATTATCATTCAAGGTTGATGGTTCTTGTATCAAGTATATTATTCCCTATTTTTTTTAGGAACCCAATATTTGTGAAGGTGTTCTTATTAGATTTAACCCATTCTATTCCATGGGTTAGTTATGTTCATTATTGATATATGTTATATGTTGAATTCATGATAATGATAATATTATGATGTGACGGGTGCACCATGAATTATATAGCGCAATATGAATGTTTGAATGTGACAGGTGCACCTGGAATTATAAAGCGCTCCAATGAATTGGGTAAAGTGATGAATATCATTAGTAAAGGTCAAATTATGTGGAAAAGATGCTATATGTTTTCACAATTATGTGTGTTATTTAACCACTAAGACATGATGTTTAATTTTTATTCATTTCCACACTTCAAGTCTTTTATTTATTCTTCCTCTCTTGTTCATGATCATTACCCCATGTTATGATTATGATCTCCACATGCTATATTGTTCTTATCGATCATATTAATGGGAATTTAGCTCACCCATTTTTATGTATATACTCAGGTGTCTACTTGTACTAATGAGAGGTCAAGTGCCAATAAGAAGCTGGAGAAGAAGAAATTAAATAAATGTTTATGCTTGATGATATAATTGATATGTATGGTCCTAGTTTCCCAAGACAATAATCCTTTGGATCCACTATTTGTAATACAATTATGTTGTTTGTCCTAAAATAATGTATTAGTAATGTAAGAAAATGTTGAGTTGCTATAGTTGGTATCATAGGGAGGTTTTGTTAATTTGGGAATTAGGATTAGTGAACCCTAGTGAAAACCTTTAGCATGAGACTAAGTGAAAATATGCAAACAAGAACCTCTACCTCGGGATCCCATATGTTATTCTTTTAGTATAAATTTTGAAAATGAATAATTTATTTATTAATGACTTGTTGGATTATGTTTTTTTCTAACCTTTTCTATTTTAGAAAATGGTTGGAACCAGGAGATACCAGGCGAAAAACACATGCGAGGGACAATGAAACGATTGCCCGAACGACATCCCCAATGATTAGGTAGGTGGAGTTCAGTACATCATGGAAATTCTTACCCAATTATCTCAGGTTATGAACAATAACCATAATAATGGGGAATGTACTCCTTCAATAAAGTGAGAGAAAATTGTTATCGAATGTTTTGTGTGGCAACGACCACCGACATTTAGTGGATCTTCCGATCTTGTAGTTGTGAAATAGTGTTTCAACTTCACGGGGGAGATCTTTTATGTGCTTCACTATACTGAGATAGAGAAGGTGACTCTATCCATTTATCATCTAGACTAAGAGGCTGATCAATAGTGTGATTTGATTTAGAACACCAAGCCAAGGGAGGAAATTCATGATATAGAATGTGAATAGTTTAAGTTCATGTTTCTTAATAATTATTTCCTACGAACACTTTGCACTAATATGGAGAGAGAATTCATAGAGCTTAATAAAAAAATAAGGAGAATCTGTCACAATCTATGAAGTGAATTTCACAAGGTTTTCAAGGTACGCTTCAGGTTTTGTTATCAACAATGATAGAAAAATTGATAGATTCTTTAGTGGATTAAAACCACACCATCGAAAGGCTCTTGCAATTCGATACTTAGGGAGTTATGAAGAAGTTTTTCGGTGTGATATCAAAATGAATATGGATTTTGAAGGATGGTCCCATGGATATGGTGATAAAAAATGAAAGATGCAGTTTCAAGTTGGTGGATCTAATAATAAAAGTGGGAAGAAATCTCAACAACCCACATGCCAAAAATGTGGGATGTTGCACCATGGGAACAACCTTAAAGGGATGAGGAAATGCTAAATGTTTGGGAAAGAAGGACATCATGCTCAAGAGTGTCAATAGGACATGAAAAGGAAGGATAATGTAGTGGAGGAAAGGAGAGAACCACCCATGGTTCAATGCTACAATTGTAGGGATCTAGGGCACTATGTAAGCTAGTGCACTAAACCTCGAGTTCTCAAGGGTAATCAGTGTCAGAAGCCACCAAATCCAAAGAAACAAGGTAAGGCTTATTCTATCACTACGATAGAATTGGATCAACATAATTAATTTGTACAAGGTACAGTTCCTATTCACTCAAGAATTGTAAAAGTATTTTTTGATTCTGGTTCTATGTATTCCATTATATCTTTAAAGTTTGCGAGAACTATATAATCGAAGCCCTGAAACCTTGAAGTAGAGGTATCTTTCAAAAAACCATGTGCTGTAATCATTTCAACCCAAGTGTTTGACTCTTATATTTTTGGCATATGTGGGAAGATTCTTCCGGAAAATCTCGTAATACTTCCCTTGGTGCAATTCGACGCAATAATGGGAATGGATTGGCTCTCGTATTATAGAGTACATATCAAATATTTTGAAAAGGAAATATCTTTTCATATTCTGAACCATCCCTTGCTCCTCTACAAATTCAAGGAAGATCATGAATCTCCTTCGAAAAATCCTCCATCTGTGTGGATGTTGATTCCCTACGAATAAGAATACCTATCCCAAATGGTTGAGTCAAAGGAAGGTGCCAACCCTGTGGAAATTCCCACCATTAGGGAATACATTGATGTATTTTTTGAAGAGTTACCCAGAAGACCCTCGAATCGTGAATAAGAGTTCTCAATTGAACTCATACCCCGAGCTACACCTATCTCAAAGTGTCTTTGTAGGATGGATCCTGTCAAACTGGTGGAGTAAAAGAAGCGGCTGCAAGAGCATCTGGACAAAGGGTTCATACTCCCTAGTGCATCACCTTGGGGTGAGCCAACGCACTTTGTGATGAAGAAGGATGGAACAATGTGGTTGTGTACCAATTATTGGGAACTCAAATAGATCACCATAATGAACAAGAATACTCTTCCTAGGATTAACGACTTGTTCGATCAGTTAAAAGGAGCTCAATACTCCTCAAAAATGGATCTTCGTTCTGGATATCATCAGTCAAAGGAGAAGAAATATGATATTCAGAAGACTTCCTTCTGTACAAGGTATGGGCACTATGAGTTTCTGGTGATGCCCTTCGGACTTACTAATTAGTAATGCCCTGACCCAAGTTACACATAGTCTGTACATTATTTTAATAGATTAGAATGATTAAAATAAATGATGTCCCAAAGGACATATCAGTTTAGTAGTCTTGGAAAATAAATTACATAAATGAAGTTCAACATTACAACTTTAAAAGAAAACCAACAGTAATTTATTCCATTAGAAATGTCCAAGACAACGAGATTATACCCGCAAGTCACTCATTAATGACTTCTTCATATCGTGGGTAAATAAAACATAAGAAAGGGGTGAGCTCAAATGCTCAGTAAGGTTAAATAATTTAGCAGAAGCTATAAACTTTTAAGGCATGATGTGTAATAAAAATAACAACCTTTCACACATAAACATGATCATAATATGGAAAAAATAAATAAATAAATACCATATAAACATGCACATGGATATTCTACTAGTCGAATAATCCCATGTAATAACTAATTTCATAATGACGGAATGTATAGTACCAGACCTTAATTTTTGTGTCAAGGAATCATGCCAGGACCTATGGGATATCTGTAACCAGACCCCATCCTGGAGTGCCTCTGTAACTGGACTCCATCCCAGAGAGCCTCTGTAACAGGACTCCACCCCGAAGAGCCTCTATAACTGGACTCCTACCTGGAGGGTCTGTAGTAACCAAACACCAACCTAGAGGGAATACTTTTACCATTCCCGAACCCATAACATACTAGTCCAATATATTCATTATATGAAAAGGATGAAATATAACAAAAATATTCGTATTAAAACTAGAATACGAAATTTCAATACTTTATCCATATACCATGAATGTTATAAAAATAACACATCCACAATCAAAAATTTCAAAAAACATTCAGTACAATATGGAATATTTTTATCACAATAAATCAAAATTAAACAAGTTTAAAATCCATTAAAGGATGTGGACATAGATGAAAATGATCGGTAAAATGCTTTGAGAGAAATACCCATTTTTCATGAAATTGTTTAAAATTCTTAAAATTTATAAAGGTAGTAATTTAAATGGGATTTTTGAATCAAATTTTCCCATACCATGTTGAATATTTTTAAAAAAATTATCATTTAAAAACATTCATGTCCAAGTAAATAAATTCATAAAATCTTTTTTGAAAACATGGACATTAATTAAATGGGTTCAGAAAGATAAATCTTTAAAACCATTAAAATGATGATCTTGTTAAATAGAGTACCCCATAAAACAATAAAAGATTCCTTTTGTAATTATTTTTATAAAATATGGGTATCTATGATAAGTATTTCCCAGAAAATACTTACACACGAACAATCTCAGATAATAATGAGATTGTGGAAATAACCCTTACCTCATTGTAATCAATCGAGTCATATGAACAATAGTCAATAACCACACAATGAATCAAATAATATCATGAATATAAAAATAATCATGATAATTGATATCAAATGGCAGTACATAATACTCCACATGCAATAAATAAGTGGTGAACAATGGAAATCTCATGGAATTAGAAGTGAGAAAAGAAATCCCTTACCATGCACTTTCCATTGGTTGATGGTACGTTTAACATCTTTTATAATGACCATTGTATGTTATTATATTATACAAGAACTATATTAATATTTATTATATCATTCATGATTCATTTATGACTTTATACTACCCATTTAATAATGATTTTCATGTTAAATTAGATTTTCGGGTAATAATTGCTTTCTTTATCCAACATATTTTAACTTGTTATTCTTGATCGTATCAATTAGATCATGATTTAAATACTTAAAAAATATAAACCTTGATTTATATATCATAAATATTTAGAATATAAATATTTATAATATATATATATATGAAATGGAAAACATCGTTTATGGAGACGGTAGGTCGTACATACACATAAATGATGTTTCTGTTTTCATATCGTATTGAAAAAAAGTAAGTGAATAAGATATATGTAAGTACATAAATACATATATATATATATATCCAGTATAAATATTATTTCATGTATTGAATACTTATTAGTAATATATATTTTTATAATCGTCGATGAATGGTGGACATGGAAATGAATCTTATCGCGTTGTGGGGAAGGTAATCCGTACGTACGCACGAGCGACAATATCATTTCCTTAAAGGTTTGGAATTTGATGGTATATTAATTTTACAGAGAAATTATAATGTTATTTTCATAATTTATATACATTTTACTCCTCATTATATCCATCCAAATAATATAGTGTTGAATAACAAATTACACCATGATGTGGAGACGGTAAGTCGTACGTACGCACACATGGTGACATTATCATTCATAAGAAGGATAAAATAATGAAAACAGTTGTGAAATTTTTATAATAACATCATAGTATATATAAGGTACTATAGTTAATATTTTGTTATGGTAATAACAAAGGAAGAGTAAGTGGGAGAAGAAAAGAACTAGAAAGTGGGTGGTGAAATCATTACCTCTTCGTGAGGTTATTTCTTTTTATTTCATCAAAAGGGGTCCATAGGTTGGTATTATGATCAACGTAAGGCCCCTATTATTAAGGGAATATATTTGTGAGGATATTTGGGTAGGGTTGGCAGATAAAAACGGCATTGGAGGTGTGAATTAAAGAGAAGGGGAAGTTCCCTTTTATAAGAGGGGTGAGGAGTACCCTAGGAAAATATTGAAATATTATTTTATAATAAAATCATTTTAGGTTAATAATGGCTCCAAAATAATTTATTTAGATGATAAGGTGGTTATGGGTCGATATAATCTCAACCAATTGGTTTTAGACATGTTTAGGTTACCATTTTAACCTTATGTTTTAGATTTAACTCTTAGATAAATAGATTAACTTTAACTGTTCCTACTTGTATTCTTATATTATATAGTTATTAGACTTACTCTAAACATACAAGAGAACCTAAATTGGTTCATTAATGTCATATTTAGTATTATTTATTCCATTTTGAGAAACCATATATTTTTAGAAATATTATATCAACCAATAATATATTATTTTGCTTAAAAATTAATTTATGTCAATTTTGGCACTAATTGGTATTTGATTTTTGTGAAAGTTATCACAACTTGATTGCCTCAATCAAGATACATTTAATCAATACTAACATGTCATATTCACCTATAAAATTCATGGATGTCAAAAAATCATTGATATTATATTTATTATAATATTTATAATACAATTTATTTGATTCTTTCATTAATAAGTTAATTACTGGATCACGATTATGTCATACATAAATTTAATTAAATAATGTCGGAAAATTATAAATTAAATACCATTATGTTTAAGTATTTTTAGATTTATAATGAATATTTATAGTCAAATTTATATTGTGTGTAACCCAATATTAAAAATGATATTAAAATTACTGATTTTATTTAAAGGTAGGTCATATGATCTCACCATCGATAACAAAATCAAAAAAAATCATGATAAATAATGAGATTATAACATAAAACCTTAAACATGTTTAAAAATTTTGAATCATAAAACACATGAAATAAAGAACATTATATAGATATGTATGTCTCATAATTTTCATGATAAAAATAATATAATACATTCATATTTGGTATATACACCATACAAAATAAATAAGTGGTTTATAGGGAATGTGTCCCATATAAATAAAAGTGGGACGAAAATCACTTTCCGTAATTATAGACAACCTTCCTACCCATTGAAATGTGATATATAGTAAATATAATTGTATTATTAATAATTATGGAATAATCTATATATATATATTATTTACTTATGAAATTTTATTACATTCTTAGTAACAATTCCTTGTTAAAATCACGATTTGGGTAATAACTACTTTGTTTTTCCTGTATGTTTTGACTATATATTTTTTATCCATTTACATTGATCATGGTTAAATAATATAAATAATTATTATCATGATATAAATATTATATATATTAATTACAAAATTATTTATTTTAAACCATTAAAGGTAGAGATATAAAGCGAATTACATCATTCATTGAGATGATAATCCATAGGTACACATGAACGTTGTTCATATTATCTTGAATGGAATAAAGAAAGGATTTTTTGTAGAATATAAATTATAAATAGGTATTTTAATTTAATATATTTTATATTTTTTCAATAAATGTATCCTTATTACCTTCCATGTAATGCATATTTGAATAAAAAATTACTTCTCGAGGCGTTAGTCAATTGTACACATGAGCGACATTATAGTATACCCAATGACTAGAAATTAAAAATTTATATATGATATCATAATTAATAAAGTCAAATAAAGTCATTGATATCATATATATTTTTTAAATCCTTAAATATATCCACCTATGTGAGGTAGTTATTGGTAACGAGTTACATCGGTTTGTAAGGCGGTAGTCCTTCATATACACAATAACAGGTTTTTCTCTTTTGATGGAAGAGGAGATAGATATAGGTTATTAAATATATATAATAAAATATAATTATATATTAAATACTTTTTTAATTATTTAATCTTATTTTAATTATATTTTATGGCGGTGAAATAATAATTAATATAAAAATGATTAGTTAAGAACGTTGCCACTTATTCGAATAACCTCCTTATGTTTTTACAAAATTCACCTATAAAAGGTTGTAATAATCAAAATAATTCCTATAAAAGTTTTATATGGAATTAAGGAATGAATTTGGGTAAATATTTTCAGAATTTAAGGTTTTAGTATGTGTTAATAGAAGAGAAGAATGGTAGCAATTTATAAGTGGGGTAGAGGTTACATTTGGAATTTTAAAAAATAAAATGGGGGAATCAAATGTTAATCATTCCAAAAGGGTTAAAATTTCCTCATTATATAATAATAGATGATATAATATCTAAATATGAACAAAATTGGTTTTTAAAATTTATATTGGTTATTATACTTTATTCATGTTTATTTATCCCCAAAAAACCTCGTTATAACTTAATTGTGATAATTAATTTTTATTATTTTGATTTATATTTTGAACAAAATATGTTAAAAATATTATATAGTATTTATTATGATAAATTAAAATATATAATCTATTTTTATAAACTTTTTTCACTGAATTTAAATATTTTAAATTAAAATTAAACGTTTATAGGCAACGAAAAAACCATTTTTTAAAGAAA
The DNA here is from genome assembly GCA_963277665.1 of Viscum album. NCBI lineage: Eukaryota > Viridiplantae > Streptophyta > Magnoliopsida > Santalales > Viscaceae > Viscum > Viscum album. Next base: position 797,735,539 of record OY728151.1, read on the forward strand.
ACATTTTCATTAGTATTGAAACTTTTAATTTCAAATTTAAATGTGAAATTTAATAAAATGAAAAAAATTAGATTACATAATATATTAATTTATTCATTTTAAATTTAAATCAATCTTATACAAGATATAAATCTATAAAATCTTTATATGAAATTGTAGTTTTTTAATAAAAAATATTGTTTTCACTATTCATCGAGAAATGAATATTTTTTAAAATTTTGAAAAGTTCACCCAAATAAAATTTTCATTTTTATATTTCAATATTTTTTTAAAAAAAATTATAATTATAAATAATTACCTTTATAATTTTTTCAAAAAATATTTAAAATACAATTTTTGAGAAAATACTGTTTTCTAATCTTATGAAGACTTAAGTAAAATTAATGTACATTTTTATCAATATATGTTCCGTATATAATACCATTATACATAATTTGTTAAATTTTTTTGTTCCTATTAATATTAAAAAAATAGCTGATATGTGATAATGGTTATTTTTAAATTATTATATTAATAATATATATTTTTATATTGAAACACCCGGTAGAATGTAATGTAAGATGTCAATGAAATTAAATAAGTCATGAAAAATATTTTATAAAAACATTATGTGTAATAATGTATAATTAATTGGAGGAAATTCCCATTGAACCTTCATCGTGATTAATGAAATTGAAAGGTAATCTATGTATATCATCATTAATGGTGATTTTTTAATTTATATAGGTTCTTAACACATTTTTCTCACTCTATTGCTCAATTTTGAATATTCCATTTGAGATCCAGCCTCATGTTTTGGTTATTTCAAAACCCCTATACAAGAATAATAAGTACACTTTTTTCTCTTATTTATGTGCTTTTTATATATTATTTGTTGAAATTTAATTAGACATCCTCTACCCATGGAAGGATTACATTGATCAAATTGTAAGGTTTTTCCAAATGTGTTTCCAAATGAATTCTCAGGTTTACCCACCAAATAAGAATCCATGTTTTCTATAAACATTGTGCCTTTAACTTTTTTTATTTCCATTTCTTGAAATAAAATTCCACAATAATATATAAAAAAATTTAATATATTTTTGGATTATCTGGAAGATAGTGTGTTTATCAACAACATCTAATCTCATTGGGCCACTCGAATCCATATTTCCAAGATGGAAGGTGAGACCCCTTACATATATATTGACTATTGGATTTTAAATCATGATTTGATTAAATATATGTAATCATTACTCTGTATTAAAGACCTATACTACAATTTGAAGGGTGTTGTGGTTCACAGAAATTGATCCCTAATCATCCTACTATCAACATTTAGGGAAGGAAGGAAATGCTTCTAATATGGAATTAAAGATAACGTACAATACTTTTGATTAGGTAGTGATTTTATTAGGTATGATTAATACCCCTTTGGTATTTATGGACATGTGGTAATAGATATTCCATTGATACCTTGACTCCTTTGTGGTGGTATTTTTAGATGAAATTTTGTTTTATTATAAGTTCAAGGAAGATATTGATCACCATTATAGGTTTGTATTGGGTAATCTTCATGGTCACTAACTCTATGTATATATATAAATGTTTTACTTTTGAATCCATGATGTCAAACTGTTGGTACAAGCCGTGTCATAATAGGGTATGTTGGTAAATCCTCAAAAGGTGAGAGTTTTTATTTCATGGAAAGAACCAATAATTATTTTTGAGATTGGGATATTGTTGGGCCTCATTGAATATTATCACTGATTCACTTAAGAATTATCCATATTGTAATCTTACCTTAATACACACACTAATAATATAGTGATTTTTTTATAGATCTCTGAATTTAAAGAATCCTTTGATGAGAGAAATTAGCGATTAACCTCATCCTGTATCCTTATATTTCTAGATACTAGTCATGGATATGTATAATTTTGTGACATATCTACATTAGTATTGGGGTGTGTGATTATATAGGAGGTCCATGTCGTTTAATATATATGTATCTATCTTTGACCACATGAGAGGATCTTCTGAACCCATTATATTGACCTAAAAGTAGTTTATATGATTTTATATGCTGGTGAAACTGTCTCTTTTGGGAGGAGCTCAACATCTTTTTCGATCAAGAGAGTTTATGTTATATCATTTCTCACAAGAACATTAAATAGAATAAAAGGGTATGGGTTGAGTATATTTTTAGATTTTACATTGACATCTCCCCTGTTTAATGCAATGGATATATTTCCACTACGTCCCATAGTCAAAATCCACTCCACAATAACTGAGGGATTCTCATGAAAAATGGACCATTATGGGCCTATTTTAATGGACATACATAGAGGTTAAATAGGTGAGGAAAGAAATTTTATATACTAATTATATATTCATTCCATATTTTGTAGAGGTCATTCACAAGGTGAAACCAATATATGAGTGTGCATGTATAATAGTGGAATTTATATTATGGGGAGGCCACCAAAAAATGATTTGTATCCTGATAAGGTATTATTTACTTGTTCATAAAGCTTTTGGACCCCTCTTCCATGAGAAATTATTTCTTGGAGTACCGCCACCAATCCAAGTAGGAGGCATTTCCTAGGGTCACCAATATATACTATGATATGTGGATGAAATAAGGGTTTCCATGTGGGGGGAGTGATACAATTGACTGGGTGTATCACTGTTATTCATGTGAGTAGTCAAATTTTAAACACCAATGACCATTTGTATTTCTTTAAAAACTAATTATTCCCAACTATAAGTGGCAATACATTTCAATGGGCATCATTATTAGACACCACCATTCCCCTCAATAGAGGATTTTTGAATGATTGATTAGTTAAATAAATTGACCAATTTCATATCAATTAAATAGATGGTAATGGTGGGTTATTTATTAATGTTATATGTAATGTAAGTGGTTAGAATCCATGATTTTTCCTCTACCATCATCAATGAAAATAAACAACATTTTATGCCTCAATTATGGAATGCATCCAAGTGGTAGTGAGATATCAAGTGAATATGTGCACAATATAAAATCCCTAGATTTATTGGATGTTGGAATGGGATAAATAGATTATAGATGATAAAATTAAGGTTTGTTTGGTCATATTTGGATGTTCATCGGAAATATATATAGGGATGATTAGATTTTATTATAATAATAGTTATCTGTACACTATACCGATAGCCACATTTGAATCTCTTTATAGTCGACCAAATGACTCTAAACTAAGATACATAGATGAAGGTGAGATATTAATGGTATGACCTAGACCTATATAAGATATTACTAAAAATATTCAAGCTACATAGCTCAAATTGGTGGTGGATCAGAGTTTTGATGAATCATATGCTGACTGAATTCTTCATCCCTATGAATTCATATTATGTTATTGGGTGTTTCTCAGGGTATCACCCTTTTGGGTCTCTAGAGGCTAGTTAGGCATGGTAATATTTCCATTATGTATAATTATCCATTTGATCTCATTGGATAATTCAAAAATAGTGCATGCATGTTTGATTTACTACCTTAGATGATGTAAATCCATAACTTTTTCTGTGATTCTCAACTGATGAAATACCAACCAGATTAATCCCATGCAATAAATTATATCGTGCTACATCTCAACACAAGTAACTAATATTTCAAGAATTATTTTACAATTTTCAACTCCACATATAATGATATATATATAAAATATATTTATTCAATTCATGTATTATTGTATCACAAAACCATTTCACATAATGCATGGGAGAAAAATGTTCATATGATGGAAAAATGACATAATTTTGTTTTGAATCATGAAGCGTGCTGAATTTATTTTTAGATAAATTGATATGATGGGGATATTTATTTCACCCATGATATAAAATTTATGTATAGTTCATATATTAAATTTAATTTAATTTTCTTATTTTTTTTAAAGTTTAATATTGAAAATATAATTTTGGGAAATAATTGTGCTATTTCACGGTTAACAAAAGGTTTTTAGTAACCATGGATGAACTGTAAAACATGGTATGGATATTATTAGTATAGGAATTTTGTATGGGTGGAACATGATTTTTAAAATTCTAATAACCAATTTTTTGAGTTCCTATATGATGTAGGGATGACCCACATAGTTGGCGCCAAGCATGGATTACCATGTGACCAAACCTTGCGGTATTCCCATAAAAATTAATCTATAAAATTTACATATTTTTATAATTAGATTTTACAAATCTAATCCCTTTTTCACCAGAGTCCACTCTACCCTCAATCCAATAAATTTCACACCCTTGACATTTCATAATTGGTGGGATTTTGGTGGTATTTTAATATTTTTATCAAGGAAACCATAATAAAGACTCTTCAATTCCATATTTTTTTTAATTCTTGTTTTCATTGGATTTTTCTATTCCCCATGACGTTTTTGACATAGGGTTCATGATTTCCATTTTTTATGGTGTTTTTTCTAGAATTTATGCTTTATTATTACTTCTCTATAATCACTCTTGAAATTATAAATGGTTTCTATCATGTGGTATTGGTTTCAACCAAGTGTTAGGTGTTTCTCTTGGTTTAATATAAAAAATATAATGTGAAACTCGTATATTATAAAGAAATAATTATTACAATGTTTTAAAATGATTTTTAAAATTAATTAAATCTATGAAAATTATTTTTGTTAATTTATTATATGCAACATTGTTTATTATAATTTTAAACCTAATTTAGATAAATAACTAATTTTCAATGCATAAAAATTAATTTTACCAATATAATTTTTTTTGTACTAATGAGTTGTCTTTTAAAATGAAATTTGGTATTATTGAAATAGAAATTTGAGCATGGGAACTCCAAAATATAGGGGGAATAATAGTTTCAAGTAATCGTTTTTCTTATTCCACACCAACTAATTTTATTCAACATTTGCAATGAATGTTATTTCAAGGAATAAACTTCATAGAATTTTATTGGATATAGTTTAATGGGATGGATGAAATGATACCAGTAGTTTAATCCATGACATATTTAGTAGTCTGAGTTCACAACTTGACTGAATAGTAGTTCCCATAATGATATAATAACCAAGAGTTCCAATAACATTATAATGATCTAGGGATCTCTCAAACGGCATTTTTATAGATTTTTTATTTTTATGGTAGATATTTTCATTTTTGAACTATTTAGATTTTAATTTTTTTTATTATTGTTAAATTTTTACATTCATATGGTTTGTTTCAAACTATTATTATTGTTTTTATCTAAAAATTGTTACACATAAAAAACAAAGTAGGATCCTATTAGGATAGTGTCACTTACAAGCCAAATCCACACAACTAGTGTATCTATAACTTGTTTTTGTATGTTCATTTAAAGTTAAGTAACAATATTAAGGGAGTGGGTACTCTTTTTAGTGGATCTCAGGTTGGTGATAGTGACATGATGGGGCATAAACCCTCATTTAATCCCAGGATGGGTAACTATATTTATATTTTCATTTAGTTTGATTATAATGACTTTGTATCATATACTTGACATGCATCCCATCTTTCTTATTTATACCTATATATATGCGACTTCCCTTTTTTCCTCTCATTTTAGGTTTGTGTTTATATATTTTGCATGTGGTTTTTTTATTTAAGATTCTATTATTGTTTTATGTTCATTATGACCTATTAATTTTTGGTGCTTGACATATTATGGTATGGAAATTCCATTTTAGGTTCACGATAGTGATCTATTTGGTGATTACCTTAAGAAAATCAATTACCAAAGGATATTCATGATATCCATGAACTATTTTCTATCCCATGTGTATTTGGAATGCCTCTTAGGAATTTCCATATGCCATTTTAGGCTATTAGTTTAGTGGGGACATAGGTTAGATTTTGACATGGTGGTAGTCTGACGACCCAATAATTTTCCATAATCATTATCTAATATTTAATTTTACAGAGGATGAAATATCAAAATATACATTAACAAATATTTTCATGTAGAAAATACTATATACATATTGAGTATAAAAGTAGGAAAATAAGTATAAATTATAAATTAATGTCCAGTATACATGGGACCCACCGTCAATATAATAATCCTCTAATTTTATTACATAATAATTTTTTAATAATAAAATATCATCAATGGATTTTAAAAATAGTTCATCCCTGGAGTATAGAGATTATTTTTTAAAATATAATCAATTTTCCTAAATCATGCCTCAAAATATGATATCGAATTCTGTCACCCCTTGATAAAATGTCTCATCACGATAGAATATGTTATGACATATCATTTAATTAGGGTATCATTTTAGATATATATAGGATTATTATAATGCTTCTTATACATGGGGTACAAATTAATTATTTTAAATTTATAAATGGATTTATTCATGTACTCATAAACTAATATCATATTCCAACTACGTAACAAATTGAAATAAAATATATTTAAAATATATAACAATATTATGTAATGAATAGAAGGAAAAACCTATAGATATTGAATGAAACATGGATAACATATCTTCCTCAACATAATTAATTTTAATTCTGTGTAGTGTAGTTCATTCCGAAATATGATTCTCTTTGTATCTCATTTGAGTCTCACTATCTCAAAATGTCTCATAAAGTTTCCCATGACACCACTAGACATACATAAAAAATATTTCATACACCAAAATTAGTTTCTACTATTAATTCGTGATATCCATCAAGTACATCCCAAAGGATGTGTTGTCCATAATGTCTTCCTCACCCTAATTTATAATAAGTGATGATTTATAATCATAAAACTATAACTACAATACCTGGAATAAGATATTTAGAATATCTAAATATGCATGGAACACCAAGGGATAAGAAACCTCTTCTAATAACTAGAATAAATAATAAGTCATAATGAACCATACATAGCTCTGGCTTCCATGATTGAAAGTCCTCAAACAGTATCATTGAAATACCATTAGGAATACATGATGACTTTCTTCTAACCCCAATAACCATTATCTGTATATCATATTTTATTTATAATAGATTTTATAAAATTTAATTTTCTCCCAAATAAACTGAACCTTAACAGTTATAAACTACACTTTATTTATCCCCATAAAAATGACTGTGATATCTTTCCAGTAAAGGGGGGACTTATTAGGTCCCCCATTTAGCGTCTCAAAAAGGATCTATACAAATGGTAGGGTAATATTTTTTTCATAAATGGACATGACTAATTGTATGTGTAAGAAGAACTTATTTTGAAAATGAGTATATTTTCCCACAAAAAGTCATCGAGAACCAATATGGTTTTCTATGTGTGGGCACCTATCCATGGGTGGGACACTGTAAATAAATCGCATTTAATCATAGAAACAACTTACCTGCATTTTCAATAATTCTATGAGAACGAGGAATATTTTTTGGAACCTATTATTAAGGGAACACTATTCAAACACATGATCTCATCAATATATATGACTCCCACAATAACCTTTGAAAACTCAGAGTGAATAAGGAGGAATTGGAAAAACATGGTTATTTATTAATAAATTAAATATATTGAATCATTTCCCATAACCAATTGTATATTTCCTTTATTGAAACCCATAAATATTAAATTCCACATCTATGATTGAACATAAAGAAGTTACATTAAATTATCTATAACATGGTTCTCCTCCTTCACCAGCTAGCATGAGAGGCACCATAACAAAAACTATGGAGCACTTCGATTCATGTGTTTCCATAAAAAATTATGTCTTATAATATTCTACATCATCATAACACAAAGATCTTCTACAAATATGAGGTTTAAAAATCCATTTACACATACCCCCACGACCAAACTTGAACCACTAACTACATATACTACAGGAAAACATGCTCACCAACTTCATGAAAATATTCAGGTGTATTATATGAGAATAAATTATCACATATGAAATTAAAAATAGTGTCTCCTATATAGATTATCTTTACTTGATATAGATGTGTCTGAGAAAAAAACATCAAATTAATATAGATGAAATATTTATCATCCATTATGTTTTGAAATATTGAGGATAACTACTCCATCACATACTACTCCTTAGATAACTACATTAAAATTAGATCAAAAAACATTTTCCCTAAAGAATCACCCAATAATTTTCCCTTCATAAGAGTATATATTATCATAAAATCATTTACATATGGTAACTCTGACAAATTTGACTTCTTTATGATGAGATCATGTAAGGAAAAAAAGTACCTGATATTCTTATGATTCATATTGACTATAATTAACTCACTGTGAATGTAATATATCTTTGTAATTAACATGAACACTACAATAATGACCAATAATAAAAGTATTTGATTGATATAGTTTGAGGTCTTATGAACACCTATACCCATAATAAATCATTATCCTCCTCAGTATACAAATTCAACCAATCCTAATTAAAGTTTCATCACTGAACACAATTTACTAAAGTCCGTCATATTAAAATTATTTAAATATTGATCTAGAAAACCATTAAATTATCTCCAAAAATTATTTTATGTATATCTTTTTTCAGAGGAATTGATTCATTTTAATAGTGAGAGTAGTTATGAGATTTTTCATCTTGGAAAAATCCCCTATGAACATCTGATAATAATCAGATAGCCAAAGAAACCTACCAACCTCAAAAAATTCTTGGGTGCCCCCTATGTGATAAAAACATCAATATTCAGGAGTTTCATTGTTTCCACACACTTTAATATGACATTACCTCAAATTTGAAATTCCTAAATCTAGAATTTTGACATGAATAGATAACATTAAAAATGGTTTTCTCAAAGTAATACTTACATGACCCTCAAATACTTGACAAGATTTTAATTTATCCACGAATAAATATGGATGTCATTAATTAAGACCATCATAAATAATTTTCATGGTTTCCATGAACATAGATGTTCATTTATAATGAAACAAATGTTACATGGGGTACACAATATCAATAAATTCGTCTAAATGTCATCTCTAGAATCAAATCCTTCTGAAATAAGTATTGTGTAATAAAAACATGGAAATGATAATAGAGAAACACATTATTCCATTTATACTAATAAAATAGGGTATATTAATTTTATGTTTCCATGTTTTAGTAGAATATTTTCAATAAAAATCCATAGGGTACAATAAAAAAATTTGGAAAATAGAATTGGACATACACAATAAGACACAGTGAACATGATAAAACTCTTCTAAAAATGTAATATAACTGTAACTTTATCTACATGATCTGAAATAGTGATATATTATATAATATAAACAATATTTACATTTCCTTTACATATAAATCAACAAATTCAAATATCACTTATAAAATTCAAAAAACATAAATTTCGTTTATTACAATTTACAAGCCCGAATAGACCGAAGCCCCCTTTTTTGTTGATTTTTGATAACCCCCCTTTCAAGGGATGAGGGGGAACCATTACAAGGCCTGTAGGGTTAGGAGATTACATTTCATGTAGGCTTGAGAGACATTACATTACCCAAAGGAATTTGGAAATTCAACCAGACTATAACTACAAGGAACTTCCCCTTCATAGCATCTGCATTGTATTGATAGCTCTCCACCTTCGCATGGTCGTCTGTCTAAGCATCATGTGCAAGAACAGGGTGGTCCCGATGGTGTAGCCATACCCTCTCATTTTTTCCCAAACCATTTGGTTATACTCTGGTGAGTGAAAATGCTCTAAATCCTCTTATGGGGCTGCTCTTATTTTTGAAGAATCTGTCTGGGGAAACTGCATGAAGCCCGAAAGCTGTGAGGTGGCCCGAAAGCCTTATAAGTGGCCTGAAAGCCCTACTTACCCGAAGGCCTATGTGGCCTGAAGACCTTAACGACACAAAGACCAAACCAGTGGCCTAAGGTGAATAGTTCTTGGCTGCTAAAATACCGAAAATACACTATTATAGCTCCTGCTACATTACCACATCGTGCATGCTACCGTGCTGCTACAATACTTCTTCTGTACTGCTATAGTGCCCTGAAAATATTCCTTCTCCTGGTTTCAAACCTGGGTCTTGTGGATTCACGTAAGGATACCTCACCGACTTGGTTGAGTCTCATGTTCTTTGTTAAAATTTACATGCACCCCCCCCCCCAAACATAATGGATCTTATCCTTTTTTTAATCTTTGTTAAAATAAATAAAAATCTTATACTAGTTGGTGATCAACTTAATGCCCCATGGATAGGACCCAATATTCCAATATAAAGATATCATTTACTCATAAAAGAAGGATTATATATCATGTCCAAATGATATCATTTTATAATATTTGTAATCAACCAAATATTGGACCAAATATTACTATACCATACCATGGGTGACATCATATAGATTCATATTTTCCATTAGGAGTTCCTATGAAAGTCTCTCTCCAATTAGAAATGGATCTATACTTTAGAATATGTGGATAAATTTCATCATTTAACCAGTAAGGATCATCGAATAAATATGTCAATAAATGGTTTCCAATATAATATCTAACCATCAAACTGGAAATGTAGTGGCAAAAATGTTTTAGGTTATGTTGTCAAAAAGAATTGTTTATTATGTAAAAAAGATAGATATCATACATAGATCCATATCTAGTGATTCTTTGCGAAATAATTCAACAAAATGTATCTATCCTTATTCTGGAATACTATTTCTCTTTGACTAATGAGGACTAAATGTATGATTCAGTAGTTTCAGTAGATTTAAGTCTTATATAACTATATCTCCTACTTTGTAATTATCTAATAATTTTATAAAACAACCTCTAGGTGGGATAATGTGGTCACCATATGGAGGCCACCCACCATGATTCTACCTTAGACATTGAGTTTTATACAATTTTATTTCATGGATACCCCCAGCTAACCATTTTTTTCATAGGGTTCATATCCAAGTCGACTAAACCCTCGAAATGATAGATTCACGAATATCTTTTTTTATAGGACATATTTGTTTTTCCATTATTATTAATCCATGAGAATAAAATTATTAGCGTGTATAAATCAACATGTAGAAAAATAAAATATTTTTATGACAATTTTATGAATATTACTCAACCCCAGCGAAGCCCATATCTTGAATGGTTCAATAAAACATCTCTCTTTTGAAGATCTAAATAATTAATGCTCTTTATAAAACCTCAAAAAATGTGGTGATACCTAAAGTCATAAAAATGGATTTAATGATTGTATAGAATAATATCATGAACTTTAGTACACAAAAAATAACTACATAAATCATGTAAAGAGTATGTCACATGATATCTATGAACCTTTACACATACACATCTTTAGTCAACCTAACTAAGTGATGTTTTCAACACTCATATAGTTAAAAAATTGTTATAGAGAATTTAAAATAATAAAAAAAAAATATATTATTATTTTAACATAGAATGGTTTCCTTTCCAAGATACTGTATAGTGAAATTTCATCAGTAACATTTATCACCTTAAAAGAGGCATGATAAGTGAATCACCATATGATCAGATATCATATGATCTAGGATATAGATCCATGTAACTTTCTATATCTAATAATCCATTTATCATTTAGCACATTTTCCTCTAATAAGAAGGTGCAATAATATTTTATAACTTATACAATACATTTTTCACATGAGTTATCTCATTTATACTAATAGGAACCATCATTTGAGTAATATGTGGCGGGTCATCTCATTGTAGTATTGGTAGATGATTTTCTTCTAAATAATATTAAAAATACTTTCCATTTATGTTCCTTATAGTGATACCCAAAAAATATACCACTAAATAAATTCCCCATTTCAAATTTGATCAGTTATGAGGGGAGAAAATACAAGCTAGTTATTTTTATATCTCTTTCATGAAACCCAAGTTAATCGTTTTTATAGTTGAATATTATAATTAAAATATGTAACATAATGTATTTATTATATTTGGATAAATAAAAAAATAAGGACTATAAATATATGAAATAACTACAAATTGATTAATATACCATCGTAATAATATCATACAAATGATTCTTTTTATTTTTTAAATTAGGTAATAGATTATAAAATAAATGGAGAAAAGATGTTCCATAATCCATTTAAAATTATTAAGTGTTATGGTCTAAAAACAATTCATAAACCCCTTGAAAATATTTCTCAAGATTTTTTTAAATAATATTAAATTAAAACTAACCAAAAATTCGACCATATTATTAAAAACACCACTCAAATACCACACTAGTAAGAGTTGACCTATAAGAGCCTCAAGTAGGATGATAGTTTTTTGGGGTCTGCATTCCAAATCCCACCTATACTAGGCCAAGTGTTTATGAAATACACTAATATTAAATAAAAAAATGGGAGGCCTTATAATAATAAACATTTAAAATAATCACTAAAATCCAATAAAAATTAATTATTGATAAAATATAAGGTATAACAACAAAATTGTAGTATAAAAAAATATAAAAACATTGAAATTGGAAGTATATTTCAATAAAAGAAAAAATTTAACCAATGGATATATGAAAATATAGAAAATGTATGGCATATATACACATTCTAAAGTATCCTTACAAGAAGTACAATAATATTCATCAATAATGTACAACACTATGCTCCATATTCACCAACTTCATAACCCCTAATATTAACACTAATCATTACAAAATCTATATAGAAAACACATATGTTAGAAGTATTTCTTGTGTAATGGTGAGAAAACAAGTACCTATTAGGACACCAAAAAAATAAATTTAAAACTAAATAATACGAAATTATCATTCTAAAGAACCTTGATATTAATTAATAGTTTGATATTATAAATAACATAGTGAATTAATGACCTCACAGCTCAGCTACGCTAATATAATATGTCCTCAAGAAACAAAAATACCCAGATATATATGAAACTCATAAAATGTAAACTATCTTGTATCATGATTTCAAAAACATCTCTTTAAATAAATAATCATCGAACTCCAATACTTCTAGGTCAGTATATCTGTTAAGGGAGTAGTAACCCAATTAATGGTAGATCCATGCCGCAATGTGAACAAATAAACCATTTTTAGGAGTGTCAAATCCATTGATAAAGGACCCAAATATCATATAATGAATTTACACATTCTATATGTTATTTTGGGGAACATTTCCATGTAACTAGATGATAATTAATGGGGTACATGACCCTATGATTAAAAGGGGGTCCAATTCATAAAGCCTTATGGTATTTCTAATGGCCATAATTAATTTAGGTGACCCAATAAAATTTTATATATTTTTCATCAGGGTGTACAAAAATCTATTAACATAGATAATATATGTCTAAATCCATCCCAACAATTAATGATTCTAAAATAATGAAAAATAAAAAACCTCAAACAAATTGACAGTAATGATGAAGAGAAAACCTCTTTGATAATTTAAATATCAGTAGTAAAATGGAACAATTTTATTATCCAATTATAACATTAGAGAGAAACATATGTTTAAATTTTTATGAGGGGTGTGTTAAGCCTTGGGAAATTCCATGGGTATACTATGTGGTGTGGATGAAGAGTATAAACGATCCAAATATTGTATGAGGACCTGACCATATTGTGTTGAATTGATCATTAAATTAGAGACACACCATTTCTTAGAACTTGTTATATTAGTCCCAACATTGATCCATTTCCAAAAAAGAATTTTAAATTCATTTTTAATGGTGTCTGCCTAACACCACCATGGAATTATCAAGTAATATTAAACCATCACCCCAAGACCAGACCACGTCAGAATAATAAACCATCTAACTAACTATACTTATGGTGTGAGAGTTGGATTTCGGGTTATTGTGCATCAATCCCAGCAATTAAGTTAGCTGGTTTTCACCACCCAACAATAAACTTGTATCTAGGCTAGCCACTCAACTCTATGGTTATTACATACTATATGTTCTTCTCCATTTAAATTTCCTAAGAAAACTATCACACAAAAATCATATAATCCTTAAAAAATTCAAAAAACTAGTTCTCTAAGGTTTCTTAAACAATTGACAACACTACATAACAATATCCTTTTATAAGTCATGTCACCAGGGAGTTGTGTAGTAGACGGGGGTGGTATGAACTTTGGTTATTCATTGAGAAATTATCTTCAGCAGTGGTGAAAATCTAGTTCTAATTTATTATATAATTTCTTGTTTAATTTTGATTATAGTGATTAAAACAATAAATATAATAATAGAATAAAATTCATGATTAGATGTGAATATATAAAAAAACATATTTTGATGTAGTACCTTGAGTTGGTCTTTTTCACATCAGGGATCCTTCCATTTATAGTTTTCCTTAATGTGAAACTCTATAATATCCTTAATAGACATAAATAATTTTTGATACTATAATTAAGTAGGTTAGATGAATATGTAATGATCAAATATGGGCCATAATAGGACTGAAAAAATGATCTCAAATTATATTTTATCTAGATAAAACCCACATTCCTATGAAAAAATATGATGTAGTATTTCGAACCATGTTCTTGTTTATGATATATTGATATTTTATAATTCTATTTTTCATGAGATTATATTAATAATTTTATATTTCATAATTTTATTATATTGATATCCAGAACTGAAAAAAATATTTCCTTTATGAAATTTATTAAATCATAATATTTAAGAAATATCTAATGGTTTGAAGAAACATGAAAAATGAAAAAAATCAAGGAGTGAGCAAAAATTTAGTTTATTAAAAATCCAATATATTTTTCAAAATATATTAGAGTTTTTAATTACAAATTATTTTATTATTCATGGATAGGATATAAAAAACAATAAGAATAATATTATTTTAGGTTAAATGATAAATCCAATGACATAACATTGAAACAATTATAATTTTTTTCAGAGGACCTAGTATATTTATCCATATACTTATAGTCAAATAATCCCCTGTAATTATTGATATTGTGAAGATGAGCAAGTTTTTTATTTGAAAAAAATTTCTTCATATCATATAAAACAATTGAATAAATTTAGATAATTATCATGTCATTCATGGTTTGTGTCCACTATAAATCAACCTAATAATATAAATGATAAAAAAATAATAAAATAAATTCTATCTCAAAACATAAATAATATATTCCTAATATATTTTATCCATTTTACAATCAATAATTGATTTGTAAAATTTATCATTGCATTAGGGTAAATGCCTTATAAAGGAAGGAATTTAAGGTTTTCCCTTATTATAATAAGTTGGATTCTCAACATCATTCAATTTATTTATTATAATTTATTTTAGTTAAGTTAACACCACTACAATTCTTTTGACCCCCTCGACAATTATTTTCAGAACCTCACTGGGATAATCATTTTATTTCCCATCGTATTTATTATTTAACTACTTTATTTATTTATTAATATTTAAAAAACTAGAAAAATATTTATTTAAAAATAATATCACAGTAAAATAAAAGTAACTAAAATTATGAATTTAGATCAATAAATAATTAAATATGTGAAATATCCAAATATATAACATATTATGTTCATATAATATGATTTTAACTTATTTTCACTTATACTCTCAATATAATATCACAATTTTATTGAAACATTGGCTGATATCAACTGTGATAACTAGTAGATCACGTTATAGGTTTTTACATTATTTTTACATACATATACATAACTAATTTGGTACTAAACACCCATGTAAACCCCAACCCATTATTTTATTTCAATGTTAGAAACATATAACACATATTTATTGAAAACTAAATTTTTTTTCATTATAAAAGATAACTATTCTATAAAACATCATACTCTAAAATATATATTAATTAATCCCACTAGAAAATATATTTCAATCTAAACATATTTTATACGATTTATTACTGGATCCCATCATAGACACACCATTCCTTAAGAAACCCTTTTAAAATACAAATTAAAAATATTACGTGAAAACATAAGAGAAACTATAAGTTTTAAAAAGAGATATTTAATAAATTTTGTGGTATTTCATAAAGGATACTCAAATGAGAAATATAAAATTTGGAAGAAAAATAATGAAACATTTAATAAGAATGTATTTACAACAATATAATCAGACATGATTATAATAATTCATTGATCTCTATAAATAATTTAAAACATATATATATATATAATTAATACCCATTACCTATAAATAAATATCAATTAAAAATAGCATTTACATAATTAATTAGAGGGATATTAATTCTAGTAACACTCATCATATTGAAATATTTCAATAAAATGTGATAGATAGATATAAAATATTTTATGTAGATATACACTAATAATTAGGTATAACATGATTTTCTAGTTAAAAAATGACCCATATTATGTTAGTAAAAACAATGGATGATAGAGAATGTGAAAATATATAAAATAAATGGAAAATATCATAGGTGCATTTTGAATTAATGGATATTAAAAATAATATGGTTATAAACTATTAAATTTCAAATGTATATCACCTATAAAAAATCCAATCATGAGTGAATCTAATCTCAAGCATGCATCCATGAATACTAGAAGAAACTAAATACAATAAATGGTAAATAGAGTGAGGGTGGGGAAATCATACACTACATAAATAAATTAAAACAACCCATAGTAGATGAAAAACTTCAATAATTAGAAAATAAAAAATTGTGGTAAACTATAAAATATTAATACATCGTGTGAAAAATAAATCTTTATAATGTCACATAGTATATATAAAGGAAAAATATATTATGGATAATTAGATAATAAATAACTATGTGAAAATTTAATGAAATACATCCTCTCCCAACAGTAAGGGTCTACCATATCCTACTTCAGAATCAAAATTGGTTTTTATTGTTCAATTTTTTCAGTACTTATTGGGTATGAACTAGTTTTATGTCCAATTCCATATCATTTTCCATTAATCATAATGGTTACATGAATATTAGAGGTCACATGTAGGGTGTGAGTATGAAATAAATGAGCTAACACAAATAGTGTCCCTATTTAATATCTATAATTATATTAGTGTATGGAACCTACAATATCCAATAAAATAGTCATCTTAACCCACATAACATAATTGTTTATGCAACATGAATAACCAATGTATATTTTTGGTAGTGAAGGAGTGGTATGATTCATCCATGGTCTAAACACACTAATAGGGTGAATGATCCATCACCCATCATCCCATAATAGAGAACAATTTCATCATCATCCCCTTATACACTAGATGAATGCGACATCACAAAAACATCAGTATAAAAATTCCATGCATCTAACATCATTAACACCATGTAATATTTATTCTTATCCATCGAATATATGATACATGATGAGCATCAATATCCCATATTGTGATCTTAATCACCCATCAGTTCTCATGTACACCAATTGTGTATCCTTACTTTTAATTGATGGTTAAAACCATCAGAATAAGACAATAAACTATGAAGGACACTTTTAGACATTATTTGGGAAATTCAACCTCATTTGATCGATCTTGTATGCCCACAACCCCAACAGACACTACTCTATATTTAGAGGCTTTAACAACTTCAAAAAATAAAAAATTAGTAAACTATAATCACCCTAACCCATTGAATGAGCTATCACCACCATCATACATGGATGCAATCCACATTTACCCAAATCCACATGGGGTACACAAATAAAATTATTATTGAACCACATCAATAATTTTGTCTCAAGATATAACTCATTCAAACATAAATTAATTTTCACAAAATTCATAGAATTCTCCAAACATGAACTTAAATTCTATACACAACCAAGTACATTATTAAAAACACTGGAATACCATTATGAATCTCACATGAAAAATAAATCCCGAAGTGTTTCTATTCCTAATCACACACATTTCCCTACCCACACCCACAAATCACACAACAAATTTTCCCAGGTAAAATAATTAAAATATATTTTCACAGCCTACCTTGTACCAAAAAAATTCATCACATAGAATATCATCAACCATTTTTAATTCAAACCAATTTAATTCAAAAACCATATAAAGGCCTTAAAATTAATATTTTAGTTTGTTTCCACTCTAATGGATATAAAAATAGAAATATTCAATTGAAACTGTCAAGACTAGCCCATGAGGACTCCGTATTATTGATGTATCAGTGAACGGCCCCAAAAATGATGAAGATACTACATGGGGAGAATATAAATGGAGAGAATAGAAAAATAGATTAGTTAGCATAGTTTCTAGTTAAAATGATCAGATATATTCCATTAAATTATTCATTTAAATGAATTAATTAAACAAACCAAAATGAATTCCACATTGGGGCATGGTTAAATGGCTCCCTATACAATTCCTCTCCTCTACTAAAGAATTTAAATGCTAAAAACATTTTTTATTGTGTGACCCCCACCATTATTAAATAATAATTCATTTATATCCCCTTTTCCTATTAATTTAATATTAGGAAACCATTCACCATGATTCTATAGCCTTATAAACCTTATGACTCAGTACGTGTAGCAAAACATTCTGAATGATATATGATCTAAACCACAAAATCCACCTCTAGAGCCTTCACTGACCCATTTAAGTACTAAAATACACTAAAATATGAATTAAATAACAAATAATAAACTCAATACCACTAAATTAAAACCTAATGCATTACCCTATTTTATCTTTATAAAATATCTTCCCAATTTATCATTATTTTTATACCAAACAAAACAAACAATTACTTCCACATCACTATTAAAAAATTACAAAATAACTAATACAATGTTGAATTCGTTGTCTAATACCGATCCTTAGGATAGCAGAAGAATTGAATCAAATTTATACCATAGAACTCTCCTATATAGTATTCACATACTTGGTAAAACCATAATCAAGATACGAGACAATCCTACGGTGTTATACATTACCAGCATCCTGAATTTTTCATTTATCATCCATCAACTTATAGTTGGAATGTTTCGTAGTTAATGAAAATACCTCAAAATCATACAGTTGATCCGTATACACATTAAAAATTTTATTAACTAAAAAATATCATCAAAAACCAATACAAACATAATCATGTTATACCTCTAAATAATAATGACTCTGTAGACTACTCAAAATATTTCAGACTAATCACATGAAACTGCAAATATCCATGGCCTCCAAATATCTAGCTACTCCGCCAAGTCACACTCTATGATATCTACTTCCCTAATTATTGATCACATTTTCCATTTCAGCAACCATACTTCATATAATAACTCCCACTATTTCTTCTTTGAACATCTATTGTTATTACCTCAAATACAAGAGTCTAATTATACACCCATCATCTAGCTAATAATTATATCATCTAAAAATCCTCTCTAGATTCCCTATATAGAAAGGATTCCAAATTTTATTAGGTTTTCATACGCAATTACTATGGATGTGTGATGTCTCTCATTATAGTTATCATATAGAATATGAATAACTTTGAGGTAAAACAATGACCCCTAACTCAAAATCTTGTACTAAGTCTCATCATATATTAACTTCTAGGTGTCTAAAGGCCCACTATGGGCCTCACCACAAACTAATATATTCAAAGGTATACATCCATTGATCATATTCAAAATTTTATCAATTATTATACTACAAACTTAGAATATATGGTCAACCTAAAATATTCACCCAGAACATTATAGAATGTCAAACACTATCCTAAAATAATTTCACCATAGTAATATCATTTACCAAGAGTGTTTATATAATGAGAATGAAATCACTGGATATTGTGGAATATTCAATTATAGTTGTCTCTCCATGAAAATAGATAATGAAATTGTTGGTCAACATTATCTCAACATATTAGGAAATAAATCTTCAAAGTACCCTGCATATTCCATTCATGTAATCCCCTCATATCTATTATCCTATAACTACATATCTGAAAGGTGTTTCACTAGTCACATTATCATATACAACACCAGATTCATCTTATAACATGATTTAATCTCAATATAATAAAGGATTGATTAATGAAACTTCATCTAATAATTAGATACAAGTTCTTTACCCTCCCCATGAAAAGTGGGAGGATGATGAGATTAAAATTCTCCAATCAGTTACACCTTCATAAAATCAATACCCTGATCCCACATATTGAAACTCTTAATGACCAATATGATAAATTGTCTTGGAATATTTATAAAAAACTACACTATCTCAACTGGTTTCACATGAGACCTCATAATCTCCAAATACAACTTATTGTCATCTCTGACCGTGAGGCATGTGTTGAATCTAACCTAACTTAAAATAACCTGATATTTTGGACTCATTAAATTTGTAAAATTATAGATATATTTTGCAAAATGTAACTAGTCACTGATCAAAACAAGACTAAAAACAAACACAGGAAATTAAAAGTACAATTAAAAAATAGGCATTAGTAAATAAAGATATAATAATCAATTTAAATAATTAGATATTTTTATTTTTATTTAATTTGAAATGGGGTGCATTTTGAAGAAATGTTGAATTTTACAATATGATAATCATAATTAAAATAGTATTATAAAAAATATTTCTATTTAAAAAACAATATTTCAGTGTTCAATTATTTTTTAATTTATATAAAATAAGATTACAGTGACATGATGTTTAAAAAGGCCTTTTTTAATAAAATTTGAAATAAAAATATATTATTTTTCCATCATTTTAATATTATATTATTTTTTATTTTTGGATATTTAAAAAATAAATCATTTTCAATGAATTATGAAAAAATAAAATTTTGACTGAAGTTATAAATTTTATTAAAATATCATTATATAATAATGATCTAAAAGAGTATAAAACCTCTTAACTATTGAAATATTGATTAATAATTAAATCAAGACATTTCAATTTTCAATTTTTATTTTGGACAACAATTTTTAACATTTTCTGAATTTGTTTCCAGCAAAAATTATTTTTTTATTTATAAATTTAAATATTATTTTGGAAAAATTCTACTTTTTTAAAATTAAAATCCAAATAATGTTTATTTTTTTAATAAAACCATTTATATGATTAAATTAAAATACATTAATAATTGTATCCTACAGATAAATTTTAAAATTGAATGAATGTATTCCTAAAAACAATATTTTACACAATACATGTGTAATGGTTGAAATTAAATTTATTGCACATATCATTTTTTGATAATAGTTATATAATATTTGGAATAAGTATTTAATAATTATGTAATGAGTTCCATTTTATTTTTATGAATTTAAAGAAAATTATTTTGGTAAAAATTTGTTATTAATATAAATGAAAAATGTTTGAGAATGAAAATTGTAAGATTGAAGGAATTAAAAATATGTTTAAAACATTTGAAAAAATGAATGGTTAAGGGAATAAAGACTTTATATAATCATCCAACAAATTAGTTTCCATTTTTTGTTCAATTTGTTCATGTGAAATATGTTCTTTCTTTATATTAAGTTGAAATACATACAAAAAAATGTCATTCTCACCACAAATAAAAGGGGCCTCTCACCACCAACACAAGACATCCAAAAAAATTGTTTACTATTAAAAATATGCCATCCTTCATCCCCCTATATTTTACTCCCTTATATTTGACCCCTTGGTAACATGATATTATCATAATATCTACATTTTCAAGGACTCTTCCAAAGGAAAGTCAATATCCTCCACATGAGTACTGTTTCCAAATATCTTTCATTTTGTTTCTTAATTTAATAAAATTTATTTCTAAATAATATATAACCACATAAATATTTTTTTTAAATGGTATATTCATTGACATAATTATCAAATTACAAATAATATTTCCAAATCATTATAATAGTGTTGACTGGGGTTGAACTAGAAGGAATAAGGTTGGTTTTTTCTAAGGGATTTATTTTTAATGTAACCTATTGGAAATATTGACTAAAAAGTGAATGAAAAAGAGACCCCAACTGCAATATCCTAGAACTAGTTCCGACATTATTATATTATAATATATACATGTGATCACATCCCAAAGGAATGTATAGTTTAGTAGTTTTTGTAAACTAAATATAAAAATTATTTTTAAGTAAAATTTATATAAAAAAAATTACTAAATTTTTTTCTCTTTTGATAATAACATTATTTCCCATTCAATATCATGGAATATTAGTCATAATAAACATCATGTAATCCTAGGTAAAGGAAAAAAATTGTGATCTCAAATTCTCATCAAGGATTAAGTACAATATATTAAATAATTAATTAATAATCAAAATCAATATGGAAAGGTAAATAACCAAAAAGATATTCCATTCAAAAAATGTCATTATCATTATAAGATTATAAGGAATAAACATCTAATTAGAAATAACTGAGACAATATTCTCTTATTTCAATAATCTATGAATGAATAAAATCCATAGATCATGACATATTGAAAATATCATAGACGATAATAACTAAATTGTAAATAAAGACAATGCTTAATTATTGGACATCATGTTTCCCTAAATCCTGGTACAATTAACATCAGTATTGATATTAAAAATGGATTAAATATTTATGTAATAAATCATATGATTTGTTTCAAAACCATTCACAAGAGACTTACTAAAATGATCTCTCCTAAATACAATTTAAACTATTTTCTTATAAATGGGAAGGGTTAATTCTGACCTTATTATTTCTTTTGAGGCAACGGATGCATCAAGGGACTATATTAAGTAGTCCCAAACCACTATATTGTATTTCAAAATAATTTATCATATAGATAATAATATTTTAAATTCGAAACTATACTGCCTTATTAAATACCTGTATTGAGTATAGAATACAGATTTACCAATATTTCAGTATTTTATTAAGTAATTATCATTGTAAAATCTGTATGTAAAAATGGTAAATCGAGTAGGTAAAAATATCCATGATAAATAATATGAATAATTTGGGGGAATTTAATCTCAAATAATGTAGGAGAGACAATATTTATATGGTAAGTTAATTACTACAAAATGAATCAAGGATGTGAATTCTAATGTTATCCTTGGTCAAAATAATCACAAATCATCTAGAGGAAGAATAATAATGATGTTAACATATACACAATTTTTCAAGAATAATTTTTTTTGTCATTGATGAGTATAAATATAATAAATGTATATTTAAAAAATTATGTAAATAATCATTTCATTTTGAAAAAACTTTTCTATTAAAATGACTTTTAAGAACATTTTCATTAATAAGAAACCTCGATTCATAAAATTTATTTCACAATAAAAATATGTTCATTATGGATATTAATTACATTCATGTCAAGAATGTAAAAAAGAACAATCCTTTTTCACAATAAAAAGGTTTGGAAGGATTATTGTTCAGAAAAAGATATGAATATTCCTTTAATGTTTCTGGTGAAATCCAAAATGAAATTGTTTGGAAAACCACAAAAGATTCATTTAGTTTTTCAAATGGTAAAAATGGTTTAAAATACCTTTAATAAATCATTTCTAAATGGTTAAAAAACCTTTTTAATTATTTTTAAAAAACATGGTATTATGTGAAAAAATATTCCCAACTGAAGATGAAAAATAAGTAAGATTTTATTAAAATGATTCCCTAAAACATTTCATGTTCCAAAGACATAAAAATATTAATATTAATAAAAACTATCATTAATAATCATAATATTATAAAATTACATTGGTTTTTAAGGAAATGGTCAAGTAATTTCCTTCGAATGATATCCAAGAATAATTAATTTCGATTAGAAGAATATTGTGATATAAACACATAATATAACCATAACATTGTTGTGATAATTAATAATTGAATGATTTATTTGATTCATCTATAAATAAACATAATCAAAGTTTTAATAAAACATAATTTAATCAAAATTAATTTAATACATAATCATATCAACATATTATTTAGGAAGTGGAATTTTGACATAATTAGTGGAAATTGAGTTATGAAATCCCTTAACTCCTAATTATTTTTCGTTAAACAAGAATTAACCTATTTTATAGTGGTTATAAACCTATTATTAACTTATCAAAAACCATATCAATATTTATAATATAATATATGATCCTTTTATAATATATTATCACCCTTTTATTAATAATATGTCATTATTTTCATTGTCTCATGTGTTAATTGTCTTATTTTCTCAGGCGTGTTTCATCCTGAAAGTTATAGTTATTGAAAATATTTTATAATTTCAACATATCATGAATAATAATACTGAAGTAATTATCATATTTTTAAATCATCTATAATTTTAAAACAAATAATTAATAATGGTAATGAAAAATGTTGTACAATGCGACTATATAGATGGTGGGTCGTATCTATGCATGAGTAGAATTTTCTATTTTTCAATGACCATTATGGATAAGGTGTAAGTAATATATAATATTTTAACATTTTTAATAATATCATATATAACATAATGATTCTTTAACTATAATTAATATATCATTCTTGTCCTGTGGTGGTGAAAAGAGATCGCCTCACTTCGTGAAGGTGGTAGTCTACACGTACATAAACAATTTTATCGTCATTAAGTGTAAAAAAATAAAATGATATATTCTCTTTGAATAATTATTAGTATTTAATTAATATAATAATTATTTAATTTTTATCACATATTATCCTTAATAGTATTCCCTTCCATCTTCCATGAAGATGTTCGTCAAATTTGAATCACATCCCTTTGAGAAGCTGTAGTTTTCCACACACACAACCGACATTATTTTGTCTCCAATTTTATGGAATGTAATAATGTATGAATATATGATATAATGTATCCAGAGTTATAATTAAGTTACATATATCATATATACACTTTAAATCCATCGTAATAACCAATCTTGAGAATTGGTAAAGGATAAATGAATGAAAATGGTTCACAACGCGGTTGTCCACTGTAGAAATAAATGATGATTTTGTAACCCATTTTATGGAAGTGGAAATGTTTTTAGGTCATGAAATTATTACAAAAAAACCCATAATATGTAATATAGTAGCTATTTTATATTATAATTATCTAAATAATGTTTAAGGTAGTGGATCAATAAATAAATTAAAGACTCTCATTGTAGAACATGACTTATTATTCCACTATCCTCATTCAGTTTTCTCAAAAGCCTTATTAGTTTTGATTTAATCCAAAAACATGTCTTATAAGATTATGAGAGGTAATTTGATATGTTATTTGGGTATAAAATCTTGAACCAAGGTGGTTTAATGTGTTAATATGGGAGGAGAGTGGGTGACCTTTTATAAGTGGGGGGACATGACACACAAGGTATCAATGAATATAATTGAGTTCAATCATGTATTTAATATAATAAATTGGATAAAAATTGAATGTTATAAAAATATATAAGATTAATGTTAAAAATATGATAACAGAAATGTTTTTATAGAAGTGTATCTGTCATTTTTACTAATATATTTTTAGTTTAACAATCCATAATCCTATTTTTATCGTAACAATGGTATTTAGTTTAGGTTGCATTCATTGTTTTTTTTTTGAAAAAAATGAATTTTAAATTATTATAAATTTTAAATTTTCATGATTAAAAAAATTTATTTCATCTTTCAAAGTTCAATTCACTTAATTTGTAATGTTTTTTTAAAAATTATTCTCAAGGATATTATAGAAAAGAGAGGGTTTAAATTAAAAATGTTCTTAATTTTAAATTATATATATATATATATATTTGGAAAAAGATTAAATTGGTCTAAATTTGATAATATTATATATTATTGATATAATTTTACATTAAAACCAATTCAAAACATAATTTAACAATATAAATTATTAAAATGACAAATAAATTTTCTATTAAAATTCAATATTTTTCACTATTCAGAATAAAATTAAAGTTTTCATAAAAACCTAACATTTCACCAAAATATTATTTTTATATTTATATTAAAAATATTATTTATATTTTTTCATATGATTTTTCATAATGTGGTAAAAAATAATTTTAAATTATGCACTCCAAGCACGACTAAACCGTTTTTTATGAAAATAAAATTTTTCCAAAAACATTTCCCTCTATTTTAATCGATTTTTATTATATTTATAGTCAATATAAAACCATTAAATATGGGTAAAATAAATATTTTTATATATTATTTAATATTATTCATACTCTCTATTCCAATTGGTGGGTGATAACTATAATTTTATATAATATTATTAATAATATATTTTGGTTTTATAAAACAATGTCTTCTGGGTAATGAAAGTTATTAAATAATATCATTGATTCTTGTAATGCTAGATAAAAAATTTAAATAATTTTATTTAAGTTGTTGAATCAATATATTACTAATTATTTGGTGTTATATTTCCTTCTTGTATTGGTGTTTCATGTCATATATGATATAAACAATAATGTTCATATAAAATTTTGGGTGTTATAAATGATGTTTATAAACATTGTAATTGAAATAAATATGAGAATAGAAATAGTAGAGAAATATGTACAATAAATGTTTTAGATACAACCTATGTTTATAAGTATGAGCCTATTGAAATATATAGTATTGGAAATTCAATGGATGAGAATCGTTGTAAAGATGATGTTATTGAAAATATGGATTCATGTGAACAAGAAAACTGTAATGTCACTCAACTTAAAACTATAAAAAATTAATATGTTACCATTCTACATGATCTAAAATTTAATATCATGATTTAAAATATTAAAAAAAATCAGACATCCTTATAATAAATATCATCCTTCGAATCATAAATAAAAATCCAGAACATAATTTTAAGAATGAAAAACAATAAGAATGATTTGGAGATTTATAGATTAAGAAATATAAACTTGAAATGATTTTATATATATATTATTAAAATTACCTCAAATATTTAGACAAAGTGAGTATAAATAGAAATTATGTTCAAATAATTAATAAAATAATTAAATATTTAATATAAAATAAAGATGAAAGATATAGAATCTTCTCTCTCAAGTAAAAGTTAATCCTCATATAGTCTATGATTTATTTTCTCCAATATTTATGATAATACATGAGATTTATAAATAATATCCATCCCTAATCTCCAAATCAATGGAATTATTTCCCATATCTCAGTGTGTGTTATATAAAATGGACGAGTCCTTTATTGGATCATAAGAGATTATAATGGAAACAAGAGGGGGTGAATTTTAGTTAAAAATGAATTAATTAAAACCCAAACCTATATATTATATTATCACAATATATTTTTTTATCTGATGATAAGATTACTTATAAGAGATTGAAATTATTTCTGGTAAACAATATATATAAAAATATAAAAAAAAACCATCTTTATATATTCACATCTGAATAAAAAATCTTATAGATACAAGTGAAATAAAATTTTAAAACATTATATCATAGAAATAATAGTAATAAAATAATTTTTATAAATGTAATATGTATTCATAAACATAAAACATAATTTTATTCATTTACCTTAAATTATGGTTTCTAAAATTTTAACAAAATAGAAAGGTCTATATTTCATCATGATGAAATCTCTCTATCACAATGATAAAAAATTAGCATTTTCTTGCTATCTTCGCAATCACTTGATCACCTTGGCCAAATGCAACCATATTCTTATCCATAGATTCCATTGAACATTTCCTTGGAATATATAGAATAAAATTAAAAAAAATCTATGGATTTTTTAATCCTCACATGGAATCCATAAAATGAAATCATTCTAAAATATTTACAAATGAAAGTAATTCGAGGTTACAAATAAATATTATGATAGGTTGAGTTCAAAAAAGTATCTACTTATATGTCCACTAAAAAACCTCTATTAATAGACACACCTCCAATTGAATTATTTCCATGATTTGTGGAGTTGGTTTAAATATCTTATGATGATCTTCATTTTGATATCTCCACATGTACATCATTGCAATCCAATGTCATTTTGAATGCACCATTACAATGATATTAAAAATATTATAACTAATAGAAACAATTATAAATTTAATTTTATAAAAATAATTCCAATGGAATAAATTTTATTTATTTCAATTGATAAAAATATAATTGTCAAATTTATAAGACCTAGTGAGTCTAATGAACCAGACATTGTCTTTCTGATGAACTAGACTCAGTAACTCAGATAGTCTATACTCTATCTGACTGATGGATTTAACATTATAATTATGATGGGCTAAAAGTTTTAGTCTGATGGATCATAAGTTAGTCAATTTGATGGACAAGACTATATGAAAATTCTATAACCATAAGTTAAGGATTATTCACTCATATGGTAGAATAACGTTTCTCTAATAAAACAATCGAAAAAATTTGAAATATAATTCTAGTAAAATATAGTTTTTATGGGTCTGTTGTGATTCTCAAATATAAGGATATAATGTTTTGAAAGAATAAATTTTGACTAAACATCCCTGTATAATTTATCATTACATCCCTCATATATTTAATTATTCAAATAAATGACTTGATTTTGAAGATCACATGATAGTCATCAATAACAATATTTTTTATCATAGCCTTCTATCACCAGATCCATCATTCAAGATATTAAAATGAATCTTATATTCCATCTCTCAGCACGAACAACTGTATCTATATGTCATTATATATATTAACCAAACATGAAATTTACATACCCATGTAGAAGAAAAATTAATTCAAATTAATTAGCTCATAGTCCATGGATATGTATTTCTATAACCTTCATCAATATATTCATTAAACAGAACTCAATTCATCATCGACTAAAATAAGCTAATCTCAATATGTTTATAGGAGATGGAACTCGTACAAGAAACTTTAAATGGTAATTGTACAAATAATAATAAGTGATTCTCCTCCATTTCCTTATTTCCAAAACACATATTTAATTAGATGACCCTTCAATCATGATATAAGAATAAATCAACAGAAAATATATTCAATATCATTATTATAATGGGATCAAGTCATATTTCTTCAATGATCGAGCATGGAATATGAAATCCTTATATTTTATTCATCATCTCATATTCATTATTATCCATTTAAAAACCCACATATTTCACATATTCATTCAATAGATCCCTAGAAAACCTGACATTGAACAATTAAATGTGAAAAGGTAAGGTATCAGGCCTCCAACATGTTGTTCTGGATTCACTAACAACCTAACTAAGGAATGGTTTCATCTTCAATATTTGTTTTTTACATAGTCTTAGAAATCCCAAAAATATTGATACAAACAAGATTCATCTTCAAATAAAGTGATATCTCACAAAACCTGTAACTCTCGGGTATTCATAATTAGATGTTAGTTGGATGACCATAACGTGAATAAAAAAATTTAGTATAATTTTCTAAAACATTTTCATCGAGTTCAAATCTCATTGTGAATATTAGCCTATGATTAACAAGTTTTCTTTGGAAATGATTTTGGTTCATGTTGATTCTAATTCAATAACTATGGGTTGACTTCTTCGATGAGGACACCCAATCATTAATGTGCATCATGTAGATCGCCACATGATTTATTGGAATTGGATTCAGTTGAGCATGCATTCATTGATATGAATTCCCTATTATGTCATCTGAAAAATATCAATTGGATAGATAATGGTGTTCAAGATCATTTACCTCAATGATGAATTGTAAAACTCATCATTGCATACATTTCTCATCGTATGCTCAACTTCACCCATATCCTAATCTAATTTTGATCTCTTCAATCTTCATCCTACATTATATTTGGAAATTATAGTCTAGCTTTAGCAGATGAGGCATGTGCTTTATGTTCATAATGATATCGCGCCTAGATTATCTTCCTCTTCAGGATACACGAGTTATTAAATTTTGTATGGTAAATTATATTTTGTGATATTATTTTATAGATGATGTATTTCAAATTTATATTACTCAACATTATCTCAATTTATCTTATGGGTGGAGATTTAAATTTTTTCTTTAACAGTGCATAAGTCCATAATATCTTATATAGAACACCATAAATTATATC
This sequence comes from Viscum album, assembly GCA_963277665.1. Taxonomy (NCBI): domain Eukaryota; kingdom Viridiplantae; phylum Streptophyta; class Magnoliopsida; order Santalales; family Viscaceae; genus Viscum; species Viscum album. The sequence continues at coordinate 797,765,571 of OY728151.1, forward strand.
AAAACAAGGATATAGAAAATTATGTTACATAGATGGAACTGAAATATAATATATAGAAAAATAATAATTCCAAAATAAAACAGTAATATAAATAAAACAAAAACTTGTTAACACATTAAGTAATAATCCAAATAAAAAACCCGAAAATAATAATTTCCAATAAAGGAGTGAAACATTAATAATTTAAATCATTAATAAAAAATAAAATAAAATAAAATAAATTCTATTAATAAATTTTATTAATAAAAATATGGATTTTAAAAATAATATTATTCTCAAATTAATAGAAAAAAATTTAAAAAAAAAATAAAACAATAATTTACAAATTAACCAAAAAAACTACCCATAAAAATAAACCAATTAAATACCTATATATACATTAAATATTAATTAGAAAAATTATATGGGTAAAATGAATCAAATATGATCCACATCAAATTACCCTGCACATAAGCATTTCTTGTCCCTAAGAAATATGTAATCTCATTTTATGGTAGGAAATAAATCTCAAAATAAAGAAGATGAAATGACATTAAGAATTTATTTTTATTAAAAAAAATCCCTTTTGGATTCTACCAAGTGATAAATATGAATTCCACCTTAAAATAAATTCCATTAGTTAAAAATATTATATTTTTCTATCAATAATTATTAAAATTGAAATATTTAAAGATAATTTAACAAACATCAATATATATCTAACTAAAAGTCCAAACATCTTTTTACATATAGGTTATTAGAGTCATATAATTTATGTATAAATAAAATAAAGTCTTACCATTGATTTAATTTGTGTAAAATTTTCTTCGTTGAATAAATAACTCATCCAATAGTTTATGAATAAGGAATGAAAATAATGAATGAAATATTTCAACCTCCATAAGGATTTTGTTTTTAAAATTCCATTTAGATTAAAATATTATAAGTTATTTTATAAATAAAAAATTATAATTGAATGATTATTATTTATGAAAAAACCTAGGTAATGATAGAATAAATCATTCTCATATTTGTTATTATGAATTAGGTTGTTATATTGGTTATAAATATATTAAGTAATTCGTAAAACATACAAGAAATAGTATTTACTAAACCCTTTTCTTTTAAGGTTTTATTTTGAAATTTTAATTTATAAATTTTAGAACATTAATTTGAAAATATTAATATTTGTTTTCAAATAAGAATATCATTATTTTCCTGTTATGTAATTTTAGGATTTTTCAAAAAATATTTATTTTCCAGTTAATAGGGTAATATAAATATTTTTTTAAGGACGGAATTTATTATCAACAATAAAATTATTCTAAAAGTATAAATATAGTTTTAATATGATTTAAATTAAAATATGTATCATATATTTAAATTTATTCCACTTAATTACTTCAAAATAAATTCTTTTTAAAAAAATACACTTTAAGAAAACCCACCTCTTCGCCTTGTCTATAGGTTTGGATAAATATTTAAATTTGTCACTCTTAAGAATTTTATTTGGTAAAATATGTTAAATATTTGAAAATAATTTTTTTTATCTAATTAGTTCAAAATAAATTTTTTACCAAAATTAATAGTGGATACATTAAAATTTAATTACCATGATTATTTATATAACTGAATTGTTGGGGTTAAACAAAATAGATAAGGTTAAAAAGTAACTAAAAACTTGTATAAAATATTTTTTAGGGCCACATATCGTCCTGAAAATGTATAAATACTAAAAAAAATTATTTTTACCCTTTTATCATGTGCAAAAATGTGGGTAAACATTTTTATTTTCAAAAATAAAATGTGTAACACTCACCTCACTTATAAATGGCCACCACCTATCCTCTCCACTCGATCCCTTCAATGAAATTTCATTCCTCCAATACCTTCCTAAATAACTTAACTAATTACCTTATCAAATCCCATAATTTTAATTCATGTCATAAATTCAGCTTATGATTTCTATAGTGAAAAAGAATAAGTTACCTAAAGAAGGAGTTTTGTTCATCAATGGGGGTTTTATATTATTTTTTCCACCACCACATAAACTATTATTAAAAAATGATTATAAAAAAATTAGTATATTAAATATAAAAAATATTTTATTATGTTATATTGTATAACCAAAACCCTTCTCATATTACAAAAAATGGGTTACAAAATCATCATTCGATTGTGGCAGACTACCACCTCATGAAGATATGTTATTCTTTTTTATATTACCACCTATGAAAATTGTGTATGATGATTTATTTAAAGAATATATATATTATATTTATAAAATAATAATAAATATATTGGTATTTTATCCTTTATATACATATTTAATTTATATTCCATAGTGTACATGATAATGTCACTAGTGTGTACAATAGAATACCATCATACATAAAGATGTTGCCTTTTTTTCAATAACTCATTACATGGATTCTAATAATGAAAAAATAAATGAATATTTATTATATAAATTTAAAAATTATTTTATTAATTAAATATTTATCTTTCTTAAATATTAATATATAATTTTATATCTTACCATCTCAATCACTAGAAAATGATAAGGTCTTTAACAATATGTGGACAACCGCCTTCACCAAGTGAGGTGACTCTCTTTAATCACCACACCACATGGATGATATATAAATATATATTTAAACAAATAAAATGGTATATATTATAATATTATCATTATGTAATGATAATATACAATTTCTTTCTTTTTTATAATGATCTTTTAAAAATGGAATCACCATTATTACATAAGTACAACCTACAGTCTCCATGATTGTAACAAAATTAATTTTTTAAACCATATATCATGATTGTCCATAAAAGAAAAATTATTTATATATATGTTACTTAATATATTATTTTTATTTCTTATATTATTAAATAATGGCCTCTTTTAAAATAATTAACATAGAAAACTCATTTTTAGATATATAATCCAAATATCATTAAAACCTAAAAAATAAAATTAATTATTTTAATAATCATATAAAAGATGGTAATAAATGAAAACTTTTATAATAAACCAAATAATTTTTATTAATAATCTTAATAATAAATATATGTTTATTTTTCAGTTAGATAAATAAAATACATGATGATTTAGACTTAAGGCAAGGGATTCCATATCAATTTACTTTCGTTGAGGCATATTTTGATGTTATGAACATATATTTTTTAGAAACTGTATATAAACCCCATTTGACATATTATATCATGAATTTACCAATTCTCTTTGTATTAATGTTTTTTAAATTTATACTTTCAGGGGGATGTTGAATCAAATATTTCCAAGGTGATAAGTGACTTTTCGTTAAATACATCATATTTTAATGATTTTCTTCCAAATTTTCATTTTAAATGTCCATGTTTTTGGAAGGATTTTATGAAGGTTATTAAATAGACATAATATATTTACAACATACATTTCATGCCTATTTTTTAATTTATTTTCATTTTTTCTCATATGAATATTTTTATGTTTTTTATACATAACACTGTAAAAAATGACGAATTAAGTGATCTATTTTTAATGTACAAATTGGAAATATATTTTTATACAACCCAGATCATTATATTATTTTGGATTCCAATAAAATCATCAATGTTTTTTTCAATTACTTTTTTTCCATTTTTTTATTTTTTTATTGAAAATGTTGTTTTAAATAAATATGGTATGTTAAAATCCAAAAGTTATATTCATGTATTTTTCAAATATTTTCTGAAACATTTTCAAATGAAAAATATAAATCAATATATTTGTTAAATATTTTGTTGTATTGGGATATTATATATGATTGGTGTACCAAGATAGCACTGGGTGATCCCATTATAGCTTATATGATGATTTCTCTAAGATTTAATTCTAATGTATATTGTAATAATTATGTTCTATGAAGAATTATAGTATATGTTAGCTATATGTTTATTTAAATTATTAAGGGGTTTTAATGGGTTATGTAGGTGTTCTATGAGATGATTTCCTAAGGTAACTTTAGTTATTTTCAATTACTATAAATTATTTTTCATGGAAATCAATTTTTTTCAAAAGATAATAAATTTGATTATTTTGAATGAATGCCAATTCCATTTCAATGTAAAAAATTGGTGTAAAAAACGTTTTTATCGATTTTAATGTTTTTAAGTGGTATAATGTTATTTTTTGTTAACATATATTCTAATAAACACTCTTGGTTTTGGAATGTTTTCCATATGATTTCATAATGATTATGTGAAAGTAGTAGGTCTTGTAGAATTTCATGATGAGTTTTCATGGAAGGAAATCATGTTTTGTTTTAAAAGATTATAAGGTGGGAAATTGGACACTAAAAAGAAGTATAAAATTTATACTATATGGTTCTGTTATATATGAGTAATCCCCTAAACATTTTAACTTCTAAAAATTAAAAGATCCTAAAATGTAAGAGAATGAATAATTTAATTGAAACTAATGTTTATGAAATGTATAAAACTATTCCCTTATATTTTGTATCGAAGGACGGATTAGATAACTCTATAGACTGTGATAATGTTAATATAAATCTCTTAAAATATTTTACATTAAGGATAACTTGAAATAATATATAATTTCAATACTACCATGTTTTTTAATTTAATCTATGTCTCTTCAATATAGTCTTTTATAGAGGAATCATTGATTCTTTAATAGGAAGGCACTGAGGGGAAAATAATATTCCAAATCATCATCCAATTATTGTTGGAAATGAAATAAAATAGATTTTTTCTATGAGGGATTAGTGGGAAAATTCTATAATTAGTGTTGGGATCCATGATAAAGAGGAACCCAATATTCTATAAATAAAAACGTCTATTGTGGTGAATTTCATGAGGCAAAATACCCTATTATTCTATAGATAATCTAACCCCAAGGTAACCAAAGGATGGATCAATTATCTGGATATGTTATTTGATTTCATGATATTTTTGGAATATAAAAAGTTAAATCCAACCATTTATCATTTTGAATGTGAATTTCATCAATGGTGGTATTTTGTTATGAATAATATAGAGAAAAATGATCTTGATTCCATGGAATGAGAAACATTTAAGGGTATTTTCCATGATATATATTTCCCTATTCCTGTTAGAATAGGAATGGACAAAATTATTGAAATTGTGGAAAAAATATAAATATTTGGTGGAAATTAATTAATCCAATTTTATAGTACTTTCTAGGAATGTACAAGTTTATTTGGTATAATGATAGTAATATTATTTCAAATTACTAAATATTGAAACCAAGTTTATAAATAGAATTTTTCCACATGATAATTTGATATCTATTATAAAGTTTTTCGTCATGCCTAAATAGTTGATATGGTGTTTTTAGACACTTATTTACCTCAAGATGATGAAATTATGAAGAGTTTGGTATAAATTAATGGGGAAACATACATAAATGAAATATTATTGTAAGAAAATAATGTCAATTACTTATGGTAAGTGTGGTAAAAATTATACTAGATAATAACTAATGAAATTTGGGATGTGTTACAAATATGGATAGTTTTTCCATATAGCCTAGGAAAATGAGGAATAGAATACTAATTAATAAATGAAAGAGGTAACTCATAGTAATCTAATTTTGAGGTGTTTTAATTGCAATGTGTTGGTTCATCTTGCTAACATATTCCTGATGCTTGAAACTCAAGCTAGTAATCATCATGATCAGAGGAAAAACTATGTGTAAAATGTTTTTTTAATACTACTGTTCTTTTGGACTATCAAATTAAGAGGTTAAAATTATTTTACTAGTCTATTCTAATTATTTTTATTTCATTATTTGACTCTCTATCATTACATTCTTTCATTTCTAATAAATTTTCAACTAAATTTCGAATATAATGCCATCAATTTTTTATGTAAATTTTTGTGAAAATATCTGGTGGAAGTATAAAATTAACCAATATTTATAGTAATATTACACTTGTTATTATTGGAATATCATTTCCTATAAATACTTTTGAACTATCAATAATATAGTATAATGTTATTCTTTGTATGGATTTGATTTCAGTTTATCATGCTAATATATATTTTATACCAAATTTAGTTTTATTCCACTATGTTAGGTATTTAATAACATTTGATAATGTTTATAAATTGATTATTGATGGAAGTGACAGTTACCAAACTCATATTATTTAAATTAAAGAAACTATTCCATTTATTGATTTTCAAGTACTAAATGAAAACATCGTTGTTTTTTCATGTGATGTTCCATTTTTTATTCATTAATGGATGGTTGTGTTTATTAATTACTTTATGCAAGATTCTAATCGTATTTCTAATCCCCAATATCTAATCCATCATGTGTATCATTTATAATTGAAAAATTAATTTACATGAATTTTTATATAAGGAATTCATTTGACATAGAACTTCACAATGGTGTTCTCCTGCTTTTTTTTGTTAAAATGAAAATATATTTATGATAATTTTGATTGACTATAGATCATTAAATAACATATCTATTAAGAATAAGTATTTATTTACACATTTTGAAGATTTAATTTATATGATCTAGGGCGAAAAATATTTTTTGATGGTTGATGTGAGGTATGCGTACTATGAGATGAGGGTGTGTAAATATTATATTCCAATAACTAAATTTCATATTTCATAAATATAATATGAGTTTTTTATGTCTTTTGGGTTATCTAATTCATCTTATATAATTATGGAAATTATGAATATTCATTTTCATGAGTTCTCGTACATGTGTTTTGTTGTGTTTATTGATTAATTTTTTTCATATTGTAACACGAATGGAACCAAAGGGTTAATTTAAGAACTATTAAATAAAATAAACTATATCAAAAATTTAGTAAGTGTGAATTTTGGTTGTAAGAAATTTCTTTCCTTAGACATATTAATTATAAATATGTGTAAAATGTTAACCCTACAGAAAAAATTTATTGATGGACTCCCATGTATCACAAATATCCGATTGATTTTATGTTTTATTGGATTATCATGTTACCACCAATAGTTTTCTAAAAATATTACATAGTTTTATATCCTTTTAAATAACTTAAACTAATATGTAATTAAATTCATATAAAACAAATATGATAAATTTTTTAAGGAAACATAATGAATTTTAGTGAATTATTTATTTTTTACAATGACTTATATATGTATTGAATTTTTCATCTATAGTGGATCTTCATGGAAAGTATGTGGTTGAATCCTAATGCTGAATTATTGGGTTTTTTATTATGATTCAAGTCAATTAGAATCTCATGAGTAAAATTACCCTACAGAAGATATATAATTAGCTATTACGGTATTTGATTTAATAATTTAGAGGCATCATATATTTGGAGTAATATTTTAAATACATGTTTTCAAACAAAGATTAGAGTATATATTCACTGAGAAATAATTAATCATGTCGCTGAGAAGGTGGATGGAACTCATAATTGATTTGTATTTCAATATTTTTTTCTATACTAAGAAAACAAAATAATTTATCCAATTCTTTGATTTGATAAAATGATGCATCATTAACCATGATATTATTAGAATAAGATTCTTGGGTTAAAAAGATGAATGTTTTTGCCTAGAAGTAATATATTAATGGACATTATCTATTTTTTAGGTTTTATTATAGTCAAAATATTCATAAGGTAATAAGAACAATCAAAATGGGAATTAATATTTTCTGTGAATAGTAGAATCCATTATAAAGGGTATGTTTCCAGGTTTTATTTTGGTGAATAAGGACTTTTACAATTAAGAAAATGATTATATGTGACTAGTGATTCCTAGTTGAAGAATGAGTTATTGAGTGAAGCTCATAGTTATATATATTTCATTCATCCAGAAATCAATATGATTTATCACTACTGTAAATTCAGGCTATAGCCACGGTTCTAAACCGTGGCTATATGTAATAGCCACGGTTCCTCGAACCCTGGCTAAGTTTGGCATGGCTATAGGCCTAGAACTATAGCCACAGTTCCAAACTGTGGCATTAAATCTATAGCCATGGTTGAAACCGTGGCTGTAGTAAAGGTCGGACTGAATATATTGCCACAGTTTAAAACCGTGGCATTATGTCTATAGCCACGGTTAAAACCGTGGAAATAAACCAATATCAATAGTTTAAAACCGTGGAAATAAACCAATAGCCACGGTTTAAAACCATGGCTATAGGGTGTCCAAATACATAAAAAAAATACCCCCTGGACACCCCCTTGGATAGACCCTGGACACCCCCAGAACACCTCCTGGACACACCCTAGACACCCCCAGACACCCCCCTAGACACCTCCTGCAGACCCCCCCCCCCCCCCTGCACCCCTGGACACACCTGGGATACCCCCTGAACACACCCTGGACAGACCCTGGATAGACCCTGGACACCCCCTAGACACCTCGTGGACACACCCTGGACACCCCCAGACACCCCCATAGACACCTCATGCAGACCCCCCCCCCCCCCCCCGCACCAGCCCCCCTGCCCCAGCACACCCCCTACCCCCCCCCCCCCCACCTGCACACCCCAGGAGACCCCCCCCCCCACAGGACCCCCTAGACACCCCATTGATAGACCCCCCCCCATTGGACCCCCTAGACACCCCTGCCACTTTATATTTGAATGTTGATTGATCAATGAAGTTTGTGGAAGATATTTTAAGAAGAATGGGAGACTTGGAGGTGCATTGAGAAGCAAAAAATATCATTTTTTTATACGGAGCATAAGAAAAAACATATGTTATGTCATACATTTCAGTTCACAGAACCTAAGTTTGCAGACCACTAAGAACAACACAGAACATACATTTCTTGGCACATATTATTTGTGAAATAGGTGGAAGGAATACAAGTTGAAGATGTATAGAAGGTGTGCTTGAGGTTGATAGAAACAGAGGACACACATTTTCTTAGGAATAAAATTGAGAGAGGATAAAAACAAGAAGGTACAGTGGTAATTTTTTGTATTGAGATCAAGCAGTATAGAGAGAGAGAGAGAGAGTTACAGTTTGGGGGAGAAGAGGAAGAAGTGGAAGAACCATTCGTTAAGTCTTGCATAATCTATTGAAGGACCATTCACCGAGTCCTTGCATAATCTGTTGAAGTCCAAAAAAGAATACCAGCAATAGACACCACTGCTGGACACCCCTCCCCCTGGACACCCCTGGACCACCCCCTTGGACAGCCCCGCCCCCTGCCTGGACACCCCTGGACCACCCCCCTGCTGGGTAGCCCTCCCCCCCTACTGGACAGCCTCGCCCCCTGCCTGGACACCCCTCCCCCCTGCTGGACACCCCTCCCCCTGCTGGACACCCCTCCCCCTGCCTGGACAGCCCATCCCCCCTGCTGGACACCCCTCCCCCATGCTGGACACCCCTCCCCCTACCGGACACCCCTCCCCCTGCCCGGATAGCTCTATTGGTACTCACAAAATATTTGGGAAATTTTCTCAGTCGTGGGGAACTCAATTTGGTTGGATATACATACCGATAACCCAAGGTTTGGACACTATGTGATAACCCATGTGAATGTGGACATGTATATAATGATTCTAGAAGAAGTAGTCTTAACTAACTAGATGAATGTATGAACGTTCTAATCCAATATGAAAGGAAACCACAGTTCTCTATGAATTATATGTTTTTTCCATCATTCTCCAGAATGTAATAGGGACATGGAGTGTTCTTTTTACAATATGAAGGGGAATGATGTCTCTAACTATGAAAGTTGGAACGGTAAGATGAATATTCCAATCCATGACTTCGAGAGAAAATACACTATTGTCCCTTATAATGTGGATAAGATAGGGGTTATATCAGTGTAGAAGGATACTGGGAAAACTACAAACTTAATCACTTCAACATCACCTTAGGATGGTCCTTCTAATGAAAAAAACATGGATTATTCTCAGTGTGTTGTATTTACTCTAGAGGGCCCACCCCCGGGAAAATCATTGAATGAGGACAATGTACCCCTTCCTGATAGAGATATAAACATTGGATAGAACATCCAGTTCGAGGGGCATGTATTTTGGGGGCACCTTTCCCTGATGTTTTGTACAGATCCAAGGGACTGTAGGTATTTGCAACTTTTTAGGAAAGCCTAATGTAAATACTCACGAATGGGAAAAATAGGCAGAAATTCAATGTGGACCTCTATACTAATGTAGCTGGTCTTGAAGAGAGTACATCAAATGAGGCAACATTTGATGGCATGCCTACATAGATGTGTTGCTTTTAAGATGCTTTACCTAACTTGATTGCATCTCATGGTTCTCAAGTGGTGAAAAATGGGAAAAATTTCTTGCAGGTTCCTACCATTCATTAATTGATGATGACACATTCTGAGGGACCCCTCATGCATGTTTCATACATAGCTATCTAGGAAGAATCCAGGAAGGAAACCTCACCAGGTTCGCTGAATATGAGTACACCCAAGGATCATCAAAATAAGTTGCAGCATAATCCCTTACCTACTAAAAATAATGATCAGTATGGGGTTTCACGAAAGTACCTGCTACAATGATTACTAAGAATAAGGCCTCCATAGAGTCACAATCTTATCCTAGATAGTATATGGATAAATTTACACACTTAAGTCATGTATTATGGTATGATGATGATGAGGAAATTTCAATCAGTTAGAAGGTTATCATCACCTCCAATATGTTAAATGAAGATGAATATCCAAAAGATAAATACATGTATGATAAAGGCATGGGTAGTGACCCAAAATTAAAGAACAAGAAAAATAATAAGTGTAATGGTATAAAGAAACTGCCCCCTGCCCCACTGCCCCCCCTCCATCCTGCACCCTACCCCCTGCCCCCTACCCCACTCCACCCAGCCCCTTAGCCGGCACAACACCCCCTGCACCACCCCTGCACCCTCCCTGCCCCCTGCCCCCCTCCACCCTCCCCCTGCCCCGGCCCCCTGCCCCCTGCCCCCCTTCCCCCTACCCCCTCCACCCTGCCCCCCTACACCCCTCCACCCTGCCCCCTGCCCCCCTCCACCCAGCCCCCTATCATACTTCAATACATCCCGAAGATATTATCAAAAACTCTTCAAGACATAAAATGACTATTTTCAACAAATATAACAAAAGACCAAAATAAATGATGCAAGAACCAAAAATCAAAGACCCCTCTCAACATACATGATGTGGTATGGTAAAAAGAAATAAATGAACTTACCAAAATGTTACCATCATACAAAATGGTGCCTTAAGAGTACTTTGGGTGCATATTTCTTTTTCACCCTAAGCCTATATTTTACCTACAAGAAATAAAGAAAAAAATACAAAGAAGGTTAAAAAAAGGTCACATGGGATAACAATTCTACTACTAGTAAATCCTAGGAAGACTTAGTAGAGGAATAAGAATCCCAAGGATGTGTTCATGCTGAAACTGTTAACTCTAATGGTGCGGAAATACTAAGTGATTTTTCTAAAGAATCCTTAATTTTCCAAGAGGTATCGGATTATATTCTCTCTTTTTCTTTAAATCTGCAGTCTGAATCCCTCTTTTAGAGTTAATTACCTCATAATTATTAAAAACAGTTGATATAGATGATAGACTTACAGTTGGATTTTCTCAGGCTACTCTCTCTATGCAATTGTCATAGCACACACCTTCTCAACATATAAACATCAGTATAAAAGATTCATACCCTATAATGAAAGGATTACAAATCAGGGAAGATTATTTTAGATTGGGGATCCAGCTCACTATAAAGTAAGTTTATTCTACCAACCATTCCAACAAGAGAGAGTTGAGAAGCTCCAATTAAAAAAGTGAAACTGAGAAATAACAGAAAGGGGGACTTTCCCCCATTCAGAAACAATGATGTGTATCCTATTCTAGAATTTCCAGGCACTATCCAACCCTAGAACATTATGTTACCTTAGGCTTCTTGTGAGTAAACGGAAACCTAATTTCATTGGCATCTCTGAGCTAAAATCTAATAACATTACTTCTGGGTCTTTTTTCCCAAAATGGTAATTCTTTTCTATGTTCTGTGAAATATATCACTAGTATTGAAATAATTTTCTTGGTTTTCCATCATAATGTTACTAATCCTTCCATTTTTTGAGTGGACAACCAAATTATCACTTTCACCTTCCTTAACGAGGGTCAGATCTCTTTTTGTTAAATGGTTTATGCTTTCTACTATTACATCAGTCTAATAACTCATTGGAAACACATTAATGATATTTCAAGAGTTATATTAGAAGCCTCAGTTATAATGGGAGATTCCAATGCTATTTTACATGTAGATGACAAGATTGGACATGTCTCCAATAATACCACAATGAGATATTTCAGATCTTGTATTGAGGAATTAAAACTTATTGAAACCAATCTGATTGGTGCCAAATACACTTGGTATAGGAGGAATCTAAATGGAAGTAGGGCATGTAGGGTTGACTGTGCCTTTGGTAATCACTCTCTTCATGGAAGTTGGAAAACCATCTCTTGTGTCACTCTAGTAAAGAAAAATTTTGATCACCATCCAATTATTACAACCTTCATTTCTAATGGGGGACAAGCTAACAATTCCCTATATGTTTAATAATTCTTGGAACATCCAATTCTTACAACCTTCAGATGCTTTCCCTGAAATTTGGAATTCACTCAACCACTCCATGATTACCTCCATAGATATTATCCACCAAGGAAAAGAGTAAAATTAAGGATACACTGTAACCACATACTGAAGTGGTTGAACCCCTTACACATTAGGAAGGATTTTCTCAATAGGTAGAAGATTTGAAATAATTGAGAAGAATCAATGAATAACTTCTCTGAGGTAACGTTCCTGCTGGATATATTCTATAAGCATATCCTCAACTCGTACTCCCAACATGATCACCTTATCAAAGAGGGTTCTCTACTGCAACTAGAATTAAGATGAAACATCCTATCAACATGGGGTACCAACAACCAACATACATGAATCAAGAAATATAAAATAGAGACTTCCCAACATTTTTTACACAACAAAAACATGTCTAGGAGCATCATTACAGACCTCACCCTATAGGTTACAGATGACATATACTAATAGGGCTGCCACATTTTACTCTACCTGCTGTTGCACCTATTCAAGCTCCTTCTCAGCTAGACATTCCTCAAGGGATCATAAAAACTATTGATTCTATAATGGATTGATTAGAATTCATAGAGGTATTGTGGGAGTTGGTACAACTATAAAAAAATCCTTACCCTAAAGGGGTGATATGAATTTTCCCCATTAAATTTGGGAAACACTACATTTCCAATATTCAATGGTTTAGGGGACCCAAAGAAGAATTTGACCCATTTTGTGTCCCGTTGTGATTCCATGACGGGGACCCCTAAAAAATAAGTAGTGAAACCCAAGATCTTTATATAGAAATTATAGGGACCAACATTTGTACGGTACACCGGTTCATCGACTCAATCAATTACAGGGTGGGAAGATCTTTATTGGATGTTTCTTTTCCAATTCATCTTGATTCTATAGAAGAAAACCATACTAAATCTCTCAAACTACAAATGGTAGGATAATGAGAGGGTTTTGTATTTCATTTCATGGTGAAAGGAGTTGACATACTCCTTAAGCCAACATTTTCCTCAAGAATATTTTTTGTTCATCTGTATATAGAATCTTCATGATGATTTTCCCATACCACTCACCCCTGCTAAATATATAGGAGTGTTTTGGGATCTTGCCACAATTTCATAAATAAGGGAAGAATTCATAGCATGAACCAAGTCTAATTCCTATTTAATTCCCCCTGCTGGACACCCCTCCCCCCCCCTGCTGGACATCCCCTCCCCCTGCCTGGACACCCCTCCCCCTGCTGGACAGCCCCTCCCCCTGCCTGGACACCCCCCTACTGGACACCCCTCCCCCCTGCTGGACACCACTCCCCCCTACTGGACAACCCTCCCCCCTGCTGGACACCCCCCCCTGCTGGACAGCCCCTCCCCCCTGCTGGACAGCCCCTCCCCCTGCCTGGACACCCCTCCCTCCCTACTGGACAGCCCCTCCCCCTGCCTGGACACCCCTCCCACCTGCCGGATACCCCTCCCCCTGCTGGACAGCCCTCCCCCTACTGAACATCCCTCCCCCCTGCTGGACAGCCCTCCCCCCTAATGGACAGCCCTCCCCCCTACTGGACAGCCCCCCCTGCCAGACAACCCTCCCCCCTACCGGACAACCCCTCCCCCCGGACACCCCTCCCCCCTGCCCCCTCCCCCCCTCCACCCTGCCCCCTACACCCCTCCAGCCTGCCCCCTGCCCCCCTCCACCCAACCCCCTATCATACTTCAATACATCCTGAAGATATTATCAAAAACACTTCAAGACATAAAATGACTATTTTCAACAAATATAACAAAAGACCAAAATATATGATGCAAGAACCACAAATCAAGGACCCCTCTCAACATACATGATGTAGTATGGTAAAATGAAATAAATGAACTTACCAACATGTTATCATCATACAAAATGGTGCCTTAAGAGTACTTTGGTTGCATATTTCTTTTTCACCCTAAGCCTATATTTTACATACAAGAAATAAAGAAAAAAAGATCAAAATAAATCAGAAGTAATTATGTAGAGAAGAAATAATTGATAAGAAATATATTTGTGTTTATGTTCCTGAATACAAACATGTATCCTGCAAAAATAGTAGATGCAAGAACCACAAATCAAAGCTTACTTGAGAGGAAAATGTTTTGTTTTAAAAAGTTACTATTAGAAATTAGAGCTTCAAAAATTTCATCACCAGTTGCACCCTATCTTCATCAAACTGTAAAAGGTTTATGGAATAAAGAAGGTGATACAATCATATTGAGCACAAAAATTGAGTACCGTAGAATTCAGCTCATAAAAAAGATTTTAGAATTGCAACCATAAAACTATGATTAAATTTTTATTTTATGTTTGTAAAACTACATGTGAACAAAATAATATGTTAATATCACTCTAATCAAAACCAATAACTGATAAGTGAAGTTCACATTGATGCCCATTACCAAGAATGGATGTTCCCCCTTGCTTGTCGGTTGCATGCCAACGTGCCCACATTAGAACCAACACCAACCACCTCATCCTATGGTAGAAATGATTAATTAGATATATGCATCAATTTGTAACAATAATGAATTTGTTTATCTAATTACAAACAAAGCATAAAACTAATATATTAAAAACAAAAGAAATGAAGAACATAGAGTTCAAAAAATCACACAAAATGCATGAATGATACCCACTTGTTACTATATTAACAAATTCAACACATATTCAAGGGTTTTAAAGTATATTCATGTTAACATTTGAAGTTCAAAAGTGATTTTTAGTAAAACATTAAAATAATCATACACACCATGATTTCAATACACAAAGGTAGTAAAAAAGGAAGAAATAACCAATAGATTTAACAAGATGATTTCAGTATACAAAATTTTTTAAAAGGAAACTTCCAACCATTTATTTCAACTAAAAAAAGAAGTTAATTTTTAAGTTTAAGTAGAAAAATCACAGAATTTAAACTATTACTCCCATGGTGTAGATGCTCTATTCATTTTAGATCATTGGAAAAAATTTCCCTTCTTTTCTTGTTGACTAAATACCTTTGGTTTCCAAAATTTCATCTCCTATATGTGTAAATATATACATTAATTTATAAAATTTAAAGTTCAAAACAGAACAAATTTGGTGCTTTAATTTATAGATTTGGTAGTTTCTATGGATCATGGTCAGTGCATCCTATAATGGAGATGAAATTGGATTCGATAGAGTAGATGATGGAATGGTTTCTACAATAATTAGAACTCATGGAAATGAAGATAGATGAAGCGCTACAGCCATCCGAGTAGTATCGAGTGTAGGAAAAATTCTTGAAGGGGCTATCAAATAGAATAATCGAAGAATTATTATCAAGTAAACACTGCGACAAATAGAAGAATCGAAGCACCCATCATTAACACACCTGTGCGAGGAGGGCGTGGCGAGGAGGGCGCGGCGAGGAGGGCGCGGCGCGGAGGAGGCGTCGGAGAGGAGGCGTAGGGGAGGAGGGCGCGGCGAGGAGGCGTCGGGGAGGAGGGCGCGGCGAGGAGGAGGGAGCGGCGAGGAGGGTGCGGCGAGGAGGGTGCGGCGAGGAGGGCGTGGCGTAGAGGAGGCGTCAGCGTGGAGGTGTCAGGGAGGGGGAGGGCGTGGTGAGGAGGAGGAATCGCGAGGGGGAGGAGAAGGAGCCCGATGGGTTTTGGAAAAAAAATAGGGCTACTGGATATAGCCACGGATGAAATAATTAACTGTGGCAGTATAAAAGATATAGCAACAGACCTATAAAACCATGGCTATAGGTCTGTGGCTATAGCTCAGATTTGTAGTAGTGTATAGAGACCTTCTAGTGTATTAATATTAGGATGGAATATAAATAGATATTACTGACATCACTATGATGTTTTTGACATGTTAGTATATAAGGCCCCAGCCTTAAACCTTACTTAATCTTGAGTTATTACAAGATTACACATTGAGGATCTTTTCAGGTTTAGAGTTTTAGAGAATTAGATCATAAAACTTGCATTACATTCCACATTTAAACAAAGTGGTTACATAAAGATAGTATTCATTTTTTCCATCAACAGAAACATATTTAAAATAAAACATGGATTCTTTCTTGACACTTCCTTGACACTATCATCATATCATGTACCTTTCCCTTGACCTGTGAAAAAAAATTCAAAAAAACTTGGGATGATCATAAAAAAGATCAGTATGGGTTATAAAAATATCGAAAGGAAACATGAGTTCATATATACATAAGAATTAAACCATACTTTACCCATAAAACATAATCACTTTAACATACCTCATCAAATCATGAATAAATCATATAAATCATAATACATAAGGTAACTTGAGGCATTCATAACATTCTTACGTTGGGAGTAACCCTCTTGGTTACGTTTGGAATACCCATCACAGTATATTCCCTAAATCTCTTTGGAGAAAACCTTAACGTTTCACTCCTTCGCGTTACCCAATTCATTAGAGAGCTATATCGGGCTCAGCCGCCCTTAGTTTATCACGGAACCACCCATCTTCATAATAATGCCCAAGAACCTCAACATAATCTTATCACATAAAACATGCATAAAGGAAACATAACATTTCCACATTTCAATCACAAGATATCAATACAACAAATTGATATAACAACATTATGAAAACCATTTTCAATACCAAAATAAAAGAAAAGTAAAACATGGTATTTATTTTTCTTTTTTTTCAAAAAAAGGTATGGCCTGTAGAGGAAGCCGAAACTCAAATAATGGTCACGGCGGCGGAGAAGTCGTTGTCGCCGCATACGTACGACAAAAACATTCCTTTTTTCATTTAGTAAATTCTTTTTATAAAAAATATTCCTTTTGAATAAACATAAAATTCAAAGGGGTTTATACAACTTATAAAAGAAGGTTGTGTATAAAACAAAATATGCCTCAATGAAAGGAGATTGAGACGAAGTCCCATACCTCGGGTCCGACTTGACTAGATCGTTCTTTAATGTCCTGAATAATAAACATGAGTTAATTTCTAATTTCTTAAGAACCCTTTTCAAGTTCATTATTCCTTTTATATCACTTATTACCATGTCATGAACACTATGTAATTATTTTAGTTAATAACGGCCGTTTTAACAATCATTGGTACTTGAGTCAAAATATGCTCTTTATAATTACAAGTTTTTCATGTATCCATTATATCCAGAGTTATAATCATGATGTATATATCATATATATCATATATATCCAGTATATACATGCATTTATAATATTACATAATCATTTAGAGGTAAGAAATGAAATGCATCGTTCATGGAGATGGTAAGTTGTACGTACGCATGAACGCTACTTTCATTTCTATTTCATATTTTATGAAATGGAATCATAATGATATAATGGTATATTATAATTACAGTATAATATCATATATAAAATCATTAATTACATCCTTTATACATCCCACATATGGTATTAAAGAATCAAATCACTTTGATGGGGCGGTAGTCCGCACTCCCTTAAATGAAGATATCGCATTTACCCATAATGGAAACCATAAAGATATTACCAAAATGAAAAATACAGAAGCTTAAGGAAAACATAAAAATATTATATATCATATATAAATATAGTTTCATCTTAATGGATACCTTTGAAGGTGTTAAAATAATGATGAACAATCATCGTTTCGGGAGGCAGAAATTCGCCATCCACGGAAACAGTATGTTCTTTAACCATTAGATGTAGGTGTGTGTAAGTGTAGCTTGAATCCTAATTATAAAAACATCCTATTATATGGAAGATACTGGTGTTGTTAAAAAGGAAACGAATAAAAAGATTTTAGGGGGTTGGAGAAGCAAAATAAAACAAAAGGACTCAAGTGAAGACGTTACCTTAAAATCGGGTAACTCCCTTTGGTTTGAGCTCAAAGGCTTCCTTGGGAAGACTTTTTCCCAAAGTGAGGATTCAAGGAGTAAGAGAGGGATGTGGAGAGATAAAATGGGCAAGGTTTGTCCGAGGCAAAGGCTTTGGAAGTGTGGGTAAGGACGTAGAGTTGGGGGCCTTTTATAAGAGGAGAGGAGGGGCACTCTTGGAAAGTAAAGAAATGTTACTTTATTTTAAAATGAGTTTCGGATTAAAAAGGTCCCACATTGATATAATTATAGGGTAAGGTGATAAGGGTTCGAAATCCACCCATCCAATAGGTTTTGGGCATGTTTAGGTCATATATTTTACATTATCATTTCATTTTATTTAAATCCTTTATTAATGAGGTAATCACTGCATCATCATGATGTCATAAATAATTTAATATATTTAAAGTATAAAATTATAAAAAAATATAATGATGTATGAAATATTTTTATATTTCTAATTAATATTTATAGTCAAAAATCTGACTTGTATAACCCCATGTAAAAATTGTTTTAGTAAAATAACTCATGTTTGTGTCATTTTTACTTTAACATTAAATAAAAAGATATTAATGTCATCTTCCTACCAAAGTGGCTCCATGGGGTCCCCAAGTTGACCCATGGATTTTATTGGTCGGCCATGACATATCCAATAAGGGTAGGACATGTTTCTAGGTCATTTCATATTATTAAAACATTATTTTTACCTTAAACTACACTAATTACCACTAATCGCGATTAAAAACATAAAAGTTACTATTCACCAAAAAAATTATTCTAATACCATTGAACCACATTTTACGTCATAATGACAACCATGTATGTCAGATTTTTGAAAATCAAATCACAGAAGTGGCAAAGTTTCATTTAAACGAAAAATCAGTTTCTTTAACTACCACTTAGTTGTTTCACTATTCATCAAAATTGATGTTTTTCAGAAAAATACCAAAACTTCACCCTAAGCTATATTTGATATTATGAATTAAAAAATGTTTTCTATTTTATAAAATTAAAAACATATAAGTTTCATTAATTAATTTAATAATTAATTCCCACTATCAGAGCAAATAGCGTGTTCTTATGAAATAATAAGTATCAAAAGATTGACACTAGTTTAAGTCCAATTTCAAAGTGAAATTAATTTAAATGACCACTATTGGATTAAATGGTAAATATATATTCTAATTTCACTTTAAAACCAATTCAAAAGATAATCTAATCATATAAATAAATTAGATTAAAATGCATTTTTGATGTAAAATGCAGTATTTTTCACTATTCATTAAAAAATGAACATTGTCAGAAAAATACCAAAAATTCACACAAAGTAAATTTTGATGTCCCAATAATAAAGAATAAGTTTATTTTGACAAACATAGCTTATAAAATTTTCAAAAGATAGATTTAAAAATGGTTTTCCATCAAAAGGCAGTAAAACAATCTTTTAAAAATATTAGTGTATTTCATGCTTAAGATTGAATTTATTTTCATTTTAAGCCTCTAAAACACTATACAATTCATTAATAGGCATAGATAAAAATATCTTTTATTCATTACATACTTGGTATGTTACATCCTTACCCCTTTAGAAAATTGCATCCTGTAATTTATTTACTTATCGAATAAGTGGGGGTATTTATCACTCATCGCATTTTCAGATTCCCATGTTGCCTCTTCAATCATTTGGTTTTTTCACAAAACCTTTACCTGATGAATCACCTTATTCTGTAACACTTTCTCCCTGTGGTCAAGAATCTGGACCGGTTGTTCCTCAAAAGATAGGTTCTCTTCCAGCTGAACTACCTCTGGACTCAAAACATTAGATGGATCTGGCATGTACTTTCTCAGCATCGAAACATGAAAAACATTGTGTACCTGAGATAAACTCGGAGGTAAAGCCACCCGGTAAGAAACTGATCCAACTCTCTCTAGAATTTCATATGGTCCAATGAACCTTGGACTCAGCTTTCCTTTCTTACCAAATTGCATCACACATTTCCATGGTGATACTTTGAGAAAAACATGATCACCTACCTCAAAAGAGAGATCCTTCCTCCTGTTGTCCGCATAACTCTTCTGCCTACTCTGAGATGTTCTCATGTGTTTCTGAATCAGCTGAACTTTTTCTGCCATCTCTTCTACCAATTCTGGTCCCATAAACTTCCTTTCACCCACTTCATCCCAAAATGATGGAGTTCGACACCGCTTCCCATATAATGCCTCAAATGGTGCCATCTGTATACTGGAATGAAAATAGTTATTATATGAAAATTCAACCAAAGAAAGATGTTGGTCCCAAATTCCTTGATAATCCATCGAACAAGCTCGTAGCATATCCTCCATGGTCTGAATTGTTCGTTCTGACTGCCCATCAGATTGAGGATGAAAATTTGTACTAAAATTTAATTCAGTACCCAACGACTTCTAAAGGCCTTTCCAAAAGTTATAAGTAAACCCGGGATCACGATTAGATACAATGGAGAGAGGAACTCCATGTAACTAGATTATCTCTTTAAGATACAAACGGGAAAGTTGATCTTGGGAAAATGTATCTCGTATAGCAAGGAAATGAGCAGATTTAGTCAAGCGATCAATAATAACCCAGATTGCATTATTACCTCGAGATTTCCTCAGTAATCCCACAACAAAGTCCATGGATATGTTTTCCCATTTCCACTCTGGCACTGGTAAAGGCTGAAGCATCCCTTTCAGTAACTGCCGCTCTGCCTTAACCTGCTGACAAGTCAAACACTTCATAGAAAAATCAGCAATATCTCTTTTCATTCCATCCCACCAGTAATACTCCCAAAGATCTCTGTACATCTTAGTACTGCCAGGATGAACTGAAAACAGAGAACTATGAGCTTCACATAACAACTCTCTCTTCAACTGTGAATCACAAGGCACACACAATCTCTTCCCAAATCTCGAAACAAAATCATTATCAATGTTGAATTCAGGGAACTTACCTTTCTGAACCATCTCTACCTTTTTTTGCAACTCACTGTCTTGCTTCTGTGCTTTCTTGATTCTGTCAGATAGAGAAGATTTCACTGATACCTAAAACAAAACAGAAGAAAATATTGCACCAAAAACTTCTATTCCAAAGTTCATCAAATCCTTAACCAAAGGATCATGTTCCAAATGCAACATTTCTAATGAAGCATTACTTTTTTGACTCAAAGCATCATCCAATTTATTTTCTTTTCTCAGATGGTAATGAATTAGACAATCATAATCCTTGATTAATTCCAGCCATCTACTCTATCTCATGCTCTACTCTTTCTAAGTGAATATATACTTTAAACTTTTGTGATCAGAATATATTTCACACTTTACTCCATACAAATGATGCCTCCAAAATTTTAAAGCGAAAACAACAGCAGCTAATTCAAAATAATGTGTAGGGTATTTTACCTCATGAGTTTTCAACTGTCGTGAAGCATAAGCAATTACCTGATCATTCTGAATTAGGACGCAACCAAGTCCTTTCAATGAACAATCACTATATATAACAAACTCACCATTCCTGGAAGGAAGTTCCAAAACTGGAGCATTCACCAATCTTCTTTTCAACTCCTAAAAACAATCATCACATTCTTTTGTCCAGATAAACTTAACACCCTTCCGAGTTAGCTTAGTCATTGGACTAGATAACCGTGAAAAATTTCTAACAAACCTTCGGTAACATCCTACCAAACCAAGGAAGCTACGAATCTCAGTTACATTTGTGGGTCTTTGCTATTCTTCCACAACCTTTGTTTTTGCAGGATCAACAGTTATCCCATCTTTAGAAACAATATGACCAAGGAAATAAATTTTTTGCAACCAAAACTCACACTTTCTGAATTTTCCATACAATTTCTTTTCGTTCAAGGTTTGAAAAATAACCCTTAAATTTCTTTCATGCTCCTCTTTTCTTTTATAAAACACCAAAATATCATCAATGAAAACCACCACAAACTTATCCAAGAACTCATGGAAAATTCTATTCATTAAGTCCATGAATACAGTAGGTGCATTGGTTAGCCCAAAAGGCATTACTACAAATTCATAATGGCCATATCTTTTATGAAACGCAGTCTTCGAAACATCTGCTTCCTTTACCATCAGCTGATGCTACTCTGATCTCAGGTTAATCTTTGAAAAATAACCTGCTCCCTAGATCTGATCAAACAAATCATCGATATGAGGCAAAGGATATTTTTTCTTAACAGTGATGTTATTCAAGGCTCTATAATCAATGCAAAGTCTCATAGTACCATCTTTATTTTTAACAAATAAAACAGGAGCACCCCATGGTGACGTGCTAGGTCGAATGAAACCTTTCTCTAATAAATCCTGCAATTGCTCCTTTAACTCTAAAAGTTCAATTTGAGCCATTCGATAAGGGGGTTTTGAAATTGGCTTAGTATCAGGAACTAAGTCAACAGTAAACTCAACTTCCCGATCTGGTATTATTCCAGGAAACTCATCAGGAAAAACATCAGGATACTCATTTACCACTGGCACATCATTAATCTGAACAGTTCCTTTATTTTCAACAATGTGTGCAAGGTAACATTTATTTCCATATTTTACAAGTTTCTCGGCCTCTTGATATGTTATCAACAGTAAGGGTTCATTCTTGTACACAAACTAAATGTCTTTCTGAAAAGAAACTTCTTTAGCTCTACAGTCAATCTTAGCATGGTAAATAGAGAGCCAATCCATGCCCAGGATAACATTAAACTCTACTAGAGGTAGAACAATAAGGTTTTCAAGTAGGTTCTTTCCACAGATAAGGATAGGAAGGTTCTTATAAATTCTTTTTGCCTCAACATTTCCCCCAGGTGTTTTTACCCAAATTTCAGGAGTCATTTCTTGAGATGGTATTCTCATTTTACTAGAAAATTTTTCA
The DNA here is from genome assembly GCA_963277665.1 of Viscum album. Taxonomy (NCBI): domain Eukaryota; kingdom Viridiplantae; phylum Streptophyta; class Magnoliopsida; order Santalales; family Viscaceae; genus Viscum; species Viscum album. The sequence continues at coordinate 797,788,936 of OY728151.1, forward strand.
GAGATGAAAGAATGTGTAGACCCCGAATCAAACAACACACTGGGATAATATGAAAAAACAAACGAAGTACCTAATACAACTTCATTTGATGGCCTGACATCTACTGAAGTAGTTGTAAAGGATTTCACCACCCCTTTCCACTTGTAGTCTAACTGCTTCCCATCACTCGAGATCTTTGTCGGATACTCATTTGCATAGTGACCCATCTCATTGCACTTAAAATATTTCACTAACTGTAAATCAAATTTGGTCATACCATCACCTTGATCTTTTTTAGTGCAAGCACGATCCTTATGTCCCATCTTACCACATCGGTAGCACTTTCCAGAATTTAGAAGACATTCCCCAGTATGCCTTTTACCAGATTTATCACAAACTGGAAACTTAGTTTTCTTACCATCATACTTTTTTGAATAATTCTTTCTTTTCTCCTGCCACCTCAGTCTCTTCTTCTGCTGGTTGTTATAGAACACTTGATCATCGGAAAACTCCATTTCCACCTTCTCAACACATCGAACAAGCTTTTCATAACTTTTAAACTAACGAGAAGCTAATGCCCTTTGATATTTTGGCTTTAATCCTGAGTAAAAACAATTGATTTTACTATCAAGGTCTCTGATAAAGTTTGGAGCATACCTTACCAATCGAGTGAACCTTTCTTCATAGGTAGCCAATGAGTCTTCCTCTTGCCTCAATTCCAAGAATTGATTTTCCATACTAAGTCGAACAGCCTTAGGAAAATACTTTTCATGAAACATACCTTTGAATTCATCCCAGTCGAGAGCATCAATATCATCAGCGTCCCTAATATTTTTAACCATCGACCACCACTGATCTACTTCACCCTCCCAACGGTAAATAGCAAGACTAACATTTTGATTGTCTGAACACCCCATGACATCGAAAATCTTATCTAGTGCTTTAATCCACCCTTCAACCAGCACAGGTTCATATGATCCTATAAATGATGGGGGATGTTTCCTCATGAAATGTTCCACCACTGACATGTTCCTCTGTGGTTGATCTGGCTGATCTCGTGCATGGATACCACCACCATTTATTACTTGAGTCAACTGCGCTATTACTGCAACAAACTGTTCAGTTCCAATTCTGACCATCTCATGATGCTGATTTGGAAGTTTATTTCCTTCTGTATGCCTTCCTAGCACTGCTTCCCTGTTTCCTCTGCGGAAAACCATTCTGAACTAACATGTCTTAGATGAAGCAACATGGTAATCTTCAAATTCTTTATCATTTCAATTTGACCATAAAAAAATATTTTTGGATAATCATTTAATATAATTCTAACTCCTAAAGTTATCTAAACCGACCTCTGATACCAACTATAATTCCCCTAGCCTTAAACCGTACTTAATCTTGAGTTATTACAAGATTACACATTGAGGATCTTTTCAGGTTTAGAGTTTTATAGAATTAGATCATAAAACTTGAATTACATTCCACATTTAAAAAAAGTGGTTACATAAAGATAGTATTTATTTTTACCATCAACGGAAACATATTTAAAATAAAACATGGATTCTTTCTTGACACTTCCTTAACACTATCATCATATCATGTACCTTTCCCTTGACCTGTGAAAAACATTTCAAAAAAACTTGGGATGAGCATAAAAAAGCTCAGTATGGGTTATAAAAATATGGAAAGGAAACATGAGTTCATATATACATAAGAATGAAATCATACTTTACCCATAAAACATAAGCACTTTAACATACCTCATCAAATCATGAATAAATCATAGAAATCATAAGACATAAGGTAACTTGAGGCATTCATAACATTCTTACATTGGGATTAACCCTCTTGGTTACTTTTGGAATACCCATCACACTATATTCCCTAAATCGCTTTGGAGAAACCTTAATGTTTCACTCCTTCGTGTTACCCAATGCATTGGAGAGCTATATCGGGTTCACCTGCCCTTAGTTTATCACGGAACCACCTGTCTTCATAATAATGCGCAAGAACCTCAACATAATCGTATCACATAAAACATGCATAAAGGAAACATAACATTTCCACCTTTCAATCACAAGATATCAATACAACACATTGATATAAAAACATTATGAAAACCATTTTCAATACCAAAATAAAAGTAAAGTAAAACATGGTATTTATTTTTATTTTATTTTTTAAAAAAGGTATGGCTTGTAGAGGAAGCCAAAACTCAAATAATGGTCACGACGGTAGAGAAGTCGTTGTCGCCGCATACGTATGACAAAAACATTCCCTTTTGTCATTTAGTAAATGATTTGTTTAAAAAAAGATTACTTTTGAATAACCATAAAAGTCAAAGGGGTTTTTACACCGTATAAAAGAAGGTTGTTTATAAAACAAAATACGCCTCAATGAAAGGATATTGAGACGAAGTCCGATACCTCAGGTCCGACTTGACTCGATCGTTCTTTAATGTCTTGAATAATAAACTTGAGTTAATTTATACTTTCCTAAGAACATTTTTCAAGTTCATTATTCCTTTTATATCGCTTATTACCATGTCATGAACACTATGTAATTATTTTAGTTAATAACGGTCGTTTTAACGATCATTGGTACTTGAGTCAAAATATGCTCTTTATAATTACAAGTTTTTCGTGTATCCATTATATACAGAGTTATAATCATGATGTATATATCATATATATCATATATATCCAGTATATACATGCATTTATAATATTAAATAATCACTTAGAGGTAATAAATGAAATGCACCGTTCATGAAGACGGTAAGCTGTACATACGCATGAACGCTACTTTCATTTCTATTTCATATTTTATGAAATGGAATAATAATGATATAATGGTATATTATAATTACAGTATAATATCATATATAAAATCATTAATTACATCCTTTATATGTCCCATATATGGTATTAACGAATCAAATCACTTTGAGGGGGCGGTAGTCCGCACTTCCCTAAATGAATATATTGCGTTTACCCATAATGGAAACCATAAAGGTATTCCCAAAATGAAAAATACAGAAGCTTAAGGAAAACATAAAAATATTATATATCATATATAAATATAGTGTCATCTTAATGGCCACCTTTGAAGGTGTTAAAAGAATGTTGAACAATCATCGTTTCGGGAGGCAGAAATTCGTCATCCACGGAAACAGTATGTTCTTTAACCATTTGATGTAGGTGTGTGTAAGTGTATCCCTAATATTTATTATAACAACATCCTAGTATATGTAAGATATTGGTTTTGTTAAAAAAAATGAATAAAAATGGTTTAGGGGGTTGGAGAAGCAAAATAAAACAAAAGGACTCAAGTGAAGACATTACCTTAAAATCGGGTAACTCCCTTTGGTTTGAGATCAAAGGCTTCCTTGGGAATACTTTTTCCCTAAGTGAGGCTTCAAGGAGTAAGAGAGGGATGTGGATAGATAAAATGGTCAATTTTTGGCCGAGCCAAAGGCTTTGGAAGTGTGGGTAAGGAGGTAGAGGTGGGGGCCTTTTATAAGTGGAGAGGAGGGGCACTCTTGGAAGGTAAAGAAATGTTACTTTATTTTAAAGTGATTTTCGGATTAAAAAGGTCCCACATTGATATAATTAAAGGGTAAGGTGATAATGTTTCTAAATCCACCCATCCAATAGGTTTTGGACATGTGTAGGTCATAGATTTTACATTATCATTTAAATTTTATTTAAATCCTTTATTAATGAGGTAATTGCTGCATCATCATGATGTCATAAATAATTTAATATATTTAAAGTCTAAAAATAATAAAAAAATATCATGATGTAGGAAATATTTTTATCTTTTTAATGAATATTTATAGTCAAAAATCTTACTTGTATAATCCCATGTAAAAATTGTTTTAGTAAAATAACTCATGTTTGTGTCATTGTTACTTTAACATTAAATAAAAAGATATTAATGTCATTTTCCTACCAAAGTGGCTCCATGGGGTCCCCAAGTTGACCCATGGATTGTCTTGGTTGTCCATTACACATCCAATAATGGTAGTACATGTGTCTAGGTCATTTCATATTATTAAAACATTATTTTTACCTTAAACTACAGTAATTACCACTAATCGCGATTAAAAACATAAAAGTTACTATTCACCAAAAAATTATTTTAATCTCATTGAACCACATTTTACTTCTTAATGACAACCATGTATGTCGGATTTTTGAAAATAAAATCACAGAAGTGGAAAAGTTTTATTTAAATGAAAAATCGGTTTCTTTAACTACCACTTAGTGGTTTCACTATTCATCAAAAATTGAAGTTTTTTAGAAAAATACCAAAACATAACACTAAGATATATTTGATATTCTGAATTCAAAAATGTTTTCTATTTTAAAATATTCAAAACATATAAGTTGAATTAATTAATTTAATAATTAATTTCCGATGTCAAAGCAAATAGCATGTTTTTATGAAACAATAAGTATCAAAAGATTGACACTAGTTTAAGTCTAATTTCAAAGTGAAATTAATTCCAATGACCAATATTGGATTAAATTGTAAAAATATATTCTAATTTTACTTTAAAACCAATTCAAAAGATAATCTAATCGTATTAATAAATTATATTAAAAAGCAGTTTTGATGTAAAATGCAGTATTTTTCACTATTCATTAAAAATTGAACATTGTCAGAAAAATACCAAAAATTCACACAAAGTAAATTTTTATGTCCCAATCATAAAGAATAAGTTTATTTTTACAAACATAGCTTATAAAATTGTCAAAAGATATATTTAAAAATGGTTATCCATCAAAAGGCAGTAAAACAATCTTTTAAAAATATTAGTGTATTTCATGCTTAAGATTGGATTTATTTTCATTTTAAGCCTATAAAACACTATCCAATTCATTAATAGGAATAGATAAAAATATCTATTATTCATTACTTACATGGGATGTTACACCGTAGGTTTAAGAATAATATCATTTACTAAATGGAATACTCCAATATTTTATAGATCTAGGTTTTAAAAGGGAAAATATATCAATGTATTTTCATTTAATATAGATCTTTGACTAACTTAACTATTAAGAATAAGTTTGGTTTTCCTCAGGTTGATGATTTAATTGATGTCCTCCAGAGATAAAAATAATTTTTAATGGTCGAAATGAGGTCTAGGTGCCATCATATGAGGGTGAGTGAGTATGTTATTATAAAAACTTCATTCCATACTTCATATATATATATATATATATAAAATAACCTAATTCATAATGATTAGGTTATTGATTATAATTTATGTCAACTGAAAACTCTTGATTAAAATTACCCTACACATTATATAGAATTTGATACTATGGTTTCTGATTTATTAATTTAGAGGCATCATCTCAGTGGAGTAATGTGTTTAATATATATTGACCAAAAAATATTAAAGTATTAATTCACATTGAAATAATTAATCTTCTTACTAAAAAGGTGTATGGAACTCATAAATGATTATTATTGCATGATTCATTTCCATATAATAAAATAAACCAAAGTATCCAATTATTTGTGTTCATAATATAATGTTATGTTAACCATGATATGTTTAGAACATTATTCTTTGCTTAAAAATTTGAATTTTTTTCCTAGAATTAATATATGTGTGGAGATCCTCTATTTTTATAGGTTCTACTATAGTCAAAATATTAATAAAGAATTCCAAATAATAAAAATGGGAATTAATATTTTTATTGAAATTTATGATCCATTATGAAGGGTATGTTCCCAGATTTTATATTACTGAATAATAAATTTAACAATTTGGAAAATGATTATGTGTGACTTTTGATTCAGAGTTGAAGAAATAATTGTTTAGTTAAGCTCATAAATAAATATTTTTCATTCATCCTGGAATCAATATGATTTAATGAGACGTTCTAGAGTATTACTGGTGTGATGGATTATAAATTAGTATTGCTGACATCACCATAAAGTGTCTAACTTGTTAGTATGTTCAAGAGTAATATCATTTACAAAAGGGAATAGTTCAATATTTTCTAGTTCCAAGTCAAAAAAGGGAAAATATATCAACGGGTTTTTTTAATATTTTAAAATAAATATTTATTTAAGAGTTTTATTTGGGATTTTTTTGATCATTTAATAAAATATGTATATTTCCTTCCAATTAGATACACCATGTTTTTATATCAACTCTTTCAAAAGTATCTAAAGAAAATTGTTATGATACATGGTGTTTCACTCTCTGTTGTATCTGACCATGATCTCATGTTCCCATATAATTTTTAGAATGTAATTTAGAATTCATTGGGTACTGAATTAAATATAATTATATCATTATATTCTAAAAATGGTGGATAATATGAGCAAGACATTCAGACAACGGAAAATATTCATATCCATTGATCGATAGATTATAAGGGGTGTTGGGATCAACATAATTATTATTTTATTTTTATTATAATAATATTTTTCATTCCCATATACACATGCAACTATTTATGTCACTATATATAAAAGACTATCCGATGATAGCTCTTTAGTATTATATAAGAGAAAGGAAGTTGATTAAAGTAGGTATTATATAAGAAATGTAAAAGATTGTACAATTGATTCTTAAACATATAAGGATGGACCAGAGTAGCCATATAAGTTATCTGAATAACTTGAGGAATAATATTTCTTTTTAAGTTGGTGATAATGTATTTTTCAAGGTATCTTTAATGGTAAGTGTTATAAATTTTGGTAAAATGCGAAAGTTAAGGTAGTGGTTTATTGGGCCATATAAAATATGATTTTATGTTGGATTGGTTTCCTAGAGAGTGGGATTTCATATATGTTTATCCTGACTACACAACCTATTTTTTGTTTCAATGTAATGAAAATATATCATAGATTCATATAATGTTTTGAGTATTGAAATATTGTGGTATGAAGATAATATTTCTTATAGGGAATAACACGATAAGATTCTTGAACACAGAGAGGATTTTTTTTCAAAATAAGGCTATCCAACAAGTTATGGGTTTATTGAACAACTCTATGGTTAATGAGGTGGCCGGAGAATCTAAAAATGACATGATAGAAAGATATGCCCACTTCTTTAATATGTGAATAAAATTACCAGAATGGAATTTGTAAAAGGGGTGGGGGAGAATATAAGAACCCATGTAATTATATTAGAAATAATTTTCATATTTATCATTATGAATGAGATTGTAATAACCATTATAAGATATATTTTAATATTTAAATCAAAAGGTAAATAGTTTTAAATAAAACATTTTCCTAAAAAAATTATTTAAATTATTCATTTAATTTTTCTTAATTTGATAATATGAATATTATATTTTTAAATAATAATATCAAATTTATTTATGGTAAATATTTGGTATTTTTCATAAAATATTTATTTTTCAGTAAATACTGAAAAATGCTAATTTTTTGTAAAAAACCATTTATTTAAAATAATTTATTTATTTTAAAATTAATTTTTTTTAAAATTATTTAAAGTATCATAATTATTATTGGGTAATATTTATTACACTTAATTAATTGTAAATTATATTTCCCTTTAAAAAATAAGCATCTTGAAAACACTTATCTTGGTTGTGTATGTAGATTTTTTAATTTAAATTTTATAATTATCTTAAATTAATTTTCGTAAAATATATTACATATATTTAATAATCATAATTTTTAATATATAATAAGGTAAATATAATTTTTGACCAAAATTAATAGTTAAAATAGTTACAATTACTTACCTCAAATAACGTAAAATTGTTTGAACGGGGGTCTAACTAAAAAGATATGTGTTGAAATGAAGTAAAAAAATATATATTTATTTTTTGACATATTTAGACCTTAAAATGTCAATATCTTTATAATACTCAATTTTGGTCCCTTTTGGAATGTAAAAAATGTATGTATACATTTTTTTTTATAAAATAATAATTGTGCCACTCACCTCACTTATAAATGGCTGCCCCCTATATTCTCTTCTCCACACCGTAAAACCATTTACATCATCCATTAATTTCAGAAAACAAATACCTAATTCATTTCTCTCATATCATAATTCTTATTTATTTATAAATCCATCTAAGGAATCTTTTTGGTGCATACCAAAATAAGTTACCCAAATAAGAGGTAGTGTATTTCAATGAGTATTTTATTATTTATTCCACCACCTCCTTAAATTATTATAACCATGATTATAAAATATCCTAAAAATATTACATATGAATACAAGTTATTATGTTAATTTAATTACCTAAATACTTCTCCATTTACTTCGAATAGTTTTGAAATCATTATTCATGTGTATGGTGGACTACCACAATACGAAATGATGTTATTGATTTTCCTTTATTGCATCACAAGATTTGATATGAGGATGTATATAAAGTATATTTATGATATTAATAAAATAATTATATTAAAGGAGTAAATAAATAATATATACATTTTCTTATTAAATTTCAAAGGGGATATGATAATGTTGCTCTTGTATTTAGGGGACCAAATTATCATGAAGCGATGTGATTAATTTTTCACCAACACTTTATTTGAAATTTTATAATGGTAATGATAATGAATATATGTGATATAAATGGAATAATTATGATATAAATGATAGATTTACCATTCTAATATGTTAATATAAATTTTCATTTTTTAACTTTTCACTCATTAAAATATGATAATGTTGTTCATGAACGTGTCGACTTCCCCCTTCAAGAAGTGATGTGACTCTCATTTCATCACCAGACAACATGTGTTGAATATAATAGTATATCTTGATAAATAATAATCTATATATGATATTATGATTATTTTGGGAAGATAAACTATTAGTTTCCTCATTTCTATAATGATCTTAGAAAAATAGATTCATCATTCATGAATATATATGCCCTACCATCTCCATGATTGTAACTTATATCATTTCTAAAAACAATATTAAATGATCGGTATTAAGAAGTATTATTGTTCTATGAATATTATAATCATTTAATTAAGGTTATTCTATAGATTTTTAAATAATGACCACATTTCCCATTTTCAACCTACCAAAATCATTATTGATAAATAACCCAAATGTCATCGAAACATATGATGTAAATTTCATTACATAAGAGATTATATATAACATTTTCATAACTGAAATAAATGGATTATTAAACATGAAAAAAATTCCTAGGAAAATTAATAATTAACATATGTTTATTAGGTAAGGTGATAAATAATGTATATGATGAGTCGAACTCATGGTAATAGATACATATCAATTTCCTATCGTTGTGGAATATTTTGTTGTTATGAACCTATATTAATTTGAGAGGTGTAAATAAAAACCCATTGATATGTTATATATGAATTTATCTATACTCAAAGAATTTAATTTTTTATGTTATTATTTCATTGGGATTTTCATTCACATATCTCCATAGTGATAAGTGACTTTTCATTTAAAAACCATGTTTTAAAGTTTTCTTTCCAACTATTAATTTACCTTATCCTTGTTTTGAATGATATATAATAAATAATTTTATTTTGATATATAATATTTATAAATTACATTTAATTTAAATTTTTTTCTGTTTTTTCAATTATTTTCAAAAATAACCATTGTATATATTTTACATAGAATGTTTTGGAAAATTATAAAAGAAATGTTTTAATTTAAATTTACAATACATCAATTACTTTTATAGCTACCAATACCATTATTTGAATTCTAGATTTCTTTGAAATCATTCATATTTTATTCAATGAAAACCCATATAAATATTTTTGGGTATTATGGTCTTGAAGATAGTGTTTTATATGAAATTTGTATTTTGATATCAGTATGTGATTTTAAAATGCATATTAAATAGTTTTTTGAAAATTTCAAATTGAAAATGTGAAACCATAAAATATTTTATAAATTTGATGGTTCATTGATACTATATAATATTTTTGTTACAAGATTTCACATGGTGAGTATGTTATAGATTAAATTTTGGTTTCACCTAGTTATCATTACAATTCACTTGTTCATGATTATGTTCTCTAGAGAATGATATTGAAATTTGGCCACAATGATTTTTCAATATTTAAGAGTTTAATAAGTGGTTTGTATGTGCTCAATTAGAGGATTTCAAAATGAACATACATTAATTTTCTATTCATTCTAATGAGTTTTCTTGGGAATAAGTGGTTTTAAAAATGTAATATAAATTTTCATTTTAATGGAATGATAATTTCTAATGTAGTGAAAAAGTTATGTTTTTAAATAATGTATTTTCTGGGTTTTGTTGTTTTTCATTGGAATAAAAAATTATTATTTTTTCTCCTTTATTGAGAATTTTTTTCTCGTATGTCTTTTTAATAAAAATAATAGGATTTATGGATTGGTGATGTAATTTATGAGGTCATCTTGAAATCTATGAATTTTTTTAAAAAAATTCATGTTTGGTTTTAAAAGTATAATATCATGGGGAAATTGATATAATAATATTCATGAACAATTATATTAATATGGATTTATTATATATTATTTAAGACCTAATTATATTAATCTCTCAGTTTGTAAATATCTTCAAATGTAATTGAATTAATTATTGACTAAAAACTCGTTATTATGTAATATTTAATATCTGGTCCACATAGTTAGTATTATGTGTTTTTTATAACATTATAGGTTAGGATAATGTAAACACCATTATATTGACAATATATACATCATGTATATGTTTAAATGATATATAATGTTATGATTTCCATGTTCCTTTATGTAAAAGAATTTCTATTCATATAGGTTTTTATAGAGGAAATATGCAAGGAATATGGGGAAGGCATCGAGAGGAAAATATTTTTCCAAATCAGAATTCCACGATGGTTGGAATTATAATCGAACAATTTTTTTGTATTATTGGATTAGATTACATAATATATATTGTGGTGGAATCTATTATAGAGAGGGACCTGATCAACCATGAATGAACGTGTCTGTTGTAGTGATTTGTTTGAGGCATCAACCCTATCATTATGTGGATCATCTGATCTGTGGTTTCTAAAGGATAGACCAATGCTCTAGAAAAATAGGTTTGAAAGCATTGGATAATTGAACCATAAAAATTTATCACTTTCCCCTTATATTTTTTAATGTCAGTCTGATCTATAATTGATATTTGTTTAAGAATATAAGAGATAATGATGATCTTGATACCATGGAATGATAAATACTAAAGGATATTTTCATTGGGGAATGTTTCCCCAAGGTAATTAAACTATGGATGGAAAAAATTATTTCAATTAAGCGAAAAACATATTGTTTTGTGCCATCATATGAATCCAATTTATATAGACATACCATGTATATACTAGAATTTTTTCAGGATATTGATAGTAAAATAATTAGAATCTAATAATGATTTAAAATAATTCTATAATGAGATTTGAACGTAGGATTATTTAAAATCTATGAGAATATAGTTCAAAGTGTCTATAATGTTGATATAGAGTTTTTATACAGTTATATTCCTCATGATGATGAAATTAACAAGTATTCATAATGGAAGGTGGTAGAGAACCATACCAAAAATAAATTTGAAGGACTGAAAATGAAGATCCTTCTTTAGGAAAGTGGTGGCATGAATTGGTTTCCCAACTCATGCCCACTAAAGAATTTATTAAAAACAAAATAGTAACAATAAAAATTTGAGGTTTCAATAACTTACACCACCAGGGAGTTAAAGGGATAATAAGAAAATGAACTGAAACAAACTATAAGAAAATTACAGCAAGTCAAAGTATGTTCACCATAGATGAAGCAATGTCTTCCTTCAATCACTAGGTTTTAATTGTTCAAAACCATCCTCCACCATTGACAACTCTGAAACTTCATGTGGATGGACAAAATTTGAAAGAAGTATCATTTCATCTGGACTCGTCCCAAAATGGAAAGCCAGCAAAACAGAGAGATATACCAACCTGTTTCTATGAAAACTCAAGCCAGCAAAATAATGAAAGAAAAAAGATTCAATTCTATTTCAAAAAATCCCAACTACAAACTTCATTGCAGGAAACAAATGATAACGTGAGAAAAAATATCTCAAAATGTATTCCACACTGAATTCCACCAAGCATCTCTAAAAAACAACCCTATAGACTAGCAAAAATATATAATAGAAGAGACAAACCAACCCATCAAAAGCCAGTAAACCCAGAAACCATTAACAGATGCAGCAATGACAAATCAAATCACTCATCTTCTTCAAAATAGTTTCTAGTATATGCATAGTGTTTCCAACAACTGGGAAAATAGGGGTACCAAACCAGTGACATGAAAATTTCATGTAAAAAACTTCATAAGCTCCAAAGTCTCATTCTCAAATAAGGAGACTATAATTAAAGTCAAAAGATTCCACAAGTGATTTCAAGCAGTAATTTTCATTGATGTTTAAATTTTCTCTTTATAGTCCTTTATTGTATATAAATGAATACTAAATAATCAAATAATTATTTAAACAATTTTCATCCAATGGTTAAGTGTTTTAGTTGTAATGAGTGAATTCATTATCCATTGTGTTCCCAAAGTAGGTGTCTCAGGTGGTAAATCATCCTGACCAGAGGAAAAAGTGTATAGTAAAATTTATTTCTACTAAAATGTTTGATATTAGGCTGTTAAATAACATAGTGATAGATATGTTTTCAGTGAATTCAAATTATTCCCACACCTTATTTGACTCTCGATATTCACATTCATTCATGTACAAAAACTTTTCATGTAATATAGGGATATCAACTCAGGATATGATGATATAAATATTGTTGAAAAATCTTGGTGGAAGTATTAAAGAAACCAATATTTATAGAAACATTATTGTTTTTATCAGTGGGATTGTATTTCAGAAGACACTTATTGAACATTCCATAATGTATTTTCATATCATTTTAAGAACATAATATCATTAAATTTATCATGATAAGTAGATTACATATCAATGAAAAAATATTCAATGATTTAATGGATTTGATAGCATAATAAGAATATGAGAAAATGATTAGAGATTATAGTAAGAGTTACCTAGATAATATTTTAAAAACATTAAACTGTACAAATTATTGATGGATCAGAAGTGAATTAATATAGAGATGTTTTTCCAGATGATATGCATGGTCTTATTCCTATCTGGGTGGTGGGGTTTTCAATTTGGTTTTTCCCTGATGCTAATACTATTTTAAAACCCCTCTAATCGAATAGATCAGGTTTAAATTTTATAATTTAAAAATAAATTGCATTAATTGTGGTATAATTGTTTTATTAGACCTTGAACTACACTGTGGGGTTCTCATATTTTCTTTGTAAAAAATAATGAAGTTTCAATGACACTTTTCATTTACTATGGAGATTTGGGTAACATCACTATTATGAAAGAGTATAGTTTTCCTTATATCAATGATTTATTTTACATTCAGTAGGGAGAAATCTATTTTTAAATGGTTGGCTTAACATCTAAATAAAATCAGCTAAATTTTAAGGTGGGTGTTATTTTTAAGACTCCATTTTGGACTATATAAGGTCACTATGAGTTTTAGTTTCTCCTTGTGTGTTGTGTAATCAATATACTATATTAATGGACTTTATGAATAAGGGTTTTCATGAGTTATTGGAAAATTTTGTAGTTGTGTTTATTGATTGCATATTGGTATAATCAAAAAGGCCGAATGAACATGAAAGAAACCAAATGATTTTTTTGAATACCATAAAATAAAAAAACTATATAGGAAATATAGTTGATGAAAATTTTGGTTTCAACAAATTCCTATTCCTTGGAAATATTATTTATTAATATTTCATAACAGTTGACACATATAAAAAATGTAGTTAATGAGTTTACATGACCCAGAAATATGACAAGGAGTCATAGTTTTCAGGATTTATTTGTTCACAAATTATGAGTTTTTGAAAACAATGATTGTTTTCATAGCCCATTAAGTATGTTATCCTAAAAAGGAATTAAATTCAACTGAATAAAATAGTGTGATGAATTTTTTCATGAACTATAAAAAGTTGGTTTATTCTCTAGTTTTTTACCATCCATATCAAAATGGGGAATTATTCATATATAGTGATACTTCTTCGATAGGAGTTGGTTGTATCCAAACATGAAATGAACAGGTAGTTACATTTTATTAACATCAGTCGAAACATCATTAGTTAAATTAACCTATAAATGATATGGAATTATTTCTTGTTTCATTTCATTAAAAAATATGATACATCATTTTTATGGAAAATAGTGTGAATTATATACTAATCACAAAAGATTAAATTAAATATTCACTCAAAAATAATTAAGAATGAGAAAGAAAAAGATTGAATGAGCTGATAAAGGATTAGGATTTCATAATTCATTGCCATCCTAGAAATGAAAACAAAGTTGTATGTGCTTTGAGTGAACAAATAATTTTACTTTAGCCATGTTATGATTGGAATGATACCATTTGTTTAATGATATCATATTTTTTCTAGAAGTTGTATATAAGAGGATATCAGCTATTTTTTATGTTTCAGTGTAGTCGATGTTGTTAGATCAAATTATCAAGATAAAATTATAGAACTATATTTGAGTTTAATGTTGTATATATTAGGATGGTTTGGATATTATATACTAATATTGATAAAGAATGCATTTTAGGTTTTTGGGAAATGATTATATTTGCCCTGTGATTCCCTGTTAAAGAAAAACATTATGATTGAAGCTCAAGGTTTTCTATTAACATTCATATAAGCAGCACTATGTTTTATAGTGGACTTGAAATATATTATTAGTATGATATAATGATAATAGATATTTCTGAATTGCCATGAATTTTTTGATTTTTCATTTAGATAAAGAATAATGAATGTTTATGAAAGGAATTCCTCCCCATATTTCATGTTCTAGAGAGGAAATGAGAAAATATATCAATGTATTTCATTATATGATTTCTAAAAAATTCATGAGGTAATAATGAGATTTGGGTTATTATTAATCAAGTAACAACATCAGAAAACTTCCTTCTCATTAGAGATACAATGTATTTAGAAAAAATTTATTTACTGTATATAAAATAGATAGTTAGGTTACATAGAGTCCATATCTCCATTTTTTTAGACTATGATCCCATTTTCAGATCTAATTATTGGATAAGACATAAGATAACATTGGGTACTGAATTAAATTCTAGTAGATCGTTCTATAATCAATATGAAGGATAATATTAAAGAATAATGTAGACCATGTAAGATATGACTCATTATTGTTAAATAGATTACTAGGAATGTTTGGATCAATATCATTATAGGTTGAGTTTTTTTATATAAATAGTTATCATTATAGTATGTAGATGGAACCATTTCAGATAATATATGAAAAAAGGTATCAGATTATAGATTTTTGGGATGTTATAGGAGAAATGATGTTTGTGATACCAAATATGGATGATTTAATGGCTATGTAGGTGATATTGGTTCAACAATATATATGATGATAGCCCAAAGTGGGCATAAATATTATACATATAACCAAAGGAAAGATCCTTCCTTTGATGTGTGTGACCATGTATTTATATGGAAAAGTGTTATGTGTTTTGATAAAAATGGAATGCTATGTAAATCATTCATTAGACCATATGAAATCCTAAATAATGTTAGATCTGTTTTCAATAGATTTTATTTTCCACATATTTTATCTCAGGAACAAAATGTATTTCTTGTTTCTATATTGAGAGAAAATGTGCAAAATTTATCTCATGTGTTGAGACCTAAATTAGTAAAATTGGAAGAGAATATTTATTATGATATATAGACCATTATGATTATTTAAAATAGAGAGAAAGTGTTTTAGAATATTTTAATACACAAAGTTATGGTTTAATGGAAAATTCAAATGGTTGATGAGGGAACATGAGAATCATAAAATCGTATGAGGGAAAGATATAACCACTTGTATATACATGAATAAAATTGAGATGATGGAATTTATAAAATGGATGAATGATTTTTCAACCCCCTAATTATAAAATATATTCATTCCATATTTATTAATAGGAATCAGATAGTTATATTCATTATAAAAAAATTAATAAATTTTTAAACAAAAGGGAAATTGTTTTCAAAAAATGCTTTTCTGATATGAATATATTTAAAAGATTGAGTTCAATAAAATTCAACCTTAATTTAAAAATATTGGAACAAATTTTTCAATTAGAATATAAAATAAATTAATTTTGGTGAAACTCTATGATTTTTAAGAAAATATTTATTTTCTAGTGAATAAAGAAAAATACAGATTTCATTTTTAAAAGGACAATTTTTTTCAATAATTTATGTATTTTAAAAGTCTCATTATGTTTTTAATATTTTATTAATCAAATTATTTATTATGTAGTTATATTTATTCCACTTAATTACATTTAAAGAAACTTTTTCTTGAAAAATAATCATTTTTACACCTCTATGGGTTTTGTTTTTAATTTTATTTTTTCAATTTATTTTATTTAATTTTATAAAATATGATATAAAAATTAATTCATATTAATTCAACGTATCTAATATGTTTAATAAAAAAAATTGCAAAATGAATAGTCATAACTTTAAGAATTAATTACCACTGGTTAATCTATAATGATAATAATTAAAATAATATAAAAAATAAAAAATATATTTTAAATCTATAATTCTATCTTAAAATATCTGAGGATCGTTATTTATCATTTTGGGCCCTTTTTGTGTGTGGAAAACATGTGAAAACCTCTTTCATTTCAAAAAATACAAGTGTGCCACTCACCTCAATTATAAAAGGACACCCCTCTCTTATCCTCTTCAAACCTTCAATGCCACATGGATTGGATAATCTCAACCAAATTTACTTCCCTAATTCAATTATCTCATATTATCATCCTTATTTTTGTTATAAATCCATCCTATGAAGATTTTCATAGAAATAAAAAATATGTTGCCTAAAGAAGATGCAATGACTCTTCAACAAGTATTTTTTTTATTTCTTCCACCACAACATTGAATTATTCCTAAAATATGATTATATAATATATTTTGTATCTTACATATATTTATATTTTATTATGATAATTTAATAACTTAATCCATCTCATATTCAATCAAAATTTGTTACAAAATCAATATTCATTTGTATGGTGTACTACCACCTCACGAATCGTTGTTATTCGTTTTCTAATACCACCTCAGTTAGTGATGATTATGGATATAAAGTATTTATATGATACATATAACAAAATTATACCTATTTATTTATTATACCAGATATTCATTTTTTTACTTTACATTATGCGGGGGAAAATATAACTCCACTTTTGTGTATGGAAGACTATCACCTTGTGAAGTGATGTGATTATGTTTTCCTCTAACACATACATGGAATGTTATCAGGGGAAAAATAAATAATATCTATGATATGACTAGAATAATTATGATATAGATCACATATATATCATTATTATATGGTAATATATCACTTTATTTCTTACTTTTAAGAAACTAAAAACTGATAATGTTATTCATGAACGTGTGGACTACCACATTCAAAAAGCGACATTACTCTCTTTTCATAAACATACCACAAGGAAGATATATATAAATATATTTAATGGAATAATACTCTATATATGATATTATTATCATTATTTATATATTAAATATTTCTAACCTTCCATACATAACGATTGGTTAAAAATAGAATCATCACAATGGAATGTGTACGACCTACTTTCTCTATAATTGTAGGATACTTCATTTCTCAATACCATACATCATTGATTTATATTAAAATTATAACTTAGGTATAAATACTATAATTATTTATTTATTATTATTCTATATATTTCTAAATAATGAACCCTTTGATCATAATCAACTATCCAAAATCATTTATGACACATAATCCAAATATCATCAAAACAACTCATGTATATGTAATTCATTAAGTAATCATATATATCATGGAAATAGGTGAGATAAAATGAATAATAAACAAAAAAGAAAGTGTCTTACATAAATTTATTATTCAGCAAGAGAAACAATATATGTTACGATTCAGACTCACGTTAAGGGAGTTTTTCACAATTACCTTTCATTGAGGCATATATTGATAGTGTATACGTATTTTCAATTACGAGGTGTATATAAAGCCCCATTGACATGAAATATATTTGATTGATCTATTTTTATGGTATTTTAAGATTTTATATTGTTATTAATTCAGGATAATTAAAAATCAAATATTTCTAATGTGATAAGTGAGTTTCTTTTATAAAAAACAAATCTTTTAATATATTCTCTAAAAGTATTCATTTCATAGGTTCTTATTTTAAAAGGATTTACTTAAATTTTTTATATTGAAAAGAAGTTATACAGTAATATTTTTCCCTTTTTACATTATTTTTGATGAATTTAAAAAGAAATATTTTTATGTGTTTTATGTTAGAAATTGTGATAAAAGATCAAAAGAATAATCTATATTTAACTTAAATATCGACAATGTTGTTTTTCCCAACCATGGATGTTATTTTATATTTGTATTGATAAGAAATGTTTTATTTATTTTTTAATGAAAAAACCACTTTCTGTTATTTTTGGGTATTTTGGCATTGAATGTGGGGTTTTAATCAAAATGTTATTTTTTAATCCGAAAGTAATTATCATACGTGTGTAAAAGTGTATTTTAAATTTTTTTGAAGAAAAATTAAAAGTATTGAATATTATATTCATGTTTTGGTTCATGGATATTATCTATGTTGTGTGGATTTAGATACTAATGGATGTTCACATTATATATTATAATTTAAGTGCACCATGATAGTATTTTAATTTTTTTATAGTTGGGGGCCTAAACCTCGATCTTGTTATTAAATAAATGACCACATTTGAATGGGTAGAGGAAGACCCATTACATAGGGCAAAGTCACAATGCCATGTTCCTAGAATAAAAGGCTTGAAAACCCAATTTTGGGCCCAATGGGCCCCTTTGTGAATAGTACTGATATAGTACTGGGCTGCTATATTACCTCCAACAGTACCACAACCTCTACAGTTCCTTCTATAGTTCATCTGCTGCTATAGTGTCAGCACTGCGATAGTCCAGTACAGATATAGTACTACTACAGTTCCATGCTACATTGCTTCTACTATACCCCAAAATTTCACCCTTGTTGTTATTCGATCCTATATCTTTTGGATGACAAGTCGAAACCTATACCGTATGGGTACTGGATCATTGGCATGATAAGATTATAATTAATTTTTTAATGATCATGTTCTCAAGACAATTATATTAGATGACGGTAAGATGGTTTTTATAATTTCCAAATGTTTAATTAGTTTTATATAAGGGTTCAATGAGATGATATAAAATGGTACCAATATGACTTTTAAATTTGTACTAAATATCATTAATTGAAATAATTTTTATAAAATTGTAATAGAAATTTTATTTTTAAGGGTAAGATAATTCCCTTTTGGTAAAAATTATTTATTTTATAATTGGTTTTTTTATTGGTTTTCATGTTTTTCACTGGAAAAATGATATTTAATTTTTTCGATTACTAGGATTATTTCCATCCATGATTTTAAGGTATTTTTCATAGGATTTATTGATGGTTAATAAGAAGGGAAAGTTCAATTTTAAATTCATGGTGAGTTTTCATGAATGGAAATCATGTTTTTCAGAAGATTTATAAGGTGGATAAAATGTGCAGTGAATATAAGAGTACACTTTGTATTATTTGGTTTTTTATGTATTAGTTATTTACTATTTATCTATAACTATAAAAAATAAAATATCCCCAAATGTAAGAGATTTAATTATAAACATAATAATCAAGATTATTTAATTGTTATGGTTGGTCCGTATAGTGTATCATTTTCTAAATATTTTATAAAAAAACTGTTTTTTCCCTGGGGGTACAAAAAATAGACTTTTCCTAAATAAAATCCACATGTATTAAATATTAGACAGATCAACATGGACAAACAACCCTCTAATTTAAGAAGATAATTGTCTTACAAAAAATAACTAAATTCTTTATAAAAATTAAACATTTTCAAAAAACATTACAGGGGTTATTGATGGGTTAAATATTTATACATATTTTAAATCATTTTAGAGGAATATATCCCTCACACATAAAAACCAAATTTTTCTTTAATGTTTTATACCATGCTGAAAGAAATAAATTAGGAATTTTGGTTCAAAATTTATTTTTAATAAATTAATAAAATGTTACATTTAATGTCCACAGATGTAATAACCAAAGATATTATCAGTGGAATTTCCCTTTGAATGTCAAAAGACACAAGCATAAAACAAGGAACCAAATAAAAAACATTATTGTTATAAATAAATATTTACACATTATTCAAAAAATAAATCAATTAGAATTTAAAATATTATAGAGGGGTAATAAAAGAAATATAAGATAATAATATTTGAAAAATTTAGATCTGATTGATCCCTAGATTGAATGCACTCATGAAAAAAATGTAGAAATTAGAAATTATTTTAGTAATATAATATTAATTTTGATGATGAAAATATATCACCTCGAGAGAACACGGATGAATTAATATGTGGTGTTTATGGAAAATAACGAACACATACCTTTAGAATAATAACCTGATTTATAGGAAAGTAATATGACAGTTAGGAAACTTAATCTATCCATTTGAATAGTAACCTACTCTGTGATAGTAAAACAATTGGTATCTTCTAAATGAAAATTTTTAATTGTTATCTAATAGTTTATATAAATAGTTGTTTTAAAAATGATAAATTATGTGTTGTTATTTTTAAAAACATAAAAATAAATTTTCAATTTTTTAATTAATATAATAAATCAAAAAAAATTATTTTCATAAAATATATTTATAATTTAATTTTTTGGTTTTTTATAAATATAATATAATTTTATGAGACATTAATTAATTTTTCAAAGGGTCATAAAATTGATTATAATATTAATGTTGGTATTTTTCAAGTAATTGATTATCCTATTTTAAAATTAACATTATCATATTTTTAAATTTATTTTTATAATGTGAATTATATTTTTGAAGTCTAAACAATTAAAAATAGTTTTTTAAATTTTTTTTTTTTCTAAACAAATGATTTTTTGGTAAATAACAAAATACTATAATTTTCGATAAGCTAAATACATGAATTTTAGAGTCAGGTCTAATGTATGGATGATGTAAGGACCCCATGGTTTTAACACTCCTATATCATTTTCTGTATTCAGTGATATTAATCAATACTATTTTTAATATTGATCCAAAATAATAACAAATTAATTTAATAATAACAAACAACCATCTCCCAATATAAATACCACCCCTTCTCCTCACACTTTATAATACAAGAATATTGTCAATATTATATACAATTAAATTCCCAATATTGTTCCCAATTTCAAATATATACTAGTCTCAACAAACTTCAAAACCCATATTCCTTATGTAGGCTCTCAATCAGACAATATTCAGTAGTCGTAATCCTTAGTTCGTCTCTTTTAATTTATTCGGTTTTCTTACACTCACCTAACCTCCCCTAACCATAGTGGCATGATAACTCCATTATCATATATATACATATATATACTATAATATTTTTTTAAAATGTTATATCCATCATAAAAATTCATATATTCTACTTTTATTCTGTAAATTAGAGTATCATCTATGATTTTTCGTTTCATCACCTTCACAAACGAGGAGTTTCTGTTTTCCCTCACTAAAGTCGTGGATGGTTGTAAGACCATTATTATGGATAAATTTTTTTTAATATGTATATTATTTCATTTATCATGTTTTAGAAGTAATATATATAAATAATATTAAATAATCCAACACAACTAGTTTGTTATGATTGAAAAACCACCATATTAAACACAACATTTATTATTTACATTTTATCTAATGAATCATACCCATACCAGAAAATTATAAGATATGTGGGACGAATAAAAATTATATAATTTCATTAATACCATATAATTTCACTTCTGCATAATTTTTCCCATTTTAAAAGAACTTCTATAATTATTAAAATGTAATTGAACTATGAAACCATGAAAATGAACGCTCCTAGAATGATGAAATTAAACTTCAAAACACATCGAAATGGCCAAAAATGAACTTAATAATATAATAATAAATTACTTAATGTATAAGAAGTCAAAAATTATGTAATTAATGAATCAAAGGTTTCCTTCTCAATTCTTCCTTATTAGAAAACATGATTTAAGTGAAATACCCCATTTCTTACCCTTTTTCATGTACAATCCATAAAAAATTTTAAGCCCATTTTTTTTAAAACCCACTAATTTTGTCATGAAAAATTGTCTTAGTTCATTTATGGTTTTATACAAACAATTATACTTTTTCCTCTTTAAAGACTCTTTAATATATTCATTTAAACCGAACTGAAGTGGCTCATTTTTAATGTTTCATAAAAACTATTTTTCATATATTCAGATCAGTTGTAGATAATTATTCCTGATATAATATTATTTTTATTTTATTCTTTTCTAGATATTACATAATACCTTATATCATGGATACCATTATGATACTCCCTTTGGTTATTCCTTATGACATGATTACGAAACCCATTTATTTCTATTAGTAACCATTATGTTTATTCATTGAATTTGATTCTTGATGTGGAAAATATATCCATGATATTATTATGATGCGTGTACCTAGATTGAACTATAATTAATTGGTTATTTTTTATCCTCAAGATATTTCATGTATGGTATTCGGGAGTAAACCTAATCCATTATGGGACTTTTTCTACCACGTGATATAGTCTTTGTAGTTAGCTTTGACTCATATTTATTTCATGTTATATATTGCTTCCACATTACAATATTGACAAGATTATGTGATTCTATGTTCTCTATTTTATGATTCTTTGTGTTTATTTGTGATCCATGTCTTTTATGTTATCATATTATACCTTATAAATCATTTGTTTTGATTTATTCCCTTGTTTATGCCTTTATTGGGGTTTTTAGCTCTTCCCATTTGTCTATGTTTTCCCTATGTTATCCTATGTAGTTGTAGGAGTTGAAAGGATGTTATGATATAATTATGGAGATAAATAAATAGTAGTTTAATTGTAGTTTCATGCTTTTTAATTATTCACATATTCTTCCAATGACACTATAATTTTCAATAATAGGTATGTATTTGATGGACAACTATGATTAATATCATGTAATAATATGTGTAAAAGGCTTGGGTCACTATAGTTGGTACCATAGAATGGTCTAGTTATTTTTTGGGTTTTGTACTAGAAACAATTAGAAAGTACCGTATGGAAAATCGTAGCACCACGGATAACATAGATTGATGTTTAGGGAATCACAACATATGATATAATTTTTACTTATATTCTAATCCTTCATTGTCTAAGGATTATTTTTTTATTATCATATGATAAGATTAAATATACCAAATTTTATTACATTTATTTTTCATAGTCAATTGTTGGAAATATTAGAACCCAATACAACAATCAATGTGATAGGAAATGTGATTATTATTGTAATGATATGCAAAAAACATATTATAATGGGATCTCATAACATTATGATAGTGCAAGATCATCTAGCCCATGTTATGAATATTAACATAAATCATGTGGAATCCCATCCTTCTACCAAAAGAGATCAGGTTTTATTTGAATCCATTATTCTACAAAGGCTTCCAATATTTAGTGGATCATCTGACCCCTCATCGCAAAATGATTTATTAAATCCATTAAAAATATATTCTTTATCATTCAATTAATATAAGAAGATAATTTCAAACTGGATATCTATAATTTTAATGGGACAGGGAATATGTGCTGGAAACTGATCAGAAGAAAAAATTAGAAGGAAGAAAATGATTTCATGTATTGGGAATTATTCTTGAAAATATTTTTTAATAAATATTTTTCCCAATCTGTCTTTCTTAAGATGGATGGGGAGTTATTCTGAATGATGAAAAAGTAAGATGAATTTTTTGGGGTGTATGGGGAAAAGGTTACTATGATTTCACGGTATGCCTCTTGATTTTTCATTAATAATGATTACAAGGAGGATTTCTTCTTTGGTGGATTAAAATTGACTCAAAGAAAATTCATATAGATTCAAGAAATTGACAATTATAAGGAGAATATTTTTTTGTTTGATTAAGGTTGAAAGGATGATTTGAGACACTCAATTGTTTCATGGTCTTGTATATAAAAACAATAAAATTTATTTTTATATGGGAGGATAGATAGAAAATTCTCATAAAGGGAATGAAAACCAATATCCCACATTTAAATAGTGTGGGATGAAGCATTCATGGACCTATCTAAAGGGAACTAGGAGATGATTAAATTGTAAATTATAGGAGAATTTGGATAATTATTATTGAATGTATTTGAATAACCCCACTAAATTAGAAAAATAAGAAAAGGATCATATCAATACTTATCCTATAGTTTAGTTTTTCAAGAGAAATGAACAAGGGAATTATGTGATAGAATGACCTAAGACAGGGGTAGTCAGAGATAATCAATAACAAAAACCTCTAAGGAAGCGAAGAAAAAAAATTTGTTTTCACTACTAATGAATGGGATCCTTATAATTATGTGGTTATATTTATGTTGCTTAATCATTTAGTAATATATAACATACTATTTGATTTTATTTCTTTGAATTCTTTCACCTATTGCATGTTTAGTTGTCTATTCAGACACCACCTCAAAATATGAAGGCTGATTTGTCTTTGAGAACAATGAATGGGGGAATTATATCGTCTAAATTATACAACTCCTCCCTAGATAATGGTTGAGGACAGAATCATCAAAAAAATACCATCTTACTTCCTTTGGTATAGTTTCATTATATATTTTTATTGGATTGTCTATCATTATATAAATCCCTCATCAAATACCGATAAAGATAAGGTAAAATAATTCTTCACATCATGAGGCATCCTTGAATTATATACTAGTGTATGGATAATGATAAATAACCATTAGATTAATTGTCTCTATTATAGATATTATTGAACTAGGAGAATGAATTTCTAGATCAGATGCTGGTGTCAAAGGAGAGGATTATGCCCAAGGACATTCCCATTTTGAGGGACTACGCAGATATCTTCCCTAAATAATTTAATGGTCATCCTCTTGAATGAGAGGTTGAGTTATCATTACCTAGATATCTACCCTTATCGAAGAATCCTTATTTTTTTCCAACGTTGAGATGAATGAACTGAAGAAGTAGTTATATGATAATACGAAAAAGGGTTTTATATGCCTGAGTTCCCCACCATGAGGTGCACCAATCCCCTTTGATAAGAAGAATGATTGATTAATATGCCTATGTATAGTTTATAATGAGAACAATAGAATTATAATTATGAAAAATTATCCCCTACCACAGATAGATTACTTGGTCAATCAACTACATGGGTCTATGTATTTCTCTAAGGTGGACCTTCGGTCATGATAACACTTATTAAATGTTTGGAAGGAAGACAATCCCAAGACTTCCTTTTGAATATTTTATGGATAATATGAGTTCATAGTGATTCCATTCAAACTCACTAATTATACATAAATTTTCATGGAATTAATTAATATATTCTCTATATACTACCTCTAAAAATTCATGGTAGTCTTTATAAATGAGATTTTGATTTATTCTACGAGATATGAGGAGCATTGGGGGAATTTGAACAATGTTATAAAGACTTTTTGAAGGGAGAAAACATAGGAAAAGTACAATAAATTTTAGTTCTATATAGTGGATGTATCATTCTAGGGGTATTATATCACCAAAAAAGTAATACTTGTTGACCCATCTAAAATAGAGGAAATTGATAAGTGTCCTAGACTAGCATCTGTAATAGTGATCCATTGTTTCATGGTCTATCTAGGCATTGCCTATGATTTTTGACGAACATGTCATGATTTTCAAAAACACTTATTATTATAACTTATAAAAGATTAATGTAAATCTAGAGTAGTTAATGGTAAGAAAACATTAAATTGTTGAAAAATATGTTTATCACCGCACTAGTACCTACTCTATTGAAAAATGGGGAACTATTTGTTGTATAAAATGAATCTTTGTATGGGGGATTATGTGATGTATTAATGAAAAATGTTAAATTGATACCCTAGACCTCAAAGAAGATGAATGTTCATGAGAAAACTCTCCCGCACATCATTTAGAGTTTCCAACTATGACTTATAAATTGAAAATAATGAAGCAATATATTTATGAGTAGAACTGTGAGGTACATACTAGTCATAAGAGCCTCAAATTCATTATCACACATAATGAATATAATATTTGACAATAAAAATGGTTAGATATTGTCTATGATTCTGACCGGTTGATCTAATATCACCATGGTAAATAATATAAGGTGGAAGATGCTCTATGTCAAAAGAATTTTGTTACATTATCAATGAAGAGAATTGTGAAGCATCAAATAAACATAGAATTTAAAACTATGGAAATGTGATTCATAATAGATGGTACATCATCATTAATATCACAAATGATTTCTCAACCATCCCTTTTAGATAATAAAAAGGATGATAAGATAAATGTTGTGAAAATTCATGAAAATGTGGAATCTATTAGAAAGTGGAAATCATCATAGTTAAAAATTTATGAGGAAGGAGTTGTAAAATTTGGGTCATGGCTATGTGTACCCTCCAATATGTAGAGAAATAAATGGCTTCTGAAAGATGTAAATCTCTCTACATTCTCTATCGACCCAGAGAGAACAAAGATGTATTTAGATAACTAATTTAACTATTATTGTGGCAATATAAAGAATGATATTTGAAAATATAAATCGAAGTTTCTAGAATGTCACCAAGTCGATCTTGAATAAAAAAATTCCTATGGGGATGGTACAACTGTTAGCCATTACAAAATGTAAATGGGAAATCATAACTATGGAATTTTTTATTATTCATATGATGAAATCCAATAATAATAATTCTAGATTGGTTGTTCTGGATCTTCATTCAAATATAGCACACATAATTGATATTTGAAATAACTTCTCACTTGACCAACATGAAAGGATTAACATCAGATAAGTGGTGAGAAAGCATGGAGTACCATTATCAATTATATCTGAATGTGATATGATATTTACATATAAGTATTGTAAAACTATCCAACATGATTAATATAATTATTTGAAATTTTTTATGGAATATCTCCCCCTAAATTAATGGAAAGTCTGAGTGGGAAATTCAAAAACAGAAAGAAATGTTGAGAGAATTCTCAATGGACTTTAAAAGGGGGGTCAAAAAATACACTATTCAAGTAATCTTATTAAAATAGATTCTACTAAATCATAAAAATAGATCCATTTGAAGCCATTATATTAAAATATATAGCATGGTTGTATTTTTTGATGATGTTGGTGAATGTAAGCTCTTAGTACATGAGATGGTTGGGGAAATGATTGAAAAAGATAAGACAAACTAGTAGCATATCTTTGATCCCCTTAGTCGAAAGAAGAATGATGAAGATGATAATCGATGGGAGTTAGATTTTGTGGTAATAGAAAAGGAATTAATTCAAAAATATCCATTGAAGAGGGTCATGATATTTGTAGAAAAGGGAAGCTAACTACCATATAAATCGACCCCTTTGAGATTCTTAATCGTATCAATGTTGTTTCCTATCGACTAGCACATCCACTGACTATGTCTCTTGTATATAATGTATAAAACATAACCATATTGAGGAAGTATATACCAGATCCCTCAGATGAACTTAATTTATAGTTTTTACATCATTATAATGTTCTATCTTTTGATGATCAGCCGGTGAAGATCTTGGAATATAGTGATAATGTTTTACATATTAAGTCAACCTACCATGTCAATGTACAATGGAGGAAACATGAATACTTTGAGGTGAAATGGGAATGTCAGAAAGAGATAAAAGGAAAATACACTCACCAATTTTCACCTTAGTAAGTAAAATGAACTTTTGAGGGGGAAATTTCTTGAGGGGGAAGAATTCAACATCCCAAGATTTTATCAATGGAATCTCCATTACTATGTCATTAAAAACATTGAACACATAGATAACCCAAAAAAATTATTCTCATAATGAAAAGTGAAACATCGGTAAAAAAATAAACTATTAATAATGCCAAAAAATAAAATGGGATAATAAATATAAAATAAGATAATAAGAATGGGAAATTTTGGATATGCTCGATCCACTAGATTGACATCCCACACAAAACAATCTGTATAAATAAAAAAAAATTGTTAGTAACAAAATATTAATTTTTAATATGAAGTAATATAACCTCGTGGGGAAAATATAATTATTAATAGAAGGTGTTTATAGAAGTCAAGGAACATATACTATTGGAATAGTAACCTGAACATCAGAATAGTAATTTAACTATTAGGAATAGTAATCTGGACATTAGAATCGTAACCTCACCTATGAAAGTATAAATTATATTTAGGAATTTTATAAATAAAAATATGAAATAATTATAGCATGGAATAAGTAACTAAATTATTTGAAAATGATAAATTAAGTGTTTTTATTTTATAAGATATAAATATATATTCAAAATTTTATAATTAATATCATGATTGAAAATAATTCTTTTTAAATAGAATGATAAATTAATATAATTTTATATTAAAAAATATTATAATTTTACTAGGCCCTAATTAAGTTTTTAAATGGTCATAAAATTGATTATAATATTAAAATCGATATTTTTGAAATAAATGTTTATTTTTATTTAAAATTAAATTTCTAATTTTTAGAAATTTAATTTTTAAAAAAGTATTCCATTTATAAATTATTCATATTCGAAAATGGTCATGGCAAAAAAAATTATTTTTTAAAATAGTTTATTTTTAGGTGAATACAGAAATACAGTAATTTTCAGTAAGCGAAAAATAAAAACAAAATATTCATGGATCATTTATAGATGATAAAAGAACCCATTGCTTTAAAATATCATGATCCATTTACAATATCAAGTCATAAGAATCAACACTATTGATATTGTTGAGATAAAATAATAAACTAATGAATATAATAATTAAAAATAGCCATATCCCTAGATAAATAAAACCTCTCAGTACCCCTTCCTAGGACACTTCTCCATGTCCAAGATATTCTTGACATAATAGAAAACAAAACCTATGTTCCTTACAGTGGTTATCAAGGAGACTATATTTATGTGGTAAAATACAAAATCATTCTCTTCAAATTTCATTTCATTTCTTATCTTCTCCTAAACTACCTTATCCAATGTGAAATTATAACTCCAATATCATATATATACAATAATTTTATTATGATAATATAATACCCATTATCAGTTCTCACATATTCTCTTTTTATTATAAAAATGAGATCATCGTCTTTGATAACTCGATTCAGCGACTTCATGAATGATGAGTTTTCATTTTTCATCGCTTCCTTCAAGGATGAGCATAAAACCATTATTATGATTATGAAGATTTTAATTTTTATATTATAACATTTTCCTTATCCTGGATCTAATATATAAACATTGTATTAATTTTTAAAACCGTAATAGTTTTTTAGGATAAAAAAACCACAAAATAAACAAAACATTTATCATTAATGATTAATCTAATAAATCATCCTCTTAATGTAAAAAAACTTATTTTGAACCATATAAACTTATTAAAGATCATTAATACCATATAATTTTTCTTTTGGATTACTATTTTTATTTTAGAAGAACATCCATAATTATAAATAGGAAATCCAACCATGATTCCATCAAAACGAATGCTCCCAGAATGACCAAATTTAACATCATTACTCTTCGAAATGGCCATAATTGAACATAATAATATTTTGATAAATCAAATAAATGTATAATAGGATATTAATTAATAATTTAATGAATATATTTTTATTATAAAATACATTAATTTCTAGTTCTGAATTCCTTCGAACATTAGGTAAAATACCTCTTTGAACCGCCTATTATTTCTTCAGGTTACACTTTCTCTATCTTATACACAATTAAATTCTTCATTATTCATAAATGATTCTCATATTTTTTGTATTTATATTCCATACATATCTATGTATATTATATCAACTTTCTTTGAACTAAAATTACTATTTTTAAATGATTTCATTTCAATTCTTCTCAATAAGAAGGATTGATTAAAGGGAATTTCCTCATGGCTTACCCATTTTCATGTACACTGCAAAAAATATTTTAATACGACATTATTTTTCAAAAAAACTCATTTTATCATGAAAATGTTTCAAAATTATTTTTTTGTTTCTTACAAAAAATTATTCCTTTATCCTCTTTAAGTAATGTTAAATATTTTCACATAAACCCAAATAATGTGGATCATTTTAGAGTTTCGTAAAAAGTAATTGTAATATATTAACTTAACAAAAAGATAATTATAAATGTTGTATTATTATTTTTATTTTTTTTATTGGCTAAAAATTACTTAATCTCTCCTTTCATGGATATCGTTTCGATAAACCCTTTGGTTATGCCTTATGACATTATTACGAAACCCATTTCATTCCTTGGATATCCATTTATGTTCATTAATTTTGTTTGATTCTTTATATGGAACACATATGCATGAAC
This sequence comes from Viscum album, assembly GCA_963277665.1. Lineage (NCBI taxonomy): Eukaryota > Viridiplantae > Streptophyta > Magnoliopsida > Santalales > Viscaceae > Viscum > Viscum album. Next base: position 797,819,627 of record OY728151.1, read on the forward strand.
ATGTTATTATGTGTGCACCCAGATGGTGCTTCAATGCATTGGGTAATGTTTCGTCACATTAGACATCATGTATAGTATTAGGGAGTAAACCTAATAAATTATTAGAGTCTTTACAAAAGGTGATATAGTCTTAGTAGACTTATTTAACTCATGTTTTTTTCATGTGATATATTCCATCCATATTAAATTATTTCCACTATCATACGATTACATGTTCTACATGTTATGATTATACATGTTTATTCATGATCCATGAATTTTATGTTCTCATATCTTGCCATTTAACTCTTTCCTTATGCTTTATTCCCATATTTATTCACTTATTTGAATTTTTAGCTCATCCCATTTTCAAAATTATCCCTTGGATATCTTATTAAGTAATAAGAGATAAAATCAAGTTTGTATTATATATATATATATTAATTAAAATTTATTCAATTCAATTTTCATGCTTTTAAATTATGTAAATTATCTTCTGAAGACACAATAATTTTTTATCTCCAATATTATTTGATAGATATTAATGCTTAAAATCATGTAATAATAAGTGTAAAATTCCTAGTTCACTATAACAGATTTTTCATGATGTTATTTCCACATGTTTAAAAAAAATTCAAAATATAAATAAAGATAGTTCTATCTTTTATATTGTATAAGAATAAATGTTTTCAATTAAACTACAATATTTATCATGATAATCAATGGTTTTACATTAAAATAATTATTCATTCTAGAGGTAAATTAGTGGATGAAAAATAGTGTTTCAAAATTAAATTAATTAGGTTTTAAAAAATGTTAAATAAATAATGCTTGAAACCCAACATTTTGAAACAAAATTAATAATTAATTATTTGAATGAAAACAATTCCCTTGAACATAATTATAAATCAATAGTAAAAATTTCAATATGAAATATATGGAAACTTGATATGATTAAATAAATTAATATATTCACTGAAAATAAAAAAAATCTCCACTGAAAAGTTTCCATAATTTCCACACATTTTGAATTAATAAACACTATCTTTTATAATTTCATCTACAATTTGTCTCTTCCAAGAAGTAAATTTAAATATTATATAAAAAAATGTATTCTCATGCATTAAGAATAAAAAATAATAAAACACAAAAAAGTGAGTCTGTAATAGTAAGTAATAAACAATGTTTGTGGTATAATAGTGTGAATAATATCTAAATAGGATGATAAAGATTTTTTTATTACTGAAGAAAAAAAAATCAATTCAGTCGTGGTTTCTTCCAATAAAGTGCAAGATTTATAGTCCCCTACTAGAGTTTCTTCGGAACTACCAATAGTCACTTGTAGGATTTGGTATCTGAATTAAAAAAACCACATGTTTTTTTCACATTTTATTTTAACATAGAATTCAATATTTTGCAAACCAAGACTGCTAATGGAACAATTAACTCCATTTTCATATAAAATTTAACACTCAAAACAAAAATAAATTGATATAGATAATTCATTTTCCACTTTTGGTATTTTTCTAGAATTTTAAATATTCAAATTTACATGAAGGGACAATAAAAAAAGGAAGATGTATCTAGGGTTGATACATGATCATTGAAGATCTATTCAATAATTCCAAACTCAAAACACTCAGAAAAAATGGTACTAAAGGATAAGTGTTGAAAAACAAATTTAGAAATAGGAACTTCAACGATGATTATAGAATTTTATTTAAAAATGGACATTAATATAACTCCAAAATGTAATTAAGGCCAAATTTACCAATAAGTTCAACACCCATAATAGTTTATATTAATAATTAAATATGATAAATGTCTTAATTCGGTTCATCCATAAAAAATTCATGTTTTAATTTTTTAATTTTTGTTTTTATTCCAATTTTTGAAAACTGTAATATTAAAACCAATATTCGTTTCATGCGGAAAATAATGCTTGAAAATTTTGATTAATATGTTTAAAGTAAAATTTTATGTTCAAATTCAAAAATCTCTTCACTAATGGAATGAAAATTGAATATTGGGTCATCCATTCCAACCTTTGAGAAAGAAAACATTATTTCAAACATTCTAAATTTAAAACAAAAAAATTACATATTAATGAATCTATTGAGAAAAAATAACACCTAAATCGCTTTTATCATTTAATTCTAGGAGAGGCTCATAATTAACAAGGGGATGCATAGATAAATGTTAATTATGAATATTCAACTAAAAATCCACCCCATCATCATTTTCATCATAAAATACCTCATTTTTTTGTTTTCCATTTAAATATGGGGAATTTCATATTTAATATTATTTTAAAAACTTTCATAATCATTTATTTTTCAATTAAGTTTACTCTTCGAACATATTCCCAAATTCTATGTAATTTTTTACAATTATCTCAGAATAATAGAGGGCGGAGTTTTCAACATTAAAGTGATAATTTTCATGTTCTCCACAACCCAATATATTATATGTTCAAAAATTAAAAAATAAACAAGGTTAGGTGGAATTATAAAATGTGATTTATCCTCTTCTAAATCATCCCTCAAAAACAATTTGTCATATTGGTACATGTTTTTCCAAAAAAAATATCATCTGAACTGAGTTTCTCTTCACTATTTTTATGCACTGTTTCTACATAAAATATATTTAATATTCCAAAATCAAGTTTAAAAAATTCATTTTCATCACTCCTCGTTTCAATTTTCATTCTGTGTTTTGAATTGTTACCAAATTACCATGTTGCAAATTGCATGTTTTCATTATTTGATTGTGTGATTCTTATTTTTAGAAAAATATATCTTGTAGATTCTATAATATTTCCATCAAAATTATTTAATCATGACATTCATAATTTTAAAATACTTTACTTTATTTATAATGAAATTTTTTTCAAGCCTGGTTATTGATAAACTTTTGAGAATTTTGACCATACCAGCGACAAAAAACACAATACATTTCATTTTTATGAGCCTAACATCTTTGATTTATCAATTTATAGGAACCTATTTAATTTTATAAATTTCAACTATAACACAAGACATGTTCCAATGATGAACCAAATTCTCAACATACAAAAGATGATGATTATTATGACATATAACACCATAAATTGATTTAAGAAGCAATTGACTTTTTTTAACTTTAATATTGATTTTTTAATATTATTGTAATTTTTAAGAAATATTTCAAAACAATAACACACTCATTATACCTTCACTAATAGTGGATCAAAAATTTGATAATAGTGTGGTTATAAAAAATGAGTTAAATTTAAAAATTATATTTACTTCTATTTGACATAGTGGAGACCAGGGTTGAACAATATGTAATTAGGTCGAGATATTCGATGGGATTTATTTTTAAAGTCATCTATTAAAAACACAGACTAGAATAGTGATGGATATATGTGAATAGTTTTATTGAATGAAATATGATTTTAAAATGAATAAATAAAGAGGATAAAGTGAGGTCTTAGATATAACCAATGCTAACAAGTTGGAGAATTCAAAATGACATAGTGAGGGAAATTTAATTACTTATTCTAGTTGTAAAGATAATGTTCTTGATCATGGAAAGACACAGTCAACAAAACTAAAAACAACAGATTCACTCAATAAAGAACAATTTCTAATTATTGATGACTTATTTAACTAGTCCTAAAATTCATTATCATGATTTAAACCATAGGGGAAAAATTCAATTTTAAAGTAATAAAATTAATTATATTGAAATAATGATAGCCAAGATGAATTATTTGGTGTTAAATTAATTGAGAAACAAGAAAATTATTTTATTATCATGTAATATGATGGAAATTACCTCAAAAATTATATAAATTTAATTATATAAAAAATAACAAATAATGAACAAAAATATTTTAATTCTAAAAAAGATAAAAAATATATTACCTCAAATTGAACTTCATCTCCTCCAACTATATTTCCAATTACCACCTGTACTAAAGATTTTTGATTACACGTAAAACATAATCCCTAGACCTTAGAACTATATAAATGCTATTACTCTATGTCCTTGAATATGTGGAACAAAAAAGTGGTGGATTACACCCCAACCATTAGTTCATTAGATCTGTTTTATTTTTTTATTCAAAGCACTGACGTTTTTTTCAATGATCATTTGATAGTCATCAATGAAAAAAATTTGTATCATATCCTTCTTTATTCTACATCATTATTTTAATAATATTTTTCAATGAACTATATCATATCTTAGGATGATCCACCACCTCTACATGTAATAATATAAATTTTTCGGAAATAATCAAACAGGACTATGTGTAGTAACATCAACTAAAAATGTAATAACTCCTTGTAGAAAACATGGTAGTCAACAAACTTTATACACAACCTCTTCAATATTAAATCATTAAAATATATACCCATAAAAGTTTATTATACATGTCTACGAGTAGATGAAACTCATACAAGAGAATTCAAAGGATAATTTCACAAATCTCATTAAGTGTACAACCTTGTTTTGTTGTGGTCATAACACGTATGGAATTAGAGGTCATCGAGCTAGAGTGGTTTTCTTTGGAAATTTGAATGGTTCTAGATTATTCTAAATCATTGAATAAGGATTTATTTCTCCAAAAATGGATCCCACTAGCTAGAATAAATTATGTATATCACAACCAAATTCATCATAATTGGATTCATTTGAGAAAGCCTCCTCAGATAGGGTTTTTCAGTTCCATCATCTAGAAAAATATCGGTTGTCATGATAAAGGTTCTCATGATCAACTACATCAACAATGGATTATATGTCTTATTATTACGACCATTTTTAACTTTAGAATCATCCTTGGTTTGTTCTATATATATATATATATATTTTTTATCTCTTTAGGAACTATCATGCACGATATTTTCAATACCGGTCTGGCTAGAGAAGCTCAGTTGTGTCCTTAATGTTTGGTTTCATATTTTCCTTAGATTCTTTTCCTTTTCAAGAGACATGGTCAGCGATCACTATAAATGAAATTTTTAAATGATATTATATTTTGGATGATTCCATTCAAATTATATAATTTATAATAATCTCAATTTATCTTATGGGGACATGAGGAATGTTTATATTATAGGGTCCATATGACCATCATATCTTATGCAGTACACCCCAAATTTCTGATGAAAGATGGAGAAAATAATATTATTATTATTGGACTTTAAAATAAAAAAAGGATTAATAATTCTTAAAAAAATAATAAAATATATAATGAAATTGTAATAAAATCAATTTAAAATGTAAATACCAAAAAAAATCAAATAATAAATTACAATAAATGATTAAAAAACAAATAAATTTATTTTTAACCAAAAAAATATAAATAAAATAGAATAATATAAATGATTTAATTATTATTCTAAAAATTTATATTTAAAAAATAACGTTATTCTCAAGTTAATTAAAACAATTGTAACACAATAATAAATAATTTACAAAATAACAACAAATAATCCAAAAAAATATATAAACCAAGTAAATAAAGTTTTGATCATTATGTATACATTAAAAAAAGAGATATAGATAAATATATAAAATAAGATTAAAATAAATATTTTATATAATATTGTTATTTTATGGGGTTAAAAAGTAACCACATTTCTCATTTTCCATTAAGAAAAATGAAACATCTATTCAAGCATTGTGCAAACTACTGCATCCATGAAGTGATCTATTCCATTATTGACCCCTTGCTCTTTTTATTGATTGTAATAATGAAATTGTTAAAAAATGTGATATATGAAATATTATTTTGATGATAAAATATATATTTCAACCTTTTTTCCTTCTCATTCATGGATAAATAGAAATGGTAATTTTGAGTTGTGCAGACTTATACTTACATGAAGTAACATATCTAATTTTTCATATACTTTCAATAAAATTTATTAAAATACCTAAAAATATGATTCCCTATATTCAAATTATTTATATAATTTAATTATTCTTCAATCACAAGGATATTATTATTCAAAATAATCCACCTTTGTAGTCATAAACTAACATTAATTATTATATGTTCCTTTTTGGGTCAGTTTAATCTAATACTTGAACAATGCTAAAAAATAATATCATGGATTCCATTCACAACATAATTACTGATAAAATATGATATAAATAATTAAACTAATATTTTATTATGGTTTTATAATCCAAAAATTTATATTAAACTCATTAATTAAGATTACTATATTTGTTCCCTAAAAATCCAAAAAATAGGCTCATCGGCAATTTCATCTGTTAGGACCATATCCAGAACACTAATGGGAAAAAATTATAATATTATAAATAATTATAAAACACAAAATCCAGTACCTTTTATAATCTATGAATTATTATCTTTTGGAGAATAATTAATGTAAACATCAAATAGAAACTAATTCAGAATAATCAAGATTACTCAAACATGATTTTGAAAATAGATATTAACAAATGAATATACATGTATAGAATATTTATAAATATGTTTATATAATTTATTTATATAAAAAAAGGTTCTATTGTTTGTGATTTACATAATTATGTTGTTTATATAGTATATTATAGTGTATTCAACTATGTGTTGAAACCTGAAAACAGTTTTTTATCCCAAATATTCACGCCATGAGACATATTTCCAATTATGAACCATGTTTTCAATAGATTTTTTTATATATAGACCATTTAATATTTTGTATCACAATACTATAATTATTCATGGTGTTTAATGATTCATTTTAAATCATGTTCCTCAATGGTTTTTGATTCAAAAATTTCTAGGTTTGTAAGGGTTTCTTGGTATCATTTTTTAATCCAAAAGACATGTCTCATTTTATCCACCATATTTTATTTTATAAGGTGTATTCACTATTATATTGAATTTAAGAAGAATTTATATATTTTATCCCAAAAATTTTAAATATCAATTTAAAAACAACTCTCCCATGTTCTTTTGAATCCAAAGTTTCCATTACAATGTTGTTTTTTTAACTTAACCACCTTAATTGAGTTAAAACAATTATCCTTAAACATATTTGTCCCAAGATAGGATAAATTTTTCAAAATAAATTAATTTATGGAGAATTCACTTCTAGTATAGGGAGAATCAATTTTTAATCTAAGGATTCTATCTCGATGAATCTCTTCCCAAAAAATTATATCATTTTTATGAATAATTTTCACCCTTATGAATAGAAATTACCCCTTATCCATATTTTGCAATATATACAATGTTATAATTTATAATTAGAATCTTATTATTGATTTATCTAATGTAACCCCAATATGTCCTTTCTATACCTTTAAAATGTAAAATTTGGTACTTTTTGAAATGTTTGTATTTCAATAATGTCATTTCAAAATATGAATATGGGTTTTTAATCCTATCGAAATTAAATGTTTTGTTTTTAAACTAAAATTTCATTTTATATCATTTATGTGTTTTTTGGATAAATTAGTAATATTTTCTTTGAAATTATATGATTTACATATTTTTCACATTTTTCAAAAATAACTTATAAAAGTGACCCCTTAATTCCACTTTTTATGAATATGATTAAATTTTATACTTAAAAATATTTTAAATTATTTAATTGTGAATACATTATTCCAATTCATTTATAATTTTATATAAACTTTTATCTCTAATATTTCATTATTTTATAAGGAAATTAATGTTATCACAGTTTTATGGAATATTTATTTTAAAATGATTTCAAATGATTAAGGATATTTGTTATTTCAAGTGTACATTTTTAGAACTTATAAAAAAATTCAGTCAATGTAAGTGTCTATTGATATATCTTATTCTTGATTGAAGATATTCTTAAAATTACACCATCCCCCCAATTTATTTGGATGAATTATTAATTTTTTATTTATTAGAAATGATTCTTCACTTCCTGTATTTATCATAGTTATTTATAATTTTATAAACATTGTTTTCCGAAAATTATTTTTAATGGATGCCCTTTTTTCATTTATTTTTCTATTGGATGTTAACCTATATCCCATATATCAATTAAATTTGGAAATTTTCAACTTAACCACATACCCTTTTTCTATACTATGTAAATTAAAAATTCTCTATTATCTTGATTAATGTGTATTAACCTAGAATTTTACTTAATATCTTTAGATAAATATTTATTTTCCCCAGGTATATCTTGTTATGTTATTGTTATGAATGTTATATTTATATGACATTATTTGAAAAAGTATATGAAACCCATTTTACTTCCATGAGTTATTTATGATTAATGATTGATTTATTATAGAATTGATAATAAAATATGATGGTAGGGAGGGGTATTATATTGTTTAAAAATGAAATGGGGTTTGAGTATGCCTATAAATAAATTCAATCATAAAAAAGAATGATTTTTTTCTCACATTGTTATGGGCTTAATCCATTTGTTCGCATTTTTATTCATGGACAAAATGATTTTATTCACATGGGTGAGGGTATAATGAGTTTTATTGTAATGGTTTTCCAATTTTTATGGTTGTTCCATGTCTCAATGTTATTTTATATTATATTCCACCATTATATGTTATTTTTTTTGATGATTTCTAAATTTCTATATTTATACAACATTTATAAAATAATATACACTTCTATTTTCTTCAACGCCCTATTCTAGGATTTATGGTCAATGATTTCATGGGTATAAAATTCCTTATGTACCTTGATTATTCCAATTTTCTCATCATATACTCATTTATTTCTATTAATTCTTATTGTTTATATTTACATTTACTGATTATCTAAGAAAAAACATTTATTATGATTCAATTTACATGGGTTATTGTGGATGGAGACTTGTATGATGTATCTTGAAGGTTATCTTTTCAAGGGAATTTGTTAATGTTGTTTATGATTTGTTTTGGATTAATGAGTATCTTATATAGTAGGAAAAAATTTCAGTGGCTAAATTAATACTTGGGTTTTGTTATTTAATGTCTCCCCATAATTTTCTAAAAATATAATCCATAAATAATATGGGGAAAGTATTGTAATGAAATATTTTATTTAAGTCATTTTATTATGTGAATGTAACATCCTGGCATGTCTCAATTAGTATCATAATAAGTGTTATGTAACTTTGGACATTATGATATCAATTAAAAATAATTTAATGTTTTATAAGATATGGTTGACCATAATATTAAAGTAATAGATGAACCATTTGGTTTTTTGGCATAATATTGAATTTTATAGGGATTAGGATAATATATAATTAATGAAAACCCTAGATAGAAGTCCATGTGATATGTTTATTTATTGGAGGACATCTTCATTTTTTGGAAATGTATAGATTGTATGTTTATCATAGATTTTAGACCCCCATATAGATATTGGATAGTGCATTTTTTTGTAACATATATATACCTAGGAGAAACCATCCTAATAAGGATGTTTTATCATTGAATCAATCTTTAATATTGTTTAAAATGAGTATAATTACCTAGGATTTTTATACATGGATATTACTTCATTTTAGATGAACATATAATACATTATACAAACACACACCTAGGGATCATAACAGTTTAGTGATAATGGGGAAAATGTACACAATCCTCTAATTTGATGATTGACATTTAACATCTACAATAACTATCATCCCATATGGAACTATTCGTAGACATACCACACTTTAAACATTTCTTCACAACCTAGGGATAGAAATCATAATAACTGGGGATCAAAAAACAAAATAAAAATAACATGATAATAATGGTAGAATAACATTAGGTTAATATATAAAAATTACAAACTCCATATCAAAGATCAAAATCTTGGGATATGGTGTAAAGATTGGATTTTGATAATACGTGAATCATAATGGAAGTAAAATAATGCTAGACTTGAGAGTATAAAATTTTCATAACACATATAATTCTGAAGTAATCATAATCATAGAAAATATTAATTCATGAATACCCAATAAGACATTCATAACATGTTAGTCATAGGATAACCACCTATTTACATGATTCGGGACTAGGATAACCTCTCATATACCGCCTTTTGGTCTTGGGATGACCTCCTTTGTACCAAATTTTAGGCTTGGTGTAATCTCACATATACCCATTGAGCTCACATAACATTAAATATTAACCAATACATTGTTGGGATATATAATTACCACCCATAAAATAATGAAAATTAAACATATGTGTTCCACGAAATCAAAAAATATTCATCATATCATATCCCATTAAAAGAAATGGTTTTTAAACAAATTTCACCATAACATATCCTATAGGGAAGAAATAAGATTTAAAATCAATTTTTCATTTCATTAAAGCAAAACCATGGAAAAAACATATTTCATAATACTTTTATCATTGTATGACCTGTTAAAGTGAATTGGGTTTCATAAACATGATTTCATCATATACATAAACCATTTATAGAATGAATAAAAATGGTTTCCATGTATTACATCCCCATTAAATCATATTTAAAAACAATAGATTTTATATTATAATGAAATTAATTTCAAAAAATCACATCTAAAATTTCATGAGGAAAATAACCTTTCATTGAAATTAATTTTTCAAAACCTGACATTAAAAAATATTTCACAAATAATTTTCAAGGAAAAAAATAGTGATAAATAATAAATTATTCTTTCAAAATCCATTAAAATATTTCTTATGAAAATTTACTATTTCGAATATAAAAATATTAAAACATAAAACAAATTTAAAATACATTTTGTTTAAAATATCATTGAAAACATATAAAAGAGGATTCATTGAAATAGTCTTCAGGATAGTGAGAAATTCTTCTCATTACATACATGTTAAAATAAATATTCCTTTCACATTTTTAGTAAAATCAAAATGGTAATAGTTTTGAAGGTGACATGAATTTTACTTCTAAAAAACTGATAAAATAAAAACACTCTTAATATGTTAGTTTAGAAAATATTAGATAATAGTAAAACATTATTTATTTGATTTTTAGAAAATATGGTTTTGGATGAAAATTTATTTTTGAACAAAAAGTGAAACAATGTATAACTTTTTAACTACATTTTCCAAATTTTTTGTAAGAAATAATTAGTTAGAAAATGGTACTATAATGTGAAGATATAATTAATTAATAGATTATTATAAAATTCCAGATAATTATTGAGATGTATATCATAACATATCATCATTGGAATAATAATTATTAGAAATTCCAACAAACAATTTTATTGTATCATAAAAACCATAACACTTTGGTAACACAAAAACACAATCCATAGGAAAGAATAATATAGAATGAAAAATTACATATCCTGAAAATAAATAAATTTATAATGATACATATTAATGGGGATATATTTACATCATTAATAATATAGGTTCATAATATAAATTATATCTTAAAGAATGATAATTTTGACAAAAATCCCTTTCGAATTATGTGTTATTTGAACTATAAACCCCATGAAATAGTGATTATTAAATGGGTATGTAAATACCCATTATTTTAGGGATACAAATAATAAATATAATTAATGTGAAGTATATAAACCACTCAAAATAAACAGCTGGTGAATATGGCTTGCGTATCACTGAAAAATAAAAGTGAGACAGAAATCCTCTAACACTTTAGTAATCTTTGGGATCATAATCCTAAATAAGAAATAACCTAAAAAAACATTACATATCATCAAAATAATTTTATTTATGATATAAATTGTAAAATATTAATGATATATAGAACACAAAAGCAACAAGTGGGGAATTTTTATATGTCTCCCATAAATAAAAAAGAGACTAGAAATCCCTTCCTTACATCTAGAATTCCTTCGTACACATTAAAAACTATTGTATAATAAATATATATTCAACATATTTATATTACAGAATAATAATTATATATATAATATCATATATGTTTTAATTATTACAATTTATTATCTATTTACCAACAATTCTAATTAAAATCATGTTTTGGGTAATAAAAACATTGTTTTTCATATGTGTTTGGAATTGTTATTTTAGTACTATTAATTTAATCAAGGTTAAGTTATCAACATAATAATAATCATGAAGTAAAAAAACCTATTTATTAAAAAATTATAGTTTTAATACCTATAATTAGTGAGATTTATGATAAATGAAGTATGTTATTATCATAAAGAAGGTAGGTAGTACGTATGCATGAGTAATGTTTCCATTTTCCAATAATCATTTTGGGAAATATGTAAGTAATATATTATTAATAAATAATGATAATTATAACATTAATACCATTTTGTATTTAAATATACTTATAAAAATCATCCATGTGGTGTGGTGATGAAATATGTGTAACATTGCTTCGTGAAGGAGGTATTCCACGTGCACACGAAATACATTATCATCTTTTTTGTGGGGGAAAGGTAAGAAAATATGATATATTATCATTATATAAAGATAAATATGTATTTAGTAACATAATTACATCACTTATATAATATATAATAATCTTATATATCTTTATTATCTCCATTTTAAAGCATTATTGAAAAGTAATCTCATCGCTTTATGAGTCGGTAATCCTTCAGACACACAAGAAATGTTATCATATCTCCAAAATAATGGAATATAAAAATTTACATATTATATATGGGATAATAGGTATAATTATGTTATAAATATCAGCTATATACTATTGGAACATCATCATACCGAACCGTTAGAGGAAGTCACAGAAAATAATGACATGGGTTCAGGAGGCGGTAGTCTGCCGCAAACAAAAAATGATGATTCCATTAATAGATTTGATGGAAGTGAAGGTGTTATTAGGTTATGATCCTAAAAAAACAAAATATAATTTGATGTAAGATAATTATGTCACCAAATCATAATGTATTAATAATAATTCAATGAGGTGGTGGAAGATATAAAATTAAAATTCTCAAAGAAGAAAGTTTCCTTTTCATCAGGTAAACTCATATGGATTACACCAATATCCTTATAATGCTTGATTTCGTCGAAAAATGTCATGACCCATCCCATACCAGGGCTCGAACCACAACTACCCCAAGCTTGCCTCCATATTCCAGGGGCTGGCGACTAGCACAGAAGGTACAAAAAATTCAGGGAGGCCTTTGCCTATGAACCTGTACACAAACACGTAGCTAACTCAAAGCAAAAGTTCAGAGAAAAAGAAGAAATAAAGGTTCCACACTACAATAAAAAGAGAAAAAAACAAAAATTCATCGACCACTAATAGTACAAGTACAGAAAAGGTAATGCTGAAAGGGAAAGGGGAAAAAACACACACCCAACTAGAAAAGTGACACAACTCGGCAACATGTAAAAAAGTAAAATAGCCAGAAGAGTCCCACTCCTGAATCCCAAGCTATGACCACCGCACATGGTCCAAGCACCCTATATCCTAAATCTCCTATAATGTCATGATCAACTTGTTCGTCACCTACAAGGGCATGCCAAATGCGGGCAAAGCCTATGCAGGGGTGAATATAAGAATACTCAATAGGATGCCTCGATGGCTCGAGGGAGTAGCAATAGATGTACTAAAGAGGAGAGTAGTAAGATAGAACAAGGTAGAGTAAGAATGAACAAAAAAAGTATAGGTCCACCCAATAGTAGATATGATCGGTCAATGAAACCCAAACGAGAGACTAAGGGGATCTTCATCTCACAGTTCACACTAGGTATATGCCCATACATATACCCTGGGCAACCAGATATACTCGTAACTTAGACCTGTAGTCTAGAGACAAGTTACACAACCACATACCCATGCTAGGGATCCATTTCTAATATTCCACAAAGTAATCATCCGAGAGAACTCACTCCACGAGTCTGATAGCTCTGATAACATTCGTCTGGAAAGTATTGTTCGTCGGAAAGGTCATGGGAGATAGATGCACTCATTATGGGAGGCACACTCTTGAGTGGGAAAGATCATGATACATAGATGAGGATCCCTGCAAGGGCCATGGTGGATACCGCGACTCATCTGGATTCACCAGCTAGGTGGATTCACTAGCTTGGTAGAGGATCAACTCCTGGTAGAGTTGGTCATGTCAATGCATAAGTCTACCTAGTGCCAGGAATGGATAGAGGATCTCGCTCCGAGCCTCTCGGAGGGATTCCGACTCTATCACAGAAAGTCATACTGAAGGAATAATACTCCTTAGAAGGAAACGATGCCATATTTTTAAAGGAATGAGAAGAAGGGGCACTAACCCAAATGAAACATGTCCAAGATATGGTGAAGAAGAGGACAATGCCATTTTCCAAAAAACAGTACATGACATGTAGAAAAGTTACATGTTGTGTTGTCTGACCCCGAGTACTTCCCATGTACAACATCCCATGTCATAAGGCTGGTCGTGAAATATGAATCTACACAGTGTGTAAAAAGATAACACACATTGTCTAAGTATTTGGGGTTTGCCCCATGTACGCTGGCCATGTGCCCATACACGGTCTCAAACCATGTATATTAACCCGTGAAATCAGTACATGGGGTGACCTACGTTACTGGCCTCACCTGGCCGTGTGGTGGAATATTGACTCCAAATATAGGAAAAAAATCTCAGAGGAAAATGAACCCTCACTCATGAGGTGGGGATTCACGGCTCTACTGGAGAAGATGAGTAAGGAATACTCACACCTTGAGTCATCAAGGGAGTAGTCATCCTAGCTCTCACTAAAATAAACACATGGGTTCTGCTCCTCAGGTTATCAGTCATACCTCAACCTCCACTAAATTCAATAAGGAAGTAACCTGAAGGGTGGCCATGTCATAGGGGTTCCAACACGACAGACGGTGCGTCAATCGGACACCCAGTCCGTAATTTATATGCATTTTATTACCGATGGCCCAGTTGGAATCGTGTTCGATCCAACCCAGTTGTACTTCAAATGACACCTTTTAACAAAACTGGTCACATCATTTCTATCCACACAGAAAAATACACGATATGTATTACAAATTTGTCAAAGATGAATATCCAGTGAAAATGTTGCATTTCACCGCAACACGCGCGGATCGGGCCTTGTGAGGCCCACGCTTCAACCTCGACTTAAATATCCAAAATTGGTCTTGAAATATTCGTCTTAATTTCAGTGTCACATAATTGTTGACAGTTAGTCATTCTGACACCGTATGAGAGAGATATGTCAGATACAAGATCCTTTAATAATAATAACATTATTATTATTTGGTGTTTCAGGGTCCCGAGCCACAAAACATAATTTAGTATCCAACATTACACTTGAATCGACCATCTTAAATACAAGGTCATGTCACTGCTGACGTACAGTCAATCGGACATCACACTTAAGAAAAATACATCCAATTTTGGACTCATAAATTTCGTCTTGAAGTCAGGGTCACAATGCCGTTGAAGGTTCGTGAAACTGAGGTTGCACGAAGAAGTTGCGGACAAAAAAGTGATTTATCATCAAAATTATTAATAACAATATTTTATTATTATTATTATTTACTTTTTTATTTACTTTTATAACTCCAAAAATAAATCACAATTTGGAATCCATGCCTGCTGGAATTCATCACCAAATCCCTTATTTATCATTTATTTCTATTTTAATTTTATTCCCACTATTATCTTATAATTCCTCCCTCTCTCCATTCTCAATTATTCTTCCATGATTTCCTCACACACCAACAAAAGTGGTGCCTCCCCTTGCAAATACTCCATGCCCAACACACCCCATATCTTCTATGATTTTATTAATTTTATCAATCTTTTTAATTTTTATCCATTCAAATTCCTTCTCTATCCAATCTCCTCATCCATGATTTTCATTACTGGAAACCTAATCGCATGGTGTCCGACATGACTAGACCACCTTCACCACCCCCATCTATCCAAGTTGGCGCGCCTCATGCCAACCACATCGCCCTACCCCTCGTCCTCTCTCCGCACCGAAACCGCACCTTGAAGACACGATGAAATCGCACCATTAAGTTTCCCCTTCCACGGTCCGCTGCATCTTCGTTTTAAACCTGAAAATTTTGGAGAGCGTAGATTCACGATCCTCAGGTCAAGATCTCCACGTTCACATGTCACTCTCAAATAAACATTGATGTTTTTATGCGCTTAGTTATTTGGCACGAAAGAATGCATGGAGAACGTGAAAAGAACGAAATAAAAAAAAGGGACATGGACTATTTGCGGATTGATGTCCATGTTTGTTTGTCTATAATCTTCGAGAATCAAGAACACAAGTAATTGGTAAATAAATATTTATCACCCTTCAAGATTTTCAATCTTAAGATAAATTAAAAGAAATAATTTATTCAACCCATTGTTTTTCGATCCGCGAATTAATTCTTCATGATCATCATAAAAATTCAACCAGGTAAAGAATTTACAAATATAAATTCTACCTTGGTATGTATTGATCATTGGTGAAGATCACATTCATCAAGATCTGTTCGGTGTTGATGAGGAATGCACTTGCACAAAAATGAGAAGAAGATGTTGCGTTTGTCGCTCTTCGATTCGCTTAGATATGAGGCTTCATTATTCTTTGTTCGTCGTTCATCAATGGGGAGAGGAGGAGAGGAGAGGAAGGGAGGGTTTACCATCATTGGACAAAATGAATTATGAGGCCAACCCCCTTAATCAAATAATTTATAACCTCTTGCTAGGTTAAAAGTAATTAATAAAATAATTTATTAAAAAATTATTTAATTATTTAATTAATCATCCACGCAGGCACACAGGCCATCTTCCCATTAGGTTAAAGTAAATTAATTAAATAATTAAATAAAAAATTATTTAATTATTTAATTATTTAATTATTCTCCCATGATGGCGCATAAGTCGAACACCTGACACAGACAAAGTTTATAACTTTCTTAGGTTAAAACCTACGTTCTGAATTCATTGGTGGTCTATGTTTTTTTCAGAGTCCCGGTTCTAGAGATATTCAGGTTTGAGATATTAATTAAATAAATCAATAATTTAATTTATCCATTTAATACATCTCCAATGAGCGAGGGGTCTGAACATCCCACACCCACTTATTTTATGTCACATCACGGGGAATCACCTCTTTCTGGACCCGACTGTGGTCTCAGATTTTTTATCTGATCAACCGTTTATGAGATATCATGTCTTCTTTAGTTTACCACACATGCATTATATAAAAACACTAAACATTTTTATAAAACTAATTTCGTGCACACCTGGACTTGGAATTTCACATCTTCTCAGCACCCAACTCTGTAAATATTTTTAGAAATATTTCAAACTCTTATTAGGACAATAACCAGCTCTCTACATTATTCCCTCCATCATGCTTTTCGTCCTCGAAAAGAAAAACCAGGGAAACCACTCGGGATTCTGAGTGCACACATATCTCTTCCACTCCTAGGGAAGCCTGTACATTTCTGTGCTACCAAATAAAGTGAACCAAAGGGGTGGTCCACCCTCATAAGGCTTTCTTGAGTTGATTAAGTGTGTAGGAACACACATGTATCTCCTCTGTAGCGACACATGTAAGGTGCCGTATACCCACTCCAACTATTTGGGATAAGGCAAGGCGATATGCAACCTTTCCACCTCCTTGCACCAAATGACCAGATAGAACTCAAGGGAAAGTTTCCTCCCCGACTGAACCTCTACATCACATGTCACAACTATAATCATGGTTTGTTACTAGGATAGAGTATTGTGATTCCCTCCTTCAGAATATCAATATGATGAAACACCTAAGGATATCTGGTCGGACATGATTTCACAGTTGATGAATCGCAACTAATACTCTCTTACATGCTTGAGAAGTGAAGGAGTCAACACCATCGACTAAAGAAATGATGTACCATCCTGTTCCACCAGGTTTAAGTAAAGGAAGTTAAATTCTCTAAAACATCTTGCACCATGTGAGTCTGGGACATCCCGCACTTCCCACGAAGGGAATCTACTACACAACCACAACTTGAGTGCTCAAGTCCAAGAGATTATTCCACGGTGTGTTCGCTGCAGTACCTAGGTCCCATATGACATGTGCTTCTGACTAATCATGATAAGATCTCCTATGTTGAGATCTCATGGTCTGGCATCTGCTAGTTGTAGTAGACATCTCAGATCAATTGTGCTTACTGTCACAACCAGCTATATGGCGTGACAGGAAGTTTTCTACCACTAGTTTCTACTCTCGCACCTTGAAATAGGTGGGGATATACAAGCGCACTATAATAACATAAATCTATTAACAGAGTCCCTACTCGAACATATGTACTCAGAAACTACCGTTACAGACCAATGCACCACCAAATCTAGAAAATCCTCTACTGTCTGAGGGCATGGCTTTCTACGGAACCTCAGCCTTCTCTGAATCTAGAACTTGTGAAGTGCGCCAAACCTACGCACATCCTCAGCCTACTCAGATGTGGTTGTTTTATTCTCAATAGGTAGGGGTGTTGTTACCTGCCCACCTAGAGAAAGGGGCTCACATGATGGGTCCTCAATTGAGCTCTCGTCGCTAATGGAATTGTCACCACGAACTGTAGCTAGTATCCTGGATGGCTGTCATCATGGAGACATCCTAAATGTTATCCTTGTTGGTTTAGTGAGACCTTGAAGGTCTCGGGGTCCCTACTGAGTATCGTTATACTCACCCCTGCACGGGCTATTCCCGCACCTCGTTGTGTTGGTTGCAGACGACGGGCAGTGCTGACGGAGGCCGAGTGTTCAAGGACTGGTCGGTACCCGGAGGTGGACTACACGACGAGCCAGTACCCGGAGGTGGACTACATGACGAGTCAGTACCTGAAGGTGGACTACACGACGAGTCAGTACCCGGAGGTGGACTACACGACGAGACGACACACAGAGGAGGTTGACGGACGAGAGCGTGGAGGAGGCTATCTATACCTACCCTTCAGGTAGGATCCATGGTGGACGACCAGGAGCTGCGCTATCTGTACCTACCCTTTAGGTATGATCTGAGGGGGACGACCCAGGAGCTGCTTCCTTCTTCCAACTGTTTGTCTTTTTTCTGTTGTACCTTTTTCATTTGTAGTTGTACTTCTTTTTGGGTTTGTATTTTGGCCCATTTACTTTTCAGCATTTCTTTTGTACTAAGTGTTTTGTTTCCGCTTGTACTCTGTGGTGCTTGTTTTATTTTATAAAGGTAATGCCTTCCCAATTATCGGGATTTACGCCTTTGGTGCTAGTCTCCAGCCCCTGGCCTATGGAAGGCGGGCTTGGGGTAGTCACGGCACTGGCCCCGAGGACGGGTCGTGATAATTTTCTTAAAAATTTAATTATGACGAATCATGTTGAGAAGAAATCAGATTCCTAATAATTTTAAAAATTCCTCAAACAATAATACATAGTAAGAACAGAGTTTCATAAGCATTTAATCATGGTAATAACCACTGAATTGATACAAGGTTCATAAATATATTTTCATCAAATAAAATAAACCATCTAGAGAATGAATAATATTTTTATCATTGGATAATATCCCTTGTAAATCATAAGTATCATCAATGGATATTATCTTATGTGGAAAATGGTTTTAAAATATCAATATGAGAATTTTCTGTGAAAATAACTTTTATTTTATATTCATTTTTAAATACAAAAATAATAAAATAATTTTTAAATCCTTTTATTTGAAAATAATATTTGAAAAATTATAAGAAAATCGTTAAAAATAATTTATGGAATTTATTGATGAAAATAACCCTTTCAATTTGAAAAAAAAATCAATCATAAAACATTTTGAAAATAATTTTCTTTTAAAAGTATAATTTTTAAATTATAAAGATTGTTTTTAAGAAAAACAATGGTTGTGATGGTGGGAGATTTATTTATTTTTATATTCATTCAAATGAAAATTCATTTCAAATTTTATGTAAAATCCAAATAGGCATAGTTTTGAAAGTGAGATACAAATTCCTTTTAAAAACATTTTATAATGTAAGACACGGTTGAAAAAAATTTATAAAAATAATATTACAATAGTATAATATTTTTGAATACATTTTATTATTACATTATTTTCGATGAAAACAAATTTCCTACCAAATAGAGAAATAATAGATGTTTCTATTAAAACATTTTTACTATTCTTTTCGGTACTAGAGAGAGAGAAAATTGTACCATTACATTAAATTTTCAGAAATTAGAGAAGTAGAATAAAATTCAGGATAATGGTTTATAGTTATATCATAATATTTAATCATTAGAATCATAATCATTATTAATCTGTATAAATAATGGGATTGTAACATAAAAACCATACCACATTGGTAACATTGAACTGTAATTCCAATAAAATAATAATGTTGAATGAAACATATAATATCATGAGAATAAATAAATTAATGACACTAAATTTAAAATGGGTTGTATATACAACCCATAAATAAGATAGGTTCATAATATAGATTATTCCTCAAGAATGGAAGTTGTGGGAAAAATCCCATACCAATTTGGTAAAATTTAAACTATATACCAATAAAATGGATATCCTAAAATGGATATGTAAATATATTCAATTTTATATATAATAATCATAATATAAATTTACTGGTAGTATATACACCTTGTAGAAAATACATGGTGAATATGTCTTTTGTCTCATAAAAAAATAATTTGAGACAAGAATCCATTAAAAAATTTTGTAATATTTTGGATCATAATCCAAAATAAGGATTGAAATAAAATTAAATGTTTCATACTAAGATAATAATTATATTCATCTTATTACATGATAATCGTGAAGTGTATACATAATAAAAAATAAAAGATGGATTAAATTTCAAATATCTCCCAAAAATAAAAAGGAGACTAGCAATCCCTTACCATAATTGTCAACATCCTTTGTACATGTTCAAACCTCTGTATAATAAATATAATTTTATTATAATTATATTATAGAACCAATATATTTTATATCATACCATATATTTTTTACATGTGACCTTTTATTACACGTTTACAAACAATTTTTTATTAAAATGACAATTTGGGTAATAACTAATTTTTTTTTTGCAAGTATTTTTATTTGTTATTTTCTATCCTATAAAATTGATCATGGTTAAATTACCTTAAAATAATAAAAAATAAATATTTATAACTTTTATACATAAGTTATACTTTTAATTCCAGTCATGAAAGATGGTTTTGATAAATGAATTAGGTTATGGTCCATGAGATGATAGGTCGTATTTATATAAGAGTAACATTTCCATTTTTCAATGATCATTTTGGAAAGGAGTTATGTAATGAAATAAATTTACATATTAATCATAATATCATATATCACATGTTATATAATTGAATATAATTATACTTAGCATCCATGTGGTGGGCTGACGAAAATTTTCCCAATGCTTAGTAATGGAGACATTCTGCTTTTACATGAATGACATTATCATCTTTCTGTGAGTGAAATGGTAAGAAAGAAAATGATATATTTTTTTATGATTATTTCCTGAATATAATAGTCATTTAATTTTTTTCCATATAATCAATAACATTATTTTTAATATCTTTCATATAATGCTTTAGTGAAAACATAATCACAATGCTTTTTGAGGTGGTAGTCCACCGTACACATGTGTAACATTATCATATCCCCTGTGAGATGGAAATAAAAAAGATCTATATATATGATATTATAAATCATGATGTATAATTATTTTATATATATTATTTATATAATTTATATTATCATCATAAACAATCGTGATAGGTATAATTGGAAAAATTAATGACATCGATTTCTGAGGCGGTAGTCCACGGAACACAATAACAGTTATTTAGTAACCTATTTTATTGGTGTGGAGATGGTGGTAGGTCATGAAACTAAAATGAAGACCTATAATTATATTGAATATTTTTATTTTATTATATTATTATAGTTTAAAAATAATTTATCGAGGTGGAGGAAGAAATAAAATAAAAACGCGCATTAAAGAGTATTACCTATTCTTCAGGTATCCTCTTTAGGTTTGTACCAAAATTCATCATAGGATTCCATTATGCCCAAAAAATATTATATGATTATATAAGATATTTTTGGACGTTATTTTTTGTAGTTATTTGCTGATACAAAAGGGTTTTAAGGTGAGAAGATGAGAAGAGAGGGGTGGCCATTTATAAGTTAAGTGAGTGGAACAGTTGTAATATTTTTAAATAATAATGGTGTAACCTCGAATTTTTCATTAAACAAGGAAAAAATGGAATATTCTCAAGTATAATACTTTACAGTGTCAATAAATGGGAAAAATGCTTCTATATAGTTATTTAGGACATTTGAACCCATGAAGTTTTATTTTAACCCTTGATAAACCCATTTTTACCTTATTCACGACAAAAAATATTTAATGTTTTCAATTTTAATTTCTATAAAAATTGAAGTTAGATGTATAAGATAATATATATTACCATTATTATTAATATGAAATCATTTTCTTCCAATTCAATATATATGATTTGGAAATTTTTATTTTAAAAAAATCTTGCATATACAGTGAGAAAGCGAGTTTAAAAAGAAGAAATGTTCAAAAGTTTACAAAGTTCCATATATAAAAATTCTATATGAAATTTATTATAATGACCTATGTAGATTTAATATATATACATATATATAGTTGATTTTATTTTACTTTAAACGATATTTAAAATATAATTTGGCATTATAAATAATTAAAACTAAACAAAAAATTTCAATTAAAATTCTATATTTTTCACTATTCATCAAGAAATTAATCTTTGTATAAAAATTTTCTAAATTTTCAAAAATATAGATTTAAATCAAAACCCATAGATTATACAGAAAATGAAGTTTTGAAGAAGTGTTATTTTATAGCATATGATGAATATATATTAACTCAATATATAATAATATAAATTATATGAATAGACATTAGCATGTAATTACATATAATATTTAAATTTTATTCATTAGATTTCCCAATAGGTGTTGTTTTAATTAATTAATAATAAAATCATTATGTACTTTATAGCATTTTTCATTAAAAACCATTTCAACCCCCAAACATAAACATATATTAAAATAAAATATAATTTTGATTTAAAAGAAATTAAGTGGAAAAATATAACTTGTTGGTCGGAGTGGATACTCGAGAGGGGGTGAATTGAGTTCCAATTAAAATTTCTATTAATAAATTTATTTTTAAGAAAACCCCCAATTTTAAAAACAGTCCAGTTAATTAAGACAATAGAAATGTAAATGTTCAACTGGTCAACAGGTTTCTCAAAGGGTGATTCATCCTTATATGAATCAGTGTAGAAAAGTAATTCAAATTTTGAAACAAGCTTACTAAATTACACAAATACACACACTAAACAAAACTAACTATCAATGTGAAAGAAAAAATAGTTTTCAGTTTCATCAAATATAAGCAGTGGATAAATTCAAAATAGAGTTTATAATTATTTGCACAACAATGTAAACAATAGGTTCAGTCTCAAGCCGAGACCTAATCCTCTCCACTTGAAGATCACCTGCCACCAAGCAGTTTATATTAAAACTTAATAGACCTCCTATATCGAGATTTACAACATTTTTCACAAATTGTCTAGGGAACACACCCTCTACCATAGTTCTCCATGGGAAAGAAAAACAAAACAGACCACACACAGTCTCTTCCATAGTTATATGTGGGAAACATAGATAATGTGAAGTTTGACGTGAGGATAATTAATATCATCCAGTTCAATCACATGAGATAGTGTGTGTTATAAACAGACACACAAACTTATCAATGATATAAAATAGAGAAACACAATAGAGCAGTTATTATGAGAAAGTGTTTAGAAGTCTCTATGTGTTTTTAGTTCAGATCTTGAATGCTCGGAATGAGAAATATTGAATTTTGAGTCAATTTTTGGAACTTGTTTCCAAAACAGAGTGTTGCAACTCCTGGTCCAAGATTTCAGTGTTCTTCTGCTGATGTTGATCATGAGTTGATAAATCATAGAAGGCAAGAAAGATTTTATCCCAGAATAATCTTCGTGATGCTTGTGGGTTCAGGATCTTAGTATTGGATGGTTCGGCTTTTTGATCTGGCAAGTAAGCTCTATCACACTTCTCATTCAACTCTTTCTTCGTGTTCACATATATATTTATCTTCTGGTTTTATATCCTCGATCCACTTTTTTTACATATTTCATGGTCTTCCCTTATATATTTGAGGCCATAAAATGGAATTGAGTAGATCACATGTATGCTTGCTCGTACCTCGTACTGTCCACGGTATTGTCTCAAAGTATGGAAGAATAAGAATCGGTAGACTGGTAACAGTAGCCTGTATATCGGTAGGCTTCAACAATAGGTTCACATCATAAATATCCAACTATATCCTTTAACAGTATTCTCACACTAGTAACCATGTAATGGTGACCTTATCGAGGCAAACCTTTAACGGTGACCTTGTAGCGTTAACCTTGTAGCGGTAATCTTATAGTTGTAACCTTGTAACGGTAAGCTTCTAACTGTAACCTTGTAACGGTTACCACTGTACTTAGATAAATTCTGAACTGTAAGCTTATCCAATCAAGAAGTGAGAATGAAATTATATGAATATTACTTTATAGGAACATGAAACGTTAATGAAACATAATTAGAAAACAATAAAGACATGGTTCTTACCTAAATGATAACAATATTTGGGATTATCAAAATATGATTTGGAATTATAAAAATGTGATTTGGGATTATCAAAAAATGATTTGGAATTATCAAAATGAGATTTGGGATTATCAAAACAGGTTAGTTCCCATAATCTCCCCCTTTTTGATAATCACAAATCATGGAATTGCTAAGAGTTTTGAATCAATGTAAAACACATTTTCTTAAGTCATTGAATCAGAATATTTATGTTTTGAATATTTTCTCCCCCTTGAGAATTACTTCTCCCCTTTTTCTCCCCATTAAAATTTTCTCCCCATTTGTGATAAAAAAATCATACAAAACAAAAAAAAACAAAAAAATACGGAAAAGAAAGAATCTTTATTAAAAAAACAAGAGTAAAGTATAAAAAAATTGATACACTAATCCCTATCAACTAAGAAAGTCGACACTAAATCCACATCAGATATACCCAGAGGATCATTATCCTTGGAGGCTGAGGATGAAGGTGATGAAGGTGGAGGTATAGGTCGAGGGATGGAAGTTAGCGAGGTAGGAGGAGCTGCAACAAAAGCATCAGTAGACCTATAGTCATTAGATCTCTGAGGAATCGAGGGGGTCAAGCTTCTGATGGCCTGGTTAGGAGTCATAAAAGGAGAAACACTAGTGGAACATGAAGGAGGTGAAGAAGTAGGCCGAGCAGGAGGAACTATGATTGGAGTACAGTCCACATGGAGGAAAGGCAAAGGATGATTACTGAAGTCCGTAATGATACTTCCACCTCTCTATATAGAAGAAATAATATCATCCTTATTCTACATGAATTTTTCCAAAGTAGAAGTAAATTCTATGAGTCTTTTAACCTGATCCTTAAAGGCCTGAGTAACAGGTGGGATCCTTATGTTTTCCAACAACAACTTGGAGTGACCATCCATCTGATGTTTGGTGTACACCAATTTTTAGTAGAAATCAACTTGATCCTTGATGGCCTTCTGATCCTGAGAAGCTTCCCTTAAATAGATTCCCACCAGATTACGAATTTCCCTAGTTATGGAAATGACCTGAGAATATGAGGAACTGCCACCTGAGAACATTGCCACTTCTTCTCTAAAAATGGATCTGAAAGATTCAATGTCAGTTGGATTAGAAGCTGAAGTGGAACTACATGCATCTAGGGGAGCTAGAGAGAAGGCCACTATTTCATTGTCATCCCACTGATCAGTCACTTTATAACATCATAATTCCCATTCACATTTGTTTCCATAGATTTATTGAAATTATTAAGCAATGTAACCATTTTCTGAACTATTCTTTTGACATAAGCAAGGTCTCTGTCCACTTGGGTCCTGGAAGCCATATAAGCATATAATTTGGAAATAGAATGTTTCACAGAAACCATAGAATCTGCCAAATCCCTGATTTGACTCTAACATTTCCGTACATCCTGGAGTAGATTATATTGAATACTAGAGTGCATTTTGGATAATTCAGATTCTAGATGCTCATGAGCTAGAGTAAAAACCTCTTCCACTTCTAAAGACCTATCCCAGGACACTTTTTGCAGGTCTGATTTCAGGGATTCAATATCTATTTTTCTGACATATTCTTTATGGAAAGAGGTATCTAAAGGTACAAAAGTGAGGTTTGGAACTGAGATTCTTCTGTTAGACCTCTCATATTTTGAGTTATCATATTATATACCCAATACCATAAATCTAGTGTCCTTAGACCAGCCTCCAATTTCATGTAAAATAACAACTGAGCCTGTAACAGCAGGTTCCTCCCAATCAATCTGAGTAATCTCTTTATCATCCACATTTATTTCCTCCAGACCTCCTTGATAAACTGCAACATCAAGAAGTTTCACTTCCACTTCTAGCTTATAATTTTCAACTACTTCCATGAGAGGTCCAGCCTCAACCGAATCAGCAGCTTCTTCTTCTGCTCCACATTCTACCCTTTCTGTATGTCCTATTAGAGGACTATGACATTGATATTTTTCATCATTTTCAGTAGCAGTGGTCTCAAGCTCATCATTACTTGATTAAGAGTCCTCATCTTCATCTAAGGTATCTCTAACTTCTCTTAAAACAATTCCATCCCTTTCTTCTTCATAGGTCTTTTTATCACATTCCCTTAGGACAGCTTCCCTTCTAAAAAACCTCTTTGGTTGGTTAGGCTCACCAAAGGATACAGTAGTCATACGAGGATTGGAGGTAAGGTTAGGGTCAACCCTGTCATCTGTAGGGGAGTCCTCTCTTTCTTGCACAGCAACAACTTTTTCTTCTTCATCTGAGTAGGAAGGTTCGGCTTCATCAAGCTTAGTACTAGGGTATCTCTTATTCTTAGTCCTAGTAAAATGATTCACAAGATTAAACTCTTCATACACTTTAGACTCATCATTCACCATCTATTCAGACATGGATTACAATTAATCTTCATCATCTTGAAGATTACTTTACTGATGCAATGGTTTTCTTGTACAAAATCAATTTCTTCCTTATCACTAGCAACTCCATTCACATTCAAAATAAGAGATATCATCTTGGAATGGACTAGAGCATTGGATTTGGAAATAGTCTTGGTCATTTCATCATGTTTAATCATCAATAGCCTATACAAGTTTATCTTATGTCCATGTGTTAGCAAATACAGAATAAATATGTCTTGATACTTCAAAACAATGAAGTCCCATCTCTTGGGACTTATCACATGATAAACAAATTTAAAAAGAAGCTTATCCTCTCCAATAATCTCATAAGAAATGACTTTTTTAAGAATTCTATTTCTTGTCAATTCAGCTAAAGCTTCTTCATATCAAAAGAACTCACTAGTGGGAGGAACCACTTTTTATTAATATTCATAACTTACTTCATGAGGAATCCTTAAACAATCATCCCACTCAGTATAAGAGAAACATACATTTTCTCCATTTACTCTGGAAGTCATCCAGTTCTCATTCCTAGATTGTCTAAGCATTAGATACTCATAGAATTCTTTCACCAACATCGGGTAATATGGTCCATTTTTGTTTGAAAAATAGTCAACCCAGTCTTGAGCTTATAGTGCCTTAAGAACTGAAGATCGACTCGAAAGTAGCCACTCTTAACTTAATTCCTTATCAGCTAATATATCCCTCTTGGATAAATGAAGGTTCAGTACCTTTTCCACTATATGTATTTTGCTACTCAATTCAACTCTAGGTCTCTTAGGATAAGGTGCATCTCTATCATCACTGACCATCAGCCTCTTCAATCAAGCCATCAATCTAGAGCAGTTTGAGCTTTTAGTGGAGGTTTAGGTTCTGATATTTTAGTGAAAGAGGTTCGGAGGAGGGTTTGATGTGGATCGAAATGTGTTCTGTGTATTATTTTTATCATTTAGGGATCGAAAAATAAAAAAGATAAAATAAATAAATAACAGCAGAAAAACGTTTCAGATTCTTGTTGAGAGAACATAAAATGAAATGTCCCAGACATAGAATGTCTATCGGTAAGTAGATATCTGTAAGTTCTAACAGTGAGGTCCTAAGAGTGAGGTTCTAAGGGTGAGGTTCTAACAGTGATGTTCTAACGGTGAGGTTCTAACAGTGATGTTCTAAGAGTGAGGCTCTAATAGTGAGGTACAAATGATGAGGTTCTGACAGTGAGGTTCTAACTGTGAGGTTCTCACTGTGAGGTTCTAACAATGAGGTTCTATCGGTGAGGTTCTAATGGTTAAGTTCTAATGGCGAGGTTCTAACAGTGAGATTCTAACAGTTATTTTCTAACGGTGAGGTTCTAACGGTGAGGTTCTTACATTTAACAGTTTATCATACCTAACTCATGTCTGATGTAATTTAGCCTCTTAGAATTCAAGGGCTTTGTGAATATATTATCCAATTGGTGTTCAGTACCAATGAATTCATCGGTGATATCACCTTTTTGAAAATTCTCTCTGAAGAAGTGATGTCTTACATCAATATTCTTTGTTCTAACATGAGATACTGGATTCTTAGAGATGTTAATAACACTTATGTTGTCACATTTTATAGAGACATGTTTGAATTGTTATCCATAGTCTACTAAAGTTTGTTTCATCCACAAAATTTTTTCACAACAACTACCAGAAGCTATATATTCAGCCTCTATCGTAGATAATGCAACATAATTCTGTTTCTTACTACACCATGATACTGGTGACTTTCCTAAAATCTGACATGTTCTGGAGGTTCTCTTTCTGTCTAAATTGCTACCAGGAAATTTAGATCCAAATAAGTTATTAAATCAATCGCATGTCCACTTGGATAAAATAGTCCTAAATTTATAGTATACTTGAGATATTTAAAATTCCATTTAACATCAACTAAATGAGACACTTTCGTATTGGCTTCAAATCGATTACACATATATACACTGAACATAATATTAGGTCTACTAGCAGTAAGATAAAGTAGACTCCCAATCATACCTCTATAACTGGTTTGATATAATGGTTCTCCAGTTTCATCCGCATATAATTTGCAAGTGGTACTCATAAGTGTATCACTACATTTACCAAAACATTTTAAATGATTTTTAATATATTTATTATGATTTAAAATAATACCTTCATTGTTTTTAAAAATTTGAAATCCAAGTAAAAATTTTTGTTCCCCCATTAAACTCATTTCAAATTCATTTTGCATCATTGACGATAAATCAGAACATAATGAATGTTTAAAATATCCAAAAATTATATTATTTACATAAATTTGTACTATTAAAACATCATTGGAAATCATTTTAATAAAGATAATAGGATCTTATATCCCTTTTTTAAAACCTTTTAAAATAAGAAAAGAACGGATTCTGTCATACCAATCTCTTGGAGCTTGCTTTAGACCATATAAGGATTTAGACAATTTAATGACACAATTTTAGAAAATGGGGATTTATAAATATAGGGGGTTGTTAAACAAATACATCTTCAATTATATATCCATTTATAAATGCACTTTTGAAATCCATTTGATACTATTTGAAATTCAGATGAGCTGCATAAGTAAGTAGTATCATAATGGTTTATAGTCTAGCTAACAGAGTGAAGGTTTCCTCGTAGTTTATTTCTTCTTCTTGACTATACCCTTGTGTAACTAGTCTGGCCTTGTTTCTAACTATATTTCCAGATATATCAAATTTGTTCTTAAACACCCAATTAGTGCATATGGTTAAGGTGTATTTTTTTCTTTCTACTAGTTCCCAAACTTTGTTTATTTCAAACTGATTCAATTCTTCTTGCATATCCATCACCAAAAATTCATCATTGATTGCATAGTTGATTTTTTTAGGTTCATGTTATGAATGAAAAGCTTGATGTTCAACCTGGCTTCTCAAATAATCTCTAGTTTGTGTCCCTCAGTTTAAATCACCTACTAAATATTCTAAAGGATGATTCCTTAGAGTTTTAATACCTCTAGAAAGAGTTGAACTAGACTCCTCATGGTCGTCTATTGGTTTAGGCT
Source organism: Viscum album (assembly GCA_963277665.1). Lineage (NCBI taxonomy): Eukaryota > Viridiplantae > Streptophyta > Magnoliopsida > Santalales > Viscaceae > Viscum > Viscum album. The sequence continues at coordinate 797,849,706 of OY728151.1, forward strand.
CAATAGGTGTAGAGTCTGGAAGATTCCTAGAACTGGTTACATTTATAGGAGGTTCAATATCTTTATAATTAAGATCTGTAATTGACATATATTCCACAATATATTCAAGAGAGGTTTTGGGTTCATGTGGATCAGTCTCATAAAATTTTACATGAACTGACTCATCCACACATTTGGTTTTCTTATTGAATACTTAATAGGATTTAATCGAGATTGAGTAACCTAGGAAAATTTCTTCATCACTTTTGGATGCAAATTTTTCAAGATTATATTTACTGTTAAGGATAAAAACTTTGCAACTAAAAACATTAAAGTAATTAACATTAGGATTATTATTTTTCCAAATCTCTTAAGGGGTCTTCTTAAGAATCGGTCTAATCAGGACTCTATTAATAATGTAACAAGTAGTATTAAAAGCTTCAGCCAAAAAGTAAATTGGAAAATCATATTCATTGTGTATTGTCCTATCCATCACTTGAAGATTCCTATTTCTTCTTTCCATGACTCCGTTCTGTTGAGGTGTTCTAGGAGTAGAGAAGTTGTGACTATAGCCATTGTGTGAGCAATAAGATTCAAACTCTTGATTTTCAAAATCACATCCATGATCACTTCTCAATGTCTTGATACTATTTTCCCTATGATTTTCTATAGACATATAATTTTTGATATAATAAGAAAAAGCTTCACTTTTGTGAGATAGAAATTATACCCAAGTGAACCTAAAAAAATCATCTACACGAACATAAACATAGTGTGTACCATTTAAACTTGAAACTCTTGGTGGTCCAAACAAATCCATGTGAACCATCTCAAGCAGTTGAGAAGTAGAAACTTCTTTCTTAGGTTTGAAAGAAACATTGTTTTGTTTTCCCTTTTGATAAGGATTACTCACTTTTCTAAGAGGGAATTCCAATTTAGGTAAGTCTCTATCTAAACCATTGCTAGTCAATTTTCTATGTGAGTGCACATTATAGTGTCCAAGTCTTCTGTGCCACTACCAAGATTCCTTATGAAACACATTTAAACAAGAAACAATTATCTTTGATAAAGAATCCCTGTCAACAACATATATATTCTCATTTCTGAGAGTAGTAAATATTAAATCATTTTTAGAATTAAATACATTACATTCATCATTTTGAAACTTGACATTAAAACCAGCATCACACAACTGAGAAATACTTAGCAGATTGTTTTTTAACCCATCAACAAAAAGTACATTTGAAATTAATTCAATATTAGGGTTACCAATCTAGCATAATTCAGTCAGAGTGGATACTCATGAAGGGGGTAAATTGAGTTCCAATTAAAATTTCTGTTAAAAACATTATGGTTAAGAAAAACCCACAGTTTTAAAAACGTCCCAGTTATTTATGATATTAGAAATGTAAATGTTCAACTGGTCAACAGGTTTCTCAAAGGGAGATTAGTCCACAGATGAATCATTTTAGAACACCAATTCAACTTTTGAAACAAGTTTACTGAATTAAACAAATACACACGCTACCCAAAACTAATTTTCAATTTGTAAGAAAAATCAGTTTTATGGTTTAGAAAATATATGTAGAAGATAAGATAAAAATAATGTATATAAAGATTTGAAAAAAAAATGTAAAAAAGTGGTTCAGTCTCAAGCATAGACCTAATCCTCTCCACTTGGTGATCACTTTCCACCAAGCAGCTTATATTAAAACTTGATACACAGCCTAAATCGGGCTTTACAATAGTTTTCACAAAGTTTCCAGGGAACACACCCTCTACCACAGTTCTTCATGGGAAAGACCAAAAAAACAGAACACACATGGTCTCTTCCTCAATTATAGATGTGAAACATAGATAATGTGAAGTTTGATGTAAGGATAATTAATATCCTCCAGTTCAAGCACATAATATAGTGTGTGATATAAATAGACACACACACTTCTCAAAGATATAATATAAAGAAAAACAATATATAATTTATGATGAGAAAGATTTTAGAAGGCTCTATTTGTTTTTTGTTCAGCTCTTGACTCCTTGGAATGAGAAATGTAGAAATTTGAGTCAATTTCTAGAAGTTGATTCCAAAACTGAGAGTAGCAACTCCAGGTTCAAGCTTTCAATGTTCTGCTTCTGATGTTGATCAAGAGTTGATGTAGCTCAGTAGGTAGGAATGATTTTATCCCAGAATGATCTTTATGATACTTTCTGGTTTAGGATCTTAGTGATGGATTGTTCAGATTTTTGATCTGGCAAGTGAGCTCTATCTCACTTCTCATACAACCCTTTATTTGTGTTCGTGTATGTGTTGCTCTTCCTGTTTTTTATCCTCGGTCCTCTTTTTTTAAAATTTTGTGGCCTTCTCATTTTATATTCGAGGTCCAACAATCAGAATGATTAGATCACGTGCATGATTTCACGTACCATGTATTTTCCACGGTATTGTCTCAAATTATGGAAGAATAAGCTTCGGGAGATAGGTGAAGGTAGCCTTCATATCAGTAGGCTTCAACAGTAGGTGCACATCAGCAATCTCAAACTATAACCTTTAACAATATTTTCACAATAATAACCATGTAATGGTAACCTTGTCACGGTAAACCTGTAATGGTGACCTTGTAGTGGTAACCTTGTAGCGGTAAGCTTGTAGTAGTAACCTTATAACAGTACGCTTGTAACTGTAACCTTGTAACGGTGACCTCTGTACATAGATAAATTCTTCACTTTATGCTTAACCAATCAAGCAGTGAGATTGAAAGTATATGAATATTACTCTATAAGAACGTGAATCATTAATGAAACATAATTAGAAAATAATGAATATATGGTTCTTACTTTAATTAAAACATTATTTGGGATTATCAAAAATGATTTGGAATTATCAAACTGTGATTTGAGAATATCAAAAAATGATTTGGAATTATCGACATGTGATTTGGGGTTATCAAAAAATATGAGTTCCAACATAAATAATTACTCTTATTGTAACTCTAAAACATAATTTTTCATTTAAATTAATTAATTTATTGAAATCAAATTATAGTTTTATAATAATTAGTATTTTTCACTATTCAATGAAAAATCAACATATTCCCAAAAAAAGCCTAAACTTTAACCATAAATATATTACAATATATTGATTTAAATATTAAGTTCATGTTATAAATTTATTTTTCTAAATTACAAAAAAAATTAAAAATATTATTTTATAATAAAAAGAATGGAAAATAATTTTTGAATAAATCATGTTTCTATGGAATATAATTACATATTTAAAAATTGATTGACTATTTGATAATAATTCATAAATAAATTTATAGTATGGAGGAGATTTTTTTTTATATTTCATAAATTAGTTAATAAATTTTATACCTATTCATTTAGTGTCATGGTTATAATCGTCCTATTAAATATAATATTCTATCATGGTTCGCTAAAGATTGGGGTCTGGTGTCATGAACCCTATAAAAGAGACACATTATTTCACGTAATGAACGATAAAACTAATTTTATTTATAATGATTTTTGTCTATTTATTTAAATTATTTTTAGAAAATATAATTTATAAAATATTAGTACGTCAAATTTTTTGACCCCTAAAAATGATTGGTTCCCTCGAAATTCATCAAAGTCATCAAATGTTTAAAATTTGAAAATTCCTTCCGAGAAACCTATATCATTAAAATAAATAATGAAACATTCCAAAAAACGGAAAGTTTAAAACATTAAGGTTAACTAATGTAACTGAGAACTGGGTTTCCACAATGGTGAACATAGCTGAGAAGTGAAAATATAGACAAATAAGATAAACCACACACCTAGATTGTGATAGAGGGTGATTGATAACTTGTTCAGGATAAATTTAATGAAAACAAATCCATAAACCTAATATTTTTTAAAAGATTATTGATTTCATTGAGAATAATAATAATATGATAGAATTTATTTTCAATATCATTTTCCGAATATTTATGAATTTTAAAAAAGAAGATATACTTACTATATTTTAACATTGACAATTTAATTGATGGTTAGCATTACGAATATACAAATGAATAAAATCTAAAACAATAGAATGATGGTAACTAAATTTCAAAAATGAACGTATCATTTGTAACATCCATCTTAAATGGCCCCTAAACTGGTATCCAGAATAGTCTCCACATGGCCTCAAGAGTATCTCCTCGTATGCCAGAGGCATCCGACAAGTGGTGAGGCTCTATAGATGGTACAATGATGAGACAATACCCTATAGTTCTAATTTAGATAGTGATATAGTAATATTAACACCCAAAGTGTATTGGAATAATTAATAACAATAATGAAAGAAAATAGTGGATTTATAATATAATAACAGAGTAAAATTGATCAAATCTAACTATATAATGATGCATGTATGAGAATTGATTCTCATGATACAAGAAACAAGAATTAAAATTTGAAATAAAATATTAAAAACAAATGGATTTTAAAAAACCTAATCCACAATCATCTTGAGAACCATCTTAGTCATTTTCTCCATACCTCCCAATTAGATAGCACTACACATGCAATGAATCCATATACCTACAAACAAAAAGTCTACAAAGGTAGTAAATGGTGCCTCGGTAGGGTGTGAGATATTAAACACAGTAGTCTATCATTTCAAATGTCTAGACCAATAAATTTAGTGTAATAAATAAATAGATAAAAGTGTTCAACATAATATAAATATACAGTGACATCAAATTATTTAATAGTGACTTTGACTATGTTCTTAAAAGGACATTCATTCCATAACTCCTACTCCGTCATATATGAGATGTCTGACAAGAATTACCTATGCAATAATAATTTGCATACAAGGTATAATAGTAAACTTGGAAAATTGTGGACATACCACCAATCTTGTTCTTTGTCTTGGGGTCTCATCCAAATTTCATTATACAAGTGTTCCAATAAGAAACATATAAGAATCACATGTGAATAAGTAAACTCACAATAATTATAATGGATGCATACCATATGATCAAAGAATCATTAAATATTTCAAATCTAGTGGTGGGAGTCCCGATCCCATCCACGAATTTCTAAAATAATCGCATATATCGCTATACAAACATACAAGATCACCCAATTCCATAGAGTCCATCCAAGAAGTCCAATACATCATCCATTGTATAATATGATGAATAGTGACTATGAGTCTATCCAAGGTATATCTCATAGGGGACTGATTATAAACGATGGAATGGAATAGCCATATTTCTAATGGTTCTATCCACAATTTCTCCCATAGGGAAACTATATCACTAGAGAGTATAAGAAACCTCCATAGAATCCCTTTAATAGAATGCAAAATCATCATCCCAACACATTGAGTAATAACCAACTATGCACATTGAGTCCATCCTTGGATCCTTAATATAGAACTGATGTTCTCTCCCTTCCTATATCATGTGAGATACATCAATCATGTAATATATCAATGAAAAGAATTTATATATAAGCACGCCATAAAATAAACATTTCATTGCCAAAATCTAAAATCCAATGAACATGGAATTATCATGCCTTTAATCACATTTCATCATGACATTTCAACATCCCAAACTATTAGCTTGGCCATGTTTAGTATTCAATTCAATCCATTAATGTAAATGGATTTATATTACAAGTCAAGCATGAATCACATATCATGGGAAAAGGATATAAAGTATAACTACAATATAATGTTAGAGGAATTAGGCTCAAAGGGAATCATCATGCTTCACCATTTATCCTAATTCTAATTATAATTAATTCATTTAATCAACCCCAACACACATGTGGTAATTTATCCAAACATGTTAAGAAAATATTTCATAAACATAAGAACAATGTTAAAGGCATGCACACAATACCATTTCCACTTGAAGAAAAATCACCTTATTTTGGGTTTCTATTTAAAAACCTGACATTATCTTTCTCAACAATTCGTTTTCTTCAATTTAAAGAGGTCACATTTTCCACAAGGCATAAAGGATATAGCACATGACATAATGAAAAGGTGAAAAGTATGGAATTGTTCAAGGTGACAAAATTAAAAAAAAATATAACAACTCTCATAAGATGGAAAGAACATTATATAATCCATACTTAAAAGATATAAACAAAAGGGAATAGACATGGAACCCTACCTCATTGAGAAGAACCATGTCAATCACTTTTACACTTGACATTTTCATCAGAGAAAACTCAAATTGTCTTATATCCACCACCATGTTTATGAAACTTTGCATATATAGAAGTATTGATAACCCCTATTTACATATTCAGATGTTCACAAGTATGTATAATTGGATCTTTAAATATGTTATTATACATACAAATACGTTTTTCCATTTACACATGGATGCATTTTTCATATATATACATAATCACACCTATCCTTATATATATATATATATATATATATATATGAATTCATTTCCATGGTTGAATAGTCAAATATCAATTTAACATACAAACATATATGCTTACCTATGCAAACATGACAAGTCTCCTTTGACTCTGAAAATTCTTAATGTTTTCAAGGACGAACAAAAAAACTAAAATAAATTCTAGGGACCATAAATCATCATAGAACCCAAAAAGGATGTGATATACAAAGCATCGGGAAACAATATACCTCATCCAGCACGGGAAAATCAAAATATATCCAAAACTCATCATCTTCACCAATGAACACTAAAACATATGCAAAGAAGTCTTGAGAAATGCACCACATGCCCATGCATCGGAGGAAAAACAAAAAGCCCTATCAACCATAACCATAGTCTTTGGCTGAACCATAATCAGACTATATGAAGAAACAAAACATCAGAAGTTGGAAAAAGAGGTATCCATGAAACAAAACATGAAAAATAAAAGAGCAAATTTGAAGATATTATGTGAAAATTGATAGAACAGGTTGAGCCAGAGGAGGGGAGTCATGCATGAACGAGGGATCTAGGGTGGGGAGAGTCGCATGATATGGAGGAGGAGAATGGTTGGTTATAGAGTTTTAATTTGTTTTTATTTTAGATATAATTAATTTAATTTTTATATAGAATACATTGTGCATGGGTTGGGTTACATGATTTGTAAAAATGTGTGCCCTCCACAGGGCACCTACAGAACCCTCAACGGGATGGATTCATGGTTTGGAAAACCATGTTCCAACTATATGGTGAATAGTGTGAGGGTACTTCCAAAGCTGAACTAACCATGCATGATAGTTGTATGTTTTAGGGGTACTGTTCACATACTATGTGTTTTACATTCTCACCTCTCCACAAGGCACAAATTTTTCTACTTGAGGATGCATGGTGGCATACTAAACATGAATCCTATGTAAAAAATCTTAAACAAGAAATTATAGAACACAGTGGTCTCAATATTCTATAAGACACATGTGGAACCTCTTATCCCTTCACCCAAAAAAATCATCATCATTAAGTGTTCCTACTCTCATAATTATGTTATGATGATCAATTTTAAAATTAGAGCATGTAGTAAATTTCCAATATTCAAATTCCCATGAAATTTAACCATGGATGAAAATATGAGATGTTACAATATCAAAACCCTTGATATTATCTTCCCCAACGAACCTTAGATAACTATTTAAACATCACCCAACCTAAAAGGGTAGGGATGTCTTATTAAAATGGTAGTTCTATGTTTCCAAATTCCTAATTATCCCCCAAGTATTCATTTAATTATATGGTAATTAATCCACCAATAAATGATCCAACGTTAATTGACAAACTAAATCATTGAAACTGAGCTTACCTAAGCCAGTATAGTTATGGACACAACCACATCATTTTCTCATTAAATAGATGTCCAATGGTGCTCCACGCCATATATATTGCTATTTGATGGGTCCATTTCAGTTACATAGTACCACCACTATTAGAATTGCCTAAAATGAATTCACTAATGATCATAGAAATTCTCCCAGAAAATTTTCAATAATAGGATGAACCCAGATTTTTTCAGAGCCCATAATAAAAACCACGCTACAAGAGGCAGTCATATCCCAATTTACCAAACTGAAACTGGTTTCACATGATTTCCAAGAAGAAAATTACAACCTTAAAACCACACTAACCTTAACCAAGAGATATATTTCAAACAACTTCATATTACCATACACATTTATAAAGATGGATAACAGGTCCAGCCACCTCTTTCTAACCATGTTAAAAACGACAAACATAGATGGGTGACATATTACAATTGAACTACAATTCCATTATCTAAGGAATAATGTTTTTAACCCAAACACGTTCACCAATGCTCATACTTCAATTCCGATGGATATCATTAGTCAAACCATCACATGAACATTTAAAATGTCGTGACAAAATTCAAACAGTGGGGAAACCCAGAACAATCACATAGGAATCAACACCCTTCTTTTTAAAACATCATCTATAATCCCAATAACAAGAATGAGATAACCACATATTAATGGAAATTTGATTATAAGAAACTAACAAATGGTACTCCATACTCCGGATTTACAAAATTATGTTTCTATATGGACAATATGTCCACAACTAATCATTTACTGTTTTAAGAGTGGAATCCACGCAATGGTCTACACAATGGAATGAATGGCTAGTTTCCATGATTTTGTTCATGCTACTCCTAATTGGGTATCCAAGTATCACTAAGGACTAACCATGCATTGACAAGAATAGTGTGTTAGTGTGGAAAAAAATGAAAACCACATAAATAAGACTATTATAATTTAATGATTTAGTGAAATGTAAGAATGACACTCTCGTAGTGCATCGAGGATGACATCATGATAAGGGACATGATTCTCACTAATCCATATTAAACTAACAAGAAAAAAAGTGATTAAAAATTAATATCAGTTGAACCACTACTGGTTTTTGTCCTTTCAAAGAAACTCAGCTTCACCTATTGACACACAATCATTAACTGATCACATGCATTTACCACTCGAGTCATCAAGTGATTGTCCAATATTTACACACCAAAGTCCATCTGAGACCATAGATGTTTTCAAAGGGTTAAGTAAACATCCAAACACATCTCATTCGTGCTTCTGAGAAATTTTAAACACAATTTAAAAAAAGAAATAATCAACACTTTAATGTAATACTAACTATTTCCCAATGGTATTATTTTTTTCTCCTTTTAAATTGTGTAGAGATTATTTAGTAGAACTAACCCAATGCTCCCAACATTATGATTGTATTAATCCCTGAAAGGAGATATAAAAAATCCTATCAGAAGATCACTGTATCATATTTCACTTTAAATAAACATGTGACACTCCTTTGAGTCCCACTCCCAAATGACAAGGAATTTATAATGAATATCGTAAACAACCTGACTTGCATTTCAAAAACACTGAGTCTCTTTTAATCCATCTCAAGTAATGGTATGATCTTGATTTGTCATATCACAATTCATTCCACTATGGTGTGTCAAACATCACATCTTGGATACTATCCATAGGCTATGAAACCTATGAATTCAAGAATTAGATTTTCCATATAAGGGATTCAACCAAGAGTATTATATATTCATAATACCTCTATCTTAGATGAATACATACCAAGTCATCCATCACTGAATAAAAGAAAAGGGTAAAGCAATATACTAAGTAGCTAACCATGCTTATAGAATGTATAACCCATTGAAGTTGAGAACTAATCGATTCACAAATACATAAAAAATTCAAGTTTTAAATTGAACACCCATCCTAATAAGTGTTTCATTCATAGGTACAAACAAGTCTTACAATGGAAAACGTCACTTGAACAACATAAAGCATCAGAAAACATAGGTAATTTTGAAAGGATTTTGTTTTATAAGGGTGATACCCACCACGAGCTCTTCTCTACCAAAAGTAAAAATTTCAACCCTAACACTATGCCATGCAAAAAAGGACATTAGGAATAAATTACTATTATTTATATTAAGCATATGTAGATTCCTACAAAAATTATCATGTTCCATTTCAATGAATTACTTTTGAAATTCCTCAGACTATAATTAAATGAAAGATAAGGCTAAGTGCATCAATTAAGGTTTCATTTTAAGGACATTACCTCGATTCATGTTTCATATTTGATCATTTAAAATATTCCAACCAGAACATAATTTACTAATCATAAAACAAAAAACTTTCTAACGTTTTCCATTAATTCTAGTTATAAAAATAAACAAGCTTATAAGGATTCCGTTTTTAAAATTTAACATTTATTGACATGTCTTCATTCATAAGAAATGGTATCACATATAACCATTTTAAACACAATTAATTTACTTATAATTTCTTACAATAGAGTAGATCAAATATATTTAATGGTATGTTATTAATAATGAAATGTATTTCCCAGTAATAATGCACAAAAAATTGGATATTGTAAATTAAACACATAAACCTATCATAAATTACCCACATGGGGTTTTATTCAAGGAATTTAAATGAAAATAGACCTACTAGGGCCCCATTAGACAACTTTTTCTTCAACTAAACGCAACCAAAACATTTAAAACATTTATATTTGAAAACAAAATTACATGTTTCATTTTATTTATAATTAACCATAATAGACCAACATTGGTCTTGTGTTTTATATGAAATAAGACACATTGGTTATTAAGCCCATGTAAAAGAGGAAAAAAATATTAATAAGGAACCCAATTGATTAAAGGTTAAAAATCAACAAATTTACATATATAATAGTTTATAAATAAATGTCTCATAACAAACAGTTCAATTTTATAAATTACAACATCAATTTATAAAGTTCCCATACACCTTATATAATAATGTACCCTTCCATATAATAGTAAAAATTTATTTCATCCCAAGCTAAACTAGAATAGACTCATGGAAATTAAAAATGCGCACACTAATAAGTTACATAAACATGTAATGTAAGAATGATTGGCTAAAATTTTCATAAGCAGTTGAAAACTGAGTATGTTATTTAAATTATTAAGATGGAATATTTCAAAAAAACAACCCTCAATAAACATAAATAATTTAATATAGCCTATCAATTAAATCTAGAGGGCATGGCATGTGCATGGAAGGTGAATTACTATGTGACTATCAAGATGCATAGAAATATTTCTCCTTTCCACAATGGACCAAGTGTAAATACTAAAATCACAAAAAATAGTAAACAATGAAAACTAATTCAATCAATTAAGGTGAAATCATAACAAACTGTATGATAGAACAATATAAAAAATAATCCAATCCCTTCCCACTTGGTCATTTCCCCATTGGTGGGGTGATCAATCACATACACAACTATTTACTAAGCACCAACTCATTCCTATTATTCTATCTACAAACCGAAAATTATAAGACAAAGGAAATATACGGCTCTGAAACAAATATATGACATCTTATCCCTATTGACCACTAAACTAGTAGTTGTATTGGTATCCACATTGTCTTACGTGTGGCTCCCCATATGCTAGATTCTTCAAAATAGCAATGAGGGTCTATAGTTGGAACGTTACAGAGGATATACCATCAGGACTAGAGTCTCACAATGGTATACTAATACTAAATCAAAAAACATTAGTGGAAGTAGTAAAAATAATAAGGAAATAAAAATAGTGGAAGAATAATTTAATAACTGACTAAAAAAAGCCAAATGAAATTATACAATGATGCCTATATGATGGATGATTCCAAAAGTAGAAGAAATAAGAATTAATAATAAAATTAAAATATTAAAAATAATTTCTTCCTAATGACTAGCTCAATGAGAATCTCAATCATAATCTATGTCTTGTACCCATAGCTCCCATGTAAACCCCACAACACATGTAATGAATCCATATACTATGAAAATAAATCTACTAGGTGTACGAAGTAGTTCTCGAACAAGGTGTGAGATATAAATGTTAGGAGGCTAGAACCCACAATGTCTAGACCGATCCCTTTCGTGCAACAAATAAATTGATGATATTTTTCCACTAAGTTTAAATGTAGAGAGATAAAAATTTAAATAATAGAAACATGGTCCGATTATTTAAATGGACACCCATCCCATAACACTTACTTCGACCTATACCAGATGTCATAAAATAGGTACCCATGCAATAATAATATGTATACAAGGACAAATTGTAAACAAGGAAAATTGAGAAGGACATATGCCATATATTGTTCTTTATCTTGAGGTATAATTAACATGTCATCATATAAGTGTTCTAGCAATGAAGGGTGAAACGTCACAAAAGCATAAGAAAACTCATATTAATAAAATTAGATTCACCTCATATGATTAAAAAAATATTCAATCTGTAAAATATAGTGGTGGAGTCCCTAGATTTTCTATTATGAACTAAAATAATCCAATTATCACTATAGGAACATCCAAGATAACCCAATACAACAGATTATGTCCAATGTGACCCATATGGTGTCCCTTTTACCACTTGAGGTATGGTAACTCTGATTAAGTTCTAGTTATCTCACATAGGGTACCAAATATCACCCATGAAAGCACAATAGCCATCGTGCCAATCGGTCCAACCACATTTAGTCCCTAGGGAACCAGTATCACGCCGGAGTATATGAAATAGCTAGAATGGTCCATTCCTGGAAGGACAAAGCATCGCCCCTAATGTGTTAATACATACCACCTGAGCACATTTAATCCATCCCTTTATCCATAAAATGGAAACCAATTCATATCCTTACCTTTATCATGTGGGCCACATCAACCCTGAAATATATCAAGGAAAATCATTTTTATATTAACATGACATCAAATAAATATCTAATACCCAAAAGCTAAATGCTATAAAAGTATGAAACTCCAATTAAAATTGTAAAAATAAATTAGATGCATGCCTAATGAATGAGATTCATGAAATTTATCATTAAATTATCATGCCATTTATCGCATCTCATCATGAAATTACAATATCCCAATATACCATCTTGGTCATACATAGTATACAATTCAAGCTATTCTAGAACATGGATTTATTCAATAAGCTCAAGCATAAATCACATAGTTTAGAAAAAGGTCATAAATGGAAATTAAAATTTAATGTAATAGGCATCAATCACAATGGATAACCTCTTGTTCCACCATTTATGCTGATTTTAATTATATCCAAGGCATTTAATCAACAGAAACTCAAATGTGGTAATTTAACCAAACAATCCAAGAAACTATGGCATTATCATAACCACTAAGTAATAGGCCTGCACATAACTCCTTTTTTATATCAATATGGCTTACCTAGTTGAGGGTTTTTATTAGAAAACATGAAATTTCCTTTTTTTTAATATCATTTTATCCAATTTAATGAGTTTTATATTACCACAATGCATAATTCATATAGCACATGATACAATGTATGGTTCAAAAGAATAAAATAATACAAGGTGGAAGATGATTAAAAAGTAAACATCTTTCCAAATATAGATGGTATGTAATGCAAGACATATTTAATAACACAAAAACAAAAGGGAATAAATAAGGAACCCTATCTCAATGAGAAGAACCAAGATGAACACTTTGGAACTTGTTGTTTTCATCAGTGACCACTCCAAGCCTCTCCTACCTGCCTCTCAAAATATGAACATTTTCACATATATATAAGTTCATCTAGATCCTATGTATATATTTGTATGGACATAAATATATTCAATGGAAACCTTGTATATGTTCTTATATATATATATATATATATATTCAATTCCACTTACTCCCATATGCATTTTCACTTATATATGTAACAACACCTATCCCCACATATATATATATATATATATTTCACTACCATGGGTGAATATATATATATAAAGGTGGAAATTACATTCATATATCCCTACATATGCATACGTGGAATGTCACCATTAACTTTGGAGACTTGAACCCACGTCATGAAAATTCACTAAAAATTACTAGGGACCATAAATCTATAATAGTCCTAGAAAAAAATTCTAAAAAATGTAGTGGGAGAAAAGTAACATCACGTAGAACCAAAAAAATTGTAGTGGTTATAAAAGTCATCACCTTTAGTGGAGAACATAAAAAAATAGATAAAGGAGTCCAGAGAGTAGAATCATACTCCCTAATATCAGATGAAAAACAAAAAACCAGGTCAGCATAACCCTATGCTTCAACAGAATTCAAATTAGGAAACAAAAAGAGAAAAAAAACTAGAAGAGGTAAGAGGATGGAGCCATGAACATTTCATTCAAAAATAAAAGTGAAAATAGGAAGAGATATAGTGGAAATTGATTAACCAAGGAGGAGTCTAAGGAGGGGAGTCGTGCACGGCCTAGGGGAATAGGGATTGGAATGTTAAGTGATATGGATGGATAGAAAGGGTTGATATGGTTTGTGTTTTAATTAATTTTAATTTTAATTTAATTGATTGAGTTTTTTCAAAAAAGAAACTATACACAGTTTGGGTAGTACAGTTTTGAAAACTGTGTGACATCCACTTGGTAACTTGATCACCCCACATGTGCTGAACACATAGTTTGGCACACCGTGCGCCAACAATGCTATGAGTAGTGAATGGATACAACCTTAGTGGAATTAATAGTGTGAGATAGTATCATGGTTAAGGGGGTTTGAGCACAGATTGTGCACTTAAAATTTTCACCTCTCCCAAAAGAGCATTGTCAGGTGCTGGGGGAAACATAGTTTTATAAAAACCATGGGCCCCGTGCAGACCTTCAAAAAATGATATTCTGGAACTCAACACTCCCAAAACTCTTCAATACCCATAAATAACATTTAATTCCATAACCCTATTCCAAAAACAACACATTTATGTGTTATTACATTCATAATTAAATTGTAAAGCTTGGTTTTATAAATATCCCATCTAAAAAACCAACAGTTAAAAAGCCTTTTAAATTACTCCTTTGATTAAAACATTAGATGTTGCATCATTAATCCCCAAAATATATAATTTATCTCTTAATTTATAAATTACAAATATATGAATACCATATTTATGTATTCTCTTGATACAATGATTAGAATAAAACATTATTGAAATCATACATTCTTCCTCATACCTTACAAAAAATAGATATTATTAGATATATTTACTAAACCAAAAATCGTGTAAACTCCATCAATGATAGAATAAACCAATTTATCAACAAATAATTAATTTTTGTCAAGGAAATATGTACTATCTAATTTAATTTATCAAAATAAATCATCTCATTATTCCAAAATCACTATTTTATCATCCAAAACATATTAAGGGTTATATTTCATTAATCAAACTACCATATTTGTAATAAATAAAATTTTAAGTACATCAACATAATTAATCAAATTATTTTAAATTATTAATGAATAATATATACAAAACAATCCTTATATATTTAAATATTCATATACTGTAATCCTTTTAATTTCAAAACACAAATATTTCTATCATTCTTCTTCATTCTCAAGCAATTAACTACACATAGTCTTTTTTTTATTCCTCATTACATTCATATTTTATTTTTAGTTACTTAATTACGATAAATATAACCCTTAACTATCCAACTTTTCTGACTTCTTTCATGATAATTTCCCCTATAACATTGATTTTCATAATTTTAATAAAATATCTATTTATTAATTGATTTTACCATCATATAACATAACACACTTACATCCCATAGAGAACCCAATTGAAACATTATTCTTATAAATGAGTAATGATAAATTTTATAGAAATTAAACCAATAATAATTCAAAATATTATAGTGTGATAATAAATAGAAAATTATATATTAAGAATTAGAAAATATGGATATGCTTGATCGACTTGAATGACTGCACTCATGAAAAAAGTAGTAGAAAGAAAACTTAATTTCAATAATATATTATTCATTTTGAAGATGGAAATACATAACATTGAGAGAAGGTAGAAGTAAATGAAGAATAACTGAATTAAGTGGTATTTATAGAATTTATGGGTCATATATGACTATTATAAATCAAAGTGTTTGAATAGTAATCTGACTATTTGGAATAGTAGACCAGTTGTTCAAATAGTAAACTCACATATTCAAGCATAAATTTAAATTTAGGTATATTATAAATAAAATGTATATATTTATATTATGGTATAATTAAATAAATGGTTTAAAAATATTAAATTTGATGTTGGTATTTTTATAAAATGTAAATTTTTATTAACAACAGTATATTTAATATAATAATTTAAATGAAACTTTATTTACATAAAATTGATTTATAATTTATGATATGTTTTATTATAATTATAGGATAATTTATTGATATCTTGATTTATTTTTTAAGGGATTATAAAATAGCTTATATTATTAAAATTTTTATTTTTCTATTAAATGAGGGTTACATTTCAAAATTAAATTTCTCATTTTTGAAATATTATTTTTATAAAATGAATTGTATTTTTGAAATAAACATTTTGAAAAATGTTTCTAGTGAATTTTTATGATTTTTCCTAAAATAGTTTATTCTGGTGAATAGATAAATATGATTATTTATGGTATTTAACATAATAAATGTATACATGAATTTTTGACCAATGGATGATGTTTTAATATCTTATCTTTAAAAATATATCATTATTAACATTATTTATTCAAATTAACCTCCAATATTTATAGTATTGAGAAAGAAACTAATAAGATGATAATAATAAAACACCCCTATACCACCAATATATACCCCCCCATCACTACCATTCTCCATACCCCATAAATGAGTTTTGGAACTTAAATATTATTACCATTTTTATTCCCAAGACTCTTCTCCAAATCCAAACATTACTGTCCTCAAAAAAATTCCAATTCCATGTTCATTACTAGGTCCTTCAATGAGATGATATTCGATAGGTAACATCGTCCATCCATTTATTTTAATTTCATTTATTTTTTCTAAATTTCTCTCAAAAATTTCACCCATCAAATAATAATAAATATATTATCATTTATTTAATATAATTTAATATTTCCTGTTGAATATCTCCCCCCCTCTCAACTCCTCTTATTCAATGAAATGAAATTGTTGTCAAAATTATAGATGTTTACCATTTCAATGTATATTATGGTTAAATCATACTTCAATATGTATATTATAGCTTGTTTTAGGTTACTGAACTATAAAACATACATAATATTTAATTGTATGAAATTAGTTTCTGATAAACTAAAAACAGCCAAAACAAAATAAATATTTTTCATTAGAATTATATCAAATTGATTATCTACACACAAGAAAAAAATTATGTGGGGGTATTTAATCTTATTTAATATCATTAATACCATATACTTTCACTCTTGTAGAATCATTCCAATTTTAAAATAAATTCTATAATTATATACATTCAAACAGACCATGAAACCTTGAAAATGAATGCTCCCAGAACAATAAAAATGAAATTTATAACTTGTAGAAATGGCGTCAATGGACTTACTAAAATCATATATAACAAAATACATGTATAATCAGTTTTGAAATAAGTAATTTTATAATGATATTTTATTTTATAGGATAATTGGTGTTTGTGTAGAATATATTAATACATAAGGTAATAGATCTTTCTGAATCACATAATTCACTAAATTTAAGTTCTCTATTTATCAGACTCAATTTTTTCACTTACATAATGTTATATAATTATTAAATATTCTTTATATCTTTTACACAAATTCATTCCGTTTATATTTAATATTTATTTTATTGGGATATTCATGTATTAATGGTTCTTTTCATAATTATTTTTGAAAATTTCATCAAAGGGAACTACTCTATTTTAATTCTATGTTTTAATATACCTCTCAATGAAATATTTTGAAAAATATATGATTTTAAAAATAACTCCTTATTATTTGGAAATCCATTTTAGATCAGACATGAATTTCTAAAAATTATTATTCTCCTACGCCTTTAAAATAATTATTAACTCTTCTCTTAAAACACCACATAATCGACACATTTCTAGGGATACTCTACCAAAACTATTATGAGTTTTCACATTATTTGAAAAATATTTATCATAATAAATGCTCAGAATTTATTTATTAATGTCCAATAAAATTTAAATCAATTATTTCAAGTATCCCTTTTTTATACTTATTTTGGTTATTCCTTATGAAGGATTATGATACAAATTTCATTCCATGGGTAACCATTAAGTTTATTTCAAATGTTTGATTCCTTGTGTTGAATGCATAAACTTGAAACCCTTATGATGTATTCTCCCAGATAGTTCTCTAATTCATTGGTTAGTGTTTAGTATCGTGACGTATCATGTGTGGGATTAGGGAGTAAGCATAATCCATCAAGGGACTTATTCCACCACTTGATATAGTCTTGGATGTTAACTTTGACTCGTGTTTTTGTTATGATAAATGATTCATCAACATCCGAATATTTCCATGATCATATGATTCTATGTTATATATGTTATGATTCCACATTTTTATTCATGATATGTTCCTTTTATTTAATCATGTTATGCCTTTTAACTCTTGTTCTGTGATTTATTCCCTTTTTTCTTCAATTATTATGATTTTAAGATTATCCCTTTTGTCTATGTATTCTCAGTTTATCCTATAGAGTTATTGAAGCTCAAATGGAGTTAGGATCTCATTATGGAGATTAATAAAATTATTTTTCATTCTAGTTTAATGTTTTCTAAATGTGTACCTGGTCTTACAAATACACTATACTTATCAATCATTAGTTTTTATTTTGTTGATAATTATGTTTAAAATCATGTAATAATGTTTGTAAAAGGCTAGGGCCATGATAGTTGGTTTCAAGGAAGAGTCTATTTATTTTTTATGATTCTGACTAGGAAACTTTAGTATTTACCCTATGGATAATTTTTCCTCCATGAATAACCTATGTTAATTCATAAGTAATCATAATTTAGTATATAATTATCATTTTTAATTTATTCCCTCTATGTTTATGGTTTCCTTTTTATAATCTCATTAGAATAGTATTGGAGAACTTTAATACTACTTTTATTCTCTTGTTTTTTCTAATGGTGGTGAATAGGAGAATCCATACTAACAAATAAATATGATAAGTGATATGATAACTTCCCTTATGAAATTTCATATATGATGGCCATGAGACCTCATAACATTAGGACAGTAATAGTATAACTATATCACGTTATGAAAAATAACACGAATCATGTCTAACACCATCCTTCTCCAAAGAAAGGACATGTTTTTTTCAAATACATTGTGAGACAAAGGCCTCTTATATTTAGTGGGTCTTCTGATTCCCTCAATGAGGAATCATGGAAAAAATCCATTGAGAATATATTTTCTATGTTTCAATACTCAGAAAAGGATAATGTTGTACTGGAGGTCAATCACATTGATAGTGAATCAGAGTAG
The DNA here is from genome assembly GCA_963277665.1 of Viscum album. NCBI lineage: Eukaryota > Viridiplantae > Streptophyta > Magnoliopsida > Santalales > Viscaceae > Viscum > Viscum album. The sequence goes on from OY728151.1 coordinate 797,869,087, forward strand.
TTGTTTAAACTGATTAAAAACCAATTTATGTAATTTAACTGATTCCATGGAATGGTAAAATTTTAAGTAAATATTTTCCATTAAATATTTTACTAATACACTCTATATTAAAATGGATAGGGAGTTCTTTAAACAAATGAAAAAAAGTAGGTGAATCTATTAGTGTGTAAGTGGAAAACATTACATGGATTTTAATATATTCCATTGTATTTTTAATAAACACATTGTAATGTGGATTTCATATTTATTGGATTAAATCTATGTATTTGAAAAGAAATTTGGATTTTAGACTTTCTTATCTAAGATGATGTTTTCCATTATTCTCTTAAGGTTCAAATAAATATTAGAGACTCTCAATTGTCTCATTGTAACAAATATAAAAAGTGTAAAAATTGAGTTTTTTATGGGAGGATCAATATATATATATATATATCATAATGGAAATAAAACCCAACATCCCACATGTCAATAGTGTGGAAACAGTCTTCCTTGTAGAACTATAATGTTAACCAATAGATTCTTCCAATGTGGAATAGTGGAGAATAATTATAATTATTGTTGAAGGAATTTGATGAAGCTCAATGATATAGAAGAACAATGTAACATTAAGATAAACACTCAGCCTCATGTGCACAGTTTCAACTGTAAGAAACATGGGAATAATGAATTTTAATGGCCTACATCTAGGGTTGTTAGACTAAATCAATAATAACAATCTCCAATATAGAAACAAAGGTAATATGTTATCACTACTGCTTATGGGAATCCTATAATTGATGTGGTGATAGGTACGATATTTATTCCTTAAAAAAGGTTGAATGTACTTTATTATTATGGTTCACCACATTCCATAATATCATTAATTTTTAGTAGAACTATCCAATAATCATCTAAAAATATGAATGTTGTTTTGTTTTTTAGAGAAATGAATGGAGAAATTATATTATATAAGGTATATAACTCCCCCTCAATAAATGTTTTTTGACTGAACCTCCCACGATATATATTCATACTTACATTTGTGTTGTATGATGTTATATTGTGTTTGGATTGGATATATTAATATATATCAAACATCAACTACGGGGAAATAGTTATCACTCATTATATCCCTAGGTATAACACAATTATTTACAAGTGTAAAGAGGAGGATGAATCTCCTTCAGAACCCCATCTCAAATATGGATATTGTTACCATATATTAAATCATATCTTTCTAAAATTAGTGAGATAAAGTATAGGATCATGAACAAATATATTCCCATTATGTGGTACTACACTAATGTGTTCTCTGAATAATTTCTTGATTTTACTCTAAAATTATAGGTAATGTTCTCAATTGAACTTATACATAGATATCTACCCATATCAATGACACCTTGTTTTATGGACACTATTGAGTTAGAGGAAATAATGAAGTTGTTACAACAGAATATGGACAAGAGTTTTATACACTCATGTGCTTCAACATGGGGTGTACAAGTCCTTTCCATCATGGTGATGAATGGATCAATGCATCTATAAATTGATTATGGTGATCATAAATAAATAATGATAAATAATTTTTATCACTTGCCAAGGATAGATGATTTGTTCCATTAACATTGTGGGGGAATTATTCCTATAAGGTGGACCTTCAGTTGAGATATCCCTTGTTAAAGGTGAATAAGGAGAATATTTGCAATTTGTCTTATCGAATTGGGTATGGAAACTATGATTTTTTTGTGATTCTATTTAGACACACTAATGCTCCAAATAATTCATGGAAAAAATTAAGAGTCTTTAGAGTTTAACTCAACAAATTAGTGTTAGTATTTATTGGTGATATTTTGATAAACACAATAAGAAAGGAGGAACATGGGGAGAATTTAAAGACAATGCTAATTAATTTTGGAAGGTAAAACAATATGAAAAGTATGGTAAATGTGAGATCTAGAGGGAATAATTATCATTCATGAGAAATGCTATCACAAAATAAGAAATATATGTAGACCCTTAAAAATAAATGTAATTAAATAGTGGCCCAATAAATCATCTGTAATGTAGATCCACCATTTCTTTAATCTAGCGGTATATTACTGATGATTTGTGTGGAACTTCTCATGATTTTCAAACCATCTAATAAAACTGACTCTGACAGTACTAAGGTTCTTCTAGACTAGTAAATATGTAGGATGCTTTAAATAGTTTGAAAAAAAGCTTATCATTGTATTAGTACTTACACTACCAACATGTGTAGAACACTTTTTAGTATACATCAGTGATTCAAAGATGGGATTAGGCTATATACTAATGTAGAATGATAATATGACGTCCTACACCTCAAGGAAGATGACTGTTCTTGAGACAATCAATTCGACATATGATCTTTAGTTAGATGTTGTGACTTTAGTTTGAAAACATGGTGAGATTATCCCAATAATGTGAATTGAGAGATATATATTGAACAGAGTATCCTCCAATATATATTCACACATAAGGATCATATTATACTATAGTGAATATGGTTAGAGAGTATTGAGTTTTATGACTATAGAATCAACTATAATCCACATAAATTAAATAATATTAATGATTCACTAAGTTTAAATGATCCTTTAACTTTATCAATGATGATAATTGTGAAGGGTCAAATATTCATAGAATTAAGATGGATAGACATGGGAATCATAAAGAAATTTAAATCATCAATCCTTTCACAAATTATTTATCAATAATTCCTTTTATTGAAAATAAATTATTCTCAAAGAGATGATTTCAAAATTTTGAAAAAGGTGGAATCTATAAGAAAGGGGATATCATTAGAGTTCAATATTGATGAGGAATGATTTGTAAAATTTTAATCTAAACTATTTTTTCCAACCAATTCAGATATAAATAAAGTGATTCTGAATAACTCAAATATATCAGCCTTCCCTATCATCATAAGAGCACAATGATGTATTGAGATCTACAACAACACTATTGGTGGGATAATATTATATAGGAGATAAAAAAATTTACCTCCAAGTTTATCTTATGTAAGAATAAAAATTCCTAAAAGAAAAAATTCTATGGGATTATTCTAACATTATCATAACTACGTGGAAATGTGAAAACATAACAATGGACTTTATCAATGGACATCTGGAGAGATCCAATGAAATAATACTATATGGTTTGTTATGGATGATTTATCAAAGAATTCTCACTTCATTAAAATTTAATAAGACATTTAAATTGATAAAAAATCATGGATATACATCTTAGAAGAGGATATGCTACATATAGTAACATTATCAATTCTTCCAAATCGAGATTTTAGATTTAAATTCTTATTCTGGGGAGTTTTTAAAGATCATATTCTAATCCAAGAAAGAAATTATAGAAAACGAAAATAGGGCCAAATCCATAAATGATGAGATTTTAAGAATATTTGAAAGAAGGAAGCTATTTGAGGCCACTGAGGATCAAGAATTGTGGATAGACAATCAATTCCAAATCAAAGCTCAGGGCTTCAACCAAGGCAAAATCACCTAAAAGGAATTCATTCAAATAATTGAAAAAATGGTTACTCACCTTGAAGAACTTATCAATTAAGATCCATACACCCAACATAGTACTATGCACGGGGAATTTAATAGATTGGATAACACAAATAATATTATTCTTTGGATTAATCATTTTGAGATATCTTGTAGCACGTAGTGGTTTTTGTTAATGAAACTATAAATTCCCACTTTTTCATAATGTGGATAAAAAAATTTATATTTTGTGGTGGTGGAAGAGCCTCCATAATTTTCTAAACATTGTACTAACCTTCAGTTCTTCTTGTCATCATTAAATAGATGTATAGTATAATACGACTATTTAGACACTAGAAGAAATGTTGAGAGAAACATCAATGAATTTTAAAAGAGGATGAGATCAATATATTACAGTCATTGAGTTCTCTTAAATCAATGGTTTCCACTAAAGAATCAAAATTTTACTATATAAATCCCATAATGGAAAAAAATGAAGAACAGTAAAATGTTGAGATAAAGTAGGGAAACATAAGTTTTTGGGACCTAATATGGTTGAGGAAATGATGGAAAAGGTAAACACGATTCAAAAACACATATGGGCTACCTGAAGTAAACATAAGATCTCTAAAGATAATCAAATATGAGAATTATAGTATTAGGTTGTTTCTAAAGAATTCATCTTCATATTGCTATGGATATGGGTCATGAGATTTTTAATGAAATGAAAACTATGTCTGAGGTTCATAATCCCTTTCAAGCTACTTAATCACATCAGAGCTATTGTATATTAATTAGAAATTACACCAATCATGTATCAAGTAAAATAATTATTCTACATATCCCTCATGAAGATGTACATTCTAGATCCCTCGTATATAATGAACCCATATGTGGTTTATCTAGAAAATGGTCTCTCATATGAGGAGAAGCTGGTGATCATTTTTAGAATGTAGAGATAAGGATATCATAATTGGACCACCCACATGGTCAAGTTCCTATGGATAAACCATAATTATTAATAGGTGGTCTGGGAATTGGAGGAATCGATGATGGAGAACTATCCTCACATTTTTTCTACTTAGTATTAAAAATGAAATTAAGAGGGAAAATATGATAAGGGGAAAGAATTTAATAACCAAAATTTTATCAATGGAATTTCACTTATTATATAAAAAAACACATACATCACATATATAACCAAATAGGAAATTATTCATAAAAATGATTAATGATACATTATTCAAAAAATAAACCAATATGATTTCAAAAGATTACAGCGAGATAATAAATATAATATAAGATAATAATATTGGGAAATATTTGAAATAGTTGATCCACTAGAATGACCGAACTAATGAACAATGTTTTAGAAATAAAATATAATTTTACTAATATAATATTCATTTTTAAGATTATAGTATATAACCATGAGAGAACGTATATATAAATTAAGAATGGATTAAATAAATTGAATTTATAGAAATTAATAAATCTATATGAACATTATAAATATAACTATTAAAATAGTAATATGACTATTAGGAGTAGTATAATGGGTGTTAGAATTGTAACACTACATATGAAAGTATAAAATAAAATTTAATTATCATATAAATAATGGAGATATATTTATATCATTGTATAAGTTAATAATCATTTTAGAAATAAAAAATTATGTTTTATTATTTTTGTAAAACAAAAATGTTTATTTACAATGTTATATTTAAAATAAATATTATGTTCATAAAAAAGACTAAAAATTTAATATCATTTATTTCTAATTATAATATAATTTTATTAGAACTTAATTATGTTTTGAAAGGGTTTTATAATCGATTATTACATTAAAATTAGTAATTTTCAAACAAGTGATGAATTTATTTTAAAATAAAATTCCTCATTTATAGAAATTTTTTCCATATAATATATTCTATCTTTTAAATTAATATTTTGAAACATTTATATGGATTTCTTTACCGAATAGTCAATTTTTTTTGAATAGTGAAATATGATATTTTGTGGTATTTAAAATAATAGGTGAAATACATGAATTTTTTACTAATAGATGATGCTAGAACACATTATATCGAAACATAGTTAACTATTAATTATATTTAGTCATATGAATCTTCAGAATTGACTCTCTTGAGCCAAAAATAATAAACTAAAGCATATAATAATCAACAACACCCCTCTCAACACCATATAAATACCACCCTGTAACCACACACCTTAAAAGGATTGTATATTTTCAATATTATTCCCATTTCTCTAACCGATACACCTCCACATTTCCATGTGCTACTTGTTTTTACAATATATAGATTCTTTGTTCCATAAGGGGTTATTCAAGGGTTTGGTTGTCAAGAGGTAACATTCTCAAACAATATCTTTTAATTTCATTTATTATTAATATTATCCAAAAATACATAATCCATAAATAATTAATAAATACAGAACCTTGTATATAATGAAATGTTTTATTTCTTATTTAATTTCATATTTCCAACTCTTTTCTTATATACTCTTATTCAATGAAAAGAAACTAATGTCAAAATTATGGTGGTTTACCATCTCTGTGGATATTGAGTTTTTGTTTTCCATTATGGAATTTAATGCTATTCATAAATTTTTTATTGTAGATAAAATATCTTATATATATTATAAATTTTATATTCTCCATATAAATATTTAAACATGATATTAAATAAAAAACTTGTTTGTGACGATCTAAAACCCACAAAAAACATAAAATTTATCATTGTTATTTTATAAATTGAATCAATATAAATACAGAAAAGAAACTGTTATGTGGTACCATTTAAACTAATCCAAATGAACTAATAACATATAGTTTTACTAATGTATATTTATTCACATGTGAAAAGAATATCTATAATTTTATACAAGTAAAACTTTCATGAAACCATGAAAATGACTGCCCCTAAAACGATGAAATTGAAAATTATAACTCATCTAACAGGTAATAAATGAACATAAAAATATAAAAATGAATAAAATATTTGAATAATATGTTCCTAATAAAGAAATTAATTAGAATAATTTCAGTATCCCTGAAATTATGTGATATTAAAGAACACATTCAAACATAAGATAAAGGATCATTCTGAACCTCTGTATTTTCTTTTAAATTATGTTACCTCTTTATCTACTTCAATGTATCACTTAATTATTATTATATAAATATTATATATTATTTATATATTTCTAACACATATATATCATTTTTATTTAATCTTTAATTTATGGGGATATACATGTATTCAAGGATTCATTCTTAATGCCTTTTGAAAAGCCGATTAAAGGGAACGACTCAATTTTTATTGTCACTTTTGAAGTACCACTCAATGAAATGTTTTAAATATTATATGATTTATAAAAAAAAACTTTTTATTTTTTTAACCTTTTTAGTTAAATTTTATATTCATTTAAATTTTTATTCTCTTACCACTTTTAATGATTCATTATATCTTCTCTTAAAACCCCGCTTAAGAGTAACATTTCCGAGGTTTTATAACAAATATTTTTCAAATGTTTTCTTTTTTACATGACATAATTTTTCATTATATTGGGCTATTTTTATTTTATTAATTTTCATTTATGATATATATATCTTATTTAATTGATACCATTGTTATAATACCTTTAGTTATTCCTTGTGTAATGATTACAATGGCAATTTCTTTTCATGGGTAATCCTTATGTTTTTATATATTTTTTAATTATTTATGTGTTACACATATGTTGGACCATGTTACAATGGGTGAATGAAGACAAATCTACAATGAATTGGGAAATGTTTAGTCTCATTCATTTCCGTGTATGGTATTGGGGAGTAAAACAAATCCACTGGGTGTTTTTGTTCACAATGTGATATAGTGTTGTAAGTTAGAGTTAAATTAGGTTTATGTATTGTTATATGTCGTTACCACATTCCAATATTTCTAGGATCAAAAGATTAAATATATTATATGTTATGTTTCCCTATGATTATTCACAATAAATTCCTTTTATGAAATCATGTTATACTTTCTAACTCATGTGTTATGCTTTATTCCCATGTTTAGTCCCTTACATGGATTTTTAGATCATTAATTTATGCCTTTCAATATCCTATCTATCCTATGCAATTATATGATCTAAAATAGTTTTTGGATATCATTATGGAGATTAATAAAATTATTCCATATTATAGTTACTTTTTTTTAATTAAGCACATAGTCTTTTGAAGACACTATACATTTTGATCTTTGGTTTTTATTTCATGGATATTTATGATTAAAATAATGAAATAACATTTGTAAATGGATAGGGTCACTATATTTGGTAGTAGAGAAAGGCTTAGTTATTTTTTCATATTGGGACTATAAAACTTCAGTTAGAACCCTAGGTATAATTTTATCACCATGGATAAACAATGATGAAACATAGGTAATCATACGTTAATAATTATTTTTCATTTATAAATTATGCATTATATGTTTATTGTTTTCTTTTTATATGACATTGATAAAAATATTAAATAACTCTAATTCTATTTTTTCTCTTTGTTTTGTTAATGGAATAAAATATGAGAACCGATACTAATAACTTCTGTGATAGATAATGTGATTATTATCATAATGAAATTCCATAACTACTGGGAATGTGATATTACATTATCATTATTTTACTATACCAACTTGATCATGTAAGAATAATAATGTGAATCATGTGGAACAACCTCCTTACCCAAAGAATGAGAAAGAAGTGATCAAATCTATTATGAGATAAATTACTCATATCTTTAGTGGATCTTATAGTCCCCACATCACATAATAATGAAGTAATTCCATTGAGAATATATTATTTGTTTGTAGGTTATTAGAAGAAGATAATTTCACAGTGGTGGTCTATCATTTCTATGGGGAAGTTTCATAATCCATCCTATATACCCTATTAACCTAATAAAAAATATAGTTATAACAAATCTCATAGGGCGTTCTCGATCCCTATGGGTTATAAACTAGAACCTATCATAATAAAATATTATAGTGGAATGAATTTTCCATATACATAGTGGATGAATGATCAAAACATCATTTTGCATACTAGGAAACTCCACAGGGAGAAGTGTAATAGATGTCGAACAGGTATGAAAACTAAATGGGATACCACAAGTACGAGAAAATTGGAAAAAAATTATGTCTCAATAGACACAAATCTCCATTCCCAAGGATCAATAACTACTACCTCCTCAAAATGGTGCCTTATCATTTCTCAATGAATATAATATACAAACACCCAATGGAACAGGTTTAGTGTAAGGTAAAATCCCTATAGTGTCTCAACAATGATTCCAGAAGTTGATTAACACATTTAATTAAAAATGTAAATCATTAAAGTTTTAAATAATCATTAATGGTACTTAAAAATCATATTAAAAAAATTATTTACATTTCAACAATAAAAAAATTTAATTAACCTCTAAATAAACATTTTTATAAAAAAAATTAATATAAATTTTTAAGGAAAGTGTATAACATTAAACAACAATGACATATACTTAAAATACAAACAATGAGAAACATGGACATCTGCCAAATGGTATAGTAGTTCCAATATAATAGATACTCATACACTCAATGATGAATCATGTAATTAAGGGTATACACAAATCCCTTTGGCACTAGATAATAGGAATCATAACTATTCCAACGTGGATCTGACCTGATACACTATATTTTATTTCATTTGAAAATAATCCAAAAATACCCACCGCAACAACCCTCTAAATACATAGGCTTTCATGTTCTCTAATAATAAACCATGATGGGAAATTTATTTTAATACTAATGAAAATAAAATTCATCCAATTACCCCATTTCATATATTCCAATTTCTCTTTTAAAACCATTACATTGATTTTTAACCAAAAAATGTCTTTTTTACAATATAAAACCAAAGAGATTCTAAAAAAAGAATTTTAATTCATTTTTAGAAGTACCATATAAAACTAAATTGTATAAAATATATTTAATCAAATAAATTTCAGAATTAAAATTTTAGAATTAAATTTGACAATTTAATAAAAACAATTTCCATCCAATTTCACTACACACCCAAATTCAATGGAATTGGGTATTTTTTCAAATTTTATGCAAAATAAAATTTCAAATCCATTAATACAATAAAATTGAGTTTTTAACAAAATTATTGAAATAATGATCAACTAGTTGATTTTTAATCAACCAGTTTAGGTCTAATCTAATAGGCCATTCAAAATGGAACAACCTATCTCATGATCACAATATCTCAAAAGGAAAATCCCAAATTTGGAAAATCCAATTTGAAATATCTAAAATGAAGAAACATGAATCAATCATATATATAATATCCAATATTTCAAGTATTAGATACTCCAACAAAATATATATCTACCAAATCATTTTGATGATAGTGGAGGGGGTTGGAGAAAGTGAAGGAGAAGAGAAAACCTTGCGTGCATAGATCATATGTCATTGGAAATTCATATATTTGATTTAGTGTTGGTATAGAGGGTCAAAAATCAGTAATTGGGAGCCTCCATGGTAGAAATAATTTCTAGGGGTTCATAGAGCCCCATCTGGTACCTAAATAAATGGTTTCTAAATTTTAAAAATACAATTCGGATTAGAAACCTAGTATTAATAGTTTACAAGGCAGTGCCACATAGATTGACAAACCATGTGCCCTAGAAATGCACCAATTCTGATGGTGTTTTATGGTTTTTCTAAGACTGGAATATAGTTTTTTTCAAACTGTGTTCTATCCATGAAAACCCATATTTATTGGGTTTGCACAGTTTCTATTGAGAGGCTGCGTAGTTTTGGAAATTCATTCGCCAATCATGCACATCCCTAAAAATTAAAAAAAATTAAAAATGTTAGTAGAGTAACCATTAAATGAATCCAAAACAATGAATTGTTGAAATTTAGGTTTATTAATATTTAAAAATATAACAATATGTTACAACCACCCCAGCATATAAACTTTTTGTGTCCATAATTCCTACTTAGATGCTCCATATCAAAAAGATGAGGTCACTGCTCTCTCGTCAGTGCCTCCCTCTACCACCTTTCATGAGGATCCGAAACAAGCTTCCATAGTAGTCAAAATAGAGTAATCATACTCCCTTGAATTTCTATGGTTTCAAATTCAACAATCCTCATTGGATTCTCAATCACAGATAAATTAGTTTTGACCTCAACATTACTATACCTCATAAAATTGACATGGATTAGAAAGATACTTTCATAACTGCAATACATGGAACATGTTGCATATCAACACCAACAATGGATGAAGTGATAAATGGAATCAAAAATTACCTACCTAATCAACAACCTTAAAAGGTCCAATAAAATGTTGAGGAATCATCGCTTGCCTCTTAAGCCGTCGATGACCCAAATGGGGTGAATATTTCAAAAACACCAAGTCACCAAATAAAAATTCCAACGGTTTGTGAAAATCATAAAAATAAGAATTATACCTACTCTCTTCTATTAGAATTATCTGATGAATCATATGAATTTTTTCGTTTCTGTCTTTAAACAATATTATACCAACAATGTAACTCTAACTAATTTCAATCCAACACAACAGAGATCTAAAGGGACAATCATACGAGGACTCAAATAAAACCATTCTAATTATGGACTATTAAATATTTTTATACAAAAATTAAAACACACCAAAATGATCATACCACGTCCCATCAATGTCAACGATAATGGAACAAAGAATATCCTTGAGAATATGTATATGTCTTTTCATCAGGCCATCCGACTGAATATGGTATTCCAGACTCAAAAAGACATGAGATCCCATTTCCTCCTAATAACATCTCAAAAGATGATATGTGATCTATGTATCACTATTATAGATTGTAACATATGGAACTATATGGAAATGAACAATCTCTTAAACATAAGTATTTCCCAACTCCTTGACTTTGTATTTGTGAAAAATGGGTATAAAATGAGACGATTTAGTTACCCTATCGATCACAACCCATATCACATTATTTTTTCTATTAGTACACATCATCCCAACCGTAATGTCGATAGAAATATCACCCCACTACCATGTCCATACTTAAAATGGATGAAGAAAAACTAAAGGTTTTTTGTGCTCATCCTTGACCTATTGGCATGTATAATGACAAGTGAGAAAATTAGCACAACCCTTTCTCATCATTGATTCAAGAATAATCACCACATTTCATAAAACATATTCATGGTTATTGGTTGCAATACCCACTAGGAATTATTGAAATCCCACATGATATCTTTCCTAAATAATGAAGGGACAAAAAATGATTCATATTGCATAGAACTTATTTAGTGGAGAATGCCCACATTTCCATGGTCTCCCCACTATAAAAAGAGTTTATAATTATACCAGAAATACTCATCATGTTGTTTTTCCACAAGAACCAATTTGAGATGAGAAGATGTCAACAAAACATCAGCCTGGGAAACATTAGTATATGATTCGTAGACTCTAATATGAATCATTGAAAAATGATCCATCAATTTCTACTCTTCTGAATATTCTTTCTCTGCTTGGGTTGAAATATTCCTCCTTAAAGCATTTGTTACAAAATTCCCTTTCCATAAGTATTGGGAAGGTCTAAATCAAAATATTTCAGGTATTACAGTGAGATCCTCAAAATGAGATTAATTTATTCTTCAAATAATATATAAGTCATGATATTTTGGTAGGAATACACAGTAATACTTTCTCCAAAGAGGTAGCACCCCCAACACTTAAGAGAGTGCATCATAGCTGCATGTTCAAGGACATGGGTCAGGTAATTATTATCATGTGGCATAAGATAATGAGATCCATAAGTAGTGACTTGATCATAATTCAAAATAACACATCTCAAACCTAAAATCAATGCATAAAAAATACCACACAACCCTACCCATCCTCTTTATGATTCTACAACGGAACAATAGTCAAAGATGTTTAGTCTTTGGAAAAAAACTCTGACAATTTTCATCCAAACAATACATTACTCCATTCTAATATAGATCATTCATCAAAAAATCCAAATTTGATAATTACTTAACAAACTAATGATAATATCAAACTAAACCTAAGAAGCCTAAATCTTAGAAACATTTTGCAGATGTTCCCTTTTCACAATAGCTTTCACCTTGTTAGGATCATCTAAAATACCGTGTTTTGAGAACACATGTCCCATGGTTATCACTTATTGAATCTAGAATTCACATTTTTTATTCTTTGAATAATATTAGTGATTTATGAAAAATTCCATAACTACTCTCAATTGAAACACATGATCCTCCTAAAACAAATAGTAATCAAGAATGCTATCCAAAAATTCTACAATGAAAGTATCAAGGTACTAATGTAAAATCCATTTCATTAAGTCATTAAGACTAATCGAGAATTTTTTAGACCAAATGGTATGAAAAGGAACTCATAATTTCCATTCCTTCACTAAAAGGTGGTTTTAAGAATGCCAGATTCTTGTATTTTCAACTTATGTTAACTAGATCAATGTTCAATCATCAAGAACCACTTTTCCCCTATAAATTTTTCAAAAAATTCGTCTGTACATAAAATGGATATTTTTTCTTTACTGTGACTCTATTGACTTTTTGGTAATCAACCCAAAGTCAAATTGAACTATAGTATTTCTTAACTAAGATAAATAATGCCGCCCAAGGTGAAAAAATACTGTGTATAAATCCTTTCTCTAGATGATCGTCCTACAGAGTCTTACATTATTTCATTTCTGATAGTTCCATGAAGTAAGAGTGAATAGATAATTGTTGAGTACTAGACACTAAATTTGAAGAAAACTATACCACCTTTATTAGTGGAAACCTATAGAATATAGAAGAAAAACATTGGGAACTTGAGAAAAATTGGAGGTAGATCATTGCTCAAGGATTCACAATCTAGATCAAAAAAAATATGACATTACCCAACACTTGATAAGATTTTATGGCTCTACTCAACATCAAGTCCCATTATCCTTTAAAGATATGAAAAACCCCATCGAGTTCAGTAAATGAGACCCATAAAATATAAAAATCAATACATGATTTATTGACAACAAGTTAATCCATCCCAAAAATAATATCAAGAAGTTTTATGTTGAGAATATGAAAACACAAGTGGTGCTATATAGAACATTCTATCTCTCTATACCATACGGTGATGTAATATCCATCACATAAGATAAAATATCCATAGTAATATTTAACAGATTCATGATCAATTTGAAATAAATGAATGAGATACACCAATATCAAATAAACAAGTCACTAATAAAAAATCTATGGTGATAGTACTTATCATAATTGTGGGAACTGAATATACTTCCATTGGAGACTAATCAACTTCTTGAAATGTATTTATTATGGATTCCAATGGACGATAGCCCTTTTTACATGAAGCATATGATAACACAGTATTTTTAATAGGATTTTATGATCATGTTCCACTACATGGAGTTGAAAAGGCATTAAAGAACTTCTACATGTGACATAAGAATGTGAATGCTCCATATAACTTGGGTGCCTCAATGCATACCCTCTTTGAGGTCCCTGATTTTTATTCTAGTAATAAGTCAACGAACATCTTCCAAGAACTGAAATACGTTAATAATAACCTAATTTTTAGGATCACCATGTGAATCATCACACATCCTATTTCCCTTAGAGGAATTTATACTACCATTGAGAGTGAAAAAAAATCATGTCATCCTTGAATTACCAGCCTTGTCCATTTCAACCATCAATTCATTATCTAGTAAATCAACATGAGAATGAAGATTCAAAAAGGAAACATGTGAATGAATACTAGATAGAACTCCCATCTCAAACTTTCGAGTCTTTATTTTTCTTATTTGATACAATATCAATTAAAAAATGCACGAGATGATCAAAATTGTTTTCAATCTCTATCATGGTCTAGAAATCATGCTCATGTTTAAATAACACAATGGCCTTAGTTAATATACATGACACTATATAGAATAGGTTAGTGAAAATAACCTTGAATTAATTCTACTCTAATCTATCATGATTCATTTTTATCATAATTGAGTCCCACAATCTCTTTCGAGGTCCCTCCAGCAAGAAAGTGGAACACATCACCATTATTTAATTGGTTTCCATTGAGAACTCAAAAAAATTCACAATCATACACCACAATTTTTCAGAATCTTGAGGAACAATTTATCCTTTCAGAAATTGTGATTTATATTGAAGTAAATCATGAGAAACATTCACTATGGTATCCATTTGAGGTTCCACAACTGTATATTGAACTGAAATAGATGAAGGTTCCCATCATGGGATCTTAAAAAGTTCACACAATTATATAAACATGACTCCGGTCCATATGTGGATTTTCACATTGTGGTTCATCAACAGCTTCCTTTTAGATCATATTCACATATCTTATTGGACTCATGTTTCTACCTAGCATTAGTAAAAAACACTGATGTTTTCATATTAGCACTAAAATATTGAAATAGGGGAAATTTATCATAAAAGATTGAAAATATTATATTTATTTCAATATATCCAAATAAAATGTAGGGAAAATACTAGAACTTATCCTCAAGACAACTTTCACAAACCACCACTTTTTACTTATGTCTCATTAGAGTGAAAGTTCCTTAGGCACTGAATCGTAACGACATCCTACACCCAGAAAATATTTTTAAGCTACATACTGACGTCAAAGGATAATACAAAACCAACATCTTGTAAACCAATATTTCCCTAAAAATCTCGGATATCCTTTTAATGTAAAGTCCCATAAATTCCATATATTTATTTTTAAAATTATTTGGTATTATTACGAGTCTTTATAAATGAATGGAAATTTTTCGAGGCCTGGTGTGCCCGGAATAGAATTTCGAAATTTTATTAAGGTACACCCAATAAACGTGCCGATGGAATTTTCTATATTTTTAATTGGTTCTTGGATTAAAAATTTGATGTCATAATTGAATTTTATGTGTCAATATTTTCTTAAGGGAGGATTAACTTCATCCGTAGTAGGTCAGCAAAAGAATATAGTTTTACAAAAAATTTAAAGTATAATAAAATAACAAAAAAAATGTTATTTTATTTTTCTACCAACTTTTGATTGGCGGTGGTGGGACCACTGGGATGTCATGACATTTAATGGATTGACTCTTCTGTTATGTAAACACACCTTTGAGATTTAAGGGGTTCATTAATTAAAACTCATTAATGAACCTCATTAATTATTACGATGTAACAATCAACCTTCCCCTCTATTTAAATGATGCTCGGGATAAGGTTTTTGAAACATAAATGAGGATCCTCGAATGAAGTGTCACGGAATCTTACGCTAAATAAGAATACAGGCTTAGATGGCAACAATCTAGGTATCATACAGGGATAGATGAACCACGATGACTTCATAAAACATGGATTCTTCATCTACAACCGCGATAACTCCTCCATATTTGAGGTAGGGTTTGTTATTAAATTCAATTAAATTATCAATTCATTTCATCGTTCTTCAAAATCATGAAAAATGTGGATCAACCAAAGCATGTTGATCTGTGATTCGTAGGAAATTTTGGAAGAGATGAATGGGGACTAATCATTATCAAGGGGTTGTATTTATTTAATATCCAATTGATATAATGCTAATGTAGAGGGAGCAGGAAAAATTAAAAAGGCTTGGACCCTCCTCCACCTTGGTTTCTGACGAGTTATTTGTGGGAAGATTTCTAACTAAACAAAATCTTTAATTTGGGAGTCATGCAGTGATCATAGCATCCTAGGTAGCTTGTAGGCATGTTTGGAAGGGAAAACGGACCACTGGAGCTCACCAGGTGGCTTGTGGAAGCCCCGTAGGTGCGACACCTGTGTGGCGATGCCGGTGACCGGTTTTGGAAGTGAAAATAGCGGCCGGCTTCTGAAAACCATGGAAGAGAGGTAGCAACCAGTGGTGTTGCGACGGATGGACAGGTCGGTCGGCGTCATCTGGCCACAGGTGCAGCTAGAAGGCGCGTCGTCGTGCGCCGCAGAATTTTCCCTGAGGCTTTGAAGCCGCAGCGAAGAGGACATGATCCCAGCGAGTCCCACTGACAGTAGGATGGCACCATGTGGCATCGACGATTGAATAACCCGAATGGAATAGTCTTTTGGGATGGTGAGAGACCACCCAACTCGCAGATCATCCCAGCCCCCAGGTCGGGTCACCCGGCAGGCCATGCCCTGATGAGGTGGGGCGGGCCGGTCCATTGCCCATCCCAGTCAGGTTTTCCCTACTAATTTTGTCTAGGTCAGGTCAAACCCAGACCCAGGTCGGACTTGGGCCAGGTTGGGTCGACCAAAACCGGCTGGCGTCGGCCTAGGTCAGGGCAGGTCGGACCGAACCCGCTTCTTTTTTGGCCAAGATAAGCTTCAAATGCCATATTTCACAAACCAGATGTTTTTTTGATGAACATTCATTGATGATGGAATCCATGGAATGAGATGGCCCTTTTGAGACACTCCACCTGAGTTTTGGAGAATGTTGGAGTATGGCTGGATGGGATCGAACAAGAATCCAATCGGGCCCTCGGCACTAAAAAACCTATAACTCACTGACAGGGCATTCGATTTACAAGTCGTTTGTCATGTTGGGACCCTTACGACAAGTAGGTACTTTGTTTTACCCCATTTTGGAACATTGTGGATGTTTAGGCATGTATGAAATCTTGAGATGATGATAGTACAAAACCCAAGCACACCGAGTGCGGGGAATCCAATGGATGGATGTCAATTGAAGAGATACCCAGTGTGGATCAGCACCATAGTGAACCTATGTGGATCAGCATCACAGAGTCACTATTTGGATCAGAATCATATGGAACCTATGTGGATCAGCATCATAGAGACCCTTTGTGGATCAGTTTCACAGCGACCCAGTGTGGACCAGCATCATAGCGACCCTATGTGGATCAGCACTCTAGCGACCCTATATGGATCCACAGTATGAAAAACAAGGAGAAACAACCTTAGAGCTACCCGTCATGAATCAGTGATATATGAAAAAAAAATTAATTAAAAATATAACATCTTCTTCATGGTTCAGTTTTGTAAACATCCTATTGGAATAAAATGATGTAGCATAAGACTACTCATCTTTATACCTGATCTCTGAGAAGTATACCTGGTTTGAGCTAGGTCTTTTTTCTTTGAGATTTTTAGTGAGATAATTATTTTTGGATTTTCATTGTGGTATTCTAGGAGACCTTTGTAGATCTCATGGTCCCTACTGGGTATTTTTATACTCACCCCTTCGCGGGATTCTCCCACACCATGTTGTGTCATGGGCAGACAACAAAAAATTTGGTTGAGAATTAGAGAGCTTGGATCAGGAGGTACACAGAGATGACTATTTGACGTACAGAGCTATGGAGACAAGATGTACCTACCCTTCAGGTATGATTCTTGGTGGTCGATCTTAGGAGATATTTTTTGTTGTAGTTGTATCTTTTCAGTTGGGCTAGTATTACAACCCCTTTACACTCAGTACAAACTTTTACAACTACTGTTTTACTACATGATTTTCATCTTGTCATATACTTGTTTAGTGTGTTTCAGGATTAAAGTAAATTCCTTCCCACATTTAGGGTATGACTTTTTGGTGCTAGTCACCCACTCCTATCCTATGGAGGGTGGGCTTGGAGTAGTCATGACATGGGCCCCGGGGGATGGGTCGTGACGATGTGGAATCAGAGGAGTCGGTTATATTGAAGAACTAGGACTCTAATATTTCCAATGGAGCAATAGTGTTTAGTGTTTTGAGTGTGGTTTTTAGTTCGAGGAGTCCACCATTGGTGTGGCAACCAAAGTATCCATGCACTAGGACACGAAATTCTCATTTCCGACTCGGTGCAAGAAAACAGTGATTCCGTGTGTTTTGGAAATGTTTTATTTTTTATCTCTTTTGAGTTATCTCCCTAGGTATAGCTTTTTATCCATAGTGCACTTGTTTCTTTTTAGAATGCCAACATGTAGAAAGCCTTTGATGATTAATGAATGAATTCACGATGACGGACTACCGAGCGATGAGGCTTTAGTGTAGGGCCCACATACATCGATAAACCCTTCAGGTGATGCAGCGAAAACACCACTACATGATGGGAAATAGTTTCCACCATCCCCCCTAGCGGATTTTGTATGATGACAGAGAGTGTTGCACGAGTTCCAGTGGTAGAGGCCACCAATGTTTCGAGGTGAGATAGATCCCCAACCAGTTGAGTACTGGTAGGAGGCTATGGATAGTGTTTTCCACCTAGTTAGGAAACCATCAGAGCATATGGGGATCCTAAATGCAAGTAATTTCTAGGAAATGGTAGGGAAAATGTGGTTCCTGGCGCTCAATTTACAGGACTAGGTGACCCTTTCCTGGATAAACTTCTATAGCTTCTTTATGTAGGATTTTGTTCCAATGACACTATGCTCTATGCGTATTGACATGCTTCTGGACTTACAGTAGGGCATCCTAGTAGTAGCCAAGTACTCGGCAAGATTCACTGACCTCTCGCGCTACTCAACCGACATGGTACACGACCCTTTCATTAGATCACATACAAATGAGCAAGGTCTCCGGCGGGAGTTTTGACCGTCGATGATATCACTCAATATCCCGATGCAAGCTAGAGTGCTTGAGTGAGCATTATTGGTGAAGAGATTATTAGCTGAGCAGGCACAAATGGTGAGAGCCACCACCAGATGATAGATAGCTTAGTCATCTACAGTAGGAATTAGGTAGATAGCCCAATGGTCCAAGCAGGCCAAGCCTTTCAGAGGATAACCCTAGGATTTGGGGTTAGAGGTGCGGAACTCACGAGGTAGATTAGGCCAGTAGAGGAGCAGATAGTGCATCCCGTGTGGTGGAAAGGTCCACATAGATTACGACTACCCGACCCGCCATACCGAAGATCAACATATTGTTGAGGGACCACTGATCCAGAAGATGATATTCGAGTGGGGAGATCCATATTATGGAAGATGTGGAAGGGGTGCAGGTCATGCAGTAGACGGTGGGCATCACTTTGATGTTCAACCACCACCACCTCCTGGTGGTCCACAATGACCACAGGGAGCCAAATGACATGGATGAGCTCAACATCAAGCAGCTAAGGCCTATGACTATAGTACTATAGAGATGACGCAATGCATGATCTGTGTCTACTTCACCCTAGCTATAGTACATAAATACATAAGTTCCAATCACTATTTCATTGCCACGACTCTCGTTTGGAGCTCAGATATTTCAGTAGATCCATTGGCTCGATCCATATAATTACAGACTCTTATGGTAGAGGATTCAATGATTAATCATGGGTGATGGAAGTATGAGCTTACTCTATGAGGTGAGTTCTTTTGCAGTGATCTCCTTGTAGCACATCGAGGCCTTTTGATATGATCTTGCGTATGTACTGGTTATCCACGGTCCATACTCAGATTGAATTTCTTAGGTGCAATGTGTTGTGTGTCCGTAAGGATGGGATTTTCTTTTCCTTCACCGACGAGAAGGGAACCATTGCTCCATAATATGGACTCTCCCAGTAGAGGGTGCAGCCAATCACTCATTAGTTGGCTAGTCGTACCCTAAGAGTAGTTCACATGAGGATTCTATGTTATCCTGTAGTGTTGGACCTGTATGCTTATATCTTTCATGAGGATGTTCCTGGACTACCTCCTCAACGAGAAGTAGAATTTTATATCGACCTATACCCCAGGACAACACCAATATCTACACCAGAATATCTGATGTCTCCCATGGAGTTTTGTGATTTTCATCACAGTTGGTGGAATTGTAGTGGATTCGGTTTATATGACCCATTATTTTCCACGGGAATCCCCGATTTTGTTCTCCAAGATGGAAGATGGGAGTCTATGGCTTTGTGTGGACTATCAGTGCCTGAATAAACTAACTATAAATAACAATTATCCACTCCATGAATTGATGATCTCTTTGACCAATTGAAGAGAGATCAATGATTTTCAAAGATTGACCTATGATTAGGCTATCATCTTCTCCGACTAAGAGATGATGATGTCCCGAAGACAACCATCAGATGATTGTATGGCCATTATGAGTTCTTGTTAATTCTCATAAGCATGAACAACACCCCAACAGTGCTCATGGTGCTCATGAACAAGATATTCCAGCGTTACCTTGATTGCTTTGTGGTGGTCCTCATTGATGACATCTTGATATACTACACGTCGAAGGAGGAGCAAGCCACACACCTATAGATAGTTCCTGATACACTCATAGAGAACCATATTTATAAAAAACTCTCCAAGTGTGAATTTTGGATACATGATACCAACATCCTAGGGCACATTATCTCAGAGGATAGAGTTTCAGTAGATCTAGTGAAGATAGAGGTTGTGCTTGCTTGGGATCCACCTAAGAGAGTGACTGAAGTGCGATGTTTCCTAGTATTGGTTGGGTAGTACCAAATATTTATAACCGACTTTTCCTGAGTTGTGACACCTTTTCTAGATTTGACAACGAAGGGAAAACCCTTTGGGTGGATGGAGAGATTCCAGCTGAGTCTTCAGGAGTAGAGGCAGAGACTGATGATTGCCCCCATCTTGAGGCTACCAGAAGAGGGTGTTAGTTATGTATTTTAATAGGATGAATTAGGTACCATACTAGGTTGTGTACTGATGCATGAGCGAGTAGTGATCGCCTAAAGTTCACAATAGTTGAGAAAACACGAGAAAACCTATGCAACCCATTATATAGATTTAGAAGTAGTGGTCTTTGTGTTGAAGATGTGGTGGCACTACATGATGGGAAATTGTTTTAAAGTATTCTATGTTCACAAGAGTCACATGTATATCTACTCACTAAAGGACCAGATCCTAAGAAACTGACGATGGCTAGAGTTCATCTAGGACTATGACATTGAGAGAGTCTACACTACTAAAAATGGGAATGTAGTAGAATAGGCACTCAAAAGTAGGTCTAGTCAACAGTTGATGAGTGAGGTGACATAGAATCTAGCCACATTGTAGTTATCCTTCGTGGATAGTGATAGAGCAACATACCTAAAGTCAATGACAGTTACTCCCCAACTCCTTCAGCGAGTCATGGAGGCAAAACTTGGGTACAAAGAATACGAGGCCTGAAATACTCATATATCATCCCGACATGCTCCTCATGGATTTTTTGATTGTGAAGATAACGTCATTTTATTTATAGGATGCACTATGGTAACAAAAATTCTATAGAAGGAGGTGTTGGGGGAGTTTCAGACATCCCCGTAGGTGGTACATCCTTGAGTGGTGAAGATGTACCAAGACATCCGACCTCAGTACTGGTGGACTGTAATGAAGAATGTAGTGGAATTGTTCCTTTCATGATGCCTCACTTTTCATCATGAGAAGGCTGAGCATTAGGTACCAGAATGTAGGGCTTACCACTTGAGGTATAAGACTGGATGTATGATGGAATATCCATGGACTTCGTCAGAGGTCTACCGCATGCGTCATGGGGCCACGATTCCATCTGGGTGATCATTGGCCGACTCACCATGTTGGACCACTTCCGACCCATCATAGAGCATGAAACACTATAGATATTGTTATGACTCTATGTATAGGATATTGTAAGGCTTCTCGAGGTTCCATATACAATCGTCTCTGATCACGAAACACGTTTTACATCCCTCTTATGGAAGGGATTACAAGATTTTTTCTGGACATTGCTATGTTTGAGAATTACCTTACATCCTCAGACAAATGGTTAGACAGAGTGGACCATATAGACACATAATGATAGGCTTCATGATTATGTTCATGATTTTGGCTGTAGTTGGGAGGACCACCTTCCACTGTCGGAGTTTGCTTACCAGAATAGTTAAAACTCCAAAATCGGCATGGCTCTATTTGGGGACCTGAAAAGGTGACCTTGAAGGTCACCACTATGCATGACAGACCCGGGGGAGTCAGTGCACATGGGTCCAAAGTTGGTATGGGATACCACTGGGAAGGTGCATATCATCAAGGAGTGGATGAGGACTGCACATATTAGGCAGAAGTCCTATGCTAAAAGGAGATAAAGACCATTGGAGTTTGATGATGGAGACCATGTCTTCATACATGTCTAACCACAATGAGGTTTACGTAGGTTGGGCAGGGTATAAATATATTATCGTGGTTCACCAGATCTTTCCATAGTTTTAGTAGAGTATGAGAGGTGGTGTACCATCTAGCTCTTCCCCCATAGATGTACCGTGTGCATAATGTTTTCCATGTGTCATATATGAGGAGGTACATGCATGATCCATAACACGTTATCGATTGGGGGATGATTAACATCAATGATGGGGAAAATTTTGCATAGTTCCAGGTAGAGATAGAGGATCGAAATGACCAGGTCCTTCAATGGTTTTTGATTCCTCTTGTGTGAGTTCATTGGCAGCATGAGAACCTCCAAGAGACCACATGGAAGCACGGGGATAAAACACGTTCTCATTACCCCTATTTGTTAACCTAGTTTTATTGTTTCTTTAGGGGATTAAAATCCCTAAGGTGGGGAGAATTTATAGATCAATAAATTCCATATGATTTTTAACATATTTTTTATTATTATGAGTCTGTGAAAATTGACGGGTGATAGATTTTGAGGCCCATTGTGTCCAGAATGTAATTTTAATCTTTTTTATGGTACATTCAGTAAATGTGTGGGAGGAATTTTATATATTTTGAACCAGTGCTTGGATTAAAAATCAGATGGCATGATTGAATCTGTAGTGCCTATATTCACTTATGGGTAGATTAAAATCCACCGAAGTAGGTTGGGAGAAAATGATAGAATTACGGACTTTTTGAGGAATAATAAAATAACATAAAAATTTTGTTTTATTTTTCTACCAATGGTTGAGTGGAGATGGTGGGACCAATGGGTTGTCAATCCATTTAATGGCTTGACTCTTCTGTTTTGTAACCATACCATTGAGAGTTATGTGGTTCATTAATTAAAACTCATTAATGAACTTCATTAATTATTATGATGCATTAATACCCATTAACCTCTATTTAAAAGATTATCGTGCTTTGGTTTTTGACACAGATGTGAGGAACCTCTGACGTAGTGCTGAAACATCTTCCTCCAATAATGAACGGATTCTAATATGAAAATGTTGGAGTAATCGATCTGGGATAGATGAATGCCAACAGCTTCATCAAATGTGGATTCTTCTCCCCCAACCACGAAAACTCTTTTGTATCTAAGGTAGAGGTTGTCATTAAATTCAGTTAAATTCATGATTCATTACTTTACTCTTGAAATGCATGATGAACGCATATCAACCAAAGAGAGTTTATCCGTGTTTCATAGAAAATTGTGGGAGATTTGAACATTGTTTAATCATTATCTAGGTGTTGTATTTATTTAATAAAAACATGATATGATGATAACCTAGAGGGAAATGGAAAAATAAACCTGGCCCGGAACCTTGGCCTCTTCATTTTTTGATGCATTCTTTGGTGGAAGATTTCCAAAATGACAAAATCATGAATCTGGGAGCCACACAGCAATGACAACATCGAGGGAGGCCTGTAGGTGCATTAGGAAGGGAAAACAAAAATCGGTGCTCACCATGTAGCCTGAGGAAGACCCACTGGCATGACACTGAAGACTAGTGTAGGATTTTGCCAATTGTAGAAGAGAGGCAGCACCCGGAGGCACCGCAACGGACAGACCGGGCGGCCGACGTCAGATAGTCATGGTAGCAGTAGGACGGCATGCCATCGAGCGTTGTGGAAGCAGGTCGTGGCATTGAAGCTGCGGAGAAGGGAACCAACACCATTCGGGTCCCGCTAATAGGAGGGTGGCGTCATGTTGGGCTGATGATTGATGAACCTGAATGACTTTTCCATTATGGATTGTTGGCAGCCACCCGACTAGCGGACCAGGACAATAATCAGGTCGGGTCAACCGGCAGGCCAGGCCAGTCCGCAGCCCAGCGGGCCAAGCCCTCAGCCCATCTCACTGATTCTGGATCAGCTAGATCGGGCCAGACTGGGCTAGGTCGACCCAAAATGGTTCGGGGTGTGTTAGGTCTGGTCGGTCTGATCGGGTCAACCAGACATGGACCCTTTTAATGCTAGATACACTTAAAATGCAGTATCTCACAAACCAGACCTTCATTTGATGAAACTTCTATAGCAATGGAATCCTTGGAACAAGATAGTCCTTCTGAGATACTCCACTTATGTTTTGGAGAATGTTTAAGTATGACTAGGTTGGATCTAACCCGAGTCAAACCGGGCCCTCGGTAATAAAAATCCAATAACTCAAAAAATAGACGTCTGATTTACACGTCGTCTGTCGTGTTGGGACCCTTACGACAAGGTGGTAATTTGGGTTAATCCAATAGAAAACATTTTAGATGTTGAGGCATGACTGATATCATGAGTATTAGACACTAAAAAACTCATGTGTACTGAGTACGAGGAAACCTTTGGTTGGTTGTCAATTGAAGAGAGACCCATTGTGGATTAGCATCATAGAGACTATGTGGTGATAAGCATCATAGCGAACCTGTGTGGATCTGCATCATAGAGACCCCTTAAGGATCTGAATCATATCGAACCTGTATGTATCAGCATCATCAAAACCCTGTGTGGCTCAGTATCACAACGACCCACTTTCGATCAGCATTCTAGCAACCTTGTGTGGATCAGTAGTACGCGACCCGATGAGGACTAGCCTTAGAGAGTCCCGTTGTGGATCAGTGACATACGTCACTGTGTGGATCGATAATGGAAAAAATTATTCATGGTTAATTTATTGAGATATCCTAACTAAATTAAATTAAAGGTCATAAGACTAATCATAATTATTCATAATTTATGAGATGTAAACCTCGTTTGAGTTGAGTTTTTTGCTTTATTCTTTGTGTTGAGATCAATTTTTGTGGTTTTCCATTGTGGAATTTTGGGATACCTTTGAGGAAATCGAGGTCCCTATTGGGTATTATTATACTCACCCCTGCACAGGCATCACTCGAACATTGTTGTGTTTTATACAAACGAAGAGCATCTTGGCTGAGACATTTAGAGCCATGACCTAGAGGTACACATAAGTAAATGTTTGAGGAGGAGAGTAGTTGAGACAATATGTACCGATCCATCAGGCAGAATCCTTGCAGGATGGTATTAAGAGCTATTTTTGGTTGTAAAATTATATTTTCATTTGGGCTTGTATTCCACCCCCATTAATTTCAGTACACACATTTACTACTACATTTTTACAACGTAGTTTGCATCTTGTCGTGTTCTTAGTCTGTGAGTTTACAGGTTTAATGGAAATGCCCTCCCACTATCATAAATATGACTTTACGGTGCTTTTTTCCAACCCCTAGAATATGTAAGGTGGTCTTGGGGTAGTCACAGGATGGTTTTGGGGGAAATAATGTGATAGGTAACCTAATAATTGAGCTTATAATGACCTAGCCCAACATGAATTCCTTATCTCCATTGGTCGGTGACTATCACATGGAATCATTAGATATAAAAGTGGGAATAAATTTTCCACATACACAATAGTATAAATTTAAACATGTTGGTAGGAAAACAAGAAATTTTCATAGTGATTAGTGTACCAGAAGTGAAATAGGTATGAAAAAGAGATGTGAAACAAAAAGTAAAATAAAAACTGTATAATAACCCAAATCCCAATTGAAAAAAAAACACTCTCCATGAAAAATGATTAAAAAATACCACCACCACCATGTTATGCCTTACCCGTGATCAAACCTAGAAAAGAAAATCAATAAAAAACTGAAGGCATATTTTTACTGTGAGATAAAATCCCAGTAAGGTCTCACCAAGGATTCCATAAAATTATTCCAACATATAATTAACCAAGTACAGCTTTTAATTTTTAAATAAATTATAATGAAGGATAATAATAATATTTATAACAAATCATGCTTTACATTTCAATGGTAGAAATAATTTAAATAAGTGGATGAAAAAACATTTTTTGTGAAATAGATTAAATAAATTCATAAGGGATGTGTAAAAAAATTATAAAAATGGAATATACATCAAATTCAAACAATAAAAAACAATATAATCTAACAAATAGTGTGATAGTCTTAGGCCATGGGTTCGTCACACAGTCAAAGGTGAATCACGATAATATTTGTATCCACTTGTCCCTTTGGTAGTGGTAAAATAGAAATGATCACCATCCCATTAGGGATATGACCTATTATATTAGGGTTTTTTTCATTTGTAATGTTTCTAAATATTTCTATCCTAATAAATCAATAATTACCTATGGTTTCAGGTTCACTAACAAAAATAAATGTGGGGAAATTTATTCTAGGACTACATATATTAAAATTAATCCCATTCTCAAATTTCAAATATGAAAATTTCTCTTTAAAAAACAATGCATGAGTATATAATCAAATATTGCATTTTCTCAAAATACCAATGGGTTTCTATCAAAATCATTTTAAAATTTTTTTTCAAACACCAATTTGATATAAATTTCATCAAATAAATTTCACAATAGAAATTTCATAATTTTTTTCTATCCAATCTCATAACACAACCAAATTCAGTGAAATTTTGGGGTTTTCCAAATTTCATTTCAAATATCATTTTAAATCCCCTAATTCAATAGAAATATGTTTTTAACAAAAAAATGATGGAAATTACAAGTAATTTAATATAACCATGAAATTTAGGTTTAATTAAATTGTATAATCAAAATCGAACCACCTACCTCAGGATTGCATAATCTCAAAACACAAATCCCTAATCGTGAAACTCTAATGAGGAACGTAGAAAATGAGGATCTGAGAATAAAGCCTAGATTCCTGATAGCAAATAGATAGAATTAGATCCTTCAACTACATGGAGATCTATAAAACAATATAGTAGAATGAGGAGTGAGTGATATAAATTGAACATGAAGAGGAAACCTACCAGGTAGAGACCAGACGTTGTCTTCTAATATTTGATCCACTTTTGGATGGTTTTATAGGAGGAAAATCACCTCAAGAGATCCTCCAAGGAATTAGAAAACACTATAGGTCTGTATTGTACCATCAAGTGCCTAAAAATAGGGTGTTTATGTTTTAAATATATTTTATGGATTTATAAATCTAGTACACATTATTTCTGAGACAGTTATACAAGGTTAGAAGAACCATGTTCTCTAACCATGTGCCGATTTTTATTGAGTTGAATGGTATTTCTTAGGAGGTAACATGGATTTTCAAAAAATGATCTAGTCACGAATACCCCAAATATTTAGGTTTCATGGTTTCCAATAATATGGATCATAGATTGGTTAAGTCATTGGCCAACCATGCACAGCCTAGAAACATTCAACCAAAAAAGAAAATTCACCCAAATCACCCTCAAGTGAAACACAAAAAAAATCATGATTAAAAGTGGTATTAGAAATACCAAAAAATCGTAATAGGATGTCATATGAAGAATATCAATGGTGGAAATATTTAAAAACACATTTTCTGTGAAGAAATTGATTGCAGGGATTGGGAAGGGTTCATGAAAAATATTTTACCCTAAATAACAATATTAAGATAAAAAAATGAGTTCCTTATACTGAAGAAAAAAAATAAGATTAATCTATAAAGGTGAATGAGGTAAACAATACAATGCATTCATGATATACCTATAGATGTTTCATGAACATAGAATGAAATTTAGATCACTTATTTAGTCAATTAATTCCAACTACATGAAAATACATGGTGATTGTAGACATTGAAAGAAATGATGAGATTTCTCATTGTTATTTTATCGTTAAAATGGATATCAAATACATTTATTAGTCTCGTGGCCTTAGATATAAAAAGAGGAAAATGACATTTAATATAGTTGGATAAAAAGATAAATCCCATAATATAATGATAACCCAACATCCAAAATTTCAAAAGTGCAGGTATAAGCATAATGGGAAAATGTGTAAAGGGAACCCAGAGATTCATTAATTGGGGAATATGAGAATAATTATAATTATTAAAAAATAGTTTTTTAAGAATCCTAAAATTGTGGAAGAATAATGGAATGTTAAAATCAACACTCAGTATAATGTTTTGTGTTTCAACTACATGAAACATGGATATTATGCAACCTAATTCTCTAAGCCTAGTGTTTTTGGAGGAAATCAGTAAACAAAAACCTCTAAGGATTCATGGAAGATCATATTTGATCACTACTACTATGGTGGATCATGATACTGATGAGGTGATTGGTAAACTGGTCTTTCATTCAAAAATTGTGGAAAAACTATTTTATTTTGTTTTCTATAAATTCTTTCATATCATGAATGATTTGTTGAACTAGTCAAACACCACCACAAAATATAAAGGTTGTTTTTTATGATAATAGATAGTAGGGTATTTATTTCATCTAAAGTATATAAATCATCCTCCATTACTGTTTTTGGACTAATCATCCAATGAAATCGCATATTACTTCATTTCTTGAAGTTTGATGTTATACTGGGTATTAATTTTCTATTATTATATTAATATAACCAATACTATCATGACAGGGAGATCACTCTACAACTACAAAGTCATCCCCCAATTATATAATAATTTAAGGAGATAGATGTGTCTTCTTTAGATTAATCATATCAATAATTAATATTATTGGCTAATGAGAAAGCATATCAATCTCAAATGATTGAGACAAAGTAATGGATTAGGCATGAATAAATTCTCATTGTGAGGGACTACACTGATGTGTTCTGTAATGAATTTTCCGATCTTCCTCTTGATTTGGATTTTGAATTATAAATTTAACATATAGCCATATATCTCCCCAAATAATGTAATTCTTACAAGATGGACACCATTGAATTAGAGTAACTAAAGAATAATTTACAAGAAAACCTGGAAAAAAGTATTATATGCATGAGTGCTTCACAATAGGGTATGGGAGTCCTATTAATTAAGAAGAAGGATAGATAAATGTGCCTCTTCAATTATTATCACGGGCTCAGAAAATAATTATAGAGAACAAGTATCCCCTAAAAGTATAGATGACTTCTTCAATCAACTACACGAGGAGAAAATATTTCATTATGGTGGAAAATCAACCAGGATATCACTAATAAAAGGTGAGTGTAACACCCCAACCCAAGTTACCTAGATTTGGTGCATTTTTACATAACATTTGCAAGATCACAAGTGATCAAGTCTTGAAATACTGGTCATTTTAGTATATGTGGAAGTAGTAGATACAAAAATGAGTTTTACCTAAAATCATGAAATAAAAAAAACAACATTGTGTCCCCTTTTTAACACACTCATATCCTTTAGCCTATCCATATAGGTTTATCATAATATACTTCTATGCATCCTGGGAAAAACAAAACATAAAAAGATGTGAGTTGAGATGCTCATTTAGGATAGCAATATAGCCTAAACTATCATTAAAAAAAATAAACATTTAAGGAAATTTAAACATAAACATCAGAATAATATGGAAAAGATATATCAAATAAGTCCATTTACGTATTCACATGGATATTATACTAGTAATATAATCCCATGTAATATCAATAGCCAATTTCATAATTATATAATGCACAATTCCTGAAATCATGGCCACATAGTCAAGGACTCGTTCAAGGACTAGAAATAATATTTTGTCATGGACTAGTGCCAAGACACTAGTTTGTCTCATGATACCTACTGATGCATTGATGAGCTATAGCTAGCTCCACTCATCACTTACTAAGTCCAATGCATTCCACACATGAGAATGTTGAAATATAACATAAACCATCATATTAAACCTAGAATAAAAAACGTTAATAAATTAACCATAAACCATGAATGGTATAATAATATCACATCCATCGTAAACATATCACCAAATCATTTAATAAAATATGGAAGATTTTATCATAATAAATTTACATCAAACAAGTGTAAAATGAATCAAAGGATGATGACATTGATAAAATCAATACTATTTGAGATATAAATTTCATTTTATTTTGAAATAATTTAACTATCACATAATTAAAAAGAAATATATTTTGAAAATATTTTTATAAGCTTTTAAAGGATTATTTAAAGGTGTTATGATGGTGTAAAATTGGTGTGCCCTCTGTTTATATTTAAATACATTCTTACCTTAATTTGTCGAAAAGGTCAAAAAGTATCTCGTTGGGAAGAAGACAGAAAGATTCATTTCAAAACATTTTACAAAAAGTCATACAAGGGTATAAATGGATTTAATCCATACTCTAAATATAGTAAAAATGTGTTGAAATACATTTTTAAGAAACAAATATGATCACAATAAAGAAGTTCAAGTACATACATTCGTAAAAAAAACCTCAGATAATAAATAGATTGAATAATTCATCCTTACATTATACATTTCAGTATTCATGGGTAAATTATCATCTTATGTAATAGTTAAATAATTTATATTAAATTATATAAGAACCACATACATAAATATGATATCATATATGATCTTCTTTTATTGATTTGTTAAGAATATTTCTGAAAGTTTCATTGTTTCGGGTGTTAACTGATTTGATTTCATTTATATGATTTGTTATGTAAGAAATGTTTTTTATATATAGAATATATTTTATTCATATAAAAATGATATTAAGATGTTAAATATTATTTTAAATCATTAAATGAAAATTATTCTTGAATGGTTACAACTAGGGATGAATCTCATCACGTTTGTGGAGACGGTAATCTGTATGTACGTACGAGGGAAAATATCATTCTATTTATGGTGAAATCGTAGTAAAATGGATGATATATTATATATAAATAATCACTACCAATTTTTATTTATTATTTACATCAGTTATAATTCTTATAATACCCATCCAAAAAATTATCTGTTGAATAACAAAATACACCACGACGTGGTGACGGTAAGCCTTACGTTTGCACGTACTGTGAAATTCTCATTCATATGATGGATAGAATAATGAATATGGTTTTACCATATTTATAATGAAATTATATTATGTGTAAGGTACTTGAGTTATTATTTTATAATGGAAACAACAAGGAAAGTGTATTTTGAAGAAGAAAAGAACATTAAAAGAGGTGATGAAATTATTACTCTTCTTCGAGTGCTTCCTTTTGATTTGATCAAAAGGGGTCCTTAGGTCATGGTTATAATCAATGTAAGGCCACTAGGTTTAAATAAGTGTAGTTGGTATGATATTTGTTTAGGTTTTGGCCTAGCCAAATTGCTTTGGTGGTGGGATTTTGAGAGAAATTGAAGTACCATTTTAGAAGAAAGGTGATGGTAACTTTAGGAAAAGCGTGAAATATTAATTTATTATACAATAATATTAGGTTTATAGTATCTAAAAAACGATTTAATTCAATTAAAATGTGGAAATGGGTCAAAAACCTATGAAAAAATAGGTTTTAGATAGGTTAAGGTCACCATATTAACCTTATCTTTTAGATTTAAGTATTAGTTAAATAGTTTAACTTTAACCATGTATACTTGTATATTTATAATTAATGGTTAATAAACATACTATAAAGATCCAATTGAACCCAAAGTGGTTCATTATTGACATATATAACCTTATCTATGTTCTTTAGATGAACCATATATTTTTTGGAGTATTATTCCAAATAATAATATGTTATTTTTTAAGAAGCTCATTTATGTCATTTTTTACACTATTTAGTATTTGGTTTATGTGAAAGTAAAAAAACAATTGATTACTAAATGATAAATACATTAAATCATTCCTAAAATATCATATTGACCTATAAAATTAGTGGAATGCATCAAAATTCTCTATTTACATATATTGGGATATTTATAAAATCAATTATTTTAATCATTTATGAATAAGTTAAATATGGAATCATCATTATGTCATAAATAAATTAAACTATTTAATGTCAAAAAAATATAAATAGAAAACAATTATGTAGGAAATTTTCTAGAATTCTAATTAATATTTATAGTTGAATTTATATTATGTATATCCCTATATTAAAAATGTTTTAGGTAGGAAAACTTGAATTTAACACTTTTAACTCTTCTTTAAATAAAAAAATAATAAATGTACTGATCATATCCAAATGGATCAAAGAGGGTCATATTTTATTTATAAGATTTATTTTGGTCTAAAAACACTTATACATACGAATTAAGACATGTGTTAGGATAATTATAATATCATTTATACCTTTAATTTCACTATTTAATTTTAATTATGGTAAATAAAATTCAAAAGTTACTATTAAAAATAATTATTTTCATACTATTGAATGACATTTTACATACTAATGTCAACTGTATCTCTTATATTTTTCAAATTCAATTCACATAAGAGGTAAAATTTCATATTATACAAATTTTCATATGTGACTAGAAGTTGGGTAAAAGCTGTTAAAATTTTCAATAAAATTTTATATATCTAATTTTATTATAAAATGACTCCAATGAATTACAATGAACACATATAAGTATTATGTATCTTTTTTTTTCTTAAAAATAAATTTAAATAAAAAATTATTATTTAAATAAAAAGTAGGTTTTGTATAATAACGCAGTGTTTTTTACTACTCATTAAAAATTGAATATTTTGAGAAAAATACAAAAAATAAACCCTAAGATAATTTTGATATTCCAAATTCCAAAATTATTTCTATTTTAGATATTTCATAATATAAAAACTGCATTAATTAATTTAAAATTAATTTTCATAGTCAAAACCATAAAGATGTTTTTTGGGAAGTAAAAACTATCAAAAGAATGATATGTGTTTATGTCCAATTTAAATGTAAAATTAAATTCAATGACCAATGTTATATTATATGATAAAAATATAATCTAATGATACTTTAAAACTACTCAAATGTTTAATTTCACACTATAAATTATTTTGATAAAAAAATTAATTAAAATTTATTTTTTTCACAATTCATCAAAATATGAAAGTTATCAAAAAAGTACCAAAAATTTATCCAAAATATATTTTTTATCTCCCATTTATAAAGAGGAATTTTAATTCTTAAAATTGAATATATAAAAGTGTCATGTATTGAATTTAAAAAGGGTTATCTTTTAAAAGGATATAAAATTGAATTTTTTGAAAGACACGCCTTTTATATATAAGATTGAATTTTTTCATATATTATGTCTAAGAAACACATAATATGAATATTAAAATTATATAGGATATATATATAATTAAAACATGATTAATACTATTCATAACCTCTTTTTAAATGTCTATTTTGATTGGTCGTGATACGATTGAACTCGGTGTTGCGTGTAGTGCATGCTATTGAATTGATTTAAAGAGATAAAGTACTGTGAAAGGATAAGGTTTTGCAATCTCTCTTCCTTAAATATATTACTTCTACACAATTTGAAATTTTTCTTTGAAAATAAAATGTTGAAAAAATGTCTTTTTGGATAACCCACCTTGAAAATAGGGTTACCAAAATTTATTCTTAATAAGAGGGAAAGGGAAATGATAAATTCACCACAAAATTAGTGTTTCAAATAATAGAATATTGGTGGAAATTATAGACACATTATAGGATAAAAAATTTAAATAGTAATAGGGAGTGATTGAGGTCATCAATCACAAACAAGTAAAAAATAAATAGAAAATTGAGGGCCTCAATGCCATAAACCTATGATGACCTAAAATATCATTGGTTTATAAAAACATAAGGTATTAGGATAACACATTTTTGGTTTTCAGATCCTTTCCCTAAATTTTAATAATTAATATCTTCATATAATAAAAAAATGCATAATATGTAGAGTTTCATCCTTTAACTGATATCTACCATAAACCCATCATTCACTCTAAAATATAGTAGAACTCAAAATATTCTATTTATCTTCATCATATAGGGTTTCAATAAAAATGAATTTATAATCCATCTATCATATATTTTAAAATAACTACATTATATAATCTAGGACATCACATAGGCCAGTAGTAAGTGATTCAACCTTGTCGCCCTTTGGTTGTGGGTTCTAGTCTCGCTGCTTTTCTGGACCGACATGTTGTCACCCTAGCCTTCAGATTGTCCTTTTTTATAAAAAATTACAAAATATTATTATGAAATGTTTTAATCATAAACCATTGTATCCAATGTCCAACATAATTTATTACAACCTTTAGACATATCCATAATACGTTTTTCCAAACTCATAGTCCAAATATTTATAAGGAATTTGAACATAATGTAATGAATATCTATTTTTTCCACATAATAACATGTGAGTACCATCATCATGCATTCTCTTATGAAATGTTAAAACCTTGAAATAAAATAAAACCTTATTTATTGCATTCATTCTCCCTTATTCTTTATAGAATACAAGACTTATTCCTTATATCCAAAAAATTTTAATACTCCAACTTTGATGGAATTAACAAACCAATAGTTAGTTCCAATGTAGTGAAGAATATAAAATATAATTTATCCAAATCATCCATATCTTATTTAAAAATCACTAACTCAGTATCAGGACCATATTTAGGATTATATTTCCCTCAACCATGTACTTACCAAAACGTTTACCATGCTATTCAGTAACTTTTTTTATTACCATATAATCACAAATCCTCAATGAAATATTATTTTTGTACAATCCTCGATTATTTCACTAATTCATATAACCTTTAAATCATTTATCCAACACTCAAATGACATAATTCATTAATAACAACATTAGAACACTAATCATTCATCTTTATCTACGATAGTAGCATAACTTCATTGTTATCCAATAACATCATTTGGGGTATAATTTGATGATTTGGAAATTGATTTTCATAATGACCGACTACTTGTAGATAAAGAATTATACATTTGAAACCTTTTTATTACCCTTACAATCACGATCTTGGTGTCATTTTTCTCCACATATATAAAAATCTCTCATTACATCCAGGCATTTTCCAAGGTGATTTTTTCTAGAGTTATCACATGTAGTAAAATCCTTCATTACCTTCTTCACATTATCTATCTTTATATATAACATCCTTTTCTTCTATGAATACCCTTCAAAGCCATAGAACACAAGGAATTATTTAGATATATTATTAACACATGATACTATTTCTTCATATGATGAGAATACATTGGAGACTATTTCCCATATAAATGCTGGATTAAGACCATTAAAGATATGACCCATTTTAATCATTGTATCAGGCATATTTATAGAGTTCCCTATCCTTATACTGGTCACTATTTCAAAACAATGGCATGCACTAAGTTAGATTATGAATCACAATTCCTAATTCCAAGCTTGTGAAACACTTAACATAAATTGAACAGTTTATGCATATAATCCATAATCAAAAAAAATGTTTTCCTTGAGGACATATTTAGTCATCAATACTTCATAATGGTTTGTAAAGAAAATTTGAATTATCCTAAGCATATCCCCAGTGAGTTTCATTACAATGATTGAAGCAAGGTCTGTTGTAATGTACCAGGATACCTCGGATCAAGCCCAAAACTCCTTTTCATAGTTTTCACTCCAAGGTACATCTGTGCCAGAGCGGCCTCTACTTGTTCGTATCCAGACAGGGATATATATTCTTGGAAAACTCACATAATATTTACACATCCAAAATTTTTGGATGTCCTTATATACTAATCTTCAAATTCTATCTTAGGGTAATGTTATCTAATCATAGATTTTCTAAATATAACTTCCAAGATTTGTTCGAAATATTCTATGATACAAACTGTAACACCAAGACCCTAGTTACCCAGAGTCGGTGAATTATTACATAACATTGTCATGATCACAAAAGATCGTGTCTCTAAAGACTGATTGTTTTGGTTTCCTTAGAAGTACTAGATACATATATGAGTTATACATTACATCATGAAATATTAAAACAACATTCTGTCCCCATTGAACACACTGATATCCTTTAGCCTATCCCTATAGGTTTATGATAGTACACTTCTTAACATCCTAGGAAAAATAAAACATAGAAAGGGGTGAGCTCAGATGCTCAGTATGGTTAACAATATAGCAGAAACTATCCTAAATAAGTATAACAATTTAAGGAAATGTCTAAGACTAAAACACAAGACATTTAAAAATAATATTCTTCATAATATGGATAAGATAAATCAAATAATATCATTTACTTATTCACATTGATATTATAATAGTTGAATAATCACATGTAATTTCAATAGCCCATTTCATAATGATGGAATAAATAATGTATGACATCATAACCGGATAGTCTAGGCCTTGTTCCAAGACTATAAATAATTTTTTTTCAAGGCCTTATTCCAATAAACTAGTTTGTCTCATTAGACCTACTAATTAATTTTAGAGCTATCGCAGGATCTACCGGTCACTTACTAAGTCAAATTCATTCCTCATATGAAAAGGTAGAAACAAAACATAAATATGTGTATTAAAACTACCATACAAAATGTTAATAGTTTAACCTTTAACCATGAATTGTATAAAAATAACACATCCAAATTCAAACATATCACAAAACCTTTAATACAAAATGTATGATTATATCATAATAAATCAACTTCAAATAAGTTTAAACTCCCTCAAAAGATTTTGATATGGATGAAATCAAAACTATTTGTGAGAAATATCCCTTTCTATTTTGAAATCATTTAAAAGTCGCATAATTAAAAAAACTTTTATTTTGAAAATATTCTTATAATATTTTAAGGTAAGATTCAAATTTGTTATAATTGTTGAAAATATCCACTCATTCCTTATAATTTAAAAAAACATTCGTACCCTAATTAGTCGAAAAGGTCGTAATGTTCCTTTTTTGGAAAACGATGGAGAGATTTATTTGAATTTTTTTAAATGTCATACAAGGGTATAAATGACATTAACCTGTAATCTAGAAAATAGTAAATACGGTTTGAAATACATTTTTAAGAAACACAGATGTGGATGATAAATAATTCCCATTTGATACTTTCGTAGAAACAGCATCAGATAAAAAAGAGATTGTAAATTTAACCCATAGCTTGTAATTTTCCATAGAATATGGTAAATTAACCTATTTTATAATAGTTATATCATTTTTATTAAATTATACAAGAACCACATACTTAAATATGATATTATATATGATCTTCTAATATTGCATTGTTAATAATTTTTTAGAAGTATCGTGGTTTCAGGTGTTAACTGATTCATTTTCATTTATAGGTATTGTTACATAATCCATGGTTATCATGGATAGGATTTATATAATTCATATTTTTAATGATATTAATTTTAGACACATTATTTTTTATCATGTGATGAAAATTATTCTTTAATGGTTATGACAGGGGATGAATCTCATCGCGTTCGTTGAGACGGTAATCCGTACATACGCATGATCGGAAATATCATTCTATTGATGGTGAAATTGTAAGAAATTGGATGTTATATTATATATAAAGAATAATTAAAATGTTTTATCAATTATTTATATCTATTATACTCATTATTATACCCATCCAAAAAATTATGTGTTGAATAACAATCTATATCACGACGTGGAGACGGTAAGTCGTACGTACACATGTATGGTGACTTTGTCATTAAAAGGATTAATAGAATAATGAATATAATATTAATCTATTTATAATATCATCACATTATGTGGATGATATTTGTGTTATTATTTTTGTTTGGAAACAATAATTAAAGAGGAATTGAAAGAAGTAAATAACTTTGAAAGAGATGGTGAAATTATTATCTCTTCTTTGGGTACTTCCTTTTGATACGATCAAAAGGGATCCTTATGTCGGCTTTAAAATCAAAGTAAAGACACTTAGATGAATTGAGTGTAGTTAGGAAGCTATTTGAATAGGGTTTGGTCGATCTAAATTACTTTAGAGGTGTGAATTTGAGATAATGGGAAGTACCTTTTTATAAGAGAGGTGACAATCACTTTTAGAGAAGCTTCAAATATTAATTTATTATACCAACATATTCAGTTTATAATGGATCCAAAAAGATTTATTTCGATGCTATGGTGGGGTTGGGTCAAAAAAACCTCAACCAATAGATTTTATACAATTCTAGGTCACCATATTAACCTTATCTTCTAGATATAATTCTTATTTAAATAGTTTATCTTTTACCATGTATTCTTGTATTATTAAAATAATTGGTTAATAAACATTCTATAAAAATCTAAGAGAACCACATGTGGTTCATTATTGAAATACCGGACCATTGATATGTTATTTTTCCAATCCATTTATTTTTTGGATAATTATATTAATTAATAATATAATATTTGTTTTAAAAACTCATTTATGTCAATTTTGACACTATTTAGTAATTGGTTTTTGTTAAAGTAAAAAAACAAGAATACATGAAAAAAAAATTAAATCAGTCCTAACATATTATATTAACCTATTAAATTAGTCTAATGCTACAAATGTCTCAATTTACATTAATTTGGATATTTATAATATCAATTATTATAATCATTCATTAATTATGTAATTGTTGCATCATCATTTTGTCATAAATAAATTTAATTGTTTAATGTCTAAAAATTATTAATAAAATACCATTATGTAGGAAGTCTTTTTATATTTATAATAAATATTTATAGTAGAATTTATCTTAGGTATAACTCTATATTAAAAAGGGTTAATTTATGAAAATTTGAATTTATCACTTTTAACTCTTCATAAAATAAAATAATAATAAAGGCCCTAATCTAATAAAAGTGGTCAAAAAGGATCATATATTTTTAATAAAGTTATGTTTGGTCAAAAAAACATATCCATTAGTAATAGGACATGTGATATGGTAATTATGATATCATTTTTATCATTAATATCCTACTTATTTTTTAACAATTTTAATCAAAATTTCAAAGTTACAATTCATCAAAAATTAATTTCATCATATTGAACCAAATTTTACTTACTGATATTAACTATGTTTCTTGTATTTTTTAAATTCAATTCAAAGAAGTGGTAAAATTACATTTTATGCAAATTCTGCAAATGTGCCTAGAATGTGAGTAAAAGACGTTAAAATGTTGAATAAAATTTTATACATCGAATTTTTCTATAAAATGACTCCAATGAATTATATTGAACTTATATATGTATTATGTATATATTTTTACCTAAATTAAATTTAAATAATATAAATAATTATTTAAATAAAATGTATCTTTTAAACAATAACATAGTGTTTTTCACTATTCATCAAAAACTGAATGTTTTCAGAAAAATACAACATATTCACCCTAAGATAATTTTGATATTAAAAATTCAAAAATTATGTCTATTTTAACAAATTCAAAACATATAAGTTTCATTAATTTGTAACACCCTTACCGTAGTTACCCAGAGTCAGTGCATTATTACATAACATTGGCATGATACAAGGAATGATGTCTGGAAAGACCGATTAGTTTAGTAGCCTTAGAAGTAATAGATACATACATAAGTTTTATATTGCATCATGAGATAAAAACAAATAAAAAACTTTGGCCCCAATAAACACAAAAATATATCTCTTAGTCTATCCCTAGAGGTCAACCATAATATACTTCTTCACATCCTGGAAAAAATAAAACATAGAAAGGGGTGAGCTCAGATGCTCAGAAAGGATAACAATATAATGGAACTTCATAAATAACCATAAACATTTAAGGTAACGAATAAAAATAAAAAACTCCTTTTAAACATAAACTTCAGCATAATATATCGATGATAAATCAAATAATTCCATTTACTTATTCACATAGATATTCTACTAGTCGAATAATCTCATTTAATATCAACTAATAATATCAAAATTGTGGAATGCATAATGTCGGACATCACAACTTTATAGTCAAGGCCTCGTTCCAAGACTACAATTAAGATTTTCTCAAGGCCTTATGACAATAACATAGTTTTTCTCTTGAGATATACCGAGGCATCGAGGAGCTATATCTGGCTTCACCTATCACTTACTATGTCTGATGCATTCCCTATATGAAAAGGTTGAAACATAACATAAACATTCTTATTAAAACTATCATACAAAATGTTGATACATTAACTATAAACCCTGAATGGTAAAAAAATAACACCACCATAGTCAAACATATCATAAAACCATCAATTCAATACGTATTATTTGTATAATAATAAATCAACTAAAACAAGTATAAAATCCATTAAAGGATGTTGATGTAGATGAAATCAAAAATATTTGAGAGAAATATATATTTATATTTTGAAATAATTTAAAAATCATGTAATTATAAAAGAAACCATTTATTTTGAAAATATTATTATAATATTGTAAGGAATTCTTTAATGGTGTTATAATGGCAGAGAATAACTGCAGCTTCTTTATGTGTTAAATAAAACATTCTGACGTTAATTTGTCGAAAAGGTCATAAAGTACCTTATTTGGAAAACTTTGGAAGGATTTATTTCATACAATTTTATAAAAGTCAAACAAGGTTATAAATGAATTTTACCCATAGTATAGTAAATAGTAAAAATGTTTTGAAATACATTTTTAAGAAACACAGATGTTGATGATAAAGATTTCACAGTATACACTAATGTAAAAACAACCTTGGATAATAAATTGATTGTGAAATTAACACTTACACTATACTTTTCCTAGGTCTAGGATATGTTAACCTACTTTATAATAGTTAAAACATTTTTATTAAAATATATATGAAAAATATATGTAAATATGATATCATATATGATCATCAAATATATTTGTGTTAATAATATTTTAGTAGTATCATTGTTTCGGTTGTTAACTGCTTCATTTTCCTTTGTATGTTTTTTTACGTAAGACGTATTTGTTATTGATAGTATATATTTG
This sequence comes from Viscum album, assembly GCA_963277665.1. Lineage (NCBI taxonomy): Eukaryota > Viridiplantae > Streptophyta > Magnoliopsida > Santalales > Viscaceae > Viscum > Viscum album. The sequence goes on from OY728151.1 coordinate 797,910,539, forward strand.
ATTCATATCCATAATGATATAATCTTCCAAACTATTATTTTTAATAATCTAATGAAAATTATTATTGAATTGTTATGATGGGGAATTAACCTTATTGTGTTCATGTAGACTGTAATTTGTACGTTCGCACGAACGCTACTTATGTTTCATTTTTATATTTTAAAAGGAAAGAAGACCGAATGATACACAGTTGCATTATTATTACAGTATAATATACTATTTTATATTCGTTATGCACGTTCATTAACACCATCCTTTATATGTTCCATGTATGGTATGAACGAGTCATATCACTTTGAGGGGGCGGTAGTTCGCATTTCCTCAAATAAAATTTTTGTATATATAAAAAATTAAAAGAATAATGGTATGAAATAAAAAAAATAGAGAAATTATAGATAAAATAAATATAATATATATCATATATAATTACATTTCCATCATATTGGCCACCATAAGAGGTGGTAATAAAAGATTGAACAATCATTGTTTCGTGGGGCAGTAGTTCGTCGTCCACAGAAACATTATGTTATATACCCATTAGATGGAGGTGTGTATATGTGTTGTTCAAATAAATCTCATAACAAAAACCTATTATATTGAGAATACTGGTTTTTTTATGAAATAAATTAATATATAGAGTTTAGTGGGTTGGAGATGTAAAATAAATGAAGAGAACATAATAGAAGATGTTAAATTTAAATCAGGTAACTCCATTTGTTTTGAAAAAAAATTATTCATTGAAGGGACTTCATCTTAAGTTATGTACTATAAGAGGAAGATAGGGATGTAGAGAGAAAAATTGGGTAGATTTTAGTTGAGCTAATGGGCTTTAGTGGTTGGATAAATGGGTTAGAGGTTGGGGGTTTTTATTAGGGGGAGGAGGGGCTCTTTAAAAAAAATTAAAATATTATATTATAATATATTTATTTTCTTTTTATAAAGGTATAAAATTCATTATAATATAATATAATATGACTTATGTTATAGTTAAAATCATCAAATAATAATTGGACAGGTTCTGGATATTTTTTTTAATTTTTATAATCTCATTTATTTAAATCATTCCTTAATTTGGTAAACATTTTACCCTTATTCTGTCATTAATAATTTTATGTATTTGATCTCTAATAATTATAAAAAATATACCATGATGTAGGAAACATTTTCATATTTCAAATGAATATTCATTTTAATAAATATTACTTATATATCCCCTTGTAAAAATTATTTTACTAAAAGATATATGTTTATGTCATTTTGTCTTTACTTTAAATTAATTAATATAAAGTTTCATTATCACTATCAAGTGGATCCATGGGGTCCCATGATCGAACTAGGATTCCTATGGTTGTCCATGTATCAACCAATAAGAATTGTAAACTATTTAGGGTAATTTAATATTATTATAATAATATTTTTCTAACCATATTTACTAGATTTACCAATTAACCATGGTAAAAAAATATTCACTGATGTTTTATTCATAATGTATAAAAATAAAAGATACATCTTAAAACAATTTGGAACTCCTAATTACAAATATGGAATCAATTTTTCCCAATTAAAAACACTTAATTGGATGAAATAAATTTAAAATTATTTCCCGTTGTCAAACCAAAAAACATGTTTTTAAAAAATAATATCTATCAAAAGATTGACAGTTATGTATGTCCAGTTTAAATGTGAAATTATATCCAATGACCTAAATTATATTAAATGATAAAAATAAAATCTAATGATACTTTAAAAATGCTCAATTTTATAGTTTAACACATTAAATTATTTCAATTTTAAAATTTTTTTTTAAATAAAATTTAGTATTTTTCACAATTCATTAAAAATTGAAAGTGTTCAGAAGAGTACAAAAAATTCACCCTAAGATAATTTTGATATTTTTAATACAAAAAATAAGTCCATTTTGAAATAAAATATTATAAAATTTCAAAAAGTTGGTATTACTATTCATAGTGGCTAGTTTGATTGGTCATGGTGTGTTAGAATCTTGAAATTGTGTACAACGCAAGCTATTACATTATTCAATGGGAAAAGTACCGTCGAAGCATGGGGTGTATCATTATTCCCTCCTTCAAATAATTTATTCCTTGAAAATTCTATAATACTACTACGTAAAAATATGTGGGTGGTTCTTCATCATAATTTCCTAAGTTTCCCACATTGCCTCTTCCATCTTATGGTTTCTCCATAGAAATTTCAATAGATGTGTCGTCTGGTTTCTCATCACTTATTCTCTGGTATCAAGAATTCTATTAGGCTTTTCGCCATTAGAAAGATTAGGTTTCAATTCAATTACTTCATAGGTGAATACATATATTGATTTAGGCATGTATTTTCCCAATAGTGATACATGGAACACATCATGTCATTGGAGAGTGTTTGTGGAATTTTAAAATGACAAGTTAAAACTCCAATTCTTTCTAGAATATCAAAAGTTCTGATGTATATAGGACCTAATTTTCCTTTCTTACTGAATCTTATAACTCCCTTCCATGAAGATAACTTCAAGAAAACATAATCTCCAACATAAAATTCGAAATCTTTTTTCGGTTATCAGCATAGTTGTTTTTCCTACTATTATCTACTTTGATGTGGGTATGGATTACCATCAACTTCTCCATTGATTCCTCAAAAAGTTCTGAGATTACTAGTTTCCATTCACCAATATCATCCCTAAAAGTTGGTGATCAACATCTCTTTCCATATAACGCTTCATATGGTGCCATTAGAATAGTTGAAGGCAAACTATTGTTATATGACAATAATACGAGAGGTAAATATTGATCCTACATACCTTGAATGTCAAGTGAGAAAGATCTCAAAATGTCTTCTAATGTTTGAATAGTCCATTCTGATTGTCCCTCAATTTCATGGTTGTAGGAAGTGCTCAACTGATGTCCAATATCCAAGGTCTTCTCAAGACTTTTCTAGAATCTTAATGTAAAATGGGGATCAAGATCTAAAACAATCGACAGTGGTACTCTATGACATCTTACAACTTCATTAATATATAGTCTTTCCATTCGTTCAAGTGGTAAATCTTCTCATATCGAATGAAAATGTGATGACTTGGTAAGATTATCAATAATGACCCATATTGCATCATTCCATATAGGATTATTTGGTATCCCCATGATAACATCCATCATAATATCATTTCATTTACACATAGGTATGGGATGAGGTTACATGAATCCTCTATGATTTTGTCTTCCACCATTCACTTGTTGTCAAACCAAACATCTTGACACCTAATCAGTTATCTCTCTCTTCATGTTGACCCACCAAAAATGCTTCTTAAAATCTCTATACATCTTATTGCTACCATGGTGTTTAGAGAAATTGGAGCTATGAAAATCATCCAAAAATTCCCTTTTTAGACCTGGTATGTGTGGAACAAAATGTCTATTCCCAAATTTCAAAATCCCATCTTCATATATGAAGTCGATTAATCCCCCATCATTCAAAACTTTAATTATATTTTGAAACTCCTCATCAGCAGTCTGAGAAAACTTTATCCATTCTAGTAAAGATGGATTAGAAACCATTTTAAAAACTATTGATGTCTCACCTACCATGATTATTCGCTATTGATCTTTACTATATCCATAAACATATGATCCCCTTCAACTCTCATCTTGTTCAAAAATCTATTATTACTTCTTCTCTAAGCATCTTTCACCTTATTTTCCTTTCCTTGGTGGTATTTTGTGGTGAAATAATAATCCTTGAGTAGTTCGATCCATATCCCTTGCCTCATGTTGAGATCATTTTGTGTGAAAATATACTTTAAACTCTTTTGATCAGTTTAAATATCAGATTTTTCACTCTATTAATAGTGTCTCCATATCCTCAAACAAAATATTACAGATTCTAACTCAAGATCACGAGTTGAATAGTTTTGTTAATGAATTTATAGTTGTCATGATGCATAGGTAATAACCCGATCTTTTGCATAAGGACACAACTAAGCCCTTTCATTGCAGTATCACTATAAATAGAAAACCAATCATTCCCTGATGGTATAATTAATATATATGCATTGGATAATCTTATTTCCAGTTCTTCACAACATTCTTCACGCTCTTTTATCCAAACAAATATAACCCATTTACATGTGATCTTGGTTAATGGGTAAGCCAATCGAGAACAATTTCGAATGAAACACCGATAATAACTCTGCTAAACCAATAAAACCACATACCTCAGTTATACTTGTCGGTTCTGGCCATTATTGTGTTTCTATTCGCTTAGAAGGATGAAAAAATATTCCATACTTGGAGACAATATGGCCCCGAAAAAAAAATTTCTAAATCCAGAATTCACACTTTCTGAACATCCCATATAATTCATTTTTTCTAAGAGTCTTGAGAATAGTTATCAATTAATTTTCATGATCTTATTAGATTTTTTAGTATTCTAGGATATCATCAATAATTACTACTATAAATTCATCATGATATTCCTTTTAAACTCTATACACTAGGTCAATGAATACAGACGGTGCATTAGTCAGTCTAAAAGGCAATACTGTAATCTCATAATACCCATAACTAGTTCAAAATGCTGCCTTGGAATGTCTTCCTTCTTCACAAAAAATGGATAATATCTAATTCAAAGCTTAATCATTGAAATATATTGATCTCCATGTATTTTTTCAAATAAATCATCAATGTGAGGTAGATGATACTTGTTATTTTTTGTTATTGCATTGATCTTCTTGTAGTCAATGCACAGCCTCATAGATCCATCTTTCTTCATAACAAATAGAATAGGGGCTCCCTATAGAGAAAAAATAGAGAAAATAAATCCATTATTACTCAACTCATATAGTTGTTTCATTATCTCCACTAATTCCACAGAGGCCATTCTATAAGGGGTATTCAATATTGGCCATGAAAACTCTATACACTTGGTCTATGAAGAAAGAGGGTGCATTAGATAGTCGAAAAGGCATAACTATAAACTCGTAATACCCATACCTTTTTCAAAATGTTGTCTTTGTAATGTCTACCTTCATCAAAAAAAATGATAATATCCAGATTGAAGGTAAATCTTTGAAACATATTGATCTCCATGATTTTTATCCAATAAATCATCAATTTGAGGTAGGGGATACTTGTTATTTAATATTATAACATTGATCTTCTTATAGTCAATGCAAAGCCTCATAGATCCATATTTCTTCTTAACAAAAAGAACAGGGGTTCCCCATAGAGAAATCGTATGGAAAATAAATCCTTTATTACTCAAGTCCTTTAGTTGTTTCATTAGAGTTTCCACTCCCATGTACATCTGTGCCACAGCCTCATCTACCTGCTCGTATCCAGACTGGGAAGTATTGCATTGAAAATACAAAAAATGTATACATTACCAAAATTCAAGGAAGTTCATCTATACTAATCCTCATAGTCTATCTTAGGGTAATGTGCTCTAATAATAGTTTATCTAAATCTAGTTTCTAATGTTTGTACTGAAATTCCTCTAATACCAACTATAATGCCTTTACCCTAGTTACCCAAATTCGGTGTATTATTACATAACATCAGCATGATACAAGAAATCATGTCTTAAAAAACCAATTATTTTAGTATCCTAGGAAGTACTAGATATAAACAAAAGTTTTAAATTACATCCTGAGATAAAAAAAACAACAACATTATGTACCATTTGAACACACTTATATCCCTTAACCTATCCCTGCAGGTCAACCATAAAATACTTCTTCACATCCTCGGAAAAATAATACCTAGAATGGGGTGAGCATAGATGCTCAGTAAGGAAAACAATATAGAGGAAACTTTATAAATAAGAATAAAAAAATAAGTCAATGTATAAAACAAAAACAAAATCTTTTAAAAAAACATGAAAATAATATGGAAAATATAAATCAAATACTTCCATTTTCTTATTCACATGTATATTCTACTATTCAAATAATCACATGTAATATTAATATCTAATTTCTTAAGGATAGAATGCATAATGTTAGACATCATAACCACATAGTCAAGGCCTCGTACCAAGACTACAAAAATAATTTTTTCAAGGCCTTGTGCCAAGACACTATTTTATATCATTAGACCTAATGATGCATCGAGGAGCTATAGTGGGCTCCACCCATCACTTACTAAGTCGTATGCATTCCTCATATGAAATGTTTGAAACGTAACATAAACATTAGTATAAAAAGTAGCATACAAAATGTTAATACATTAACCATAAATCATGAATTGTATAAAAATAACACATCCATAGTAAAACATATCACAACACCTTCAATAGAATATTTAATATTTGTATCATAATAAATAAACTTAAAAAAAGTATAAAATACATTAAAGTATGTTGACATAGATGAAATAATAACTATTTGAGAAAAATATCTCTTTCTATTTTGAGATCATTTAAAAGTCACTTAATTATAAAAGAAATCAATTATTTTGAAAATATTTATATAATCATGTATGGGATGCATCAAAGGTGTTATAATGGCAGAGAATAACTTCACCCACGGTATAAGTTAAAAATAAATCTTCGCTTAATTTGTCGAAAATGTCATAAAGTACATTGTTTGGAAAATAACGGAAATATTCCTTTAAATTTAATTTATAAAAAGTCAAACAAGGGTATAAATGACTTTAACACATAGTCTACTAAATATTAAAAAAGTTTTTAAATACATATTTATGAAACACAGATATGGAGGATAAAGAGGTCCCAGTAGACACTAACGTAAAAACAACCTCGAATAATAAATAGATTGTGAAATTAACCATTACCATGTACTTTTCCTTGGTAGAGGGTATGTTAACCTCTTGTATAATAGTTTAATCATTGTTATTAAATTATAAAAGAAGAAAATACATAAATTTAATATCATATATGATCTTATAATATTGCATTGTTAATAATATTTTAGTAGTATCATTGTTTCGGTTGTAATCTAATTCGTTTTCCATTATATGTTTTGTTACGTAAGTCATATTTTTTATGGATTGGACTTATTTGATTCATATCCTGAATGATATAATATTCTTAAATATTATTTTTTATAATCAAACAAAATTTATTCTTGAATAGTTACTATGAAGAATGAATCTCATCACGTTCGTGGAGATGGTAATCCGTATGTACGCATGAACGCTACTTCCATTTCATTTTTTTATCTTAAAAGAAAAAAATACCAAATTATACATAGGTATATAATTATTCAAGTATAATATACTATTTTATATATGTTACATTTTATTATTAACACCATCCATTATACATTCCATGTATGGTATGAAAAAGTCATATCACATTGATGGGGTCGTAGTCCACACACCCTCTAATGAAATTATCATATATATACAACTTGAAAAGTATAATGGTATGATATTAAATATAATTAAAGATGATTATAGATAAAATAAATATCATAAATATCATATATAATTATTGTTCCATCATAATGGCCACCATAAGAGGTGGTAGTAGATGATTGAACAATCTTCATTTTGTGAGATAGTATTTCATCGTCCACAGAAACATTATGTTTTGTACCCATTAGATAGAGGTGTGTGGTACTATAGTTAAAATACTCATCTTAAAAACAACCTAGTATGTATAGGATACTGTTGTAGTTATAAAAGAAAGTAATAATGTTATTTTTGGGGGTTTGAGAAGTAAAATAAATGAAAATATCTTAAGAGGAGATGTTGCCTTTAAATTGGGTAACTCCCTTTGTTAGAACCAAAAGGCTTCTCTGAAGTGCCTTATGCCTAACGTAAGGATCTTAAGTGAGAGACAATTATGTAGTGAGCTTAATTCGGTAGAGTTTGGATTATCCAAAGGGCTTGAGAGGAATGTGAAATGGGTTATATGATAGGGTTTTTATAAGGGAGAGGAGAGGATCGTTAGGAATAAATGAAAATATTATTTTATTATATAATTATTTTCTATATCTAAAGGTCCAAAACTCAATAAAGTCAAAGATATGATGACTCATGTTCGAATTAAAATAATCTAATAATAATTGGATAGGTATGGGATATTTTTTTAAATTTTATAATCTCATTTATTTAAATCATTCTTTAATGAGGTAAACACTACATCATTATTGTGTCAAAAATAATTTTATTTATTTGATATATAAAAATTATAAAAAACACCATGATGTAATAAATATTTTTATCTTTAAAATGAATATTTAGAGTCAAAACAATAAATTATATAACCAATTGTAAAAATTATTTTACTAAAAGATATATTTTTATGACATTTTGTCTTTACTTTAAATTAATTAATATAATGTGTCATTATCACTTTCATGTGGCTCAATGGGGTCTCAAAATCGACCCAAGGATGCCCATGGTCGCACATATATCAACCAATATAAATAAAATGAATTATTGGGTAATTTAATATTATTATAATAATATTTTTTTACCCTTATTTAACATATTTACCAGTTATCCTTGGTAAATAAAAAATTTACTAAAGTAAATATTCATAATGTCTAAAAATAAAACATACCTTTTAACACAATTTGATCCTCTTGATTCTAAATATGGAATCCATTTTCCCAAATTTAAAAAACAGATGTTGCAGAAATTAATTTAAAATTAATTCTCGTATTCATAACAAAAAACATATATTTAAGAAATAATAAATATCAAAATATTGACACTTGTTTATGTCCAGTTTAAAAGTGAATTGACATCCAATTATGTAAATTTAATTAAATTATAAAAATATAATCTATTGATACATTAAAACCACTAAAATGTATAGATTAACACTATAAATTATTTTGATCAAAAAAGTTGTTTTTAATTAAAAAATAGTATTTTCGCTATTCATCAAAAATTGAATGTTTTTAGAAAAGTACAAAAAATTCAAAGTAAGATAATTTTGATATTCCATATCAAAAAATGATGTCCATTTTGAAAAAAATAACAAAAATTTCATAAAGTGGGTATTATTATTCATAATGGATAGTTTGATTGGTGGTGGTGTGTTTGAATCTCAAAGTTTGGTCATCACAAGATATTGTATTATTCAAATGGAAACGTACCGTGGAAGCTTGGGGTGTTACACAATTAATCTCAAATTAATTTCCGTTGTAAAAACTATAAATTGGGTTTTTTTGAAGTAAATACTATCAAAAGATTTATATGTTTTTATGTCCAATTTAAATGTAATATTACTTCCAATGACCCACATTATATTACAAGATAAAAATATAATCTAATGATACATTAAACCCACTAAAATGTATAATATAACACTATAAATTATTTCAATTAATAAAAGATGTTTTTAATTAAAATATAGTATTTTTCTCTATTCATCATAATATTAATGTTATCAGAAATGTGCCAAAAAAATTACCTACTTAATTTTTATGTCCAATTTTGAAAGAAGAATTTGATTTTGTCAAATTAAATATATAAAAGTGTCAAATATTGGATTTAAAAAGGGTTATCAATTAATAGGAGGTAAATATATTTTTTTAAGACACTTCCCTTATCTAAAAAAATTGATTTTTTCTATATATTATATCTATGAAACACAAATGATAAATATTAAAATTATATAGGATATATGTAAAATTAAAAATTTGGTTAATATTATTCATAACCTATTTTTAAATATCTTATTTAATAGGTCATGATGCGCTTGAACTATATGTTCTGTTTAGCACAAGATATTGAATTAGATTAAAGATATAACGTAATATGAAATCCTGGGTTGTTACAGTGAATAAGGAATATATTTCTAGTAATTTCTTTCGAATGAGGTATAGAGATTATAACTTCATAGTGATTCCAATCAGACTCACTAATGATCCATCTACATTCATGGAAAAAATTAATAGAGTCATTAGAGATTACCTTTAGAAAAAAAATAGCCTTCATTAATGATAATATTATATAATCATAGTGAAAGGATGAACATGAGGATCATTTGAGTACAATGCTAATGAATTTTTAAAGTCAAAAACATTATGAATGTTACTTTAAATGTGATTTTTGGATGGGTGAAGTATCATTCATGCTGGAATGTTATCACAAGTAAAATAATATATGTAGACCCTTCTAAAACAAAGGATATTCAGGATTCGCATAGACAATCATCTGTAAGGGTGATCCATAGTTTCCTTGGTGATGATGGGTATTACAAACAATTTGTGAGGAATTTGTCATGATTTTAAATAACACTAATCCAAATGACATTGTTGGGAGTAGAAATTTTTTGGACTAGTGAATGTGAAGGCTACTTCAAATAGTTCAAAAAGATGCTTATGACTACATAATTACTTACATTACAAACATTTTGGGTACACTTTAGGCTATATAATGATGATTTAATGAAGTTATTAGGTTGTGTAAAAATTCATAATGATAATGTGACATCCCATTCTACAAAGTAGTTGAATGTTCATTAGAGAAAATATCCCACGAATGACCTGTAGTTGGAGGCCATGATCTTCACAATGAAAATATGGTGACATTATCCCTAAGGGGAGAAGTGTGAGATATATAATGATCAAATGAGCCACATATATATATTCACATAAAAGTAGAATAAAATTTTCCAACAAAAATGGTTAGTGCTCATCAAGGATAATGACTGAATAATCAACCATAATCTTGGTAAATCTAACAATGTTAAAGATTCTCTAAATAGAAAAAATCCTATAACATTATTAATGTTGAAAATTATGAAGTATCAAATCATTGTGATTATAAAATGGAAGGACCTGAGAACCATAATGGACGTCATATCCTCATTAATTTCACAAATTATTTATCAAACATTCATTTTAGATAAAATAAATGATTCTCAATGAGATGATGATGAAATTCAAAAATAGATGGAAGCTATAAGAAAGGGGAAATTCTCAGAGTTCTAAATTGATGAGTAAGGAGTTGTAAGGTTTGGGTCACAACTATGAGTACCATCCAATATATAGATAAAGATATATTATCTGAATAATTATAATATATCCTCATTCTCTATTCACCCATGGATCACAATGATATATTGATATCTTCAAAAGAACTATTGGTGGGAATATATGAATAATGATATAAATGAATTTATATAAAAGAGGTTGGCATGTCAGCAAGAAAAGTATGAAAGGAAAAATTATATGGGTATGATGAAACTATTAACGATACCCACATGAAAATGGTAAAAAATCATTATGGACGTTGTCACTGGACATCTAAAGACATCCTGTGAAAAAAATAAAACTTTATGGGTTGTCTCTAATCCTCATAAAAAGACTGCTCATTTCATTATAATTCAAGAGAAATTCTCAATCAATAAACATTTAGTAAAATTCTTTAAGGAAGTAGTGATGCTTCATGGAATACCATTATTGATAATATCCAATCAAGATTCAAGATTCACCTCCATGTTCTAAATGAGTCTCTAGCACACTCTATACACTAAGCTATACATCCGTATGACTTATCAACCTCAATGTTATGGCCTATATAAGTGGACTATTCAAAAACTAGATGACATGTTTAGAACATTATCAATAAAATTCAAAGGGGGTTGAGATATAAATCATTAATTGTCTTAGTTATCTTATAATGATTGTTTCATGTGAATCATCCTAATATATTGATATGAATCCCGCATTGGGAAAGGATGAAGAACACCTTCATTATTGGATTTTGTTGTTGAACAAAAATTGTTGGGATATGAAATATTTGTGGAAATGGTGGAATAGGTGAAGAACATTTAGCATCGATGATGGCTAAAAAAATTCAAAAGAATATCTCTATAGTGAATCATCAATGAGACTTAGAGTTTGAGGTTGTTGAGAATGTATTTCTATGCATATCTATGTGGAATATAGTCATGAGATTCGAGAAGAAAGGAAAAATAAGTCACAAGTACATCATACCTTTTGAGATTCAAATTTTAATCATATATGTGACCAATTGTATATAATTTCCACCAAACATGAATCAATTAGTTTATTTATTCCATGTATCCCGCTTGAGGATATACATAACAGATCTCTAACATGTACTGAAATAGGTGGGGTATAACTAGGAAATAATATCTCTTATAGGGACCATTTGGTGAGTATTTCAGACCATAAAGACAAAAATATATGTAATAAGAAAACTCACATGGTAACGGTAATTAGGAGAAACCATAATAATTAATTAGTTAAATCGATACATCAGGATAAAATGAAGGAGAAATACCCCCACCTATTTTCACCTTATCATTTAAAAAATAAAAGGTCAAATTTCATATGGGTGTATGATTGTAACGACCAAGAATTTTATCAATAAATATTCATTTTTATGTCCTAAAACACTAACAACACATAGAGAAACGAATAATAAATTATTCTCCTAAATTTAAAATGATACAACATTTACAAAAAACTCAATAAGAATTCTAAATAATACAACTTGGAAATAAGTTGGAAATAAGTTAATAATAATGGGGTAATTTGGATCTGATCGATCAAATAGAATGACCTCACTCAAGAGAAATATTTTAGAAATAAAACACAATGTAAAAAATATAATATTTATTTTTAAGATGAAAATATATAACATTTATAGAACCTATAAGTGAATCATGAATGAATGAAATATGTGATATTTATAAAAATTAATGAACCTATACAGAAATTATAAATCTGATAATTAGAATAGTAACATGATAGTTACTAATATTAATCTATAAATTAGTATAGCAACCTCACCTATCAAAGTATAAAATAAATTTTATGTGTCATATAAAAAAATGATATATTTATATCATGGTATAATAAAACATATGTATTAATAAATTAGGAGTTGGTATTTTTATGAAAAATTAATTTTTATTTAAAAAAATTTAATTAATGTAATTATTAAAATGTAAATTAGTTTTCATAAAATTTATTCATAAGTTAATATTACATTGTAATATAATTATTATATATTTTAATGAGAACATAACCTATTTTTAAAAGGGTTATAAAATGGACTATAATTTTAAAATCAGTATTTTTCAAATAAAGGATGACTTTTTTAATATTAAATTTCATCTATTTAGGAAATTATATTCATAAAATGTATTAAAATCTTAATATATATACACACTGAAAAATTTTGAGGGTGGATTTTTGTGGATATTCTAAAATATTTTAATTTTTGGTGAATATAGAATTACGATAATTTATGATAATTATCATTATAAGATATATGTATATATTGGTATTTTTGAGTCATGGATGATTTAATAACTAATTATATAGAATCATAACTCAATATATAATATATTTAGTCATAATAATAAACACTATTGTTAGTCATGGGTCAAAATAAAAAAACTAATTAATATTATTATAAAATACACACCTCTACTCTCCTATAAATACCTCCCCTCTCCAACCCTTATACTCACACATTAAATGGATTTTAAGTTATTAAAATTCTTCCCAATTACCTTCCCAAGACTCTTTCTAACATATAAGTGCTTATTGTTTCAACAAAAGACCAGTTACATGTTCTTTAATGGATCTTTCAAAGAGGTGATATTCAAGATGTAACTTTCTGAAACCATATCTTTTAATTTGTTTTGTTTTTCTAACATCTCATAACCTACATAATTTATAAATGAATAAAAAATATATTATCTATTATATATAAAAATTTCATATTGATAATTGAATAAATTATATCAACCCATTTTCCCATCTTTTCTTATTCTGTGAAATGAAACCGTAGTCAAAATTATGGGTGATTAACATGTCTATGCATAATTAGTTTTCATTTTCCAACAATGACTTCAATGCTAGTAATAAAACCATTATTATGAGTAAAACATATTTTAATATGTAAATTAAAGAATTTTAATTTTCTAAAACTAATATATATACATGATATTAACAAAAATGAAACTAGTTCATAATGATCGAAAAAACCGCCAAAATACACTAAACATTTATCATTATTGTTTTATCAAATGAATCATCATCAAACCAGAATAAAATGTTACATGTGGGACCATTTATACATCTATATTTTAGTTAATATCATATTATATCACCTCTGGATAATTATTCACATTTTATAATAATGTAATAATTATAAACAATTAACCAACCATGAAGCCATGATAATAAACGCTCCTAGAATGACAAAAATGAAGTTTATAACCCATGAAATTGACCATAAATGGACATAATAAAAATAATAAATAAAATTCATTTATAAGAGGTTTTTAATTAAGTATTTAATGAATATAATTTTATTATCATGGAAATTAAGTTCATTTGCAGAATGCATTTTTTCATAAGGTAAGGGATCTTTCTGAACCACCATATTTCCTTTATAGTACATTCTCTATTTATCTGTCACAGTTTATCACTTAATTATTCTTATATTATTATTATATATTATTTATATTTGTTTCACACATATAGACCTTGTTTATTTAATCTTTCATTGATATGGATATACATGTATTAAATGTTCCGTTCATCAATCCTTTCCAAAAGTCGATTAAAGGGAACTATTATATGTTCTCTATCACTTTTAAAGTACCACTAAATGAAATGTTTTAAAAAATAAATTATTTGTAATAAGTCATTATATTTTTAAAACCCATTTAAATCACATATGTTTTTAGGTAATTTATTTTTTCCCCCTTTTATGGACTCATTATCTCTTATCTTAATACCTTTCTTATGAATCACATTTCCATGTGTTACATAACCACTCACTTTATATGTTTTCGATTTATTTGGGAATAATTTATCAAGATATAGTATTATTTTACATTTAAGAATGTTCGTTTATGATTTAAATCCCTTATTTTATTGATACCATTTTTATACATCATTTGGTTTTTTTATGACATGATTATGATAACCATAACAGTCCATATATAACCCTTTAATTAATTATTTTTGTTAGATATTTTTGGGATACATATGAATGAATAATTTATTATTGGTACATTTTGATAGCAATCCAATTAATTATATAATTTTTAGTCTCATGAAACATCATGTATTTGATTAGTGGGTAAACCTAATCAATTATAGTACTTTTTCCACCATGTGACGTATTCCTGGATGTTTGATTTGAATCTTGTTTATGTCATGTCATATATTACTTCCACATTCCAATATTTCTAGGATCAAATTTTCCAATGTTATATATATCATTCATATGTATATTTATTCTTGATCCATTGCTTTTATGTAATCATGTTATTACATCCAACTCATTTGTAATGCTTTATTACCATTCTTGTTCACATTATGGAATTTTTGAATGAACCCTATTGTCTATGAATTCTAATAAAAATTCCCTTGCATTCCACATTTAAAAAATTCAACAATCAATGATATCATAGGGAGACTATTATTCTCATCTGTTTCATTAATTAAAGATTTAATTTTTCCAATGAACTTAAATTATTTGTGACCTTTTTTAAAACCCAAATGTATTCTCATACTTAGAAGAAAATATCTTGAGTGAGTGTTCCCACATTATTGACATATTGGAAATTGAATCTTTATTCTTATATGGTATTCACTACCCAATATCTCAACAAAATATTTCTTAATATTCATTATATTGTCTAAGTTTTAGATAAGGTGAACGTTCTCAATCATATATTTTGATAACTAATTATACATAATCATAACATACATCACACCAGATATAATCCCATTTGGATTCTCATTACCAAATAATTTGTCACATTTAATGTTATCCCAATTATTTCTCATTCTCACCACTGAATAAAACAAAAAAGTATAGTGTGAGAAACATTAATCATTGTGGAAAACCTCAAAATTGTGAAAAATTAACATATAGGTTGTCTAAATCATGACACCTTGTTTTTAATATATGACATCATAGGTTAATCTGACATCATTCATTGTAATCATCTAACTAAATCATTCATGATGGTTCATAAAGATTTTATGAATTTCTAAAGAATATCTCTCAAGAATGTAAAACCAGGTGAGTAACAAGGCCCATTTTCATTCTCTATTTGCTAATAGAGTAAATGTTGATGTGCCTAATTAGGAGTTAATACCCATAAGTAACACTGTACTATAGACAAATTCACTTATAGTATCAATATAGGGATGGAATTTCATGGAAAATACATGATATATACTTTACCAAAATTCCTTGATATTTTCCAATACTGTGACTCATCCTTAGAATTCTTCATAGAGACAGTCAAATACATATACTTAGAAATATAAATAGGGATCCCACTAAAGTTTTCTCATCCTAGTTTCTATAGTTTAATTAATCCTTTCCTCAAATACCGACTTTATTACCCATAATTTTCACCCAAAATGTTATATATTTTTAGAAGAATATACAATACATTACATAAACACATGCCAAAGAACAATAAATTTTTAGTTCAATTGTAGAATAGGTATACGATATTCTAATTTCAGGAATGATCATAAAAATTTTTCATAAATATCTTTGATATAATAATCTTCTTATAAATACCCTTCTTAATAAATTTATTAATAATATAGAGAAAGGATACATAAAAAATAGTGAGCTCATATTCTCAATAAAATAAAACTGAGGAATTATTAAAACATATCATGAGAATAATGTTATTATAACAAGATCATGACATAGTAAAATCATACCTTGCATATCAATGATCAAAATCATGAGTCATGGAAAAATGATTTGTATTTAATAAGTCATTAATCATAATGAAAATCAAATAAAATGAACCATGAGTAAATGTCATTAGAATAAAACATATAATTAGGGAATTTACATAATTATAGAATGTATTATATCTTGGATACCCACAAAGTATTAATAATTTGTTATGATTATGATAATCAGTAATGTAAATTCATTGACCTTGGGATGACCTCCAGTGAAAACTCTTTTAGGGTTGGGATATGTTCTTGTGTACCCACATTAATGAGTGGGATAACCTCCCTTACACCCTTTGATATCATAAAAAATTAATCATTGACCAATTATTTCGAGGGAGATATTGTTCCCACATATCACATTTTGAAAATAATAAATTTGTGTTCTAAAAGATCATAAAAATTTCATCATATCATAACCCATGAAAATTAATGGGTTTCAAAAAAAATTCATTATAACATAACCTATAAAGAAGAAAAAGGATATATAATCATTCATTCAGTGCATAAACCATGGAAAAAGAAGCATGTATCATAAGAGTATTAACACGGTATAACCCATGGAAGAAAAAATAGATTCATAAACATCGTGTAATCATAAACATAAACCATATATAAAAATAATAAGAATGGTATCCATGGATCATATCTCCTTTAATGCATAAATAACATCAATGGATGTTATTGTATATGGAAAATGATTTTAAAATATCACAATGAACATTTATTAAGGAAAATTTTCATTATTTTAAGATCACTTTTAAATCAAAATATTATTAAATATTTTTATTTAAAAATAAATATTGAAAAAATAAAAAATAATATATAATAATATTTTAAACATATTTTGAAAAAATATCATCTTCAATTTAAAAAACAGATTTTAAAACATAAAAATTTTCCAAATTAAAATTATTTTAAAAAAATTTAATAAATATAAGGTAATATTTAATTAAAATATTTTCCATGATGGTGAGAAGTTTTATATGTGAAATATATATTAAAATAATGATTCCTTTACATTTTTTTGTATGATACAAACAAGCAGAGTTTGAAATGAGACATAACGACTCATTTTAAGATACCTTTTTAGAAATTAATCATTGTTAATAATTTATCTTTTAAATCATAATAAAATAGTAAAAATTATTTTTTTCATAAAACATTGTTTTGGATGAAAATTTATTTCTCATATGAGAGATAAATAAAATTATTTTTTATTAAAAAAAATTATAAATTATTTTAATTACCAATTAGTGAAAGCATTGTATTATTTTATGAAAATATCACGAAATAACACATTATAATAACATTGATGTGTATTTTTTTGTGGATGGTAATATTTTATGATTGGAAGTGTAATTATAATTAATCACAATTAATAATGAGATTTTAACATAACAACTATACAACATTGGTAAATGTGAATCAAATCCCCCATGAAGACAACAATAAATTAAAACATATAATATCATGAGACTAAATAAATTCATGATTATACATGTAATACGGGATGTTTGTACACATCATAAAGATGATATGTTCATAACATAACATATTTCTCAAAGATGAAAAGATGTGACAATAATATCTAATAGCTTGGGTAGCCTTTGAATTGTAAAACACATGAAAGAGTTATCATAAAATGAATATTTTAATCTCTACAAATATAAGAATAAAAATAATTAAATATATTCAATGGTATTATATACACCGCATAAAGGAATCACATAGTGAATATGGATTGTCTCCAAATGAAATAAAAGTGATATGGAATTCTCTAACCGTGTTAGTAATATTTTGGATTGTATGCCTCAAAAAATAATAACATAAAATGTGGCATTATATAACATGAAAATAATTATATTCATTATATAACAAATATATGGTTCATTATATACACCAAAAAAATAAATGGGTGTAAATATCCATATGTCTCACATAAATAAAAAGTATACTATAAATTCTATTCCATAAGACTTGACCTCCTTTGTAGACATTAAAGACTCCAGTATAATAAATAATATTTGACTATAAATATGTTATAGAAAGATATTTATATATATATATAATACCATATATTTTTTAATTGTGAACTTTTATTACCCATTTACTAACAATTCCTTGTTAAAATCCCACTTTAGGTAATAACTGATATGTTTTTTATATATATTTTGATTTTTTATTTCCAGTACTCTTACATTTCTCATGATTCCATTATGTATAGAATAATAATGAAATAATTATTATATATATTAAAGATTTATATTATTAATAACAATCATGAAATACATTTTTGAGAAATGATGTACATTATGGTCATGGAGACGGTAGGCCGTACATATAGACATGTAACATTTCCATTTGAGAACGATCATTACAGAACGTTGTTAAGGAATATATTTTTTTTAAATAATGATTTAAATATAATAAACACAATATTATTTAATTAAAAATATTTATAAATATTATCAATGTGGTGTGGTGTAGAATGTATAGTCACATTGCTTCATGAACGTGACAGTCCACACGTACATGAATGACATTATCATCGTTCAGTGAATGATATGGTAAGACAGAATATAATATATTATACTTAAATAAAGATAAATATTCCTTAATATAATATTTATTTCATTTATATCACATATATAATATAAACTTATCAATATTATCTTCCATGTATAGCGTTAGGGAAAATGAATCACACCGCTTCATGAGGCAGTAATATGCCATACACCTGAGCGACATCATCATACCCCATACAAAATGGAATTTAAAAAGGAATATATTATATAAATACTAAAGATGTATAATTATGTTATAAATATCATATATATAATTTATATACATCAATATTCCCAACCTTGAAATGTGGTAATGAAAATTTGAAGGACATATATTTGTGATGTTGTAGAACGTCGTACACATTAATGGTGATTTCAGAAAATATTTGAAGGAAGTGGAGATAGTTGTAGATAAATTAATAACCTTAAAAACATAAAATAATATTTAATATACTTATTTTATTATATCATAACTATTTAACAATAATTTCAATAGGTGGAGGAATAAATAAAATAAAAACACTTGTTTATGAATGTTTCCTTTTCTTCGGGTAACCTCCATATATTTGCACCAAAAGAATTAATAGTCTAAATTTATTCTCCAAAATGGATTATAATATGTTATGAGGTAGGTTGGGAAGTTATTTTGTATGTCTTTGATGAAAAAAATGGTTTTTATGATGTAAATACATAGGATAGATGGTGGCCTTTTATAAGTGTGGTGAGTGGCTAACTTGTAATTTTTTAAAAGAAAATAGAATAATCATGATTTTTCATTTCAACATGCTATAAAATTGAGTATCATCAGGTTTAATAAATATTATGGTTTTAATATGTATATTAAATATATTTTAGAAAAAAAATTATTTCATGTTAATCATTATCTTTTTAGTTTTACCCTTACTAAACTCATTTTAACCTTATCCAGGATATTAAATTTTTATTGTTTTCAATATCTATTAGAGTCAAAAATAAAATTTTCCTTATATTATAAAATAAATTAATTTGATTATAAATTTGGAATCTATTTTTCAAAATAAAATTCAAATCTTTGAATATTTATAATCATAAATTAACCCCCACATGCGATGAAAAATCATATCTTAGTAGAGAAAATGTTCATAAGTTTTTTACATTTTTTATATCCATTTTCAATATGAAATGGATTATGAAGAAATATATTGAATTAATATATATTTAATTTAATTAATTTTACTTAAAAAAACAAATATACTTTCTACATTGTTAATTAATTAAAATAATGGACGATTTTAAATTTAAATTTAGTATTTTTCACTATTCATCAAGAAATTATTCTTTTTTAAAAATAATAATAAATTAAACCTTGGGTATTTTTGAAATTTATACTTGAAGTATAATTTATTAATATAATTTTTTAGTAAAATTATAAAATATTAAACTTAAAACTATTACCATAGATACGATGAAAAAAACACAGGTTTTTGAGAAGTCTATTTATTAAAGCACATAATGATTTAATTTAAACTTTATATCCAATAATAATCATCGTATGAATATAAATTAAAATTTATTTAAATATGAATTATATATTTAATCTAAAATATTTATCATAAGGGATTATTTTACTTAATTATAGTGGATAAAAATTATGCACTTTAAAATAGTTTTCATAAAACCCCATTTTTCAATGCAAAACCAAACTTATACTAAAATCCAAAATAAAGCTTATTAAAAATTTATTTATTGTATTAATTATAATTCATAATTATTTTTTTCCTTTAAAAAGTAATTTTTATTATAAATTTAATAATTTATCTAAAATAGAAGATGGTTTTATAAAAAACATTTTTTCACTATTTACTGAAAATCAATATATGTAATAAAAATCCAAAAATATATCTATAAGTTAATTTCCATATGATGATTTCAAAAATAAAGAAACTTATACTGAATAAATTTTATATTAATTAAAATATTTTATTATAATAATAAATAATAAATATTTTATTGGAAGAAAAATTATTTTTTAAGAATAAAAGTTGTTTACTAAAAATTGATAGATTTCGTACTAATCATTTATAAGTAAATTTATATAGGTTTGTATTTTAATTTTAATACTTCTTGAATTACATAATATTATTCATGACCTATTATTTAACTATAATATTATAAATATCATATTTAAAAATATATTACTCCACGGATCATTGATGTTAAGCGTAGCATGTCATGAATGCTATCAAAGAAACATTTTATTTTTTGTAACAAAGGCTAAACTCGATTATGTGTATAATGAAAGATATTAAAAATGTATATTTAATTGAAAATAATACATTTTAAAATATTTTTATGTTACAATTAGTTGGCCTATCACTACACACGTAGCTACATACTATTAATGGACATACATTAGATAATTCCAATTAAATTTATGATCCATTTTAAAGGATTTGAAAATCAATATGTTATAGAAACTAATAATGACTAAAAATAGTTAAATTTGATTAAAATATAGATATTCCTAACTTTAGGTACATTTTAATTGATATTTTTTATTATGGATAAATGATATGTCAAATATTGAGATCAATGAATTCAGTGATTTTGAGGATTAGAATATTGTAAGAATTTTCATGGTAATTTTTGGAGAGTTTTTTTGGATTTTTAAAATAAATGAATGATAATATAACATAAAGGAATACATTATGAATTTAAAATATAAAAAATTAAATAAATTTATCATTAAGTAAACCATCTTAGTATTGAATATTAATATTTATCTGACTATTAAATCTTATATTACTTATTACCATTTAGTGTTTTAGTATTTGGTCGAAATAAAATCATGAAAATGAATATGAGACAAGTATTTATCTAGAATAAACTATTCCATATAACCAAATTAAGGATCATATGAATATGGTTTATAATTTTATTATATGCATGTTATAATGGAAGAAGTGAGTTTTCAAGTCTTACCAAATGTGGTGATTTTGTTATCTTAATTGAAATTAAACCTTAGTATACTTAGAAATTTTCATTAGATATTGATATCTATGTATAATATTTTGGTATATTTTAAATTTTATGACCATGATGTGAAACATATGAGGATGGTTTGATAGAAGTTGAACATAAACTGTATAGAAACACATATTAAATGGTATAAATAAACATGAAAAGTGAATTTATTAAAAGGTTATATTTTTTTGTATTACAAGTGGACAACACATAATTGAGTTAAGAAAATATCATTGATTAATACACATTTTATATAGAGGTAATAAAGGGTTGATTAATTTTGAGAATATTGAGCCATATAGTATTAGTATCCTTGAAGTTGCAAATCGATTTAATGAAAAAGTAATCGATTTTGTTTTTAGTGAATTTTATATAATTTTTATGACAATGATATATATTTACAATTTTGTAACATTACATACTAGTTTATAAAAAATTAGAGTGTAATATATATATTTAATTTTTATTTGGAATGTAAATTTCCATTATGGTTTATTTTCATTGATATTGAGATGTTTTTTTAAAAATTCATATTTTTAGAATCTATTATTAATGAATATTCATTTTTTAGTGTATAATTGATCTAATTATTATTTCTGATTTATAAAATATAATTAATTTAATTTATCTTATGGGAGTATGATATATTTCGTATCCGAAGTTATACCCAAAATATAAAGATGTTAGTAATAGTGAATAATAATTAAAATTTCATGGGAACAATTTATATAAGCCTGTGGAATATGAAAACATGAGATTATAGAACCATAAAATTTATAGTATCATCTATATCTTATATCAATTTTAAAAAATAACTACTTCCACAATCAACTAAATTTAATTGATACATATTAAAATTACATAAAGAGTATAATCATTAGTAAATAAAAAGATAATAGTCAATTAAAATTATTATATATTATTAATATTAAATAATTTAAAAAATGATACCTTTGAATAAATCGTTGTATATTACCTTAAGATGATCATAGTAACATGTTTATTTTATGAAATATTTATATTTATATAATTTTTAACATTATATTATTCTTATAATTATACAATATATGATTAAAGACACCTCATGTTTAAAAATGGTGCTTTTTAAATATAGTTTTTTAATATTATATTTTCATTAAAAAGGTAATTTTTAATAATTTTATAAATTTAAATAATTTAAATGTACTTATTTTATGGATCAAAAATTTCAATATTATTATTAAAAATTTAGATACTGTTATTTAAGAAGTTGGGGAGAATATAAATGATTCTAGGGTAACTTTGGCCTAAATGGGATTTAAATCCACCAAAGGGAATAGATTGATTAAATATCAATCCTTCATGAAAGTTAATAGTTTAACGAAGGTCCCCAATGCTCTAAAAAAATTTATCTTACATGAATATGGAATTAATTTTAGAAAATTATTTCTCATCCTTCATGATGACTATAAATATGTACCCTGACCCCTCATTTATGGGTTCCGAACCTTTGGACATTAAAAAAATTCAATTAATTCACAAAAACCATTCCTTTGTGATCAATAGATGAAATGTAATCCTAAATTTATCCAAATTTTACCATTGATCCACAGGTGCAATATAGAACTTATTTCCATTATAGAGATGGATTTCATGAAAAATATAAGCCTATGTACTTGTGAGATATACCTTTCCTTCAATTGAATTATATGAGACCCCCATCTATTGTGATACCCATCTCATCAAGACCATGACTCCAACCATGGTTAGGGATAACATGCTTTTAAAAAGGATGACCTTTAAAAAAATAGTTTCATTTCTATAAGAATCATTTATTAAAATTACACAACTTTGTGAAATATGAGTGCTCATCAAACTCATTCTTATCCATGTCTGGTTTACATGTGCCTCAATCATCCTCAGGACCGATATCATAGATACACATTCACAGAACCTTTTATCCATGAATAATATAGATAAAAAGGACACCATTTCAACCAAATCATAAAAACTCTAACATCAAGACCCATTAATAGTTCCTAATATGGCCAATGTTTATGTGTCTTTCTATGCAAAAGCACCTGTGCAGTGAACACATAATCCCAAATAGTGGAATCATTGAGGTAAAAAATTTATTTTCTCCTGGAAGAGGGTAGGTGGGATTTTCATATCCTCCTACCATAAATTTTAATGGGTTACCCTATGAATATTTCCCAACAACTTTTGAGTACTAATCCATTACACTCGATAGTGCCCATGTATTAGTCATATGAAATTAAACATCTTAAAAAATCCCCATTATTTGATGTTAAACTATATCCATACCCTATGAGATGACCATTATATGAATCATGTTCTAAAAAATATATGATCCCATGTATGTGGGTACATTCCATGTGTATGACTCACAAAACCCCTTGTTGTCACTCATTTCATGGTACACACATACTTATCACATGACATTAAGATTCAAGGACTAGACCTATCAAATGAAATTAAACTATGCACTAAATATATATAGGTTTTGATCATTGTCTCTTAATATGGAACATTGGATGTATCCTTGGGATTAAATATTGAAATCCTAAAATCAATATAAATTTTTATGTCATCCCATCGGGAGGAGACAAATATAATGTCTGTCGAATCCCCTAAGGGATGCACATAACCACATACCATCAAAACCTATTTTCCCTACTAAACCAAATAGCCTCCATGTGACTCTATCGTATATTCTACCCAATACACAATGATCATATATGGAATTAATACCCACAAGGAATTATATTTATGACCAAATTCCCACAATTCATTAAACATATGATCACAACCCTGAAAAATATAAACAAGTGGATAAGTCCCTATGTGGATTTAAACATTATATTTCATCTAAAAAAGACCTTATACATGTGATTTGGTCCCCAAAAGATCATAAACCTATTAACCCTCTATAATGGATCATAATATCTACATCACGTGACAATCATGAGTGGACATTGGTGATGTGGATAAAAAGGATTATGTGATGAGAAAAATTTTCCTTGAATGATGATTAATAGATGCTTCTTATAACACATGATAAACAAGATTCGATCTATCTAACAAGTACATGATTCCCTTAGAAATGATGTGTGGGTTTCTTACACCCCAATCATATGATTCCAAATAATGGACAAGGGATTCATTTTTTTATACACATAAGATACCCCATATAATAGAAAACCTCAAAACAAAAATAGTAATAGTTTTATAGACTATAAAATTACACAAAATTAACAGAATATGAGAAATTCCAAAAATAACTATCTTCTTTTATAATAGGTATATACACTATAATGATAGAAAATATATGAAATTAACCATTATTCACTTTAATATGACATTGGGAATAAGATTCAAGATCATGCCTCCAACCATTAATGGAGATTAAAAATAGGAATTTACCTCAAAAGATGAATCCATGGTGGTTGTATATGAAATAAAATCATATTTTTGTGATCAAATATCCAACATCATCAATCTTGGTGGTTTAGGTAAAACATCATTATAAAAAACAAATGTGGGGAAACCAAAATAGGGGGTTCTTGATAATTACAAGGTCACCAAATACTATAGGGAGGGAATTGAACATTCAATGCATGCCTCAGTGGAAGAATTGAAAAAAAAATGTTGAATCTAATTTTAATATGTTCTCCTTTAACATGGGATACATAAAAACATTGGGTATCCCTAGTTCAATACATCATTGATGTGGATCCATTACAATCATTAGAAAGGATGAATAGTGTTGGGAACATTGGGAATCACATAAATTAAAAAGGTAATAATGATTTACCTCATGTATCATACGTGACATATGTTGTGGTAAATATCAACATCCCTACTCTAATAGATGTGTGGGTATGAAATTTGGTTGTGCATTAATCAAATTAATTTTACTTTTAATTTGGTATACAATTCAGCAACCAATACTATGATCCCTAACCCTATCTCCCATATGATATCACCCAATGAAGGGTGATCAAAACTATTAATATTTATAATTATACATAATAGGTATTAAATACCACATGTGTATAGAATACCTAAATTTTTTAACCCAAACAAAACCTGATATATTTATGCACTAATATATTCCATTCCTCCCCATATTCCAAATATTTTCATCACTAAAAACATAAGGTGGTAATCATTACTCAGGATATGGTATACTTGGACTTAGAAGATACAAGATCATTCCACTTTCACCTCCATCAAGGGAATGGAATGGGAAAACAACCCCCAACATAGTGGATAATAATTTCAGGATAATTTCTTAAACCATGTAAAAAAATAAATTCACAATGATAAAGAGGTAGGTTATGCATGAGTAACAAACTTTGTGACCACAACCCAAGACTCTTCTAGGAGGGATACTTTTTACTATACTGGAATCATTGGCTGGTTTTGTAGGTTGGTGAGCAGGATGACCCCATCCCTTCTCTACTAGTAGATTATATAATAACCTTTACAGAATATGGGGGGAATATTCCAAGAAAACAAAACATGAAGACTCAATAATAGATATATATTCCTCTACAACGATATACACAACTCAACATTCCCTCCCAACTGTAGCATGAGGTAAATTCTTCACCTAAATGCGATTGACAAACAACTGTCTACCTATGTGGTTGCGTGGACAATCTCCATTGTGGGCCACACCAAAAAATATAATGTTTCACTAATGATGATTAATTTAACCTAATAACTCATCAATGAAACACCATTAACAAAAATAGTGTTCCTCCTCATGTTGAAGAAATCCCCTTACCTAATGATATTCCCAGGGTAGAAGTACAGATAACCACCATGGGTACCCTTACCATGGTTCTTCCCATAGAGTACTCAGAACTAATCTATGTGATTATAAAATTTTTCATGGTTTAGGAACTCACATACAACAAATTAATGTTAAAAAATCAGGTCCCCATCAGCCTATCAGAATTTGAGGTGATGGATGACTTCACATGAACACCTCTTACTCCACCAGTGATGTTAGGTGAAGGATCACATCACATGTGGATGATCATCATTGTGACTGAGATCCATAGGGTATATAGATCCATATGTAGTACCTACATGTGGAGGATTTTTTGGATTCCTTATAGGTACTCTCTGTGCAACCATACATACAGTCTTATCCTTCCCTCATCTCTATCTACACCTTGAAATTTGGGGAGACATCAGGGTTAGTATTGATACCATAAAACGAGGGTGGGAACTCTTATAAGTTTCATAGGAATGATGACCTTCAAAAACATGGGGAGGAATAAGATACCCATCCTATATGGTATGTTTTATAATTTTGTCCCACCGTTGGATGATATTCCATTTTTCATGGGATAATTATTCAATGTGGATCACTCTACACCAAAAAATAAATTGCATGGTTGGTCCAAATCACATTATCTTCTGACTTCGTGACCATAATTAATTAGAGATTAAGGTGATCAATAGTAGGATTACCCTCTGAAAAAATGATGGATTATATTTACTGTTAATCCCACATTAATAAAGTATTTTTTTCTAAGGTCAAAATATATTATAACACCATGGTTGACTTTCAATGTGTACAGTCAGAAATAATATTTTTATATTAATATGTTATATAATAACTATTATAATAATAAATAATAAAATAATATATTGATAAATGGTTTTGTGAAATAAATTATATAAATATTTATATGATATAAAAAATATCTAAAAAACTCAAAAAAACACACAAAGATGTTATAGATAATATATTTCTTTTCATAGGAGTTCATGATGATCCAATCATTACACTTAAAAAAATTAACTCAATATTCCATTAAATACATTGATCAACATTATCACTCTAATACATCCTATTGTAATTTTAATTATCTAATCCAACCCTAGGCAAGTGAGACAGTATTCCTCA
The DNA here is from genome assembly GCA_963277665.1 of Viscum album. Lineage (NCBI taxonomy): Eukaryota > Viridiplantae > Streptophyta > Magnoliopsida > Santalales > Viscaceae > Viscum > Viscum album. The sequence continues at coordinate 797,938,728 of OY728151.1, forward strand.
TGTCCTCACAATAATGCTACACCAACATTTAATTTGAAAATTATGATAAAAAGTGATAAATTAATGTGATCAAGAATATAAACCCAATAGTAGGAAAATAGGTATGACCCCACCCCATTAATGATTTGACCAATAATACAATTCTTAAAATAAAATTATGTGATTCATTTAAGAATAAAAAACATAATAATCCACCACTCCCCAGCCCTAGAACTTGTGATAACTTTAGTTTTACATTTTCATGTTGTTGAGAATGGTGTAGAAGAAGAATAAAATAGATATAATGAAATATAAGAGTGGTAAAACTAATATAAATTATAAACAATAAATATTTTAAAATCTAAATAATTCATCATAAGTATATTTTTCAAGGTAAGTAAAGGTCTCAATTCATCGGAATTAGATAGGAAAATATTTGGATCCCAATATGTCCATAAACAATTCACACATAGTGGTCCCAATAAAATATATAATTTTGTGACACGGCCTTATTCAATGATGTTCTCCCATTCCTCCATTTTTCTCTGTTATATAATCATCTTATTTTGGCTGGGTATTGATCATGTTATGGTTGTACCATTAATTGTTTTTCTTATAGTGAATTATTATTGGAATTGTTTCATCATTGATCATGTTCTATGATATTCTTTGTGTCCCCCATAAATACTTCAGCCTGTTGAATAATGTGTTGAATCAATTATGGTCAAAACATTGATTATAATATTTCCTTCATGGAGGATTCATTGTATTTTAATTCTTCGACTTCACATGCATATTTGGCCATGGAAAAAAATAAACAACAAGTTAGTATGGTTGAATGAAATGATATAAATAAATACATATATCATTTGACAAACATTGAGTCCAATCTATGTAATGATGAAAATTTAATGGGCGAATTATCTTGTTATGACCCTTCCTGTTGGATCCACATAATCATCGAATTCATGTCCACTTATAACACCATAAATAGGGCTTCAAGTTTTCAACATCTAAATTAATATTTTAGATATAATACTATGTAATACACCCATGAAATTTCTTGATATAATTAAATAAAATTATATTTTATAATAAAAATACTAGAGTGGGCTTTAAAATACACGAAAATAATTTTTAATCAAATAAACATATGAAAATTATATTAATTTAAAAGGTAAATATAATAAAATTACCCAAAAAATTATTTGTTTTTGGATTTTACTATTTAATTACATAATAAAATATATGTAATTAAGAGGTTCATCATTCCCCTACACTCAAACAATGCACACATAGGCAATGGTCAATACTGAGGACAAAAAAACTTATCAAGGTATGAATTTATGAATTTTGGAATGTATTATACTATGAAAGTATTTTCCATGATCTTTTATATATACCATAGAAATCTCATCCTATAAAAAAAATAATTTGAAGGAATTATGGATGAAACATTGATTATATTATTTCTATATTTTCATATTCATTGAATTTCCCTACATTGAATTCAATTTCATTTTTTCCATGATTACATGTAAAAAATATGTTCCTCTATCCATATGAAATAATCATAATACTGTTTTATTACATATATTATAATTTAAGGGTAATCCACTTAAGGAAACAAGTTGTTATTGTTGAATTATTAGGGTGGAACCTATATGTTTAGATCCACATCAGCATTGAATTCATTCCCCTGATATGGTGGATCGAGATTTCATTATCTAAATAAAAAATATATATGTATTAATTTTGAATCTGTGCAATATTTTTCAGGAAAATATTTATCATAGATAATATGTTATTATGAATATACTATAGAAGTTTTAAAATTTAAAAAAGATTCATTGAATTAATGTGTCATCCCTACCTGTTTTCCATGTAATGGTGCCCCGAGTTGGTTCATCACATGACATTAGGCACACCTCCCCATACATTAAAGGCTATCAAAAATAATCGAGGGTCTAATATAGATACAATGGGGACACTATAACGTTTTTATAAAATCTATACAATAATTAAAATATATGAACAATAACAAACCGTTAATAAATTAATACTAGGATAATACTATATAAAGCATAACCATTATCACATTATGAACAAAAACATGAAACAATACTAAAAAAGTCATTAACATATTGACTCAAATATCTGAAAAGTGTAAAAATAAAAAACCAAATTAATCAAAGAATGAAACTCCCATTATGTTTTCATCATTATGTCCATTTACATTATCCATACTTCATTCCAACACATCCATCTAACATAGGACTATTTACCTTATCATAACATAATAACATGGAATCTATTTAGGCACCGATTCTCTTACCCAAGTAGGGTGTGAGTACAACTCAGGAGGTCACCACCCATTGAGTACAAAAATTTTTCTAGTCTATAATTGTAAATGTAATTGTATAAAAATTTATTTTCAAAAAGTAAATAGTCACATTTTACAATTCATTATTTAACCACATAATTAACCCATTTTCATGATGACACCTGGACCTCAAAAAACTGCTTCGTCCAATTCTGGTGTATGAACCATTTCACATAGGGATTCATAATTAATTATAAAATGTATCTACATTATCCATTTAATTAAAATTTAAAAACATTAATACTTCTAACCATATTTCAAGGCCAACATTTTTGGCCTAGAATGCTGATTATATCACCTCGTGGGTATTTGAATCATTATTTAATGTACCATAACCAGAAGCTATCGCATATAATCTTTTAAACCATCATTCTATGTCCCACACTCCAATATTAGTTAATCAAATATTATATTTTGAACCATTAGTTCATTTCCAACATACATCATCACATATATCACAAGATCACTTATATAAAAACATATAATATATCGCATGTTAATAAAAATCAATGTTTAGCATCATTAACCATATTTACAAATATTCTCAAAGTTTGTACATTTTAAATTTATAAAACCAGAAATTCCCATCACATTAATTCACATGGAATAATATAAAAAATTCACCATTAAAAAATTTAACAATATTTAATCATAAAAACCATTAACCAGTTCAAATTAATACAAAAATGTCTTATATCCCATTAATAAATCAATACAACATCTAATTAATAAACAAATTCCACAATCCCATTAAATGATTAATTTACTAACCCCATTAATCAATCATTACAAAAATCATTTAATTAAATAAGTAAACAATTAATTAATCCAACTAAGGATTCAATTTATAATCATGAAATAGAAATTTATATTATATATACATAATCAATGTCATTATTTTGGGAATTGATAAATAAACCGCGTACATCAAGATCATTGATGGACTATCACCAAGCTAAAAAACCCCATATTGTAAAAGAAAAAATCAATAGCATGAAGAAGCTAAATATCATGGACAAAATCCTAGAAAAATTATCAAATAGAATAAGATCCATGAAAAACATGTTCTAAATCATTTCCAATGTGGGATAAAAGATTCATTTTCATATTGAAGATATATAGTAAAGAGATCAATCGAAATGAGAGGATATTAAATATCATTAAAGGTGAAAATCTATCAATTAGATCTTTGATTCATCATTAATTGACTTCATATGGCCTTGAAATCAATTCAGTGACCTCTAAATTTAAAGGAAAATTATTTAGGATGAAGTAGGGTGTTTAGGGGTAATAACCGAGTGTTTTAGAGACATAAAATATATATCTTTGGATAAAATAAACTTTCACTCACTGATCCCTAGATAGGGGTGCATGATTTTCCAAATCATGTGGTCTATCTGTGCACCCCTCCATGAGTTTGGATGGTTACTACAAAGAGGGGACATGGTTTGGCAAACTATGCACCAATCATGAATATTCCCTATCTTTGGGAATGCATGTTTGGATGGGTTTGTGCAAACTGTTTTGGAAAACTATGTGCCAAACATGTACTTCCAAAAATAACTCAATAACCATTAAAATTATCCTAAAACACCAAATGAAAACCTCTATAAAAATATACACAAGTAAATGGTAATCAATTTCCTAAATACAACCAAGTTACATCTCTAGAAAAGGTAATCATCATACAATCTCTCGACTATATAAAAGATCTTCCTCAAGATGCACTCAGATTTTGAGGTAAAACAATCAGGCTACTGAGCCTGCATATCCACTCTCCTCTACCAAGATTCCTCATTAACTCATCCATGTAACCAAAATACTCTAACTATCGATATATAATTTTCTGAAAACATTCTCTCACTACAATCCAACACACGTATCAAATGATTTGGAAATGATTCATTGTACTCAATATCATCCTCATCAACATCGATCACATGAGAAGGTTTGATCTGATTCCATTGATGTTGTGACCCGTGAAAAATTTCATTCATATAAATTTACCTCTATGAAAGAGCCTATTGAAATTCTACCAGTTTGATTATCTACACTACCTGAAAAGTCATAACAATCATGGGTGTCAACATTCCCTACCTCTGAATCCTTTAGTAACCCAAAATTGGTGACACCCAATGAAAAACATAATTAATCACTATAAAAGAATGTGATAATCGTAATCTATCTGCATATAATTTTTATCTAATCTAATCCATATCCATAGATTTCCAAACTAGTAGCACCTTCTCATATGTCTCCTGTACGAGACCCGGATACAATAACTCCGACTAACATTCCTCTATCCTACAAAGAGGTGATCGACATGGCCTACCATAAAGATCCTCATATAGATCCTTAGGAATATTTACCTGATAACTATTTTTATAGTTGTACTCAAGGGGAAATTTTTTTTATCCCAAGACTCGAATAATTCTAGAACACATTCCCATAGTATATCCTTCAAAACCTATATATTACGCTCTAACTTCCCGTACATCTATGAGTAAAAATACATACTAAAAAATACATTATTACCAAGTGAGTTCTGTAAGACATTCTAGTTATATGTTGTCAAACATGATTGACAGTCTAAAATTATACTCTATGGTACCCCTGCATAATGACTATCTTTTGAATGCACAATTATCCCTTCTGATCAATGAATACGGTATCTTGTATAGGAATTAAATGTGTTATTTTTTCATTCAATCTAAAATCAACCAATTGAGTCATTCTTATGAGGTTTCCATATGATATGTGCCACAAAATCCAACTTAACTTAGTATCACCTCAATCCTGGAATCTAAAATGACTGTAGAAATTTAAAAGGTCATTGATGCTCGACCCTCACCTATTGAAAGGTGTATCATCATGTCATGACCCTTGGAATCTTCTTTTTCATGTATGTCCACCAATACGATCGATGCAGGTCACAATACATTGTGTTCAATACCAGATGCAACACCCACATTGAGGAATGAAATTGTTTTTATCATCTCCCCTCACATACATATCTGAAAAATAAACTAATTCATGACATAGATGATCACATTCTCACCTATAGTCCAATATGATCCTGACTCCATGACCTAAAGGCATTCCCTCAAAAATAAACACTATGCATCCTCATAATACCATTCCATGATATGGATCAAATGTGTGGAATCAACTGACACTAACATGTGGGATTATCTCCTCTTGGCCATCTGAAACCACAATATGCATCTCATTCAGCAATTCAGCACCTTCCACTCAAGAAATTAACTCTTGAACTGTCAAAGTCTGAGTTTTCTTTCTTAAAGTAGTTGCTATGCTATTTCCCTTAAAATTTAAATTCTATTTCAAAATCAAAAGACCGGAAACATTGAACGCATATCCACTAATTAAGATTCAAATATCACTGTTAAAAGATATAAAATTATCTCTTATGGTCGGTATACATAATAAAATTATCACCCAAAAGATAATTTCCCCATCAATTCACGACATAGCACACTGTAGATTACAATATAATGTCTGTAGGGTTATTCCATTCATGTGGATTCAACATCCATTACCCATACACAACAACTCAATTCCCCTACATCAACATTTCTTTAAGTCTATTCATATATGCCTCAAAATAAACCTTATAATCCTCACCTATACTAGGTTGGATACAAATATAAATTATTTTAAAAGAATTCATCAACTACTGCAAATATTTATCACTAGATCCAGACCATTTAAACTTAAATCACTTCTTGTTAAAGCCTAAAAGATGTATTTTAAAAAGGTAAATGTCATGGATTAACCTTAGATAGTATCCCTAAAATTTTATAAAGCTACAAATATAATGAAAATACTTGGGTTACACCATAGAAATGTATATATCCCCCTTTCTAGGTCCACTTTCATAACTTCCTTTGAGATGATGTGTCCCATGAAATGTAACAGATCAATAAATAATTGACACATAAATCGATTATTTTATAACTGATACTTTTTATGTGTACTCAATACAATGTAAAGATGTTGGGTATGATCATCACGAGTCTTGTAGTACACCATGATGTCATCCACATGCACAACCACATTTTAGTCATGGTACGAGTGGAATATTCACTTCATCGAGCCCAAAAACACAACATGATCATCCTTAATCACAAACGACATTATGATGAATTCATAATGCTAATACCTACTTATTAAAGTGATCAATGGTATATTCAACGGAATAAATATCAAATGATTATAACCCAATCTAATGATAATTTAGGCGGAAACACAAGATCCCTTAAATTGGTTAAAGTTATTGTGGATATGAGGAAGAGGATACTGGTTTTTCACTATCATCTAGTTAAACTTCTAGAAATAAATACATAAGTTCCATTTACTATTATCCATCATTACAGACAACACTAGAGATCCCTAAGGTGATATACTTAGACTGATAAATCTGTTATCCATTAACTCTTCAAACTAAGTATTTAACTATTGAAATTTTGTTGGTTCCATTATATAAGGATGAATTGAAACCTTTTATACTATAAGAATGATTTTAATCTTAAACCTCACATCCATATTAGGTGGAATACATGAAAAGTACTCTGGAATCACATTCGAGAATGAGTCCACTATAGGTGCAAAGACATCCAACTTCACACAGCCATCATCTAACAATAGACCTCAAACATGAGTTGTGGGATCCCATAGTTACAGATTAACTTACCTTGTATGATCCTCATTGATATCCCACTCTCAACAATGAACATAATTTTCTCCCTTATGAGGCATTAATGTCACTATCACAAAGTAAAAATATGTTTGTGATCAATATGCTACCAAACTGTCCATACACAAAATAAATTTGAATCATTGTATATCAAGGATGTAGATATTCCAACGGAAATGATACTCCTCATACTCAAGAGATCCCCCATGCATAAACAAGCATCTCTTAACCACACACTGAATGGTGTATCGATCATCATATCTCCACTATTGAACTCCACCATCCCACTCAAAATTTTCACAGCATGTGATAATATTGAAGATTGACAATCTCCTAAATTAAATAACGCAATAGAAAGCAAAGATAAAATCTGAATAAAACCTAAAAAATTAGACCGTCCAGCCTCATTATCCAAAAGTGTAGGATGAATTTTTTTTTTATCCTCCACTATTAATTGTGATAAATTTTTATCCCCCTAAGCCACGCAAATCTTCTTTCATGAGTTCTTATTCCTAGAATCACCTCATCCACTACCTCAGCTTCGACAACAAGTAGAACACCAACTACAAGACTAATATGGGGTAGAATACCCCCATCAATTAGTCTAATTCATCCTAGATCCACCGAAATTACCCATATATTGTGGGATCCTATAAAACCATTATAGATTTCCAATATTGTCACAAGATCACCAATCTACTATTATTTGGGGACAATTTATATGAATATAAATTGGCACATCACATGGATTGTAGGTCACTTGGGTAGGGTCCTGAGTAACTGACCCTTCCCCTTAGACAACCTTCATTCTATCTCTTATGAAGAAATTAGAATTGTGATTCTTACTTATCTCAAAACACACACCTCATTGTAATACAATAGAAAAAATATGACTTCCAATAGAATTCTTCTTTAGGTTATATTCCGATTTGAGAGCCAGATTCACTACCTCTAAAAATATTTTATGCATAAAGATGTTACCTTGGGACATAATCACACATTTAAGAAAATTCTAGACATATTTTTATAGTATCCTAATGTGAATCCTAAACTGGAACAAATAGTTTAAAATTTTTCAAGAATTAAGCATAGTTCATCCCATATTTACTCCCCTAATTCAATATCATGGACATAGATTCCCTCTCCTATCGGAGCTTCTCGGGTTAAAAGTGCCCCATGAACATCAACTAAAAGTCCTTTCACTCTATATTCTATATCTGTTCATCATTATTCTTCATGACCCACCTTTAATTTTCATCAATGTATAACATATAAACACTCATTTTGACTATCTTCTTAGTAGGACTTTATAAGTTGTCATGGATCGTCTCGATTGAATCAATCAATACCTATGCTACCTTAGGTCCACTGTATCTGATAAATGTTGGAGTGATTTGTAGATAGAACTCTTATTTCAATTATAAAATTCAAATCACAAATGTATCTAGGTCTCTTATGATTAAATTTATAAACTGGGAAATGTTCTCAAAGAACTACTTTCTCTCTCATTCACCTAAAACTATTAGTGCCTTACGTTCCACCATAATATGCATATTTCCATCTGTGTCCTCCTGACATCCTATCAACAAGATACATCATGGAGACATTAATATAAAATTCCAAACATTTTTCTTAGTATATAAAAAATAACATTTATCTAGGATGGATTCACATTAAAGTATAACAATTCATCCCCCATAACTCTCCACATGGACAAAACCAAGGATTTATCAATACCCTTGACAATCCTACATATAGGTCATATTTAAAAAAAGGTAAACACATTTCCATATCAAATTTTCTCATTAGAAACACATTAATCACAATTTCCATCACATAAAATTTTTCAATTTCAATTTTGTAACATTTCTCATTAATATTTAGACAATCACGAAAAGCACTTTCATATAAACAACTCATATGATAACCATATTTTTATATGCTAGCCAAAAATGATATATTTCAAAATAAATCCTTAGTTCCTTTAATGATTCTTTTATTTTAAACTATCAAGACATATCATTCTGTGGACAAAATCTCTAAAAAATATCATAATTAAATAAAATCACATAATTAGATCATCAATCGAGGTTAAATAGGATTCCACAATAAAATGACACATCAAAAATAACAATACCACCCTGGGTACTTGGGTTATCCCTCATACAAGGGTTAGCTACTCCCATGAATTATGACTTTAACAAGGTCGGACTCTTCTTATTCTTCTTTTTATCATTAAAAAATAGTATAAAAAAGAGTAGAAAGTAAAAAAAACCACTTTGATACCACTTTTTGAAGTCCCAACCCATGTTCCAGACACTGGTGCACTACATAAGTTGATCACATGACCTCAAGCATGCTACCCCAAATTCCAGTGGCTTTGACTAGCAGTGGGGGTCTAATGTAAATACCATGGAGAGACTCTACCTTATTTATCAAGGAATCACAATAGAAAAAATAAATAAACAGTAATTATCTCGTAATAAAGAACTACCAGAATAATACTATATCTAGAATAAACAGTATCATATGATAATCCATTATAGGTAAATATTATAAAACCAATATAGTAAACATGTTATTCTATATATGAGTACTTTTTAAAAATGAAAAACCAAAATAAATAAAAACTGACAATCCCAAGCGGGTTACGACATCAATTTTGGTTCCATCATTCCTGATCCATCCCAAGACAACCATCAAACATAAGGCTATTTTTGTTATCCCTCCCAAAGAACATGATGTTTATTCGAGTACCAATTAGGTAGCCCCAAAAGGGTGTGTGTAAAACTTAGTAGTCCACCACAAACATCTTCTAAAATAATATCTAGTCTATAATTGTGTTTTCAGTTGTATGAAGAATAAATTACAACATAGTAAAGAGTAATCACATTTTATCATTATTTAATCCACCAAATATTTTTCCCAGGTTCACAATGACACCCGAACAACAAATACATGATTCGTCCAAGGATGTATTTTAAACCTTATCATAAAGGGATTCAAAATTAATTTTACAACAAGATTGCCTTATCCATTTAATTTTTAATTTAATATAATGGCTACTTTAAACCATAGTTAAATACCAAAATTTTGGACCAATAATTCCATGTTTAGAACTTCATTATAATTTGAATCATTAGTACTTGTCCCACAACCCATAGTTATCACATATGGGATTTTAATGCATCATTCTCTATCCCACACTCTTATATATATCAATCACATATGGTATTTTGAGTTATTTGTGCATTTCCTACACTTTATCACATATATCACAATATCACATATATCACAATTTCATAAACATCAAGGATAAGCATCGATAACCTTCTTAAGAAATAGTCCAACTAATGTTTGACTATTTAATTTATTAAAAATAGAATGTTCAAAAATATAATTATCTGGAATATTATGATCAATTTACCATGAATCCATTTATCAACATTTAATCATATACACCATTAACCCCTTAAGTTTAATCAATCCATACACTTAATCTCTTTGTCCAAACAATTCAAACATCCCATTAATCTACCATTTTGATAATACTATCAATCGAAAAAATATCTTAATCCCATTAATCAATCAAACCAACAATTAATTAATTCATTAATTTTCAAATTAATTTATCAAATTCAAGATGAAATTTACAAATGTGAAATTCAAAATTCTCAATTATATAGAGGTAATTTAAATGATTATTTGAGAATTGAAAAATATACCACCTACCTGAATATCATTGATGGACGGTCAACAATCCCAAAATCCCAAAATTGAAATGGAACAATCAATAACCGTGGCACACTAAAGATCATTGTCCATGTGTTAGAAATAAAATAAAATGTTTCCTGATCCCAGAAAACCTATATCTAAACCCTATCGAATGGAGGATTAAAAATTAATTATCATCTAGAAAGAGAGGTATGATGGAGAGGACTCCAAACGGGTGGAAAATACATACCCTAAAAGAAGTATATCTATAAATTAGATTATTGACCCATCAGGAAAGAAGTTCGTAGGGCCATGTAAAATATTCGGGAGACACTAAATTTGATGGAAAATGCGATAAGATGATGTAAAGAATTTTTCGGTGAAAAACGATGGTGTTTTAGAAATGAAAAAAAAAATTGGATAAAATAAACTAGAGCACACAGTTTCCTCGACAGGGGGAACAATTTTCCAAACCATGAATCCAAACAGTGCACCTCTCCAAGGGGTCACACAATAACTACTAAGAGTTCAAATGGATCAACAAACTGTGTTCCATCTATGAATTTACCATCTATCTATGAATGCATGTTTTGTTGGGGAAGGGTGCATGGTTTGGGAAAATTGTTTTCCATCCTTAAACTACCCATTTTCCATTTAAAAACATTAATTATCCAAAACAAATGTATGGAAAACCTCAACCAAAATATATTTAATAAAAGGGTAAAACTTTACATATAAACAAGATCAATACATTTTTAGAAAACTTCTGGATCTTATGATCCCCGCACATTATAATAGATCATCCTCGATTTGAACTCCCAATAATCTATAATATTTCAATGACAAAATATTGGGCCAATGAGACCACATATAATCGTTCCTCTCCCATATTACCTCCTAAAAATGGCCATGTTTCCATAATATATGAACTATCGGCACACTCTTTCACTATAAATCATTTCCTCATTGATCCAACAAAATTATCAGATTCTCCTCAAAGGACATATCTGTACCATACTCAACCGTTTAAATATTGATCACAAAAGAAGGGATGGGATGATACAACTGAAATTATGAAACTTGAAAAATATCGTGCATAACCTTATACATCCGTGGAAGAGTCAATCAGTATGCCAATAACCCAAATATCTCCACACCCCAAAAGTTCCAAAAAACATGTGTTCCAATAAACCTTATCTCTAAATACTTTGGGGACTCAACCTAGGTGACACTAGATGAAAATTATGATCACCCACTATAAACTTAATAGTTCATCATTTTCTATATAAATATGTCTTCTATATATTATGGGCAATAGCCATATATTTCTGAATGAGCTGAAATTTCATTCATATCTTGTGTAGAAGACTCTATCCCAATAATACTGACTCAACTACCTTCATCCAATTTAGATTTGATCTTTATGACTTATTATTAATAGCCTTTTGTGGTTTGGATGAATCCTTACCTGATAACTATTGTTATGAAAAAATTCAATGAGCAATAATTTCTTCTCTCAATCCATAATGAAGTCTAGAAAATATTCCTATAGGAAGTCCTCCAAAACCTATACAGTACACTCTAACAGGCCTTTTGTCTTTAGGAAAAAATCCAATCTCAGAAACACCTATTTATGAAGCACTTTCAGTAAGACTATATAGAAATGAGAGGTGAAACATGATCCACGATCATAAAATACACTATTAGGAACCTCAAGAGATGGAATATACCCCAAACATGAAATTCTCCCAACTAATCCTAAAATATGGTGTCCCATAGAGTTATAAAATAGAATAATTTCTTCAATTAACCCATAATCACAAAAATAGATCCATTTTTCTAAGGATTCCATCGGAGACCTACCATAAAATCCATGGTAATGTCATCCAACTTACATTGTGGAATGGAAAATAGTTGAAGTTAACCACTAGGTTGTTTATTCCCTATCTTCAGTTGTTTATAGGTGTAGAATCAGGTCATGAACCATGAAATCTCCTTTTTCATTCATGGAAACCCATATTGTCAACGTTTTTACCATACATGTAGGTCAAACCTAGATTCACCTCTCACTTTGAGCCATGAAATTCACTCATTATCTCCTCTCACATACTCATTGAGGCACGAAAAATAGGTTCCTTATATAGATGATATCATAATCACATATTGTCTAATATCAATGTGACTCCCCAACTTCAAGGTTTTCCTTTTTATCTAAAAAATATTGATCCACATATTGACATTCCCTAATCTGGCTCAAAATTATAAACTCTACTAACGTTGAGGAAATGGACATCATGACTTGGCCCTTCTGAACAACATTATGCATCTCATTTACCAATGTAATCATCTTCCACATAGAACTAGAATTTTGAACTTCTTGAGTCTGATTTTTCATACATAAATAATTAGCTATACAATTTCTCAACCCAGATGTATGTCCTAGTTCAAAATCTAATGAAAACATATATTCAACACATCTCTATTTTGGGAGATTAAAATATCCCTAGAAAAGATATACATTAAGATCTTATGGGAAATTTACATGGGGAACATTTCATCCAAAAGATAATTATTCTAACACTTCAATTAATAATCCATTACAACTACTCTGAGATCTTGTATAGGGTAATTATGTTCATGTTGTCTCATCTTCCATGGCCTATAAAGCACTACTCGATCCCAATATTCTATTATTTCTCTAATAACTATCTCAGATGCATCATAAATCATTGTATACTCCTCACCTGGCCCATTTAAGATCAAAATTATTATGATTTTAGAATTCATTTCCAACTAATTTAAAGAATTCTCACAAGATCAAGACCATTCGAACATAAATCCCATCTTTTTCAATCTATAAAGAGGTGAATCCAAGAGTTAAAAGTCAAGGATGATCCCAGAAATCAAGAAATGTCAAAAACATTCATGGGATTCTCAGAAGATACAACATATTACACCTAATATGGGACTACTAATACACATTCCTCTGAGAATATGTGAGCTAATAAATGTACATGATCACATTAGAATTGACACTTAATTTTATTAGCATATTTTTTAAGCTCTACCATATTACATTGGATGATTTCAAGATATTGGTAATGATTTTCATGAGTCTTAGATTAGACCTAGAGGTCAACCACAAATAAGACCAAAAACTAGTCTAGGTGTGGGTGAAATATTCAGTTCATCAAGGCCATAGACACAACACGAGGGTTCTTATACCAAAAATTGAATAACAAAGAATTCATAAAATAAATAACTACTCTTAAAATATGTATTTTGTATATCATAAGGTAAAAAACACAACTGATGATACCCAGACATCAATTAAATATTGTATAAAACCTAAGATCCTATAAATATCTCAAATATACCATCAATATGAGAAAGAGGATTCTCATTCTTCATTTACTTCATGTTCAATTTCTAGAAGTCAACATGTAAGCACAATGTCTAATTAAAATTATTTGAAATTAAAATTTTAGAAACCCATTTTGATTTCCTCAGATGAATAAATCCCTTATCCATTAACTCTTCTAACTATGTTTTGAGATCATGAATCTCTATTGGAACCATTATATAACATATAATATAAATTGGCTCAGCTCTAGGTATTTTATCAATCATACCCTCTACATCTATCTTAGGTGTAAGCCCAAATAATTCCTCATGAAACTCATCCTAAAACCAATCCACTATAGGTGGAATGATATTCATCTTCACAACCCCATAATCTAGAAACAAACATTGAACCTATGTTGTGATCTTTGGTAGTTTCTAATCGATATACTTGGAATGTTCCACCTTGATATCACACTCTCCATGATGAACATAATTTCCACCCTTAGGAGACCTGATGTTCACTCTCGTAAGGTAACAATATATGTAGGCACAATATGCATCCAACTAGTCCATATCAAAAATACTATTTAATAATGAGATATCAATGATGTAGATATCCTAAAGGAAACAATACTCTTATTCCTCAAAATAACACCCCTTGCATGAAAAAATGTCTCTCTAATTTACTCATAGTAATATATCAATTGTCATAACACCATTGTTGAAATACCCAATGAAGATCAAACAATTCACAAGTTGTGTAGATATAAAATAATTATAGGATCCTGTATATAATAAGTCACTATAAACCATGAAATCTATATGAATTTTACTATAAATGGTCATGCCTTTCTATACACATGTATAGGATAAACTGAATCCAACTATCCAACCCATCTTCCTTATGATGCTCTCTGAGTCCCCTGAGATGCACCACTTTGCTTATACCAGATATCTTTCACAGAATAAACTCATCCAATACCTCAACTACCAAGTCCAGTAGAACTCCAACTGCCATAATGAAATGGTGTAGAAGAACCCCTTCCAGCACTATAATTTTACCTAAATCTTTTATCATTACCCATATATTGTGGGTTCCTACAGAACTATTGTAGAATTCTCATCCCATTATAAGATTGGATGCCTACTATTCATCATATACAATTTATATGAATATGAAAATACCCATCTCACTGATGCAATGTCACTCAGGTATGGTATGGAGTAACTAACCATCCCCCTGGACACTATACTTTCTATCTACAAAGATAGAATTATCATAGAGACACATCTTACTCTCAGAATACATGTCTCCTTGTCATCCATAAAATACCACCTTCGTTCTATTGTAATCCACTTTAAGGATCCCATTAGATATGTGATCTGGATTCACCACCTATAAAAAAACCCATCCCAAATATGTTAACCTGAGTAATAATCTCACATTTAATCCCATCCGGAAACTTCATTACTAGAGAAGCCTCATATCGTTAAAATGATGGAACAAATAACTATAAAAGATTAATGTGTCCATAATATTCAATAACAAACATATTCCTTTGAGTGAAAATCATGATTTCAGTTACCCTATCTGACCCACACATATCAGGGTTAATGTGCTCCAAAAGCTTCTGTAGAAATTCATTTCACTTCATATTGTCGAGTTTCCCACACCAAGTATGGATGTCTAACAAATTATTCTCTTGACCACATAACATATAAAAATACAATTGGAATATCTTCTCAGATGGAGTATCCAAGTGGTAATGGATCAACTCGATTGACTCAGTATATAAAAAATCTACCTGATGTATACCCTCTCTGGTAAATATTATAGGGTGATTCAGTTGGAACATTCATGGGAAGCCTAGCCTAATATTCAAAACCAATCTTGGGTATCTATCCATAAACATCATAAAATGATAAATTTTATTATAGAAATAATCTATGTATCCCTCACCCGGCACTATCGGTGGCTCGGGATGGACTACTTGAGGCACATTTTCGTCCATTTCCTCATGTCTTCCTTTCACCAAGTGTCATCATGGAGGCATAAATTTAAAATTCAAAACCCATATCTTAGGACACATAAGAATACATTTTAAAATTCAAATAATAGGGATTCACATGAATCCTTAATAATTCACCGTTCATAACCTGCCACACAGTCAACACTATGTCTCTATCTCTAGATGTGACCATCCAACGTCCCAGAAAGATTTAAAAAAGGGAAAACCATTATCCTATTAAATTTTATCATCGGACACCCATTTTAGACATTTATATCTTTTTATAATTATAAATTTCACTTTTGGAACCTTTTTCATTGAAATTTACATAATATATAAAAAAATCATATAAATAACTCTTTCGAGTACCATAATTTCCAGTGAAATCTTAAAATGATGCATGACATAATAAATACTAAGAGCCTATAATGATTCATGTATATGGAACACTAATTAGATACGATTACATGACTCAAATATTAAAAAAAACTATCATATTGAAATAAAATAATATAAAATGTTCATCATTCTTGGTGAATGAACAATCAACATCAAAAACACACATCAATAATAACAATTCTATTCTAGGTACTTGGGTTTTCCCCCATAAATAGGTTATCTACTCCAATGTACAAGCTCTTATCTAGGGTTTGAATCATCTTATTATCCTATTTACCTTTCCCAAATTTTAATATAAAATAAAAGAAACGAAAAAACCCATTGATACCACTTTCAAATTTCCCAACCCAAGTTCCACACACTAGTTCCTTGAGATGGTCCATCACATGACAAACGACATGCATCCCCGTATGCCAGATGATATCCACTAGGGGCGAGGGTGTAATATAGATTCCATAGTGAGACTATATACTCTTTATAAAAAAATAAAAATAGTAGAAATATATAAATAACAACCAACTAATATGGTTAATCAACTAGAATAATACAATATCTAGCATAATCAGTATCACATGTGGAACAAATATATGAAGAAATACTAAAAAACAGTAATCATGTCATTCTATATATGTATCAAATGTCAATAATGAAAAACAAAATTAAATACACAGTGACCCTCCCATGTAGGTTCTCATGCCAATTTTGGTTCCCTCATCCATGATCCATCCCAAATCATCAATCCGACATAAGTCTTTTACCCTTATCCTACCATGGAAATAGGAAATATTTTCGAGTAATGATTATGTAGCCTATGTAGGGTGTGAGTACGACTCAATATTCAAACACCATTGAAATCTAAAATAATTTCCACTCTATAACATTTCATGTTGTTGTATAAAGAATAAAGCACACAATAGTAGATAGTTATCAAATTTTATTATCCTTTTACTTACCACATAATTTTCTAGGGAACATGATGACACCAAAACCTCAAATACCTACATCATTCCATTCCATAGTCTGAATCATATCTCACAAGGATTAAAAATACAATATAACATGTTTTTATATTATCCATTAATTTCAATTTCATGTCATGGATTCTTGGAACCATTGTCAAATGGAAACATTTTGGGCCTACAATACTAATTATAGCACCCTGTGGGTATTTGAAGAATCAATCTATGACTCACAACCATTAGTTGTCACATATGGGATTTTTATGTATATGTCTATGTTCTAATGTTTTATATTAGTCAATCACATATGGGAATTTGAAGCATCATTCCATTTCCTAAATACATCGTCACATGTATCACAATATAACATATATAACAATATCACAAATGTCATAATTTCATATACATCAAGGTTATGAATCATCCACTTTATTAAAAAAAGTATCATTAAGGTTTTCATTTTCAATTTATTAAAAATTCAATTTTTATCGATTTAGTTCACATGGAATAATTTGAACAATTCACCATTAAAATATTTATCAAAATTTAATCATATAAACCATTAACCCCATAAGGTTAATAAAATTGTATATTAAATATCATTAATAAATCAACTAAAAATAACATTAATCAACCAAGTCCACAATAGCACAAATTGGATAATTTTATAACCCCATTATCAAATCAAACCCACAATGATTTAATAAGTTAATTATTTAATTACTTAATAAAATTAAAGAATAAATTTATAAATAGGTAATATAAATTTCATAATTAAATACACTTAATTAATATGGAGACATTGGGGATTTATAGATAGAATACTCAACCAAATAATATTGGTGGAATATCTACAATACATAAATCACCTAATTGAAATGGAATAATAAATAACACAACAACACAGATGATATTGGAACAAATCTTAGAAAAAAGGTGAGGAAAAATAAGATCCATGAAAATCTAGATCAAAACACATATCAATTATGGATAAAACATTAATATTCCTCCAAAATAGAGATTAGATAGATTGGAATCCAAAATAGATAGTATTACATATCGATGGAGGTGATTTCCCATCAATGTTATCATTGACTAATTGAGGACAGTGTTCGGAGAGCCATAAGATCTATCTAGAAGCCTCTAAATTTTATGTAAAATGATTAATTATGATGTAGTGAATTTTTGGGAAATAATCAAGGGGGTTCAGGTACAATAAATAATAATTTTAGATGACATAAACCCACAATCATGCTTTCATAGTGATGGTCCCCTGATTTTCCAAATCACAAACCCTAATAGTGCGCCCTAATAAAGGTCACATACTTACTAATAAGTGGCGTAACTTTTTCAAAAACCGTGTTCCAACCATGCATTTCTCCCAAATCATGGAATGCATTCTTTTGGGAAGGGAAAATGATTTGGTCATACTATGAAAAAAAAATTCACAACCCAAATTCCCCTCCAAAACCTTCTTAATTCTACTAAACACGTGAATGTAAAACATAAACCAAAATATACAAAAATAATTGTAAAAGAGTACATAAAAATGTTCCTAATACATCTCTATAGAATATTTGGATCATTCATTCAAAAATTCAGTTTAAATTATTTTAAAAACTGAAAATATGATTATTACCGACAAAATATTTAAATAGTTGTATTATAAAATGGAAATATTGAATATAATATATTAAATTATTTATTACATAATTTAAATTATTGTAGGATAATTATTCTAAGTCCCTCATAAATAAATTATTTTTTTAATAAGAATTAAATATATTGTAACCCTATGGTCGATCTCTCAAGGGTAAACACAAACACACACTATTTTTCTATTATCATGTATACAATAAAATACAAAATATAAAAAATAGTGCTTTTAAAGTTTACATAAAATAAATATATAAATTTATATATGAAAAGAATATAAAATTAAGAACAAAAAAATAAATAAAAGATATTAGTGGGAATTAATTGCGCTTTATAGAATCCCATGGTGAAAAAAAATAATTTTTTTTAACATATCATTTCCCAATATTTCATTCAATTTATAGATAAATCCTATGAATATACACCGTAACATTTGAAATGTTATAAAAAATAACTGTCCATCTATATGTGGGATGATCTCCCTCACATAATCACCATAATACAACATATCCATCTATTTTTGTCTGACTGACTGAAAATTAAAATTTCATTTTACAAAAACATTTATGGAAAAATGGAGAAACCATGAGTTCCACCATTAAATGAAATAATAGAGTTATTAATGTACAATTTAAGACTATCGGGTTTAATCTCCCTAAATAATTTCTAAGAGATACCCTTTACATGAGTGTCTGGTTCATCTAAAGGAACCTCTTCGACGAGATGGATAACTTGTCCCATGATTAAATGTATATCTCAAGGCTAATATTTCCATTATTGAAACCCCCAACTAAGATAAATTCATGATTTTAAATCAATGAATATTGCTCCTCATTTTGAGTCATCATCAATAGTCTTTACATAATTTTAGTGGATTCTTATTCTATAGTATTTAGAGAGAAATCTATTCGAACACTTTTCATCTGAGCTCATGAGCATCTACAAAGATTGCACAAGAATGTCACATAACTCCATCTACAAGGTTTCAACTATAATAATGACTGAGTATCCATTGGATGAGGTACAGAGGATAACCCTTCCTCTCTTTGTGGATTTACTTCTGCCCATTTGTGTGAAGCTCCTAAACCAGATCATCTAACACTTTAGGGTAGTCTGAATGTTGAACATTACTAATAGGGCCACCATCCTTCAGAGACTCCCCATGAACATGCTCAGAATGAATCACACTCACCTCATTAATAGGATCCTAAGACATCCCCCCCCCCCTCGTTCCTCGATTCATCTGCTTTAAGGAACTCAAATTGATTGCAAACTCTATCATTTGAAGTGATTCATTCATGTCTCACTCCACTTGCTACCTTCACCCATCCATCACTACCTTTATTATGTTCATGTTCATTTGTACCTACATCATGCATCTTGTCAGTACCATCCTCTATAATCAGAAGATGCTGTTTTTCATTTATAATTATATCTAAAAATAATAATTATTGTTTAACATATCATTTCTCAATATTTCATTCAATTTTGAGATAAATCCTATCACTCTACCCAATAACAGTTGAATTGTTATTAACTCGGACTGACCATCTATATTAGGGATGATCTCCCTCACTTAATCACTATAATAAAACATAGGCCATCTATTTGTGACTGACTGACTGAAAATGAAAAATTCTTTTTACAAAAACATTTATTGAAAATAGGAGAAATTATGAGTTCCACCATTAAATGAAAAAATAGAGTTATTAATATACAATTTAAGAATACCATTTTTAATCTCCTTAAATAATTTCTTGGTGATACCCTTTAATTGAGTGTCTGGTTCATCCAAAGGAACCTCTTCAACCAGAAGTCTAACATGTCCCAAGACTGAATGTACTTCTCAAGGATAATATTTCCATTATTGAAACACTCAACTAAGATAAATTCCTAATTTTCAATCCATTAATATTGCTCCTCATTAAGAGTCACCATCAATAGTCATTACATAATTTCAGTGGATTCATCTTTAATAGTATTGAGAGAGAAAATCTATTTGACCACTTTTCATATGAGATAATGAGAATCTTTAATGATTGTACAAGCATGTAACATAACTACATCTATATGGTTTCAACTTTAATAATGACTGAGTATCCTTTGGATGAGGTAGAGTGGATAATCATTCCTCTCTTTGTGGATTCCCTTATGTCCATCTATGTCAAGCTCCTAAACTGGATCTTATAACTCTTTAGGTTAGTCGAAATAAGGAACATCATTAATATGTCCACCATCCTACATAGACTCCCCATCAACATTCTCAGCATGAATCACAGTCACCTCACCAATAGGATCCTTTGACATGCCCCCCTCGTGCCTCGATCCATCTTCTTTAAAGAACTCAAATTTATTGAAAACTCTAACAGTTGAAGCGATTCATTCAAGTCTCACCCCACATGCTACCTTCACCCATCCAGAAATGTATTTATTATGATCATGTTCCTTTTCACATACATCCTGCATCATGTTCATACCATCCACTATAATCAGATCATGTTGTTTCTCATTTATAATGGTAGCAACAAAATGTTTTGTCCTTCCGTCATAGTGGCCACCCTATGCACTATTTTAAATCACCATCGCAACAATAAAGGACACTTAATTGAGATCATGTTTCAATCATCCAAATATGTCTTTGAACTTTGAATCATAAGGTAGATAAATTGGATACTTTGGCCTCACTTTTTTAGTTCAATCCTTCTTAACAAATAGCTCAGAACTTGGTAAATCCCTACCGACTGTGGAAATGAAAATGGCCATCAAGGTGATTCCCTTATCTTTTATCTGATTAGGGACCTGCTCAAATGATATTGTGTTTGAAAATCCTTGAAATACAACTATCTATGTCTGTAAACCTCACTACAATACCCTAACTGTTTGTACATGGATCAAAAAATCAAACCAACACTCAAAAATAATATTATTTTTATATCATAACACTTCACCCATATTCACCCAAAACGAATCAACTGGATGTTTCAAAATATAAACCTAGACACATATCCATTATGAAATGGGATAACAAACAACAATATTTTGACTAAAAATCATAGTTACCAACCTTTTTGGTTCCCTAACATGAGAATAATGGAAGGGTTTTGAAAATTACATGGAAGGTGTATAAATAAAACTCAGATCATAATAGTGGGTGAGTCACACTACATAGGAATGTAATATGAAAAATTAATGAGAATGAAGTGAGATCCACCACAAACATGTGGTGCACTCGACCAAGACAATATCAAATCATCCTCCATGGAGAATCAGATCATTATAGGATTTGAATCTAGAATACCGACAATCTAACAATCTTACAAACCCCAGGAGAAAAAAATAAATTGATCTAAGGAGTCCCCCAATGGCCTATTCAGTTTGAATAATGCAATTCAAGTTAGATCTAGAAGGGAAGACACACCTATGAATTCTGAAGTCAAAATTGGAAGCTAATACATCCCATCAAATCAATCTAGAACTTCTGGAGAAAAGAAATCAAAGGAATGGGAGGGATTAATTAGGGGTTCGAGAAAGGGGAGAAGGTCAACAGTTGAAACCATAGAATGGTAATTAGAGTTCTTCCCCTAATTAGTAAGGATGGGTTAGCACAAAGACCATCATCACCTTGGGCACTGGATCGACCATGCTATAGCTCCCCCATGAGGGGAATGTCTTGTCGACCATTTTTTAGTGATATTATAATAAAAAAATTCCGAAAAAAGGATGAATAGAATGTAGAACATAGAAGTATATAAATTGGGGTGAACCCTAAACTCAAAAAATTTAACTAATATTGAACCTATTATATAAATATAAGTAAATATTGTTGATTCATGTTGAACTCAAAGCATCCCTGCTCCCTTCTTCAAACAAGTGACGAGGTTTGATCTCTATTTCAACAGAGTTATGAAGGTGAATGGAGGGTGAAACAAAAAATAGAAAATGGAAAGTGAAAAGGAAGAGAAGAAAGAGGATAATATATAATGATATAAAAATAATAACTATTACATTAGATAAAATAGACAAATCATAAAAAATGGATCACTATTAATTTAATCCCATTGAGGGGAGAGGAATTATTTATTTATAGGAAAGGTAGGTAGAAAAAATTTACTTCATTTCTTTCCAAGAAAATATTGTTTGTCTTTGTGATAATAAATGTATGAATATTTGATTTCGATCTTCCATTAAGTTGTTCAAAATTATAATGTTTGTTTACCCATAAAAATTTATTTCATGTGGAGACATATTAATGAATGGGTAGATAGATGATTAATAAAAATATATAAATCCAAACTGAATATCCAGATTTAATATATTGAAATATTGCATATTTTTTTATATATTAATGACAAAATTTATGAATGACATATTATATGAACATATATATTCATTACATATAGATATAGAATAATTTTTTTGGTATCTATAACAACTTTTTGATGGAATCATAGTTGATACCTTGATAATAAAATTTTTAGCCTGAATTGTTATTTAAATTATCATACATGAAATTCACACTCATTTTTTACCATGATAACTTGGGGATAAATAGTTTATAATTATGGAATAAATAATCCACATAATATTTTATAAATTGAAATCAAAATCAGGCCAGTAAAATTATCTACAAAATTTGTATCGCTAAAATATAATGGTGGTATCCATCTAGTCGGATCAACATCAACATTTACTTCATTAACACATTTCTCCAACCAAATGATGGATCCACCATTCATTATGTGAATATACATATACATATATACATACATATATAAATATAAATGTATATATTATTTTAGAATCCACCCACTAAAATTCATGAAAATATTAATCCAAGATAATATTTTTTGATGAATATACTATAATTCAATTAATAATATTTAAAAACTATTTTACAAACATTTCAGAAGTTCAATTAATTAATTGTTTTATAAATGTAATTTCTGAAAAAAATATTAAATTTATTGGATTACGAAATTTAATTAAAATATATAATATATGAAATTATGAGTTTTATCACTCCCTCACTTGAAAACATTACACTGTTGTGGAATCATCAATAATAAGGTCAATATAACACCTCCAGGTTTTTTGAATTTATTTTTTCAAATTTGTTGAATATTTTTGATATTTTTCACTTCATGTAATAATTAATATGTATTTATATTATTATAAAAAATAACTATGTTTGGATTATGTTTTTCACAACACCAAGGGAATCTTGCACTAAACGGAACACCGACTTGGTATGTGTTACACGCAACACTGAGTTTCTATGAAACAAACATTTCTATTATAAATATCTAAAAAAGATAGTTATAAAAAACAAGAAAAATATTTATTTTTAATATTATTAACTACTATTCAAAGATTAGTTATAATGTTTTTTATAATGAAAATTTTATTTTTTGGTAAATTATTTATCAGTGCAGAACTATTATTTTCTCAAATGAATAGAATTTCATGTACTTCTATGGGAAAAAATAAATGTTAGACACTCATAAGAATTTTATTTTTATTAAATAAACATTATTTCTGAATTCAGTGTGACAAATTTTAATTAGGGTGTATATATGGTATTTTCTAAAAAGTTCTAATTTTTTATGAATAGTGAAAACTACTACATTGTTGTTAAAACCTGACTTTTTTAATTTAAGTAAATATTTAAAAATAAATTTTTTTTAAAGTTACAATAGATAAATAATACATATATCAATCCAATTTTGTTTATTGGAATCCTTTTTATAATATAATTATATATAAAATTTTATTGATCTTTCAAACGTCTCTTTTACCCACCTTCCTTCCACATCTGTGGGATTAGCATTATACATAATTTTAACATTTCACTGAATTTAATTTTGTAAAATAAACATAAATTATTTTAATTAGTGTGAAAAAATTGATCTAATTATATCAAAATAATTTTTTTTGTAAATACTAACAATTAAATTTTATTTACCAGTGTTAAATGAAAAAAGGGAAATTAATGTTAAAAATAATATTATTACAATAAATAATTACCCTAACAATTCTTCTAATTTTATTATATTGTTGTTTTTAGAAACAAATAAACCATATAATGAAAATTGTTTTCTTTTTTATGAAATTTTTTTTATATTAATATAATTATTATATTTTATTTAGAGAAAAGTTAAAATTGTCATATTCAAATTTTAATTACTAAATAATTTTAAATAATGTGTTATAAAAAATTTAAATTACACAACAGTAATTAATATGAACTATAATGAATTTATCTTCATCATGATAATTTTTTTTATTTTTAGAGATGAAAAAACTTAATTAAATTTGTGTATAATAATATTGCTAAAATTTATTAATTAATTGAGATATCTAATAAATGGTATTAAAAATATTAAAATAAGTATATTTTTACCTAATTAATGACATCCAAGAATTTTATTTATAACATAGAGATGTTAATGAGTTATTGAAAGTATTTTTTTTATGTTATCATTTAGCTATGATATTTTTAAAAATAAAAATAATGAATGGTATCAAAATAGACTTCCATGATGATTTAAGAAAAATAACTTTTCTTTAAAAGTTATAAAAATCACAAAAATATTGAATTTGAAAAAATAAATTGGATAATGTAAAATAAATCATAAATTATCCAATTTTAGTTAGTTTAGAATTTTATTGTAATTATATTAACACAATAATGTAAAAAGACAATTTTTCATGGTAAGAGATAAATTGTTTAAATATGGGTATAATCCAGAAGATAATGTTACTTTTTAGACCTAAACAGGTCTAAATTTTATTTTTTTAGAGGATTTATAACCATCCTCACCATATCCTCTAAATATCTTACATTTTAACTATTTTAAATTTGAACATAGTTTATAATAAAATTTATGGTATTGTAGTTTCATAATTTGACCATCCCATCTCTTATAAGAGGGAACCTCACCTTTTATTTTATTCTCATATAAAAATCCATTTATCTTAGCCAAAACCTTCACATTTTTCCTCACATAAGCCTTCAATTTATCTTATATTCCATTATTTGTGATGAAATCCAACATAAGAATTCCTTTTATCTAATCAAAAGGAGACACTCGAAGAAGTTGTAATTGTTTTACCAACTCTTTCAATGGTCTTTTCTTCCGCTAATTAATTTTTCATAGTTTTTTCAACAATAAAGTAATAAATGAATCATATAATATATTATGATATGTTTTTATCATTATTTTAAAACCATTACACATCTTATGAAAAACAATATTATCATGCATACGTACAAATAGCTTACCTTCTCAACACCGTGGTGGAAACACCTTTTTTGTTATACATTATTATGATGTATATAATGATGAATATAATTGATCTAAATAATGATTATGACATGGTAAATATTATTTATAATTAGTATAACATCCAATTATATACCATTTAACCAACAATGGAATGATACCATTGCCCGTGCATACGTACGACTTACCGTCTCCACCACACGATGATATTTATTCTCTATGATAACAATTAAAGAATGATTATAAAATATATATAATAAATAATAATATAATATACCAAATAACAATTCTACTAAATATATATATATATATGTATATATATATATTTCATTTAAATTCTTCAATTAAATACAATAAGAACAAAAAAACATCATTTAGGCCTATGTACGACCTATTGTCTCCTTGAATGGTGTATTATATTTCATATATCAATATATTATATATATTTTATACTAAATATATGTGATATATAAATCATGATTTTAATTATTGATTTAATTAAATCATGATCTATGTAATAATATAAATAAAAAATTCAAAACACGTATGATAAACCAAGTGATTATTACCCAAAACATTTCTTTACCATGGAATTTTCAGTAAATGGGAAATTTAATGTCATAAATGAATGATATAGGATATCATAAATGATATTATAATTTATTAAATTTCATAACATGTTTAAAACCATTATATAGGTTTTTATGACACGTAGTTAGGGATTCAACCATACGATAATGAATTTTTTTCTCACATTTACGTCTATGAGACACATGTTTCAAACAATACTTTTTTCTCCTACGTGGTGTATATACTACCCATGAAAATATTTCATGAATCATAACTAGTATATTATGATAATTCCATATTGTTATTATTTCCTTTTTACATTGGGTATATGATTCTATTGATTATCGAGTGATTAGTGTTGATCTCAGAATCTCTTCCATATTTGTGATTTTTTCCTTTTGGGTAATATTTAACATCCATGTCCATGTTTTCAAAAAAAAATTCATAAATTTTTTTATTATTCTCATGAGAAATTTTATATTATTTTACCCATTTTTTACCTTTTAATACACAATGGGAATGCAGTATTTATTTTATTTTATTAATGATATACTTTTTGACATTTTCTAAAAAAGTATTTGAAAAATATTTTTTTAACTTATAGGGAAACATTGGATTTTTATGAATCTATGACAACTTATTACCATGAAGCTTACTCTACAATAATACTAGGTTAATTTAGAACAAAAAACTTTCCATAAAAATTACACATCATTTTATGAAATGAAAATAACTTCAACAAATAAAGGATATTTTCTTCATGAATTGTTTTAAATGATTTTCATGATTATATTACATGTTTTATATGTGGTATAAATGAAAAGGGTTTTGAAAATGTTATAATTTTTAAAAATTTATTTTCAAGAAAAAATTATGTTCCATGTGATATTTCAAAATCCCCCCCCCCTACTATGACATACATTAACATATTTCAAGAATTCCATTCATATTATTTCCCTCATAGGTTTATGTTTTGATGATATGATTTTTAATAAAACCTATTATTTTCTGGGGTTATGATTTTATGAAATGAATATGAAACATATCTCTTTTTTTTATGTTATTATATGGGTATATTTTTTTGACACCCATTCCATTTAATGGATTATGAAATTGTTTTTTAGGATCTTGTTTCACATGTATGTACGATTTAATTATGAAATGAGTGGGACCTACATATTTATCTTATGCATTTGGTAAACATTTTTTCTGAGGATATAGATATGAAGGACGTTAGAATTCATGATGGTTATAGGGGTGAAACATGAGAACCATTATGGCTATGTGAGTGATACATGAATACATAGATGGTTATGGTAGTGAACCATGATTAATAAGATGTTATGGGGAGTGAACCCATAATTGAATGATATCCTTGGAAGTGATTCCTCAACGACTATGGATATCATTATTATATGCTTATGAGTCTTCCACAAGTTTTTGTTTTATTACTATGATATTATTTCATGGATCATTTTAATTTATTCATTATGTTTTATGTTTTATGATCATAAACTATTTATTACATGATTAATGTTTGTGATAATTTATATATAGGGTATACACTGCTATTTTCAAGATCATGTTCTCATACCATTATTTTCATGATTATGTTTTCAAGTCTCCATTGGTTACCCCTACTGAGCCTATGTGCTCTCCTATTTTTTTATTTTTTTTCTTCTCAAGGGGTTATAAAGAATGGTTTTTTAGTTGTACTAAAAGATAAGATCTTTATGGGAGGGTATGAGGATCTTTCAACAAATTAGAATAATGCGTTCCAAGTTTCCAATTGCACTAAACTAACCTTTTCTTTTGGCCGGTGTTGTATAAATTTATTATGTTTTACAATAAATAAATTTAATGTCCATGTATTTCAATCTTGTGGAATTATCGATGGTATCATAAGAAAATTTTTGTTAACATTTGGAAACTAGGATGCATAAACTATAGTGACATCTCTAGAAATATTATAATCAAATGTATATGGATTTCCAAATGGATAAGTCTAATGATGAGTTAATGATTAGGAAAATGTCTTCGAATTTTGGTAAATGATAGAGTAAGTAGGTTTCTAGAAATTAATCCATTTTATGTTACTATAAGTGGATGTGGCTATGGAATAGATATACCTAGGAGTAATAATTCTAACAAGATGTTCTTGGCCTGAATTAGGTTAATTTGGCATAGGAAAATAGGTCATGGTGCATACATGGGTTGACACTCTCGAGGGATGTGATTTGGAAATTCAGAATATCTTCACAAACTATTGTAAGTGATTTTAATAGATGTTGTCTATGAATAACTTATGATGAACCTAAGGTGTCATAGATTAAAGAAGGTGTTATAAGTAAGAAATATATAGATGACTTTTCATGGTTATGTGGTTCATATTTGTTATAAATTATTCTTACAATATGTTTCTTTGTTTTAGTCAATGGATGGATCCAAAAGGGATTGTGTTAAAATTGAATTTGAGGTAAAAAATGCTGCATTGCGAAAATAAATTTGGTAATGACTATAGAGAGATATTGTGATTATTCCAAATTAGTTATTGTGTAATATGATTAACATGGTGAAAATTAGTAGTATTTCGATGTCATAAAATAATAAGAAGATGGAATTTTTTTAGGTTGACATGGTGTTGAACAAAGAGAAAAAATAAACATTTTATATGTCAAGAATAATAAAAGAGAAACCATGAAGAATACCACAAATGGTGTGTAAGATAATATCTATGTGGGAAAAAGGGTCTTATTGTGATGAATGGTTATGGAGTTTAATGTCTTATCTGTAGATAAATTCAGCACTACCCAACATTATTCCCTAACATATTAATTTACATCTATATCAAAGAAGGGAAAATTCCAATGAACATCATTGAAGTTGAAAGATTTATGCTTTTGAGTATATGGATTCATGAATTATGAAATATATAATGATTTTTTGGTTAATGTGTTCGTTATTGATGATTTTCATGATTATTTGTAATGGAAATAATTTATTGCATAAGATAAGGTGAAATTAAGAATAAGTTAAAGATAACCTCAAAATTGGTCCCTTTTCATGGTAATGTTTTTTTATTAAAATATATAGGATATGAATAAGTAAATTAGAAGGTATTGATTTACTAGGAACTACTTAATGAATTTTTCATTGGAGTTTAATTCTATCAAGGATGATGTTTATAGCATTTTTAAAATTATGGAATACATAAAATATAATGTTTAATAAGTAAACATGCACATTTTTAATAGGGATGTACTGTAATTTAGGTCATTTTCATGTTTTAAGAGAATATATGACGAGAGTATTCAAATTTTTGGAATGTGATTACCAATAGATATTTTTTGATATATGGGGGATCAATGTTATGCTAATTTCCAGACCTTATATTTAATATTTTTAATTTTCATCAATCATAAGGGATATATGGTTTACCATAAATGAATAGTTGAAGTTAAATGTTTGATGATATATTTATGCATTATATATGTATTGGTATCCCTAATGAAAAGTATAAATATTTATTAACATTATATAAATGGTGTCTATCAAAAAAAAATTGGAAATTATATTAGTGTGGTTTTAGAAAATTTCATCATGTATGTTAGGTGGAAAAAATGATGTTTTTCAAATTTTTAGGTCTTGAACCCATTATCGAAGGATGATATGGGATTGTTTCCTACCACAATAAAACTTGGTTTATAATTTAATTTGTAATTATTTTTCATGAATAACTAGTAGTGTTAATATTTATGTTTATAGAATAAGGCATAATGATTTTTATGGATTTAATAGTTAGAATTTCATTATTTTATGGGCCTTAGAATACATTAAAAGTGTTTTTAGTGCTTTATGAATCAATATATATTTTTCAACCTTCATTCCATGAGTAAATGGATGTATTATATATTTATGAAATCACAAAAAAAGTATGAAATATATTTTCAAGAAATATATCAATAATAAATCAACATTCTGAAAGTGATCAAAAAATTATTATCCTATTACTTTAAATTTTTCTGAAGCAATGACTTCTTAAATAATAACTGATTTATAAAATTGTGGTCCATAACATTTCCTTGATCATTTAATTTTTTGTGATTGATGGTGTCAATCATTATCTATAAATATTTACGCTTTTCCTCCATGCCCAAATCATTATCTATGTTCTCCTATGTGGATTTCTATTTGTTAATTACTTTGGGTAACAATTATATTTTAACTAGTCCATTTTAAATGGTTGTTTTAGAATTTATTATTATTTTTTGGGTTTCATTGAAATATTCTCCAAAGTGTTAAACCATTGATATCCTAATGAATATTCGAGGGATAAATTCATTTTAAGTGGCGTAGAACGTCACAACCCGAGTATTTGGGAGTTGTTTTTTGAATTAATTTATTCTATTTGATATTTTTTACTTTATATAATACTAAATATATATTTCAATTTTTTATATGAAATATAAATGAATGGTTTATGTTATACACCACAGCAAGAAAATCTTGCACTATACGCAACACTAATTTAGATTGTGATACATGCAACATCGAGTTTTTTGTAAAAAAAACCCTTAATAATTTTAATTATTTGAATAATATAGTTATAACCTAGAAATTAAATTTTCAATATGAATATAAATAACTAAATTTTAAATATTATTCATAATAGTTTTTATAGTAAAAAAATATATTTTTTGGTAAATTCTTATATGTTTGAAACTATTATTTTCTAAAATGAACTATTTTTCTGGTATGTCAATGAAAAATAACAAAATTAATTTTAGCCACTAATAGAAATTGATTTTCATAAAATAACATTATTTTTGAATTCAGTCTGACAAAATTAATTTAAGTTGAATTTTTTTAGTTTTTCTAAAAATATTCAATTTTTATGAATTGTGAAAAATATTGTATTTTTTATATAATGGATTTCATTTAAATATTTTTTCAACATTTACTACTTTATAAAATAAAAATAGATAAATAATACATATATATATCATATTTAGTTAAATGGAACCAATTTTATAATATAATAATGAGTAAAATTTTATTCAACTTTTGAACGACTCTTTTACCCACGTTTTAGCGACATCTACTTGATTAGAATTAAACACAATTTTACCATTTTTGAGAATTTAGTTACAAAAAATAGAAAAATATGTTTTTAAAAATTATGAAAAATTTGGGCTAATAAAATCAAAATATTTTTTGGTTAATAGTAACTTTTTAATTTTACATTCCACATTTAAAGGTAAATAGGGTAATTAAAGATAAAAAATATTATAATAATATAAAATTACACTAAGACATGTCCAAATTTTACTATATGTTTTTTTTTTCAACCCAAATCAAAATTAGGTTGAAAATATGATCTCTTTAAGCAACTTCTATTAGATTAGGACATTTATTATATTTTATTTAAAGAATATTTGGAAATGTCATATTAATATTTTAATTACTAAATAATTTATAATATTGGGTTATACATAATTTAAATTCCAAGATAATTATTCATTTAAAATATAAAAAATTTATATTAATAATTATACATTATTTTAAATTTTTATAGAATATGTGACTTAATTAAATACTTGTATAGTAATGATGAATTAATAGTTTAATTAATTGATATATTAGATAATTGGAATAAAAATATTAAAATAAATATTATTTTAATAATTAATGACATAAGAAAATTTTATATATAAATAAAACATGTTTGAAAAAAATGGAAGTATTTTTTTAAAGTTATCATGTTTGTATAATATTTTTGAAAATAAAAATATCGAATAGTTTAAAATACTGACAAAAATGATACTTTAAAAAATTACAATTTTATTAAATGTATTAAATTCATAAATATTTAAAATTCAACCAATTAACATGGATATTGTCAAATATGTCATAAAAGATCCAGTTGTGGTTAGTTTATAATTTTATTGTAACTATATTAACCCTATAGTGTAAAAATTCATGCTGTCACTTTTAGAGTTATATTTTTTAACTAATGGTTCAATCCAAAAGGTAAGGTCAATTTTGTAACCTAAACATGTCAAAAATATATTTATTGATAGTATTTTGACCAATCTTCACCATACCCTTGAAATGACTCACATTGGATTTTTTTGAAATCAAAAATCATTTTAGAGTAAATTATTATTTTTGGTGTTTCCTAAAGTGCCCTTCCCCTATCTTATAATAAGGAACCACTCATTATCTTTTATAAAAACATATAAACCACTTTACATTATTCAACCACAACAAATTATTACTCCAAAATTAATTTTCTTATTTTTATATTCCATACATTGAATATAAATCCAATCTAAGAAGTCCTTTGGTGAAAATCAAAATGAGACACTCGAAGAAGAGGTAATTGGTTTACCAACTCATTCTAATTTTTTTCTTCTTCTACTTCCATTTCCAAATTTTTTCCATATTAAATTAAAAACCCCAAAAAATAATATACTCTGAGGTATTTTTTTATTATGGGGAAACCATATTACTTCTTTTACCTATCCTGTAGAAAACAATATCATTATGCATGCTCCTGTACAACTTTCCGTCTCCACGCCATGGTGTAATCTGTTTATCATATGTAAATTATTATGATGGATATAAAGATAAATATAAATAATGTATATAATGAATTTGATATGATAAATATTCTATATAATTAAAATAACATCCAATTCAATACCATATAACCCTTAAGTGAATGATAATGTCGCTCTTACGTGCGTACGACATACCGTCTCCACGACGCGATGTGATTTATTTTCCATGTAAACCATAAAAAATGAATATAAAGTACATATAATAAATAGTAATTAAAAATATGAAATTATAATTCTAATGTAATTATATATATAAATATTATTCATTTACATGCTTCAATTCTATGTGATAAGAAAATAAAAACATCATTCATGTGTACGTACGTCCTACCTTCTCTATGAACTATGTATTCCATTTCATAAATCAATAATATATAGATTTGTATATACTGAATATATATGATAAATAAATAATTTAATACATTCTTGAAGTAATTAAATCAATATATATATAATAAGATCACGTATTACATGTCAAAACATGTATTATAAATAATTTCATTATTACCTTCAACATTGTTTTAACTTGACTTATCAATAAATGGATAGTTTATAGTGATAAATGAATCACATATTATGTCATACATTATATTATTATTATTTTATAAGTTAATAATATGTATAATACCACTATATAGGTCTTTCAGACACATATTTATAGAATCATACCTATGGTAAGAGGCTTCTATATCACTATTAAATTTGTGAGACACATGCCTCATACACTAATTTTTCTTCTACGTGGTGTATATAATTCCCATGAACTTATTTTGTGAGTCTTACCAAGAACAATATCACATTTTAATATTCATATAATTTTCTTTTTACATGGGTTATTTGATTTTGTTGATGATAAAGAGATGAGTGTTCATTTCATAATCTCTTCCTTTTTTGGCATAGTTTCCATTGGGTAATATTTCACAAACGTCCATGTTTTCTAAAAATGTTTTAATAAAATATTTCATTGATCTTATGTGGAATATTATAGTCATTTTTACCAATTTTTTACTTTTGACTACATGATTTGAAAGAAATATTTATTTTATTTTTCAAATGATGTACTTTTTTACTTTTTTGGAAAAATTATGAAAAGAATGATTTTATAACATATATAGAATGAATGGTTTTTTACACATCCTTAATTCTATATTACCTTGAATCCTGCCCTAAAATATTACAATGTAATTTTTAAATAAAATGTTTTTAATATTTTCATGGAATCATAATAAACTAAAACAATTTCAACAAAGAAAGAATATTTTCCTCAAAAATGGTTTTAAATGATTTTCATGACTCCATTATTTGATTTCAATAGTCTTTATAAAAAAAGGGTTTTCAAAATGTATTATGTTTTAAAAATTTATTTTTATGAAAAATTCAATTTCCAAGTGATATTTATAAATCATTCCCCACTAATGATGATATAATTTAGTTATAGTTCAAGAATATCATTCATATTATTTCTCTAAATGGAATATATTTTATTTGAATTATTTTTAAGAAACCACCTTATTTTCATGGTTATATTTTGATGAAATTATTATTTAAACTATATATTTTTAATAGGATATTATATGATTATATGTTTATAACATACATTCCATTTTATGGGTTATGATATGATTATTTATGATCTTTTGGAACATGTATGTATCATTTAATTATGAGATGGGTGGGACCTATATCTCCCTCGGATGCATTAGGTAAATATTTGTATCACATGGGATATATATTAATAAAGTATTCCTCCAAGATTATTATGAGTTTGAACCATGACTAACATGATGGTTATGGGAGTGAACCATGGATTTGAAGATGGTTATGTGACTGAACCATGACTACCAAAATGTTATGGGGAGGGAACCAATATAAAAATAATTTCCTTAGTAATGATACCTTGACTACTATAGAAATCATTATTATATATGTGTCTTCCAGAAGTCCAATTCTTATTCTTATGTATTTATTTCAGGGACCAGGTTTGTTATTTATTCATGATTCTTGTTTTATAAACAATCAATATTTATACAATGATTTATGTTTATGAATTTTGATATGTAGGGTATAATCTTCTATTTTTATGATCATGTATTTATACCAGTATGGTCATGATTATATTTAGATGTCTCCATCGATTACCCCCACTGAGAATCTGAACTCATCCATTTTTTTATGTTTCCTTTTCCCCAAGTTTTAAATAAAGGTTTTAGTTAGGCATAAAAAATGGGAATATCTTTATGGGCGATGTTGAACATCATTCGCCAAATTAGGAAAATTTGATTCAAGTTTCCATAGGAGAAAAACTAACACAACCATTGGGTGTGATTTTTTTCATTAATGTATAATGTATTACACAAAATAAATTTAATTTACATGTATGTAACACTTGGGGAATTACAGTGAAAACAAAACTCTCAGGGTAGAAATGACAATACTACTCTTTTGTCACATTAAAATAAAATAAAATTCCACATGCAACGTTCCAAATTATTAAATTCTTAAAATGATCATAAAATTCAATGCAATGTTTACTTCTCCCCATGTTCAAGTCATATCTAACACCTTAGAAATTTCTCTCTCACTCTCTCAATCTCTCACTCTATCTTATGTATTGTTTTTTAAATGGATTTTTCATCATTATCAAGATCTTTAGTGACACCATGAGATAAATATTGTTTAATAATGGGAAATTTTACTTCAGATATTTTGTGGATAATTGGTTGTGGGTAATTAAATTCAAAAATTGAATGTTTGAAAAGATTTTATTGAATTTTTAAATATGATTAATGAATAAGAATGTGAAAACACTGGATGGATCACACTCAATTACACATTAAAAAATTTAAAATCCACAAAAAAAATTCTTAATCTCAAGGAACATGAGTTATTAAATTAATACAATGAATTATTTTTTTACAAATTATCCATTTTTTTAATTTTTTAATTTTTTTCAATGGGAGAAGAGATTAAAATTAATTAATGTGAATAAAATATCATGTAAGATCAATGAATAATTAAATCCAATCTCAATTTTATATATTTTTTTACTATTAATTATTCATTTTTTTATTTTTTGGTATGAATAGATATGAAATCCACAATCTTACCACCTATGATATAAATAAAATCTATCTAGTAATGAAGATTTTTTAATGACCTAAGAAGAAAAAAATATTCTTCTCTTTTTCTATATAATGGGTTATTATAAATAAAATAAAATTAATATTAAATAAACACATAGCTTAATCAATACTTCCAGAAATAATTACAGAATACCCATAAACCAGAAAATGAATTTCATCCCAAATAACACTCACCAATGAATATACTCAAATCTTTTTAATTTAATATACATGAAAATATAGTAATAGTTATGGTAAAAAATGAAAATTTATTTTTTAATTTGTCATAAAAATATTTAGAACCATCATGGATTCTATGGGTTTTCATAGATTGATGTAAATTGTAGTATCAAGTTAAAAATAAGGCTTACAAGGAAAGTCCTCAATAAAAGTAAAAACATTTAGTGAAATCTAAATCATTGAATGAGAAAAATTCCATGTTATCAATTATAAAACATGAATCATGAGGATAAAGTGAAAGGAGTAATTTATAAAAAATGTGAAGAAATCATTAGACACCTCTCTATATCTTAACAATGTTAATTTCAAATAGTACTAGAGAAAATATCTTTCATAATCAATTAAAAATCATTAAATAATAATATTTAAAATCAAAAAATAAAAACAAATTTGAAAAACAACTTAAATCCATAAATTCTAAAAATTAAAAATTTATAAAAAAAATATGATGATGGTTTGAGTTAAAAAAATATTAACATTTCTATTGATATTCATAAAAACACTAAAAATTAAAAAGAAAAAAACATATAAAATTATAGAAACAAAATAATAAAAATTCCAAAAGGTAGGTTGACATCCCCAAAAACATGATATAATACAACCATTTCATCTCATCCCAATGTGTTAAATTAAAATGGATTTCAACCCCAAGATATAGAAATAAAAAATTGATTTTAATTTGATTGTGATAATCATTAGTTATGTTCATAGTTGTGGCCTCTCTAAAACATCAAGAAATATTGAATAAAAAATAATGAACATTATTGAAATGAAATTAAATAAAATGATATATAATTAAGGAAATAATTGGGAAAAATATTTACTTATACCTCTAAATAAGAACTTGTTTTTGACATTCTCCTATTACTTGTCCAAAAATTATCCAAAATCATATGGTGGGTGTGGTTTGTTTGACTTGAACGAAATCCTCTTCCTTTTAATTCATACAAAATTACAATATTTATAGGAGAACCTATGAATATATATATATTTAGATCTATTCCATTAGAAATTTATTTCAATATGAGTGGGGTGAAGACAATGAATGGATCCTCTTAATTTGTAGCCACTACATTTGTGGAATCCTCAACATCAACAGCCACTTTTTGATCATGTGATGTAGTTTTATAAATTACATTAAAGGGGGAGTAATAAAAAAATTCCACATGAACATTACTAAAACATGAATAATCAATAAATAAATATTCCCCTTCATGTAGGATAACTTGGAATGTTATTTATTCTGATAGGGCCCCTAGTAACTCATTCCTAACAGTTGTATAATCTTCTCTACATCATCCTCCAAGGACATCGTTATATTAATTGAATCTAGAAAATTAATTTAGATGTATGTGATGCTCAATTTATTTTAAATTAAATCATAATAAAAAAATTTAAGAAAATATTATCTCCAGGAGTTATATTAAATTTAATTCTCTTTAAAATGTCTATTCTTCCTGGAGTAGGTTTGTTTTAGATGAATTATGATAATAAATTTTATTTATATTTCTTCAAATTTATCTATTTTGGTTCTTTATTCTTATAAATACATGTATTGGTTTATTGGTACTTATCTTATAATGATAAATATTGGAGATTCTTATACCATTCAGCTTCTACAAAATTAGCCTAATTTTCATAAAATCATCTCGATTTCCCACAAGTGAATTTGTATGTATGTATTATTCTACAAATTCTTCTACAAATGGTATAGGTATGTTCGAAGGTTATTATTTAATATTATCATCCCCAATGGGTTCTCTATTTGAAAATGATGAAAATATAATCTTCGATAACCCATTTTCTGGATACCTCTTTTCAATATTCAATTTTCAGGGAAGTTGAAATAAATTTCAACAAATTCCATAATTCTCAATTAATTTTTTTTATTTTTCTCAGATTTATTATTCGAAAATACCTATATTATATACTCATGAAAACTATTATAAATATTATAAGAATAATAAAATTAAATATTATAATACATTATTGACCTTAGTAATGAATTATAATCAATAAAGATCTATTTTTTGGTTTATTAAATATATTATTTTGGTTGGTTTGAAATATAGTGAGTTCAACCACATAGACCCCCAAAAAATAGAGACAAATTGAGCTGTCAAATTTTTTTATATCCCACTTAAATAAAATCTTATTTTCTTAAGAATGGAATATAGTGTAACTCTATAGTCGGTATCTTAATGAGGCCACTCATCAACAAAATGTTTTATCATCATGATGACATTTAAATATAGAATATTAAAATATTTGTTTCCTAGTATTTATATGATATACATATATAAATATTTACAATAATGTAATAAATAAAATTAACAACAAAAAATAAAATAAATGATGTTATTTGGAATAATTCGTCCTTGTTTAGATTCCATGGTGAATTATTTGAAAATAGCAGTCATTATTATTAGTTAATAGAGAAAAAAATCATTATTAATTTAAATATTAGGTCTCAATACTTATTTAAATTTCAAAGTCAATCCTTTCACTCAATACACTTCCATTTGAATTTTTATTACCGCTCACAGATCCTCTATATGTGGGATAATCTCCCTCACATAATCACAATAATTAAACACTAACAATTTCAATGAAAAATTATTTTAAAGATGAATATAGGAAATAATGAAGAGTAATAAGAACATAGTAGTAGAGGAAATAGGGTGAAACTTACAATAAATTTAGTTAAATTTCTATTTAGATTTTCATAGTAAAATAATTAAATATGTTTATGTATAATGAAACATGATGTATCACCGTACCCTCATTCGAGCAACTGGTGATGATAGTTCGTTATTTTATCTGAGTTGAGGAGTAACATGTTATGTGAAAAACCAATGGGAAAATTAATAGATTAAAGTATGAAAATGGAGACACTAATATATAAATATATATCAACAAGAACTATTTTATCAAATAAATATCAATCAAATCCTACAAAATGTATCACTAAGTATTTTATTTTTGAAGTGGAGAGTAATTATATATTTATAAGAAAGGGGGTGGAAAATATATTAGTCTATCCAATATTATAAAATTTTATGCATTTTGGATATAGTAAATTGATTAATTTTGGAATAGTGTCTTCATGAATGTTTTTCAAAAAAAAATTAATTCACAGTTAAAATTCCATATTATTTGGCATTATATTGATGATTTTATTTCAAGATGACTAATAGAATAATTTAAATCTACAAATACAATCCATATTTCATGTACTAATTGTCAATATGTTTTAGGATAAACTATATATTCAATAATTGAATATTTTTTAATGTGAAATTTTTTCCCTATGTCCCTCACATCTACCAAAAAAATTAATGTCTCCGTAATAATGTGTTGAAGGTGTTATAGTCAAAGAATTGATGATAAAATTTTTAACTTCGATGATTCATTGAATTTACATATATCTAATTCACAATAATTTTTTACCATGAGATTATATTAACCAAAAGTTACACTAGTTGTGTGAAATTATCAATATAATTTCTTATAATATCTGAAAAATTACAGGATAGTCCATGTAGGTGAAAAAATGTTATGGTGGAATTATTATGGTTTGACACTTCGTGATCGATCCACAACAGTGTTGAATTCTAGAACACTTCTCACCCCTTAAATGGTATGTTAATATTTATTTCTCTAAGTTATATATTTATATATATAACCCAATAAAACACCAAAAAAAATCAAAAAAAAAATTCCAAACAAATTATAATTACCATATTACAGTAGGCATAAAAAAGTGTAAATAAAATTTTTCATCAAATTTTTAATGTCAACTTTAATTATTTAAAGAAAATTAAAATCTACCCTAAAAATATTATACTAATGATATTATAAAATCTAATTATAGAATAAGAAATGTTAAATTATTATTTCAATAAACAATGATCTAGTCGAGATATTTTGGGAGACCATGTCCACCAACCCATAGTTGGTTGTGTTTTTTCTACATACTACCTCATGTTCACATAGATCATCATTGAGGAATATTTAGAATGAATATAAAAAATATATAATTTATATAAAAGGGAATCTAATATTGCATTCCAGATAACCTATGATGAAATAGAAATCTCTATTATATACATTAACATTGTCAAGTGGTCGATATTGTACCACATTCAATGGCCCAACACTTTAAATAATATGGGTTCAATCCGAGCTCCGAATTTTATATTATAAAGAGTATTACCTTGAATAGTTATTCCATGAAATAGGAATCTACTAATATATATAATAGGGGTTGGGGTAGTATGATACCATGTATTTCAGTCCAAATTCACAACAAAAACAGTATCGTCATGTTATCAAGCCCTTTAATAGTGAAAGATCCTCACCTACCACCCCTACCTTTGGTGTCATCATGATCAAGACTCTGGGTGGTCAGAGAAACAAAAATGAAGACATAGGGAATGATTGAGATAATCCACCCCATGTGAAGATACAACATTAGAAACATTTTATTATTATCACTCTTACCATCAGAAAATAATGGTGATGGGCCTTGGAAGATCACCCACTGAGGAATTGCCTCTTAGACATCGATAACTAAACATGGTAATGGGGATTGTTGTGTCCTTATGTTGGCATGAATGCCTAAAAATTTATTATGATAACAAGAATATCACATTGATGTTTGAGCTTATGGGTTACAAGAGTATCATCAAAGAAATACAAATTGAGATGTACCCAAAGTGGTATAATGTTCGAGGAGTCCATTCCCTTACTCCATCTAAACACCTATAAAATCATGGCTAGGCTTCAGGTGGTAAGGCGTGTTGTCCCAGAAACCTAATTACTATAGATTCAAGTGTCTCTATAAAATTATGAGGATATGACCTGAAAAAAAAAATTGTTACTTCCCATATAGGGACTATGATGGATTCACCTCTAAAGCCACCAGGACATTCAACGAATTTGCTACTAACAACACTTATCAGGATGATGTGATATTATCTCTCAAAAAAATATTGGGGCTCTATAGAAACATGAATATTTGATACCAATATAGGGGTTGTTTTATCCGTCATCGGTCGATGATGTTTAATCAATCCTAGAATTTTGTAATCTGAGCATTACCATATTCAATTGGATAAGTGATCTGCAACATCATAGTTCCCAGTTTTGGTCATGGTGTTACCTGATGCTAGAAACTCTATAGAAATATAAAGCTTCAATGACTGGGTATTTCATTTATACCATGGATGTAAATTCTTTCATCTGGTATAGTAAACATATTGTTGGATCTATTTTCCACGGGGAAGATCTCCAACGGTAGTTTCTCTGTCGTTTTATCTCCACATTGTGTAAGTCTATAATCATTGGAATCTACAAATGTAAGAAGATGTGTTAAGATTATATTAATGAAATTATTTCCTGATATAAATCTCTAAAATCCCTCCTTGATATGTAAAATTATCAGAAACAACTATTTGGAGTGCTAATGGATAATGCTTTATATGAGTGGATCCCTATGCTTATCTCCCTCGGTTATCGGGGATAATTTTGGGATTCTAATGAAATATCATTATGTTTAAAAGAATAAACAAAAAATACAAATAAAAAATCATTCCAATTACCTATTATATGTACTAATTGTCATCCTAAAATGTAAGAATCAACTATGGATATAGAGATTCATAACCCAAAACAAGTCATCCTTCAGGATCCTTCACCAGTTGGGCCTCACCAATTATAGCCTCACTGTGAAAAAAAAATCACAATCCCAAGTTAGGGTTGAGAACCCTTAATTACCATCAATAAATATAAGAATAAGTTAATCACCTTAAAAGATTCATATGTCCCATATAATTTAATTAGTACTATAGAGATTATCATCATGAAGTTTCCCGAATCAAGGAGGACCCTAGAGGATGGGTTAAAAATATATACATCATATACGCATTACACCAGGTCCATTAATAAATCATCGAAGAGTTATACATCTTCCAATATCAAATCAAGGACCATGTATACTATGTCCCTGTTGAATTGAGTTATGTCCTAGAGCTGGTGGTATTTGTCGATTTTATCCTTGATAGTGCCAATAAAGACTCTGGTGAATAACAACATGATCTAGATGGGGTATGTATATGTGAATGGGACTTATGAATCATAAAATGGTTTATCATTCCCAGATATTTATCCATTTCTAGTTGAGATAAATAATCCCTTCTTCAGCCATCATATCATAGCCAACCACTATACCAGCACCACATACTAGAATAACCATGAATAATTGGCACAGAAGATTCCATGAAAATAAAATCCCCATAATAGAACTATATCTAGATTTCATAACAATTGACTTAATTCCATATGAATTAGGAGAAGTGACTATATTATTTTCTATTTTTATAATATTCCACTTAAAATCAATAGGGGTACACCTACAACAATAATGTCATGCTAGTGGATTATTTTGCCCTAACAAACCATGAGAATGCCAAGTCAGGCAATCAAGAACTTATAAATGGTTCCATTTAAGTAATGGTAGGTTACATGATTAA
Organism: Viscum album; assembly: GCA_963277665.1. Lineage (NCBI taxonomy): Eukaryota > Viridiplantae > Streptophyta > Magnoliopsida > Santalales > Viscaceae > Viscum > Viscum album. The sequence goes on from OY728151.1 coordinate 797,982,257, forward strand.
AATAAATATATTAGGTTCAATACATTATAATATAAAATTAATTCCATAAAACAAGACAACAAACCTTACATTGTGGTTATTAGTGGAAATCCTCTCATGTCGCACCATAATGCACTCCTTTAAAGCTAACTATATTGGTTGACTATAATTACCCAAAATTGTAACCTAATACCCAAGTTAATTTTACTATAGTTTAATGCCCTTATATTTTAAAACAACACTATGTTTGATAGCATACACAACACACAACACCAGTCTTAAATGAACCAAAAAATATTATTATTTAAATGTTACATTTATAACTGATACATTAAAATGTAAAGTATGAAAATGATTAAAACAATTAATAAATACAATTATAAAGGTCATAATAAATTCAAATTTATAGATTATTTCTTCAAAAAATAAAACCTTAATTTTTAGTTGTTATTTTATTAACATAAATACGTTTTCTTAAAAAATGAAATTTATTTCTTCTTGTGAGTGAATTTTGTAATTAATTATTGAGTATTTTATAAATTATATGTGATTATAATATTATAATTGGTGATATAATCATAACCAATTATATTATTTTTATTTTATTTTTATTTTTAAAAAAGGTTTATATTTCAATGAATAATAATAAATTTTTATGAAACGTTCATTTAATTTCATAGAAAAAATAAACAGAATATGTTGAATTTAATAATGAATTAATATAATCACACCATTATAAATAAATAATCTAATTAATTACATTTCAGTTTACATTATTCATTATATTAGTATAAAAATACATTTAGATATAAGAAGGTAATTAATATTTCCAGGAAATCGTTGTTCATTCATTTTTCTGGATTATTATAAAATGAATTTCTATCACATATAGATATTGAATTTTCTTAAATGGATTATGAAACTGAAATAATTATAATTAATATGTTCAACCTAATATTTGGTGACAATGGATAGTAAAAATATTAAAAATTCGTTACTATGGTAAAATGTTGAATCAGGTAATCCTAGTGTAAAAATAACTAATAAGGCCAACATGATTCACCTTAAACAATATTAGATGAAGTTATTTAAACTATTATCACCTCATTATAAGTATTTATTTATATATGGGATACTTTTACCTAGAATTCAGCTACATATTATTTATGTAAGGAAAAAGATAAAATGTCACTATCTTGCTTTTAAAATTATCTTATATGTTCACATAAGGATATAAATAATTTTTAAAAGAATATGAAGTAATATTCATCATATAATTGAATTATATTAAAGATGTTAATTTGTCTATAATTTTTAGTGACTATCTAAATACTTTATATTCTTACACAACACTGTCTAAGTATTTATTCCATTAGTAAAAAAAATAGAATAAATGATATTAATAAATCTAAATTTAAAATATTTTGAAATAATAATTGTTTAAAATAATTTATTCAGATAAATATAACATTTTATGGATGTTTTAATGGATTATATTCAAATTTTAGATTTTTTAGAGTCCTTAATGACAAATTAATTTAATTATGTCAAAAAAAATTATTAATATAATATCATAATACATAATATTTAATTAATTAATTTAAAATAACTAAAAATAGAATATATGATCAATACATTGGAATATATTTCAAAATATAATATAAAAATTATTTATGGACCAATAATCCATTTATATTAACTATTTTGACCCCAAATGATTATAAAATTGTTATCATGGCAGTTGTATAAAGGGTTTAACATGGGTAAAACCAAAGAGATAAGGGTGAAAACCTAAAAAACATGTATATATTTTATTTTATGATTTAACATATTCCCTTTCACATATTAAATAAAATTATTTAAGTTTGGATACATTTTTACATGAAAATTAATTTATATTAATATAATATTTAAGGAAATTCTAAAAGAGCCCCACTCCTAACTTATAAAAGCGCACCTCCTCTCAAATTTTCTTCAAATGTAAAAATAATTTTTCAGCCAATAACTACCCAAATACATTACTTTATTTCCATCCCACATCCTATAGGGATTTTTTTATTTTATAAAATAATCCTATGAATTCTATTTCTGTATGCCTAAAGAGGATGCTCAAATAAGTGGTATTGTTTTTAACCGAGCATTTTGTTTCATTTCATTTTCCATCCCCTAGAAAAATTATTAAAACATGATAATATAATGACATGGTTATATCCGGAAATTTTTTATTTTTTTATTAATGTAATATCCATCCACTCTTCAAATAAAATAGAAATGAAACCATTATTTGTTTGTATAAGAGTCTACCTCCCCGTGAATTGATGTAATTTTTTTTCATCATCACCTCTAATGGTTATTTATAAAGATGGATTTTATATATATATATATATGTGTGTGTGATATTAATAAAATATTTATCATTACATAAAATTAATATTTCATTAATTTTCTAACCATTCAATTCATTGGAAGATGATAATGTCATTTGTGCATAAATGTGGATTACCTCTTCCCCCAATCCATGCGAATTTTTTATCATTAACATGTCAAATGGCATATATATGTGTGTGAAATTAAATAAATAATATTATATTTATGTTATAGTTATAATTTTGTGAATATTAAATATCACCAATATTTATTCCATTGTTATCATTGAAAAATGGAAACATTACTCATGCATATGTAAGACCTACCTTGTCTCTGATCGTAACATAGTTCATTTTTCATTACCATATTTCATAATTTGATTTAAATGTATAATTGATATAAAAATTGATAATGATGATGTTATTATTATTCTCTTTATTATAAAATGTTGTCTTCTGTGATTGTAATTAACATACCCAAGTCATTTTAGACTTAGGAGTCAAAATTGTCAAAAAAAATCCTTTAGAACGTAATTGATTACATAATTATATAAAATAATTTATTTAAAAAAATTAAGGAATAATAAAAATTAAATGGTTTCATAAAAAATTTAATTATTAAAATAAATTTTTTATATAGGATGATAATTATTTTACTTCATAAGTTAGACCTATGTAAGAGATTTTTGTCTCAATTTTACTTTTATTAGACACATTCCATATTCAACACTTATATTTACTATATGGTGTATATGTTTTCCATGAATTAATCATAAAATAAATTCTATATAAATTATGATTAAATACATATTGATAGAATTATTTCTCCTTCAAGTTATTTTTATCAGAACGTTACCAAAGCATTAAGAGTTTTATTTACAATCGTATTATTTTTTCTAGATTGTATATCAGTAAGTTCTATTAAATAAATATTATTGTCTAAATATAATTTAAAAATTAGTTATTATCATATTTTGGTTATTTATGGAAATTAAATTTTTTCCATTCATTTTAATCTTTTTATCAACTCAATATACTAAGTGAATTGTTTTCGGATAATTAAATTTATTTCTCTCATCAGCTAAAAAACATCTTTCTTCATGATCCATGTTTTTTAAATATAATTTTCATGAGTATTTTAAAAATTCATATATGATTTTTTAAGTTCAATTTTACAAATTTAAATTTTAATACAATATGTTATAATAATAATATTTTTTCATTTTCTAGAGGAGGTATATTTGAATTTTTATTTAAAATGTTAAATAAATCTTTGTTTTTATGTATATGGCATGAAAAGAATTTATTAAAATCATTAATTATAAATTATTGGAGTAATCATTTATATTATTCAAATATTCTTTTTAAAGAATCAATTTTCATTAATAATTATTCAATTAATTTACTTTAAATATGTTATTTCAATATGGAACTTGTATTTTCCTCCAAAAATTTTCCAAGTGAACGTTAAAATGAATTTCTCATCTATGATTAAATACTTTGATATATATTATCCTTTGATGGGGATATAATCCAATTATACCATTCTTGTTCTTTGTCTATATGGGTTATTATTATGATGATATGATTTTTTTGAAAACATGTTCTTTTTCATTGGCTTCTGATATGATGAATTTCTGAAATGATTATGAAACCTGTTTCTTTTCCATGGACTATAACATGATGAAATGTTTAAGAAGCACATATATTTTAAAGGGTTATTATATGATTAATGATTTATGATCTTATGAAACACAAATGTATGATTTTGACTATTTTATGGTTGGGTGCAGAATAATATATCCCTCCAATGCATTGGTTATGTATGATGATCAAATGAGATAATCAGGATTTGAATAAGGAGTGAACCCAATTTAGTAAGGGGGTTTTTCTACTATGATGTTCATAGTGGTTATCCTATACTATTATGACGGTACATAGTGTTATCTCATTCCACTATGATAGTATATAAAATTATCCTTGAATACTACGGAAATGATTTTATTTAATTATATGTATTCCACAAATCTATGTCTTATTCTAGTGTTATTGTCTAATGTGTCATATGATTTATTTCATTTGAGATTCATGTCTTATAAATTTCAATGATTTGAGGAATAAATCAATTTTAAGATATACGATATGATAATAATGGTTTTTAAATTCTAGACTCTTATTATCATATTTTTATTATCATGTTATGTTAAAGTGATCATCGACATCTATATTCATTACCTTCATTGAGAATTTGAGCTTCCCCTACTATATGTTTCCATTCCTCCCATTATAAAAAATTCTTTTATATAGCATATAACTAATATTGGATCCATTATGGAGAATCATTGTGAAATATATTTAATATCCTTCATAATAAGATAATATATTGTATCTAATCTCTAAATACACTACACCTTCATGGTCTGCTAAAATTTATTTACGGGACATATCTAATATTAATCTATTAATATGTAATATCTATGAATGAAATGAATGAGTCAGTATAGTTGGTATCACTAAATAAGTTTACTCAATATTTTGGGGTCATTATTAGAATCATTTTTTGAAAACCAATAGGGTTAGTCTATGTCTAGTATTACATCCTATATTTTTGTTAATGAAGAGATTATGTGATTTTCCTACTAATAAATAATTATCTTGATACTGTTTGTGGAAGTGGTTTTGGCACAGATGTATTTAGGGGTGATAACTCTGAAAAGAGTTGGTCAAATATACCTCAAATATAATTCTGGTTAATATTGACTGTTACCATTATACGCACCATCTTTGACACTCCCAAGGGATATGCATTAAATAATTCACATTTTCCTTGCAAACCATTATGATGGATATTAATAGATGAATATCATGAGTGAACATGGATAATCTTAAGATAAATTCGATTAAAAATAAGTTTTAATTACTTATAAATCACCTGAATAAAATTAATTGATCTCTCACTATGATTATTGTTTCTCACATTCTACTCTTTTGATCTAGTTAATGAAAGGAACCCTTGGTAATTGTAGTAATATTTTATGTGACAGAAAATAAAATTATTGTTCTCTTAAAAATCTATGAGTAAAAAATATCTAAAATGTGAAACCTTGGGATTATAACTAATAGTCAAATTTATTATATGATTATCAATATCAACATGGCTGAATTTACATAATAATATAATAATTAAAATATGGAATTTCATTAAGGCCACAGAGAAGAAATGAATCAGTTTCCTACATGTTGAGATTAATGGAGAAATCACTCTAGGGAATGTATCAAAGGAACCATAAGGTATTTTCTATATGTAAATTTAGGGTATAAAAAAATTATGAAAGAAAAATGATGAGTAAGATGAATGAAAAATAATTTCATCCTAAGGGACTATTTATTATTCAATGTATTATATGTGGTTAATATTGTAATTAATCAATTTTATTCCCAAATCCAATCCTTAAATATTAGAATATGGTAGTTTCTATGCTATTAAAATCAAATAAGTTAAAATATTGAAGTGTTTATGTATTGGGATTCAATAATTATATTGTAGAAGAGTTATATCAATGATATTTGGCATATAAGAATATTGAATCATCTAAGGTTTGTTCCATAGTAGTTCAATTTTAGGATTTGAAAACATATTTGAATGGTATCATAAACAAAAAAATTGATTTAGTGATAAGGTGATAATTTTTAGTTGTTGATAAGGAGATGATTCACAAATATGATGTAAGTGGGATAGTCAATTATTTGATGAAAAACAGAATGTGTCATATTAGATGAAATTTATTATATTTTAGAGCTTATTAAATATATTCAACATACAATAAAGAGATATGAATAACTAATATTGTGTTAATTTTTAGAAGTATATATATTTTAAAGACAGTTTAACATAATATTAATGTATAATGTAATTTATTTTTATGTTTAATATTGATCATAAGTTCAAAGTTATAGATACAACATTTGATGTTTTAAGTGATATGATTTTATCTGATTTGAAAATTTATATATTTTATAAGAAGAATAAAATATTGATGTTTAAATAACCATTTATAATATTATATTATTTGATATTATGTTAATTAGACATTCAGATATAGATAGACCTGATGGTTGAAAATTGATTCATGCACAATGAGACACTTTCAAGATATTTATGTTAAATATATATATTACCTTTTAATTTAGTATTAAAATTGCATTCCTTATATTTTATTGAATTTATAAGATTATATATGGATTTATGATGGTGATTGATGATGTTTTTGTATATGATTATTTTAGTTGATGTATATGGAACTTTTAAGTTTAACATTTGATTAAACATAAAGGATTATTTCATAATAATTGAATTAATATTTTTTGGAATGTGAAATGAAAATTATAATATCACCATTGAGGATAAATAATTATTTCATTATTTCATTATTATGTATGGTTGATATTTAGTGATATTTATCAAATTATATAAGAGGTTGTTTTGTTTTTATTGTGGAAAACATGGAGTTAAATGTATCAATTATTTATATGATGTTTTATTCATTATGGTATTTATCATACCTCTTTTTAACCGTTTTTGGTAAATACATATAGACATGAGTAATATCCTTGAATTATATTTTTATACATTCTATGTTCAACTTTGTGCTTCAAAATTGAGAATTCTATCTTCAATACTCAATATTTATAACAATAGATGTGGTTGTTGTTGAAATTTTCTAAAATAATGAAATTGTACATTATAATAATGTATAGTTTCTTATGTTGTTATTAAATATGAAATATGAATTCCCCAACACTACGAAAATGATATTGAAATAAAAATTGTGTCCAATTATGATCTTTTCTAATGAATTTATTGGAATTTAAACCATCACATATTTATGGTTTTTTGGTAACTAAATTTCTACAAACTGTGTTCCTTATCACTCTCTATTACTCTTTGAAAATTTTTCATATCCTAAAAGTTCATATTTTCAATTTTAACTAGTTTTCTCTTATTTTTATACATATTTGTCTCTTATTTTAGATGACCTGCATACTTCTATTTTTCTCAATTCAAGAGGAAGTTTTATTAACCATTTTATCAAAGTAGTATTTAAAAAAACGTATTTTCAAATATTTAAACATGGATTATATAGAAAAAGACAAAATTAAAAAGATAAATTTTATTGAATTTGGGGATGAAAAACCCTGATATTTTAAAATAATAATATCTTTGATTATGTATAAAAAACACAACCTCGAACATAATTGGGAAATGGTATATTTATATTTAAATGTTAAATTAATAACCTAACTAATAAATTTTTAGGTATTAATTTTATTATCTATGTTATGGAAACTCTATATATTGTTCATGCTCAATTAAAATATTTTGTTATTTTTAGGAAATAAGAACTCAATTTTTTGTAGTCATTTTTTCTAAAAAAATATAATTTTATTAAAAATTAATTATATTTATTTTTGAATGTGAATATTTTAATAAAAATTTATATATCATACATAATAAAAAAATTCATTTTTTAAATCAAAATATCAATGTTTTTATAGGGTGAAATTTTTTATCATATAAAAGTATTTATTTTTCAATGAATAATGAAAAATTAAAATTTTATATGACATTGAAATTTATTTTAATTAGAAAATACCCATAATATTTTGAATTGGATAAAAAAATTAATATATGTTTACTTTATGTAAAACTAATCTATATAATTACACATAAATCATAATTAATATTTATGTTGGAATAAAAATACCTTTAGATTTAAGAAGTGTTGTTTTTCTTCAGAAAATTATTTCTCTCTATTTAATAGATTATTATAAAATTGATTTTTACCACTTATAGAGAATTAATTTGGTAATGTTTATTCCATATTTTTTATTAGAATAATTAATAATATTTAACAAGTTTAACATAATTTTAGGTTCTAATGAGAGTTAAAAACATTAAAAACCCATCACCCTGGTAAAAGGGTAAATATGATAAACTAAACTAAAATTAAGTTATAATTCCACCATTTTTCATCATTAATGTTATTGGAAAATTTAATTTCTACCCTTATGATATTGGTATTTATATTTATTTTTTATGGGTTAATTTTTCATGAATTTTACCTATATAATATTTTATTTAATGAAATGACAAAAAGTATCTGTCTTGTATTGAAATTTCATTTATATCTCCAAATACAGATAAAAACAAGTTGTGAGTGAATAATATATGTCATTTTATATAAGTTAAATTATGTTAACCATAATAATTAATTTATAATATTAACAGACTATATAATAACCTTATATGAATACATAACACTGACCCGATATTAATTAAATTAAAAAATATATAACAAAAGATGTCAAAAATATTAAAAGTAATAAAATTAGAAATAACTATTATGTTTCATGAATTTTTTTTAAATATAACATGTTATTTTTTTAAGTATTATATTCAAAATAAATAATTTAATTAGTGTTTTTAATGTAAAATTAAATAACTGGTGTCAAAAATGACATTAATGTTATTCCATAATAAATTACATTTTATTATATAGTGTAAAATTCTGTTTGTTATATATTATTAAAATTTATATCCATATAACTAAATATATAATATGTGGTCCATTTATTTACCAATTTTTCTTTTATATTATGAATCTTTACCACTAAAGAGTAAAAACATCAGTTTCATTGTAAATGTTTAAATGGGTTAACACGTGTCAAAATTAGAAGATCAGGGTAAAAACCTAAAGTAAAAGTTTCTAAAAACAATTATATAATAAAAAAATTGAACCATATTCATTTAATATTATAATTTTATATATTGTTTATTTAATGAAAATTAAATTATATTAATTTATTCTTTTATGAAATCCCAAAACTACACATCCCCTCACATATAAAAACCCGCATTATATTATCTTTTGTTCATGAATAAAACCCATTTAGATCATCCAATTAATTTCAAAATACATTATTTACATCCCCTAACCTTCCATATAGGTCTTTTATTGATTATAAAACCAACAATAAGAATGCTTTTGGAGTAAACCATATGATATTGTCCAAAGAAGATGTATCATTCTTAATTTAGTATTTTGTTTTATTTCTTCTTCCATCATGATAAATTTTTTCCAAACATTATTATATATTCAAAATAGTATATAAAATATAATGATGTTTTTTTATTTTAATTTAATAATCTATATCCATCTCATCCTCCATCATATGGAAAATTAATCCATCATTCTTGTGAAAGACAAATTATCTCCTCACGAACTCATGTTATTCATTTTCCAGCATCACCTATTATAGATATTTATAGTAATTGATTTATTTATTGTATTCATGTCATATTTATAATTATATAATTTTAAGGAAACCTATATTTTCTTACCTCTATATATTTTTTGAAAATTATAATGTCTTTCGTGAATAGATGTGGATTAACAACTCCACGAGGTGGCGTGATTCATTTTTCATTAATTCTTCACATGGATGGTATATATAAGTGATTGAAAATAAACTATATGAAATATATTAAATAATAATTGTTAAAAGAGTTTAAATAATACCTACTATATTTACATCATGATCGTTGAAATAATGAAATGATACTCATGTGTCTGTATGGCCTACCTTCTCGATGATTATAATGTAGTTCATTTTATATAAAAATACATCATATATGTTTTTAAAATTATAATTTATGTATAAAAAATGATAATTATATATTGATAAATTTTATGTATATGATTAAATAATGACCTCATTTATGATAGTAAACATAACAACATAATTTTGGACAAACGATCATAATATAATCAATGTGAATTTAATTAATTATGTAATTGTATATAACAAGGTACTAAATAAAATATTAATATTAATATCCTTGAAATTGTTTCTCATGAATGAAATTAATTAATATAAATTTTTTATTTTGGATGAAAAAAAGACTTCATTGACGAGTCATACCAAAGGTAATGGATTTTTGTTTCATATTTACTTCGGTGATACACATGCTTTATTCAACACTTTTTTAGAAGGAGTATATAATTCTCATGAATGTTTATTTTGATGAGTACTATAAAAATAATGAGGATATAGAAATTCATAAATTTTTATCTCATTCATGATGTTTTCTTTTGAATGTTTCTAAATTTTTATGGTTTTTATGTTGTAGTCTCATTATTTATAGAGATTGTTTATGAATAAGTTCCCATGATAAAATACTATGGTCTAAATCGCAAGAAAATCACGAATTTTTTTCATCATACTTTTTTCTAGATTTCAAATAGTCTATGTTCAATTTACTCACCTTATGGACACAATATAACGAAATAATATTATTTTAGTAAAACTGAATTTATTTCTCACTACGGAAAATAATAATTTTTCTTCAATATCCATGATTTTAAAAAATATTTTAAGGGATACTTTTTATATTCCATTATGAATTTTTAAAATTAAATTTTACGTTAGTTAAATTTTTTAAAAATTATTTAAAATTAACATTCTTCTTAAGTTCAGAATGAGTTACATTTGAAATTTTATCAAAAATGTGTATTTTATAATTATATTAATGTATATCACATGAATGGAATTACCATAAACCATAAATGATAAATGGTTTGAAGCCTCCATTACACGTTTCAAATTCCCATTTAAAAGAATATTTTTTCATTAATATTTGTAGAATAGTTATATTTTATATAATTTGTTTCAAATTGGGAAGGTTTTTTTCATATATAAATGTTCCAGGTTATCTTAAAAAGGAAATTTTGATCTTAGTTGACATATGAGATGATTACTGACCATTACTTTGGATATGATCTAATGATATCATCATTTTTATATCTATATATTTTTTATTATTATGATGTAAATATGTTTATGATACATGGTCCATTTACATGTGTTATGATATTATGAATAGATTAAACAGTTATGAATCCCATTATATTTATGTAGGTTATTCTAGGATTATTTTTTTCATTCAAACCATATTTTTTTGTTGGTTATGCTATATTGAATTATTTATAATCTTTTAGCACACATCTGTATGATTTTAATTGTATAGTGGGAGGGCCCAAAATTATGTTTCCTTTAAATGTATTGGGTAAATATGAATATCTCATAAGATAAAATGAACTAAAATTGGTAGTGTATTTATTTCAAGAAGGGAATATATCCACAATGATATTATTGGGGGTTAACTATGACTACTATAATGGTTTCGTAAGTGAAATAATTTCACTATTACTTTCTTCTAAATTATCCTTGACTACTAAGGAAATTATTTTATATAATATTGTTTCTGCCACAAATATTTGTATTATGCCAATGTTATGATATCATAGGTCATGTTATTTGATTATTTTTCGATTCATGTCTTATAAACATACATGATTTGTTAAAATACTCATGATTGTAATCTATGATATGTAAGGTACATTTTTCAAATGTTATACTCATGTTTTTATTACCATAAGGTAATATTATTTTTAAGTGATTATTGATATCTCGTTGGTTACCCTTATTGAGAAAATGATCTGAACCATTATTATAATTCATTTCCCATGGATATGATGAAATTTTTTATGTTGGGTATGACTATGAAGAGAACAATATTAGAGGATATTTGTGGGTGATGTTGAAGATCATTCATGAAATTGGAGTATTTTTTATATAATCTTCAATGAAACTAATACTTTACAGTATATATGAATGTATTTATAAAATATATTATATATTCATCTTTTATGATCAAATATAATTGTGTGAAAATTATGGGTCTCTATATAGACCCTGATCTCATCCATCTAACACTGAGTATAAGCCATCCAATCCAATGTTGAGTATTGAAAGCACCATCTAGGACTTATATCCTCATCCAACTATTCCTACTACATTCAATATTAAATTAAAACCATTAGAAGGTAGAAAAGTTCCATGTTACCATAAGTATGGTGTAATAATGAACCTCTAAAATATACTAGTGAAACTCTTATACCTTGATGAACATTGCATGTCAAAGGTGTTTCATGAGGCCCTCATTAGGCCCCAAACGGGCCTCTCTAGTTTGAGACTGAGCAAGATACTATGATGGTCTATTAGGAAGAGGAATACAAGAATGAATAATGAAAGTACATCCCATCCATATCAAAATAAGATGAGGGTTCCACTATTCAAGGTAACATATACCCACATTATGCCATCAGATATTTCAGAAGTTTGAAAATCTATTATTTCTTTAATGACACTAGCTCCTGGATCAATATAATCCAAACACAAAGAATCCATAACCTTAGAATAATGGATTTATATCGGAACCCCCTTATCCTAATGATACAATACTATGAATAATGAGAGAAGAAATTTCATTGAAATATCTTAATAAAGATCCAATTTGTTGGGTTTCTATAAAAAAATAGAGTTCGGGGTGGTCTTGTAGGACACTACATACAAGCCCTTATATGTGATTCAATGGATCCACCAACATGTGGTTGTAACCACTTCATTCCTACAATAATTTAAATAATCCCACAATTTTTTTGACTATGGGTACTCAATGATGTTGTGTCCCCCGTAAAATCAAGTAAAGTATACAACCATCATGTTGAGTAACACAAAAGTGATAGGAAGCTGATTCAGACTACTGGGGTTTAGTGTATCAATGCGCCCAAATATTTGACATCCAACCCCATGGATAATTAAAAATATATAAATGAAATATTCATTATATTAAGCACCTGGTAGGAGCTAACATTATTATATATTGGGAGTTATTTTATAGTTCCCGAGAAGAAGAAATACTCATAGATTTCCTTATATTAAAATACATGAAAATCATATTTGAATCTATAAGGTCCATATTTCATTGAGTAACATGATATTTTCCCTAGCTATTGAACCACAACAATAAAATATACACTTTTTGAAGAGAAGGGATGAGTTGATAGAGGATGAATGGTCTTCAATTTTTGGAAATTAAAGGTCATTCCTGCTATAAAAAACCACATGGGATTGGATCATCAATAGTTTTATCTATGGTATCCTTGGGGAAGGAATTCATAATTTAGGATCCTACTCCCATCAAAGAATATAATTGTACCCATATGTGGTGACCCCTCCCTAAGATTCACCACATTCATTCATGCATAATGTTTTAGATGATGATTTTGATTGTTATGATTCCTATCATATGTTTAAATATAGTGTCTCCAATACCATCGATGAGTTTACCCTAGTGAATATGTACACAAATAAGGATCAAAGTATGACATTTATTAGTTAATTCTGCTATCTTTAGGAGTATAAAAGATATGTGGAATTATTAAAAAATCATTGTGACATGTTCTCCTAGAGTTACTAACTATTTATAGGACTCAACCCCCTAGTTGTTCTTCACCACATCACAATCCCAATAGGAAACTATGGATTCACAAATCCTTCTAGAATATGAAACCATCTCATCGTTATATGGAAGAGTTTGATGTGTCAAATTTCATGAAGGCTATATTTTTAATGGATGTTAACTAACATAGTTGTCTTGAAAAAAAATCATCATAATGAGGAAAATGAATGGAAAGTTTTAATTAACTTTTGGGAGCTCAACCACCATTTCTGAATGGATGATTTCCCCATCCTCATAAAACAAACAGTAGTTGATTCAATCAATAGCTTCTAGGCCCCTTCCATAATGGATAGTTACTCAAGGTATAATTAAATATGGATAACCCCTGAGTATGAAGATATAACTTGTGTCAGGGATCCTCCAATAACATTTTTCAAATGAGTGGTACCATTCTATTTTAATAAAGCAAGATATACCTACAAGAATTCGATGTATAACATCTTTAATACATACCTCAAAACTTTATGGGAATTATTTGTTTAGTATTTAGGGGTCAAATCTAGCTAATTACCTGATAATATCATGTATTTTGAGAAATTTTTTGACTATATTCACTCCTACAACCTAAATATGAATCCCCTAAAGTGTGGGTTTTGGGTTACCATTGTAAATTTCAGCATATTCACTATCAGATACAAATCTGTCAATATTTATCGAGAGAGGTTTAAGGTTATCATCCAAATTCCTCCTCTGGGAAACCAATGAGAGTTGTGGCACCTAAAAGTCTATGTGTACTACATTCAAAGATTAATTATTAATATGAATTGTAGGTTTAAACAATATTTAAGGATTATGAATAAATTCACTACTTATTAGAGGGATAAAGACTGTGAGACCACATCAATGGAATCAAATTGTATTCACTACATCCTCTGGTCTAGATGCCACCCATCCTAGGAAATCATCTTCTCTTTTGTATGACCAAGCTATAATGGTATCTTGCATCCCCTATTTCTTAGATGAATTATTAGGGTAGAAGGAAAAAAATGTACTACCTCATTCACATGAATTTAGATATAGAGATTAGATATTCTCACAATAAGAAGAGATGCATGACCTTTCGCATTTAGGATTAGAAATTGAGGAATCTATTTCAAAATCATAAGATATAGATAGTATCCCACATCAATCCAATTAAGTAGATCATCAACCAACCCATTATGACTGGGATATTGGCAGATTTTTTAGAAATTTTGTATTAGTTTGAGATTCGGTTTTTCCTCAAGAATGCATTGAAGTACCAATCACTAGTATGTTTTCTAATGATGCAACCAATCCACAAACAACTACCCTTTTATGTCACTCACCAAAAGTGTATATCTTATTCATTGATTTAGATACACCATGTTGGAAGATGAACAATGATGCTTCCTCCTAGATCTTTATTGAGATATGTCTTAATTTCCCCAACCTCAATATGGCGGGCCTTGTGATTTCATTAATCAGATAAACACACTCAATTTTTCTATAATAATTAATTTTTATTGTAAGGATGCACAAAAAATGAGAATAATAATCAATATTTTTTCATTGGCCTCATGTTGTATCTGAGGATTGAAGTCCACCGATCTCATTTGAGGGTAGAGTATATGTTGGTCGTCAAGACGATCATTGAGGATTGTATTTTCATAAGGAAAGAATTTTTCCCTATATCAAAATGGAATCCTAAGCTAATAGATTAATTCCCTTCCCATCCAAACCTGTTTTAATCAGAAGACTCAGGATCAGGCAAGCCCACTCCCAGAAAACTTTTATTAATAAAAAGGTAAAAACATCAAAATGGAAGAAACATGGAATTAGCAAAAACATGTGTACACATCACCACATGAATCAGCAGCAACCAAGCCACAACAGAAGGTTGTACTAATAGAAGACCATAAAGAACAAGCCTCCTCAATAGCACGCTTGGATAAAGCATCAGCAACTTGATTTTCCTCCCTATAAACATGAGTGACAACCAAAAACACCTGCTCCACAGTCTGAAGACAGCCAAACGTGTCTTATATTCATCAATGATATAATGAATAATCTGATTCCTTGAAAATATTATTCACATCACATTTATATCTATGCCAAGATAACTAATTATTTTATGTGTAACATAAGAGGGTTATTTTTTACCATAAACAATGACTTGGGAGTTTGAGAAGTGAACTAGATGGTTGTTAATACTTCTATAGCAAGGATAAGAGAGATTGGTGGCATGGAGAAGAAGTCCTGGCCCTTTGTAGGATGGTCATTGATGTTATAGTTCACTACCAACCAACATTGGCTTGATAGTTTAACTTCATTCTTACTACCACATAAATAATCTCAATGGGGGTGGAATTCATCCCTCCTAAGTAATTCTGGACCCAGTCTTGAATTAATTTGATTTGTAATTTTCCCATAATTATTCTATTTAGAATCCATAATTCTATTCTTACTGATAACAAAATATATTTATTTCCTTTCGAGATGGATAAACTTTACACTTAGTACGACATCCATTCAAAACATTCCATTAAATATCATTCACATGTGAATAGGACAATAAATGCATTAAACAAATACCTTTATAAAATATATTATAATGTGGTGAGAGAAAATAAAAAATATGGAAAAGCTCTCAAATTACCTCTAGAAAAATCAAATGATGACCCAAACTTCCACCATGGTAACTCCATACTCCTGGGTGAATGATACCGAGTAGGATTTATATATAGCAGTTAAAATGATGTTTCAATAAAAAATAATTTATGATCCAATTATATATAATAATACAGAAGATTCACATTTTTATATGATTGAATACATGGAAGAAAATAATCTTCATGTAATGCATAACATTAAAATGAACCAGAATCTTGTGGTGAAGGTGTTCAAATGAAAGAGCCACCTCTAATCCCATGTACAATGAAATATGGTATAATATCTAAGGATGAAATTGATACATAAAATTAATACACTAACTATGGAACCCTACTAGGAAATACCTTAAATCATTCATAAGGTGTTCTCAAATGGTGATTACTCATTGATCACCTTTGATGGAGAAAGAATCACACCTCCAACCCATGTCAAGATCATCAAGAGTTACTTTTTTTGAATATTCACTACGAATCCTAGTCACATGATGTAGAATTATATAAAAATTCCTCATTTACATGATGTTAAGAAATATGAATACATACTTAAACTGCAAGAAACCATGTTAATTATTTTAAAACATTAACATGTAAATCCCACTAATCATAGTCACATATCATTAAACTACATTACAACATTGTTTTCCTAGGAAGATAAATTGAATTATCTATGTTCCCATAAAATAATGTAAAATTTTATGATACCAAGAACCCTCATTCGAGAGGATTCCATCTTCCTGATGCTTGTACTCAACAACGCAACCTTCTTGAACAATGAATGGGTTGATCCCCCTTCTTAATAGGGTATGTTGGGACCCACAAATCATTTATCATAGGTATATCCCAACAAAAAATCTTTTTCATGGATATTCCCCTTGGTAATAAGATGAATTTTTTCTTTCTGATATGGCCATAAAACAAGCTTGAATGTATATTATAATAGAACCGAGAGTTTTTAAATATCTCAAAAACATCTCACTATATTCACTTCCACTCTGCTTGAGTTCATCAATTTGGATTTTTAAAATCCTCTATGTCTGAATAGGAACCACAATTAGAGATGGTTCCTGAAAAAACAAGAATACCTCATATCATAGGAACACAACTGATAAGACATCTTACAATATATAATAGATCTCTATTTCAAACTCAGTCATCGGTCGATGTGAAATTTTATCACCCAATTTTTAATAGATCCTATTTTGAAACCTATGTTCTGAACATGTTTAATTCTATTTTATCACTTATCAGTCAGCCTACATCCTTGCTCCAAATCATGAATTATAGGATCTAAATCCTCCAACCACCCCTTTATATGTTTGAGTCTTAATACCCTTGTTCTTGCCCCCACCCACCATGAGTTATTGCACACCGATCAAGCAAGCCATAACCAATTAATGTTTCATAAAACCTTATTTTTAACCCCCATTATCCATCCCCATGTGATATGGGGAATACTAAAACTCTTTGTTTCTCAAAAAATGAATAGATCACGTGTGTTTTGGATTTATTTTAGGGACATCCTACAACAACCCATTAATTTTTTAAATACTATTTTTCAAATAAATTCAAAAAATTTGTTGTTTTTCATTATATAAAACACCATGTTAAATGTATGTTACACACAACACTGATTTAAACTTGTATCAAATGGAATATTGAGGTAAGATTGTGTTACATGAAATACTATGTTTATATTCAATTAGATGAATCACTACTTTTGGATTGCATTATAGGCAACCCTAATTTTATCTTATAGTAAATTCCAAACTGAGTTTAATCATAACATGACATACTATTAAAATATAATTATTTAATCTGAGAGTCATCACATAACCATTAGAAACGAGAGTATAAATATGATTATAAAAAATAAATAAATATTTTTTCACACTTTTATATAAAAATAATTATTTTTTAAACAATTAAATATAAATGAGTATATGAATCATATGAAAAAAAGAAAATAATCTTAGAATAGTTATTTATATGCGCACAAATACGTTTTATATTAATTAAAAAAAATAAATCACATAGTATGAATGATTTTAAAGGAATTTTATATCATATATTTAATAAAAGTTTTAACATTTATCTATTGTGTTTTCTAGATGAGATATAAGAATAAATCCAACTTTATGGTTAATAGTTGTATTATTCTAAAAAGTAGTTTTTTCACCATTGGACATTTATTTTAAAATTATTTATTTCCAATTTTAAAAGTTTTATTTTTGAAAATTTATTTATGTTTTCAAATCATTGTGTAAAAATTATTTTATGGTGAATTAATGATAATTTTTATAGATATTATATTTTTCATGAAGAGTGAAAAATAATGGTTTCTATTAATATTTGAAATTAATTTTATGAAACTTAAAAAATTTATAAATATTTTTCTAAAATATCACTAATTCCATTATAAATATATTATTTCAATTTAGTTAATTATATTGAATTTAATATTAAATTTTGGAATAAAAACACTTTTATCTTTTTAGCATTTCTTCTTCAGAAATATCACATTCATGTCATGTAAGTTGGATTAATTTAAAATTATATTTAGTAACTTCTATGAATGAAATTTTGAAAATATAAATTATATATTCTTAATTAGAATAATTTATATTATCTGATAATGTAAAATTGTATTTTTACAATAATTAATAGAAAAAATAGTAAATAAAACTATGGCGGTTAAGGTAAAAATCGGTTTATAAAGGGTGTAAAAATAAAAAAAATAATGGTTAAAAATGACCCAAGACAATTAAAAATCCCATTGAATTGACTTATTATGACATTATATCTTCTTGGATTGACAATGAATCAATTTGGATCATTTAATTATGTGAACAAAAGAGTATACCTTTTTCTTTTCAAAAATAATATGTGTGCTACTCACCGCAATTATAAATGGACCCCCACTCTCCTATAATCTTTACACTTGGAGAACCCAATGGTTTGGAAAATAATAGATCAAATGAATTAATTATATCCCACCAAACATCCTAGAAGCCTTATTTTGTTTATAAATCCATCTTATGAAGCCTTTTGGTACAAACCTGAAGTAGTTGTTCCAAGAAGATGTATTGCCCCTAATAGTGGGTTTTATTAATTTACTCCTCCACCCATATAAATTATTTCTGAATAATTGTTATATGATATCATATGTATCTTAAATGTAATTTTATGTTATTATGTAAATTTAATAACCTAAATCCATCCCTTATTCCCTAAAATTCGAAATTAAAATCATTATTTCTGTGTACAATGGACTAAAACTTTGTGAACCAATGGTTTTCATTTTCTTGAATGACCTACCAAGGATAGATAAAATGAGTTATTTATTGTCTATATAGGATATATTTGACATTTTTGTTTCTATGTAATAATTATATTGCATATTATTTCATAATTTTAATTTGAGGGGGATACGTCAATGTTGTTCATGTGTATGATGGACTACAGCCTCATGAAGCGATGTGATTCGTTCTTCACATACTCTTTAAAAGGATGGTAAAAAGTATTGGTTTAAATAAAATAATGTTTTATTTCTGAAATAATAATGAATTAATAATTTTATTATATTATTTATATTTCTATCATTTCAACCATCAAAAAAATGGAATCACTTTTAATATGTACGTACCTCCTACCATCTCCATGAATAGTGTATTTTATTTTCTATATATTGATTTTATATATTACTATAAATTAATATATAATGAATATATATTTTATTTATATAGATTTTAACATTATAAATATATTTTATTATTGATCAATATAAGAGGAACAAAAATAAAATATCAAAACATGCATGAAAAAAACTGGTTATTACTTCGAACAAGACGTTAACATGGAATTGTGAATAAAAGAGTTTCAAAAAGGAAAGAGTAAATCATATATTGTTAAATATATATATATTTATATTTCTATAATATATCTAAAATAAACTTATATATATTTTAAAAGTGTTTCAAATGTGTACGATGAATGTTAGGACTTTTTGTAAGGGATTTTGTCTCATTGTTTACTTATGTGAGAAACATTTTATATTCACAACCTATCTCATTTATGTTGTTTATATACTAACTATAAATTTATTTTATGATATTTATCCAAAAAAATTATTTTTATTTACGTTTTCATTTGTGGATCTCTCTTTCATGGGGTTTACAGTTCAAAAGTCACCCCAAAGTATGTGATATTTATCGCAAATTTCCATCTTAGGGACCTATGTTATATTATGAAAAAATATTATTATATGATGTGATTATAATTCCCATTTGATTACATATGTAATTAATTAAATTATTTTCAAGATATTATAATTTTTATTTAATTTTATTCTTTCATGGGAATTATAATTCAATTTTACAAAAGAGGTAAGAGTTTTATGTTTTGATTGCATCGTTTATCAAGATTTTTTATGATTATTCTTCCAATGATGAAATTTCATAGTATATATCTCATGAAACTATTTTCATTAATTATATTTTATTAATTTCTTCAGGATAAATTTTTTTCATTTTATTTTCCTCTTTTTATATAATCAACAATTTAAAATTATCTTTTTTATGAAATTCTTATTTATTTGTCTCCTATATCGAAAAAACATTTTCTTTCAAAACAGTTTTTTCATAAAATAATTTTAAAATTGTTTTTAAAATTATTAAACTGATTTATTAAATAAAATTTTATCTATAATTTAGTTATTAAAAACATTCATAAATTTAATCTTCATTTTAGTTTCTAGACAATGCCTATTTGGATTTTACTGAAAATGTGAAATGAATTATTGTTTTAACATGTATGACAAGAAAATAATTTCTACTATTAGGAGAATTATTTTTTCTAAAAATTACATTATAATATTTCACCAATATTTTCTTCAAAAAAAATTTCAAAGTGTCTTATGTTTTAAAAAGTGTTTTTCAAGGGGGAAATTATATTTTCCTTAATTAAGTGTTTAACTAATTTTTAAAACATCCTTAATAAGTTTTAGAGGTTATTTTCAATGAATATTATTTCAAAAATAAATCATCAATATTAATTTTTAAAAAGTGTTTTTCAAAGAAAATTTATTTCAATAAGAAATGTTCCATGTGGTCGTTCAAAATCATTTTCAATATAATATGAAATTTTTGGAGGATACATGTTCATTACTGGGGATATTATTCAATGATACATTTTATATTATTTATATGGATGTTTTATTTTTATGTTGACTATATTTGTATGAAATCCATTTTTATTCCATGTGATATACCATGATAAAATTATTATGAAACCAACATCTTTAACCTTGGGTTATGATTTGATGAAATTATAAAATTATTATGGAGTCTATTGATTTTATAAAGGTTATGTTATAATGAAATTTTTATGAAACTCATTTCATTTCATGGATTCTGATATAACGAATGTTTTATGACCTTTTTGTTCACATACATATGATTTTCATTTTATGACTATTGAAAAATATATCTCCCTCAAATTAATAGTGTAATGATTTATATATCATTATGTAAAAATGGGGAACACCTCTATAATCATGATCCTCTATGGGAAACATGTGATTTATGATCCACTATGTGAAATATGCTTGTCTTGATCTACTATGGAAAATAGGTGCATCCGGATCCACTATAAGAAATTGGTTCTAAGTCCTGGTCAACTTTGTTGATGGTCTTATTAGTTAACATGGGCATAAAAATGTTTTTCATTATTTATGATAGGGATAAACTTTTATGGCATGAGATTATAATTCATGATTGAATTAAGACTATTTCTCACTCTTGTGGGTCATGTTTTCAAATATGACATAGTTCTATGACATGACTCATGTTTATAATCTATGATAGGTTGCATATGAAATATTTAAGTTATGTTCATGATATTATATCGTTATTATTATCTAATTATTTAATATGATCAAATATTTATATCTAAATGTTTTACCCATATTCAGAGCCTGAGGTCATGATTTCTTATATTTCCTTCACATTATATAAATAAAGGTCTAAGTATGGTATTACTAAAAATATTTTTATGTAAGAATATATTTGTGGGAAATTATGAAGATAATTCATGAAAAAAAATAATGTATTCTTATTCTCCAAAGGAACTGAACTATTATGTTCGTTGAGCATATATTTATGGAATTCATTGAAGATTTATCTTAAAAGACCTTATATTTATGTATGAAAATATTGGATCAAAATGAATCCCCAACATAGATATGGAACAAAAAAAATTAAATAGGAACACCACAAGGGATTGAACTACATAACCATAAAGTATGTGAATATTTTCCAAGAAATGATTCATATTGTATAAGGAATCCTCAGCCCTTTGATCCCATTGGGATTCTAGGATTTGTTTCAGCATAAACTCCTCAAGGGAAAACATCACCAAAGTCTGTGATCTTTGACCATAATATAGAATCATCCCAATGTCTTATTTTTCTAATCATAAATGGTATAAAAACCGTTCATCAAATTTATATGAACTCAAACTAAAAAACCATCTTTCTTAGTTACATGAAATTGAACTATGGGAAAATATACAGGTCCCATAACATTAAATTATATTGAACATTGGTACCAGGATCTATGATAATAAAATAGTGGCAACCGTCTTGTCCTAGATGAATGAAATTAAACAATGTAGTTATAATATCTATATATGACATCTAAAATCATCATCCTTTACTAAGATGAAAACACACCACTTTTGGTGGTGATCTCATACAACACCACAAACTCAAACAATGTTTGTATTGAATCATAGTTCCATGGGATATGTAGTGATTACTAAACCACCTATCTCATTATGGAATGAAAATTATTCTACTATGTGAGATTACCATCGCCACGATTCACCACCCCTAATACATCTTTTCGTGTATAGTTTGTTAGTAATAAATAGTGAAAACATATCACCATCAATAATAGTCTATGAATCATGAACATAATATCTATCCAAGTAACCACATAGATGTTTTTGGGGAAATGAATCCTTGTCCCCCTCTTAACATTTGGTTTAAAACTCTCTGGTTCCACATAAACCCTTCCAGAAGAACTCATTTCATGAACATGTTCCATGACATTAAACTATAAGAAACCAATAATTGGTCGAAGAATTATGAATTTTAACTTTGTGAAACTATCTTAGAGATGTTTCATATATTTTAAGAACTTAATGATCCTATTTTCACATTAGGATAGTACTCTATCATGTTCCCAAATAACAATCACCATGATTCCCCTACTTTGGTCCAAGATCTACAACCATAATCTAGTAGCCTTCTGGACTAAACACCATGAATGTAACTGTATGCATCTAGACACCAATTTCACTACGTATACATGTAGTAGGTGTCACCTTTGGGGATATCTTGGATATTTTTCATTTTCAATGCACCCTCACTAAATAATATATCTCTTTTTGTCTCTAGTATCATACTATTCCACCCTCCAAAACTATGTGTGTCATTATTCCCAATTTAGTGGGATACATATCAATGCCTAGATATATTATCATAAACATATAAAAAAATCTTATCGCTCACACATTATTTTTTAAACCTTCATCCCACAGTGTATTTTATAACTTTTTGAATGCCATGTTGTCATGTTGCATAGATAGAGGTAGTTGAATAATTATGACCATAAACATTGTAAAAACATGTGTGGTACTGGTCCACATTGTCCCTCTATCCATGTTGGGTTAAAAATACCTTCTCTTCCACACGAGAATCTATAAATGGATTAATATCCATGACATTAAACTATAATATTTTATCCAATAATCATGACTATAATCTTTTTGAATCTAGTTTTGGGGATATTAATTTGGTAAAAGTAATTATTGGCCCTCCATCCACATAAGAATCACAGTGTCCCTTAATAAATGAACCACACTAAAAAACCACCCTTTTTCTAATCATCGTGAACATAAACTATGTGAAATTCCCCACACATAAGACCATTAAATTTATTCCCCTTATTTTTGAAGTGGGTGACCCTAAACTATACCCAGAAGGAGGCATAAATTCATATCATGTTTAAACCTCATAAAGGTAAAAACAGAGAAAATGCTAGGAATACAATTTCCAAGATATCTCTTTGACTTGGTTAAATGTAATGGTGTGAATTAAAAACTTAAAAAGATCATTAAAATCTCAACTATGCCCTGTAAAAATCATAGCTATGCCAACTGAAACCACTTTCTCTAGAAAAAGTGAGGGACAATCATTAAATCGTTTTTCTATCCATCTATGATTTCCTCCATGAATGGCTACCCTTTGTGTTTCCCTTTTAGTATATCCTATAATGGTGAATGGTTGAATTTTACTCATGTTATTTCATATGATGTAAAACCATATAATTCATCAGCCTCATTATGTGATGTTAATATACAAATTCAATGACATCACTGTTAGGCAATAAATAATGAGCTTCTCATCCTTATTTCATGATGTAAAACAAAAAAATGACTTGACCATCACTGGAGAAGTCCTTTCCCCCTCTTTTAGTGTAGGTCACCCCTTACACAACTAGAGTTACATTACAATTTCATAATAACTAGGAATATTCTCCCCTCAAAGGACAAGTTTATCCCTTGTTCAATCTTATATTCCTCTAAATGTAATATGATAAATGGTTTTTATAATATCTGGAGTTTGAATCTCCAATCAAAAAATTCCTCTATTCTCCCCCATGCTACACATATTTATTGATTTACACCCCCACAATATACAAAGTCTTTATGGAATACACTAACGATGTTGTTTCTAAGCCAAACATGCACATCACGCTTTCTAGGTACATATATTGAAGGAATTTTAATGAAAATTTTATTGGTCTCAGGTTTTTAATATGGTCAGAGCCAAAGTTTCATATGTGTTTCCTCACTCTAGGTAGTACGATTGTGAAACCATTGATTCGAGAAAAGTCAATATACATACACATTTATACTTGTATTATTTTTCCATTCTATGTACTAAATGTATTGATTCATACTATCTAGTTCATTCTTAATTTTGGCATAATCCAACATGATTGGTGTTACCCTGGTCATAAAATAATTCTCACTGTGAAAAACACTGACATCATAAAGTCCCTCACATACAAACCAATGCCACCCAAATTAGGGTACGCCCAATGGTTAGTATTACATTTAATCCAAACCCACAATTTCTGTTTTTTGGAACACTCATTTAAAAAAATTCCCATATTTTCTTATTTTGTTTATAAAAACATTTATGAATCATGTGGGAGTAGATATTTATTATTGGTTTCCTTTTTATTTTGATGGAAATGTTTCCAAATAAAGAAATAGTAACATGAGAAAAAATAAATATATTATTTGAATAAATATAGTGATAATGAGGAGGTTTATCCACTTAATGGATCCTATAATTAATTTCAATAAAAAGAAAAAAACAATAGAGACCATATTTCATAGTCTGGGTGAGATATTTCACTAACTCATCCAGCCTCTTCTTAGTGTCCTAACAAGAATGCTTCTACCATGATAGATTTATAATCTTCTCTATAGTTAGGGGTGAATATTATTAGTCTATATATACACTCTAACCTATTGAACCCTACACTCAGCCACCAAGTATTACGTTATGAAAACTTTAACATTAGCCACCAATGAATTTCCCCTTAACTTGCTAATGATCTGTCTAATTATAGTGAGAACATACTAATGTTGTTGTGCGCCCTCCAGTTGAGTGAGAACATATTCAGATTCTTGGATTACCTTGGTTACATCCCTCATATATATATACTATAAAACATCAAATTATTTACATTAAAGAAAAAATTGATTTGGAAAGATGTCTCTAGGACGAACATGTAGGGATAAATAGTCCATACTAATAGTCCTAGGTTTTTTAATAGTGTTGGGGCGATCGCATCCAAAAAATAAGATCCATCCATGAGTATTAGGTGATGATATTATGGATTCATCTCCATGAAATATACTATATGAACTAATTCTATTCTCTAGCATCGTACCTAGAGTCTTCAAGACCATCAGGTGGTGTAGTATGGTACTCTAAGAAGGCTATAAGCACATCTATACTACAGTCTTTGGTTAAAATATATTTGGATGGGATGCAATCTATATCTAGAAGATGATAATATTTTCCACTAGTTTAATAATCCAAATAATCATAAAATATATTTGGGTAATGTTCAACCATTAGAGTCTCTTTGGCCACCCCTGTTGAGGTCGTGACTCTAGTTGTCACTTCCCAAGCTGTAGGCTTCGCCAACTCTAGTATCACCACCAGTTGATGTGTCCTAATGTAGGTTGTACATAAAATTTTATTCAATGTTATTAAAAACCAAATTAAGGTCAAAAGGATAAAAATAAACTAGTATGAATTAAAAAAAAAATTCGTAATGTTCATCCAACTAATGATGGTGTTAGGTAATCAATGCTTGATTTCGAGTGATGGTTTCTCCACTAAATCTGGTGCTTCTGAAACCAATTATTCCCCATTGTTGATAATATAATCTTAAATTAAATAAAATACTTATTAATTATTAATTATTTTCAACACAAACATGTTTAATTAGTATATAATGAGTGGAATCTATAAGAAATCCCCTGGGAAAGTTGAGTCACCAGTTCAGCGACAGTAAGTTTCTCGATTAAAGGAGGCTAGCTTCCTAGGACTGAAGAATCATTAGATGGTTTTAGGCCCACATCTTCAGGGTATCTGGTATAATATTCATCCTTAAATGATTCATCATTAATTATTCTTTCCATTATATCATCTAATTACTGAAAAAGACAAAAGGGGTGAGTTAAAAAGTTCAAAGGGATAAAAATATTCTCACTCACTGTATGTACATAGGCTTGCCCAATCAGTGGGACGATATTAATAAATAGGGGATTCATGAAAAGTATCACTCCCTCAAGACTCCTCCCTTAGAAAACCATATGATCCCACCACCTTTTTTTTATCATCCCCCAATGAGGCTTCCAGGAGAAGACTTATCCATCAACACTCCCACATGGCTCATCAGTTGATGTGCCACACAATAAGGGTGGACAATGTTATATATCAAAAACATGTAATACATAACATCTATCTATGAATATAGGAATATATCCTTGGTATATACCAACATAATAATAAGGTTCCTGTATATCTAGAAAATTGTCCATGCCACACTGGTGGTGTTGAATTCCTTGAATATATCCTAGTTAATCCTGTTTTTGGGGAAGACAACATATTCAATCACCTGCACCACCCAGCGCATGAGGTTCAAAATATTCATGTGGATTATCTTAGAACCACCTTTAATTGATCAATATTCATGAAAATCATTTTTCCTAGAAACCTTGGGCCAACTTTTGTGGCTCCTACACCAACTATTCCACGTGTGGTTGTAAGATCCCTCAAGACAGTTGTCACTGCTCGCCCCACTACTCTTATTCCCAAACCCTAGCAAGAAACTGAAGCTAGGGAACACCCCTTCCATGTAGCAATAGGGTTCCTCTTTAAAGTATTTTTGAATTATTGGGAGTAATATAATTTCATCAAGGTATGTTCTCACCAATCTCTATGCTTAGTTGTTAAATAGATCATAGGGACTTCTCTCGGTAGAATCTTGGTTCTCTATCCATCTAAATCTCAAAAAACATCATTAATATCATCCATAGGATAATTTTTAATTTCTCTCTATGTAATCCAAAATAAACCATTGGTGTGATCCTTTATAGACCATAAAAAAATAATTAAAACAAAATTGGGCATATGAATTTCAAAATAATTTGAATCTCATCAATGCTGATAGTACACCACCTCAAAATTCTTATTTTCATGATCACTGGTCATTATTCTATTCAATTATTCCAAAATAGTCTTCATTGTGAGTTGGAATAAAAGAAACCTAGTCATTTTAAATATCCCAAATCTTACTACCATGATGACCATTTCAATATAGAGTGGGTGACTCCAAATAATATTTGGCATCAACAGACAAAAACTATTGTGGTGGAGGGAAGAAATATTTATTATACTCATACAAAACTATGTTTTTGACCACCTAGATATATAAAAATGAAACATGTCACACTAAAATATGTAATTATTCTTCCTACTAATGTTAAATAGTAAATTATTGTGCTTGGCCAACAATGGCATCACATGGTTTAAGTGATTCCCCACATCCAACCTCACAACCATAAAAAAGTTCATGTCTATGCAACCATGTGGGAAAAATAGATGGGAAGTATCCATACATATCATAATGCTTAAATGATCAATGTTGGATAGACCACGGGGGAGAGTGCCTTTACTTTGTATCCCCATGGGAAAAACATTTTGGACTCCTAGATAAAATTGTAGGAGACCTCATTACCATTTTTATTTCCCTAAATCATTTTTCGGGACTCCCAAACATCATTAATTTGGTCCTGTTTAGGAAGAGATCAAAAAAATTCTTGAATGTGATTTCCTTTATCCTAGGAATGTTGTTCCTACCCCCTTAACCATGTCTAAAATTCATTTTCTAATATTGTAAATTTTCACTTGATCACTATAGGAATTATCAATAGGGAGGAACTCATCATTCATATCCCCGTAGATTATGATACTTAGAACGTGGTAGATGTCTCATAGTCTATCATCAACCTTCATAGGGTGTAGATGGAACAATATGGTTCCCAATGCCTACATTATCTAATGTTCAAGAATGATATCCAGGTGATGATAAACATGGAATTGGGAAGACAATACAGCTTCATATTACCACACTTTTTTCAAACCCTCCTCAAAATCATCCCATTACTAGAATAACTTATTTTTCTTGATCCACTCATCCATAAAGTGACCTCCTTGGTAAAAATCCCACTCCTCAGTTTAGTTCTAAATATTTTCTACCAATCCTACATTGGATATTCTCCCATATTTTGTTGGATGGGTGAGTTTGAAACCAAATCCATCCAATTGATCATCTTGAAAGGATTCCTTAGATAATAAGATGTGATCGAATCATGGTCCTTGATCCAGTGATGAAAAGGACATATGTTCCATTTTTACAACCATATATGACATCCAAACTAGTTTTTGAGATATTATAGGTAGGTATATGGGATTAAGGCTTCATCAATTAGTTTAAACCAATACAATGGGATCCTACGGCAGAGGGGATACTATTTTGTGTCCTTGATAAACTTTTCATAGAGTGTATCATTATCTAAAAGTTTTTAATTCTCTCCCAAACTAGGATGTTCTTGTCCATATACATACTTTGTGAAACAATAGATTCAACACCATAAAGATCCATAATAGATGCATTAAAATTTCATGATGTTTGGTTCATTAATTATTTTTTTCCAACCAATATCCTAACAGGATTATTTTATTCATAAAAGAACAACCTTCACAAATGTATCGCATAATTTTCGTTCATAGGTATGAAAAGTATCACAAGCGCTTATGATTTTGATTATAAAATTCTCATGAAGGGTTTTGGATAAATGAAAAGAGAGGATCATGTGATCTTTCCCAAAAATTTTATGCTGATATTTTGGGATCATTACCCTATTTATAAAAAAAATGTGGGATTATTTTTGTGACTTAGGCTTCATGTGGAATTGAGGATCAATGTTTTGGCCCCAAAATTCAATCCCTCTATCAAACACCAGATCCCATTCTAATTTTTGGTTATTTAACATAGAAAAGAACCTTTTTATTTATTAATTGAATGAGTTAATGGATGATTTGTGGTAAATCTAGGTCAAAATATACTAAAAATTCACACAACGTGATAGATTCATGAATAAAGAAGCCTTTTTGAATGAAAAAGGTTTCATAAAGGACATTAATGATCCAAAAAATATTATCTTATGTAAATATTTTAATATTTCTTGGATGTTGTGAATTAATATTCATGGTTCCTATAAATACCTTTCATCACACCCCATTTTAGTAGTTGTGAACATACGACATTCATCCAATGATTATAATTTTTGATACTATATCCTTCATGATCTAATGAAACAATATATTCCTATAAGTAGCCATATTTCAAGAGTAACCTAACATATGTAACATAGAAATTAATTACATGGTAGATATGAGTTTACTAGAAGATCACAACATATGTTATATATGAATAAGCCTCTAACCCCATATGGTTCTATTATATCGACATCTTATTCATAAAACTACCCATAGAGACATTGAAACCATCAATATGTAGAGAATACATGTTTATTAAAGGAAATAAATTTTTGACACTCACCTTAATGGAATTTATATTAATTTCAATTTCAAAAATAAAATCTTCCTAATTGTTGAGTTCCAAAGGGACTCCATCTTATCAATTCTGATTATACTCATTCAACAATTATTTAAATAACTGGAATCATCCACCCTCATTAGAAAAACATTTTTCCCAAGAACTTGAAATATAAAATTATTACCTTTTTATACTATGAATATACACCATAACCTCCATACCACTATCTAATACACAAAATGGGACGTTTTATTCCTTGTTCTCTCCAAAAACACTAATTTAGTGGACACAAAAACATCAATGCTGGAATATTCAAGGAACCATTATAATTTCACATTTTATAAGGGAATGTTTGATTCTAGTATCCTCCCATTATCCTACCATAATTTTTAATGACCTTCCCCATGTTTAAGTCCCCACAATTTAAGAGTTCTATTCTTATAAACTATATAGAATCCAAGTAATACCAAAACAATGTTAAACATCTCATGAAAATACGAATCATATGATGTGAAATAATTTCATATCCCTATGAAAAAAAAGGATACCACTTATATTATGATTGACATGATCCCCTATATTCTATTAATATTCCATTTTTAATACAGACAACATCTCTTTTTGTTCCTCCTTTCATCGAACAATAATCATTACCACATGTTGTTAAATTTCATGGACCAGACATATCACATGGAATTAATCTAGGAACTCAAACTATATGGGTTTTGATCATTGTCTCTTAATAAGGTACATATGAATCCTCCGTAAATCTCAGTCTCGATATCCTAATAACACTAGAAATCTGTCTCTCTTTCCCTTGGGAGAAGACAACTCAAAAGTGTTTCCACTGCCCTCAAGAATGAAAAAAAATATCAATACCCAAACCTAATGTCCCCACAATACTTATTCACATAAATGTTTTTCCAAACTATACTTGGAAAAATATGTCATGAGTGTATATGGGAAAAATACGAACAAGATATTAAAATTTTAACCACGTTCCCACAAGAAATTTAACATTTGACTATATCCCCAAAAGAACAGAATCATATGGATAGAAACCTATAAGTCATTAAAAATTTGTTAATATCCACAAATGACCTCAAACATGTGGTCGTGTACGATGAATACCTTAAACCAATGAACATTACTCGATGCATCAGAATCTCTACCTCATGTGATGAACATGTGATGCCCTGGGCAATGTACCTTGGAAGCCATATGTGATAGGAATAAGTTTCCTTGAATGATGAGTAAAATATTAAACATATAAAAAATTAAATATTTGAGTTGACCTATTTGAAAATAATAGGATACCCAAGTAAATCATCCTTGAATTCCTTACATTCATGGGACAATATGCCACTTGAAACACTCAGGATGACTTGTGTTCTACACCAAAGATGAATAAAAAAGGTACTCCAAAAATTCTAATATTGTAATACATTTGGAGATGCTGAATATTCCCAAAATTCATATATGTATATATATTCCCCACATCATTATCATCTTTAAACATAGGTAGCTTCCCTATCATGGAAACAATAAAAATAATTAATCGGTGTCCAAATTCAAGACGACGCTGATAATGATATCCACAATTATGTATAATATATTTGGGGGTGACACAATCTAGGAAAGAAAAATAAATGTGGAATTCTTATAAGAAGGAAATATTATCACCTTATCGTATTCCAACCTAGGTTCTAACATTATCAGTGATTATAGAAAAGGCTTCCCACCAACAAATTTTGAGAGTGTAGTCAACTAAACTAGAAGGCTTTTCACGAATCAATGGAAGTGAAAAACTTAAGTGGGGGAAAATCAAAAATTATTCACTCATAAGATGAATATCATAAACTAATTATACTATGATGAAATTTTGGGATTTTTTTGATCCAGTAGATTGTAGGTGAATTGTGAAAAATGTTTTTTTACATAGACTCTAAATTTTTTTAATTTACCATTATAAAATAAATAAATAAATGATTATAATTTTTTAACATTTTCAAATGTATATTTATGATGAAACAAAATTAATTTAAAAAAAATAATATTATGAATTTAGATAACCAATTTTTAAATATATATGTAATTTTTTCGAATAGATATTGTTTTGGGTATTTTCATTAAATTAAATTTTAGTTTTTCAAAATTAATTTTTTTTATTTATGTGACTTAAATGAAATTTATTTTTCTAGTAATAAAAAAATAAATATAATGAAAATAAAATATATTAGTAATTATATCCTACGCATAATTGTTATGCCAAAAATACACTTTTCTAAAAATTGGGATTTAGGCATTACATGTTAAAAGTATAAAGTTAAAATATCTTAAACAAAAAAATATTATCAATATAATATTTCATATTTTTGGTAATTACATAAAAAAATTAAATAAGAGAATTTTAATTTTTTTATAAAAATAAAATTTTATAAGAAATACTTATTTTCCACGGTAAAACAAAAAATTAAAATTGTTAAAATTCAAAGAGTAATGGAATTGAAAAGAAATTAATATTTTAAATTTTTTGTTTTTTTATTTTTTATAAACCATATATCATCTCCCACTATATTATTATTCATTATGGTTACTTTTTTACTTTTTAAACTAGTACTATATTTATATTATATTTCAATATTTACCAAAATTCCATTCTAAAAAATTATATAACGGTCCCATAACCGCAACATCAATACAATCCTAAATATTTATTTTTCTCTAGAAAATATAAACTTATTTATTTCCATGTAATTATCCTCCTTACCCTTGATCCTTTTGTCTTATTATTTTGGCCTTTGATCTCCCAAGTAGTCTTCCAACGGAAATTCCTTATCCATAACATGAGTAAAATTTCCCCTTATTTCTCTTGATTTAATTCTCATATTAACAAATATAATTTTCTAATTAATATATAAAAATATCATTATTTATTATACTAAATTTAATTTTTCTATTCTAATAAATTTTAACCACCATTCTAATTATCCCATAAGGAAAATGTATTTGTTATTCATGTGTTGTGCGAATTACCTCCTCTACCAACCGACTTCATCCTTTTTTCAGCACAACATCTATTAGATGGTTATAATGAAGTAATTTGAGAATAATGTAAAATATAAAATATTATTATGTAGATAAAATTTGTAATCCCTATTTACCTATAATTCATCGATAAATGACAACTTTATATCTTTATTGTGCAGATTATCACATACATGATGTAACATATCTGAATTTTCTTCTATATTATTTCATATTTATCAAAAGATATTTATATATGATTACCCACAATAACATTATTTATATAATAAAATTATTCTACTATAGTAGTGAAATTATTAAAAAATAAACCACTTTCATAATTATAATTAACCATTAATTATGGATTTTTCATCTATTTTGGCCATTTTAACCACCAACATAAAAAATAAAATAAAATAATATCATGGAAGAATATTAAAAAAATAATTAAAAAATTATATAAATAGGTACAAAAATATAAATTTTTCATTATTCAGTTATATAATTAATAATAAATTGTTTAATTATGATACTAGTATATGTTCCTTAAATTATATCATTATAAATAATTATAAAACAGAAATTCCAATATATTTTTGATATAAGAATGATATAATTTGATTTAATATTGAATAAACTCTATCATAATTTCAAACTTGTTCAATATGATTGAGATTATTAACACTATATATTGAAAATAGAAAACCAAAAAATTATTATACACGTTTCTTCCAATGCTATAATTGGGGCCCACCAATATACCATTAGGTGCTAGATTCTATATCCCCACATTCACACTTTCAAAATGTGGGTTACATTAATCAATTTCATTATCCATGTATGACCCATGACCAATATAAGAATATGGATTTTCTGTTTTGCCTTACATGGATTCATCCACTAATCTTGTTGGCTGTTTTGAGTCTCTCTTATAGATTTAAGACAAGATTGTGGACTCATTCATGACACAATCGTTATGTGAATACAATTTTATTACATGGATTCTATCTATATAAGGAAGAAAGCTTGGGTTTTGAGAGTATTCGTTTTGGGTATCTTTGGGCATGTTTGGACATTTGAGTACAATTGTCACCTATAAATATTTCTAATCGGACGGAATATCATATGAGGAATGATAAATAAGGACTAGAGGCATCCCAAGTCGATCAAAAGTATGTTGATGCTGTGGGGTTCAATTATTCCATTGAATATGCAATAAACATTACATATTTATCATGGGGTAAGGATCTGGGTCAAAAACATGTTTAATGTCATTTGGATATGGATTGAAACATTAGGTTGAGATAGATTGAGTAATGAGTTTAACAAATTGAAGAGATTGTATGTATTGAATAGATACTCTTGTAGAGGTGGATACCAATGGTGAATCTTTCAGAGGGATGAAGTTTCACCATGGTTTACCAATATGATGGATTACAACACCCTATGGAGGTAGATTCAAAGTTGTGGATTAGAAATCCCTATGGAGTTGTTTCTAGGAGGAGAATCACTAAAAGGGAAGACATTACAATTGTGTTTAATAATGGGATGGGTCAGAGTGCCCTATTATGCTGGATCTAGTTTTTTTGGTTCAGAGCAACATGTGGTGGCAGATCTGGGAGGTGCGTCCATAGGAGGGGAGATATCACACACATATTTACCGATGCGATGGACTGGAACACCCCATGGAGGTAGATATGGATTTGTGTATTATAATTCCCCATGAAGGAGGATCTGGGAGGTGTTTCCCTAAGAGTGAAGATTTTTTACTGATGTTTATCGATGGGATTGATTAGAGCATACAGTGGAGGGGGTCTATAGTTTTAGGTTAGAACTCACTATAGAGGTTAATCTATGAGGTGTGACCCTAAGAAGGAAGATGACGAACCAAGCCTTACTGATGAGATAGATTAGAACACCCTATGGAGGATGTTCTAGAATTATGTATCAGAACACCCCATAGAGGTTTCTTTGGGAGGTTAAACCCTAGGAGGTATGATGTCACAATTCAGTTTACAATATTCAAGATTTAACCTCCGGGAAGCTTCCTATGTACCCTATTTTGAAGGTATGTATCAAAACCCATGTAGTTTGATCTCATAGTTTAAGATCATTAGAATGGAACAATCCATGCATTTTAATTTCATCTAGAATGTAAAATCATGTGGTAAAAGGAGCATCGATGAGGGATAGTGTGGGCCATACATGTAGAATCTTCCCACCATAATAGGAATTATATTGGAGGAATGGTGTGGGGAATACCCATGATAGCTACCTAAGTGGAGAAGTTGCATCCCAAGAATTAGAGTTTCATACCATAGTGGGGGAAAATGTGGCATCCCATAGTTATCATACATGGGCAATCCTATGTTTTTCATAGAGGGTATGACTGTAATTTTACATAATGTTATGATGATATTGTCATGCAGTTTAACATCATGTGGATATGACATGGAATAAGGATGTTTTATGTCATGATGCTCATACTTGATAGGATTCCTCCTAAAGGGGACCATGTAAAATTTATAGTAAGAGGCAAAATAACAAATCTCTTATATGAAAGTATCACTATTTCCCTAAAATATTACACCCATGGGGTTTATATGAACATAACTCATGAACCATTGTGAGTGACATGGTGTTGGAAATGACATGAAGGAGTGTTCACTCAGTAGGATGATGATAGAGTACCTATGTTGAGAAGATAATGGGTTTACGATAACTATTATTAGATGGAATTGTTGTGATGGAGGCCTAGACCACATTTGGAAAGAAGCAGGAAGATACAGGAGTGGGTGGAACATGTCACATGAGTACTTGAGGTGCATCAGAAACAGTCGTGGATTGGATTGGGGCCTAAATAAATTGACCTTCATGAAGGTGGGTCAGTAGAAAGAGGTACCATATAAAGTCCCAAGAGAGGATATTTCAGAACCTTGGTTCCTCATATAGGGATTGATCAAGAAGTTATGGGTTATTTTAGAATCTATGGGCTTCATGAAGGAGTATGATTTGAGAAATATGGTGACCTTGGATCATAATTAATTCCTTGTTACCATATAGTTTCCATTGTAAAGGATAGATTCCTGAAAAATATATAGGTTTTATAACAAGAATTTTTCTTCCATGATGTGTATTAGCCTTCACGAATTGAATCAACCCTTTAGCTGGATGCTCTAAGGAACTGAAGGGTTTTTATTTCATGATGATTAGATACCTTAGGTGATCCACTGTGTATTTCATTTCAGAAGCTCAGTTGGGTCACAAATAGGTAGAAATCTGCAGAAGTCAAAAGGTTGTGCATCATCCATAAAATGTATTTCTAAATGGGGTATTTAATGTAATATGGTTTTAAAATAGTTATAGGCCTAAATAAAGCTTAGTTAGCTTCATGAGTGGTTGGGGATCCACATTTCTGAATTTTTCTTCATGGATATTACCGTTAAATCTTCATGTGGTCATGAAAACCTCTAAGACATCATATTCCCACAATGATTGCCATCATAACTTCATGAAATCAAGGAGGATACCCATGGAATGAGACCATCATGAGCTTAAACCACTTGTGAAGGTGAGAGATTTAAAAAATTGATCCTTGGTGGGCCGTTTTGGAATATTTCTGTTTAGATCCACCCCAAACCGGTCACTCCATCATTGACCTTTCTTGTTGAATGGGTATTTTGATGTCAAAAAATCCCCCCTGGAAAAAAATTGGATTCTAAAGTGAAACAGATGGTCTTATTTTCTAAGATAATAAACCAAATATATCCATAAACATCCTATTAGAGAAGCCCATTTTTGAAACCTATTCTATATTCTATCTCTGTAATGACCACTGTGATTCTGAAGGAAACTTTATGCCTATAAATAGTATGGGGTTTCCTTAGAGAAACCACCATATTTCTGTGAAGTCAAAATAATGTGATCTATTTTTTTTCAAATCTCACACCATTTGATAGTGTGTTGTGATGTTGATCCCAATCTCCCACGAAGCTCTCTATCTTTGTGGCCTTATCATCATGAAAAACTCTCCATGAATAGTTCTTTATAAAACAATACATCGGGAATGATCCTTAGTGAACCTAACCATCACGAACTGATCTCCTTTAGTACAACTTATTTAAATATACCCATAAAAAATATTTCATATGTTTCCAAATGTCCCTTGAATATGCCAATGTTGTTACATCTCAAATGGAAGAAATGGATCGGAATATCATGATCAAGGAGAACATTCAGACTTCCTTGGAACATGAGTTTCTCTTCATGCTACTAAAAATAAATTACAAAATCATAATCATATTTGAAAGAGGCTTCCTCTATGTGGATTTGTGTTGAGTTATGATTTAATCATCCTTAAGGTGATCATAGTTGAGGTTTCATACAGTTTCTGGAGATCACGTGTAATATACTAGTGCCACAGAGCTAGTGGAGGGATCTTCCATAAGAATCACATGTCACTCAAGGAGGATAATACCTAAAACCACATAAAAATATTGAGGGGGAGAAAATTTACTATGAGACATCCCCCATATATTACAAGATGATCCTGATGATGGGTTATGGGGATCTGCTAAAAGGATGGAAAAATAACTTGAAACAATGGAAGGTAATAAATTTCACTAATTAATATGACTAGAATTATTTGGAATATGAATCATGTTTAAATTTTGAGTCTAAGATGATGAAATTGGGGATCTATGAGGTAACAATGTGCTCATTGTCACATGATTACCACTCTCAAGATATCATGCTATAGTATCTGTGCAGGTGGTTACCTAGGACCTAAACATTAAATTTTCATCATGGGGAGGTCAAAATAATACCATGGGTTCTAAATTAGGTCAATGGGATTCCAATTCATTTGGTGATGTATAATGAGTTCTTACATATAGATAATTTTTGGAAGGGCATGGAGAAGCTATTGGCCCTTAAAAATGTGTTGTTGTATTTGGTTCATCGAATCGATTTGTAGAAGGTGGAGATGAAGGAATCCTCATTCAATTAATGGTTCAACTATTTAATAAATGATCTACTAGAAAATATTCCTAGAAGACTAATACATTCCTCAAGTGTTCTGACTAGTAATGTGAATCATTTTCTAATAGAACATGGAGGAAAGTCTATGGAAGATGTGGGGTTGTAGCATAAGGCATAATTTTCCTATGGCCAAATTAACTGGTTTCTTTTCCATGATCATATATGGCTAGACACACCCTATTAAGATTGAAAATTTGGGGGTGTATTTTAGTATCATAATAATGGAGTCAATAATGATGAAGGTAATCACTTTTACCTAGATTTCTCGGTATTGGTGAAGCTATAAAAGTTCTCTGCCACATCATTCTAGGGGAGACTCTAATCTGTGTTTGTGGGTTCCTCTATTTCCTATGGAGATTTGTGAACAAGAACATGGTGGTCATATTAAAACCCAAATTTTATCTCCAATCCAACTATGAAATTTCAAAAAGTGATTATAAACATCGCTGGGAGTCTCGAGCACTTGTTGGGTCTATTAGGAATGATGGAAAAGGTCATTATAGTGGAGCGCTTCATGTTTCACCCATAAAACCTCCCAATGGAGATAGTGACTAATGATGGTGCAAGGACCGTAAGGTATAGATCATAAATCTCATCCTTCTAAGGTGGGGTAATAGTGGAAAGAGACATATGAAATTTGATTTGTGAGCTGTATAACCTGCATTTGTTCTCGAGGAAGATCAAATTCCAATAGAGGATGACTACCAATGTATGTACAGAGGTGCACCATGATAACCCTAGCCCATTCATATGGTAGATCAGGCACATTTATACACATGATGATGGGAAATGGATGTATGAGACACCACTACCCACTGTTTTATATGGACTCACCTATGATTACATGTTGATCTAGGAGAGTGCATTTCTATGGTTGATGATGAAGAACCAGAATACTGAGGATGATACAGTAGAATCCAAAAAACTTAAGCACCATGAGTGAGTAGTTTTTGATGCACACCATCGAGGATGGATTGGATTGACATGCATTGATGAATTTTTAGGGACTGCATTTCATGGCCCAATATAGGCCAAGTCCGTAATGAGTGGAATAGAAGCATAAGGATCATATTTTCTAGGAAATCAGTAATGGGATGAAGGATATTTTTATTAGGAGGTCATAAAGGTTGGTTTTTAATGAATAGGGAAGATAATATGTCTTCCATAGGTTTCCAACAATGTTTTTTTACCAACAATTGGAATGGTTTGGTACTTCAAACTTTGATCAACACCCCTCGAGGGGTGTGGAAGAATCTCATCACTAATTGGATGCATCACACTATTATAGGTCACATAAGGCCATGCTAACTCAACTCACATGCTGATGCGATGCAATAACATGTGAATATAGAGGATGTGGTATATATTTTTGATGTGTGTATCCCTTAACTAACTGGTTAATGTTTCTTCTCAGCATGTATTCCCCTTCAGTCATTTCTATTGGTCACACAAGTACTGAAGTAACAGATGGTAATGGATTAATAGAGTCATGGAGAAGCTACACTTATCAAGTGTTGTATAGATATGGAAATCTTGTTTTTTCTTAGGTGACCCCTCTAATATTTGTGCACTTATTTTACAATACTTATCCATTAAACTTGTTGAGATATTTGTTCATTCACTTGTGCTGTTATTATTAACAAATGATGGGGGTCCTTGATGGGCCTTAGGTAGAGGATGGGGGAACCTAAATTATTGAAGGGGTGAGTGTGAAGGCCATTTCTAATGTTGTGGCCACGAGTGGCTTACCATAGTCATATGTTTCATCTACAACTGGGAGGATGATCATTAGCGGAATGCCATTGCAATAAGAATTACATGTGAACATGTCTGAAATCCTCATTAGGTTGTACTATTCATGTAAGACTCTTTCCCAT
This sequence comes from Viscum album, assembly GCA_963277665.1. Classification (NCBI taxonomy): domain Eukaryota; kingdom Viridiplantae; phylum Streptophyta; class Magnoliopsida; order Santalales; family Viscaceae; genus Viscum; species Viscum album. The sequence goes on from OY728151.1 coordinate 798,022,874, forward strand.
TTCTCACTTTTATCTATTCAACATAAACATTAATAAATTTGATCATTCATTTTGAAATGTATATTTAAGTGATGTTCATAGCATAGCCACTAACAATAACATTTGTGTCAGTAGTACAAGAGAATGAATCCAGGATCATTGGTGTTATTATCCTATTGAAAATGCAAAAGGAGACCATGGGTTTTTGGAAAACCATGAATCTTCCATTGGAATGTATATCTAAGACTCTTACCAATGTGTATTGGGTCGATACGGGGCTAGTGATGGGGTATGTTGAAGAATTTATGGTGGCTTTGCATATTATAGAGGTGACACAAAAGGTGAATTTTGGAGCCAAAGAAGTAATGGAAGATTAATAAATTATTCAAATTTAGAGATAAGATATGTTGAATTATCCTTACCTATAATTTCCATCGGTTTCTACAATAAGATATGAGGTAGAAAATTGCACCACTAGTTAGGGCATTAAAGAAGCTGGAACAATCACGTCCAACTCCATGGTGTCATAGGGGTAGTGGGGGCTTCTATTGCAGGTGAAGGGGATTACAAGGATATGTTCATGTTAATAGATTTAAACATACTCAGGAATGAGCAATTGAACATGGATTATTTGAGCACTAATGTGTTAGTGGTCTTTCCTCCATATGAGAATGCATTTCCCGATGACTTTGAGGATTCGAGATCAGATGCAACTGAGGAGAACTAGGAGGTTTTCTACAAGGAATGGAAAAGTGTATGGAGAATTATCACCCATACAAATATATCTAACCATTCAATCATGGTGGAATCTCTATTACACTATCTATTTTGTCTAGGGACCAATGTGGTGGTCTCTAAAAACCTTCATACACTAGATCAAAACATCCTCATAAAATGCATTCTTGTTTAATGGAAGGTGGTTGAAATTTCTTTGAAGATGAACTAGAATGAGGGATCCTTGAATCTTGAGGTATTTTATGGGTGGATATTTCAATCATAGAAGATATGGTGAATGATTATGAGGCCACCGATGCATCCCATGATGATATCATCGACCACCTGAATACTTAGTTAGTGGTGGATGAGGCTAAGGTGGAAGAGGCTACATCTTTAATGGATATGTGTCAAGAAGAGTATAATCAGTTGGGGATCAGTGAGGAATAGTATTTCCCCAAATATGATAAAGAGAATACAAAACTACAAGAGTGGTAGCAGATCCTATAGGACACTCAGTAGAGGCAGGGTAATATCGAATGCTTGATCATGAGGGTAGAACTTTAAGGGAATTTTACAATTATGAGGCTCTAGTATATAGATGAAACTCTCATACATTTGTTGTTCTACTTCTAAATACCTCATGATTGAATGTTTTTCATTCATTCACATTTTATTATCTAAATTCATTCATATTGATGAGATAGATAATGAAAAATACCCAAGATCACATTATTCATGCATGGTTTGAGAAATAAGGGACAACCAAGTGATTGATTAGTCATATGATAGTTTCATAAAATCACTCAACACTCAAGGTATACATTTTATGACTGACCACTAAGATTGATTAGGATAAAGATGTTATAGGTAGAAAATTGGGATCTCAAAACATCCAACTTTATTTTCCAACGAGAGATAGTGAGTGAATGAGGTAACACCATGGTAGTTGAATTATACCCAAACAAAGGAAAATAGAGAGCATGAATCATGAATCCAAAAATATGGAACACAAGGGGTGTGGTGTGATGATTTTAATATAACATCATACCATGGTCAAAATGAAACATCCATATAATTTTAGCTAGGAATGAGGAAGAACTGACGGTTGGTCGTTGACCATGTTCAAAACACAGAACATATTTTATAATTAAATCCAATGTCCTTTGTGGAGTTGGCCTAGGGTAGTAGGAGAGCAATTTTTGCTAGAAATTATTTCTATTAGGGTCATATTTATACATGGAATAGGATGAGAATCCAAATAAGGGGATATGAAAATCAAGCTGATGAGGTTATGCAATGTTCCAATTAATTCCAACACTCCTAGAATTACACCACTGTGACTTGAAGAACATAGATTTGGTGTACCTGTCATAAAAAAGATTAAAATCATCTTCTATGAGGAGAATATTCTTAGATTACAAATAAGGATTGAATAACATGAACAATGTTGTAGTTGACTAGAATTGGATGAAAGGTCTTCTCAAGAAAAGTCATAGGATTCTATGATGTTTTAGATTATGAAATTAGATAATAAACAGCCATTTTGACATCATATGTCTAGGATGAGGTGACACATAGTTTAGGTACATGTGATAATAACGTATTTAATGGGACTTATGTACTAATACAACCATTATTTCATCCTCAGGTAAGGTGAAGAGGGAATCCCATGTCTTTTTCAAGTGGTAGGATTGCAATTTTACGTCATCTGAAGGGTTGTTTTTTGAATGGATATAGATTTCACCTTCACATCTACAATGACAGATGGAATATGAGGGTAGAATAAATAAATTACTCCACTTAGAGGCCAATAAAAGAATGGTAATACTTTAAGACCATTAAATAGAATTATAATCTGGGGTGAGTCACACACATTTTATGATTGTATTCATTGTAATAAAGGAGGTTAATAGATTATGGTCATAATTAATAGACCATTTGTATGTCTCCAAGGGGGTATGTGTTGAATTTGGGATCCACAGTCCAAAATAAATGAGGATTCATGGAGTAAATTCTACAAATAATATCCTATATAAAACATTTAATAACATAGTTTATGCTCATGATGCTAGGACTATAGTGTGAGTTTCATAATGGGATATGTGTTGTAGAACACATTCCTATAGATAACATGAAAATAGTTTAAAGTCAGGATGCTTGGAATTTGACTCCTAGATTATGGTAATAGAGTTTGAACCATAGATATTAGTTTAATTTCCTAAGGAGCGGAAAAATTGGTGGATTTTATCGAAGGAATGTGCATAATATCAAAGGATGTTTACCAGATATGGGTGGATGGACGTAGGATTCCACTTGATACTCCACAATTTTTTTAAACAACCTAAATACAGATTGAGGTTATGAGGGTTGGACCATTGGGTATAACATCCCAAACATATATGTGTACATGGAAAGAGTTAAAAGCATGACATGAATGGGGGATAAGGACCCCCAAAAACACATAATGAATTCTCAGGGAAAATCGACCCATAGAATAATTCCATTATAATAGAAATCATGCTCATAATGTAAGGTTATAGAGTTTGGACCATTAGAGGTTCTCTCATGATTCATCATTGTTTGATTAAAACCCCCTATTAACTTCTAAACCCACATGATCCAAACTCAGTGCGAGAAAAAGTGAATGGTATAGAGTTCCCGTTACATGTAATGAAGAATACAATGAGGGGAATAAGCGTACCAAAAATCACATGATGGTGATTGATAATCTCAATACATAGATAATTAAATTGAAATAACTAATTAATGGGTAAAAAGTACTGAACAAATTTGAAATAGGATATATACACATGTCAATTAAATACGGGGTGAACAAATACATGATTGAACCTTAACGAATTTTGGAACACGAGATTGGTGGTTTCTACCAAAGATTCTTTGATGTGTGACATAAGGATGGAAGGGGATCTAGTGTGGCTAGGAAAAATTATATAAGGTATCTAGGTCATGCCATAAGGATGATGGTTAACCAAATCATGGAATGTAAGATGTTTCGAGATAGATATAACACCCTAATATTTTGTGAATTTGTTTTCAAATTAATTTAATGTTTTGGATATATTTCACTTTAAACAACAATAAATATAAATTTTTTGTTATTATATAAAAACACTATGGCTTTTTTATGTTATACAAAACACCTAGTTAATCTTTCACTACACGCAGCACTGACTTGGCTTATATGACACCAAACTCTGAGTTTCTATGAAACAACACTTTAATATTATAATTATTTAAATGATATAGTAATAACATAGCAATTAAAAAAATTATACATATTAATAACTAAATTTTAAATGTTTTCATGTAATTAAAACATATTTATTATGAAATTTATAGTTTTTAGTAATAATTTAATATGTTTAGAAATAAAGTTTTCTGATAGGAACAACTTTTTATGTCTTTGAGAAAAAGAATAAAATTAATATTAGAAACTCTTATAAATTGAATTTGAAAAAAAAATACTAGAATAGATAGTTTCCAAATAAATTTTAGGTGATTTTATTATTATTTTTCGGAGATGTTTCATTTTTTGATGAATAATGAAAAATAAAACATTATAGATAAAAAAATGAATTATTCATTGAAATAATTATTATAATTTAAATTATTTTTAATGTCATAATTGATAAATTATATAAATTTTTTTCCAATTTAGGTCATAAAAATCATTTATATATTTAAATTAGATATAAAAAATATTAATCTTTTGAGTGTTATTTTTACCGACCCTCTCACAACATTTGTTTGATTAGCGTTAAACCAAATTTTCTGATATTGTGAATGTAATTTTGAAAAATAAACATAAATTCTTATAATAAGTTTAATATTTAGAGTCCAATAAGGTCAACCTAATATTTTGGATATTATGAATAGTTACTTTGGAACATTATTGATACCACAGTTAATAGTAAATTGGATAATTAAAGGTAAAAATAATATTATAATATTATAAAATTACCCTAACACATGTCATAATTTCATTGGATAAATTATTTTAGAGAAAAATAAACCGTGGAAAAAAATGATATCATTTTACGGCCCATTTGGGTAGAACATAAGGCTATTATATATTTTTTAATGATAGATATATATGTCATACTCATATTTTAAATAAATAAAACATTTTTAATATAGGGTTATAAAAAAGATAAATTTGACTATAAATATTCTTCTTTAAGATAAATTGATAATCTACATTATGATAATTAATTTATAATTTTTAATATTAAAATAATAATATTAAATGATGAACAATTATAATTTAGTAATGGTTTAGTTAACAAATGGGTCAAAAATTGAAATTAAAAATATTAAAATAAATATAGTTTCAATTAATTAAGGTGATAAAATAATTGTATAAGTTACTATTACATGTTATAAGTTTATTATATGGTTTTATTTAAATTATCTTATTTTATGTATTTTATTCAAAGAATATATTGTGAATAATGTCAAAATTGACGGAATTGATATTTTATAGAAATATTATATTATTTAATTAACTAAAAATGATAACAAATAAAAAAAATTATTACGATAAGATATAAAATTTCAAAAATTTCCATTTCTCAAAAATTGATCCCGTATATGTAATATTTTGAAACCACATAATATTTAAAATCATGATAACTAATTAAATTTATAATAGATTAATTAATGGTAATCAAAATGATAAGTTGTAAAATAAAACCAAAAGATGTAAAAAATTAATAGATGAATAGTATTATACCCTTATAACCATATGAAATAATTGGAATTTTTAATAGACACTAGTCAAATAAAAAAACCTATATATTATTTAAAGTCAAGGATAGATACAAAATATCACTCTCTTGTATTTAATATCATTTATATGTACACATATGATTAAAATTCATATATGAAGGAATTTAAATGTATATTTGGTTTATATTAAAATAAATATCAATATAGAATTTTATTTTAAATTATATAATTGCATTATATGCTTCATCAAGTTTAAAAATGTTTTTATTTAATTAACTGAAAAATAAAATAATTGATTATAATAATAATAATGGTTATATAATATGGATGAATTAATATTACTAATGAATTTTATAGATCTATAATATATATTTTATTTGATTTAAACAATTATATTTTAATTACCACTTTGACATGATGAATTTAAATCCATGTTAAAATAATAATATAAAATTTAAAAATAGTGATATTTTATTAATTAATATATTATTAAATTATTTAAAAATTTAAAAAGTATAAATTTTTAAAATGGAACATCCCCCTCACTTCCTCACTCCATTTTAATCTTTAAAGCTCTCCAAAACCTATCCACCTTATAAACTAACATTATAACATTATATACGTTCATTTTTTCTAATAAGTAGATCTCAAGTGTCCCTAAAAGTATATCTAGTGTGAGATCATTGAAGAAGAGTTAATCTCTTTATAAACTTTTTCAATATTGTTTCTTATGCTACTTACTATTTGTGTGTGTATTCCATTTTAATGTGATAAATCGATTATAAAAATATTATGATATTTTATTATGATTTGGTATCTTCTATATTCATCATTTTATTAGTAATATAAAAAATTAAGTACTATGGGTGCGTACGTACGACTTATACTCTCCATGTTGTGGTGTAATATGTTTTTCAGCATTACGTTATTTGGATGGGTATAATGAGGGATAAAATTGATATAAATAATAAATATTAAATTATATTGATTCTTTATAACTAATATATAATATTGTTCTTTACACTTTTACCATCATGATATGATATCAACTCTAGTGCGTATGTAAAACATGTAGTCTCCATGATGAGATGAGATTTATCATCCACGTTAACTATTTCATAAATTATTATGAAATTTTATTTTATGAATTAATAAAAAATATATTACATAATAATAATAATTTGATTATATATTCACACATATATTTCATATACATAATTTCATTCAGTATGATAAGTAAATAGAAACAGTGTTCATGCGCACATATGACAGACCCTCTCCATGAATGGTGTATTCCATTTCATATATATAAATTTAATATATTTTTATATAAAAATATATATATTATATAAATAATTTTTTACATTATGGATGTAGTTAAAACATGGTATATGTTATTGTATAAAGATTAAAAATTCAAAACACGTATGATAAATAAGGTTGTTATAACCAGAAACATTGCTTTAACTTGGAATTATTAATAAATGTGTTATATAAAGTCAAAAATGAATTATATATGATATCATAAACACTTTTATGATTCTTTTTTAAAAATATAATATTTTAAAAACCACTATACAAGATTTTATAACACATGTGGAGGCAATCAGACCTATGGTAAGGGAATTTCATATCACATTTTAATTTCACAAGATGCATGCCATATTCTACATCTACTTCTTGTGTGTAGCGTATATAATGACATATAAAATGTTATATCATTAATATTATTTACATAGTGATATTAAAATCTTTAATTAATGTTATAATTTCACGGGTTTCTTGATTCAAATGTTACTCAAGTAGTAAGGGATTGTTTCCTTGTGTTTACATCTGTGAGACACTTGCATCAAACACAACTTGTTCATTTTGCATGATGTATATACTTCCAATGAATATATTTTATGAGTCTTAACTATAATATTATTTTCTTTTAATATCTATATATGTGTCTTTATTTAATGGGTTATATGATTTTATTGAGTATATAGTTTTATGTTTAAATTTTCCAATCTCATTGTTTTCCGAGATTTCATAACCATAAGTATTTATTAGGGTATATTTATCATCCATGTCTATGTTTCCAGAAATTTTTTTCCAAAATATTTTTACAATTTTTCTAAAATCGTTCAATTAAATTTTTACAAATGTATGACTTTTTATGTAACATTTTGAAATTTAAATTTTTACATTTTCCTAACAAGGTCATTTTTTACTATTCTTGAAAAGGTATTAGAATATATTTTTTAAAATTATATGTCATTAATGGAATTTTACAGTTTCATGATTCCTCAGTACATTTAATAATAAATTTCATTCTTGAAATGTTATTTTAAAAAAAATTACCTTTTATGATTTTGTAGAATTTAATGAAAGGAAAATGTTTTTTAAATAGGAAGGATATTTTAATCAAGAATTATTTTCAATAGTTGTCTCAAAATTATTTTCTATGTAAGATATATTTTTTTGATATTACATATATTTTAATGGGGGATATTCATGAATGCATTTATTATTATTATTCATATAAATGTTTTATTTTTATTATGGAATGATACTTTTGAAACCCATTTCTCTTCCACGGGTGTGGTTATTCTTTAATGATGTTAATGAAGCTCATTTCATATCATGGGTTCTGATATGAAAAATCATTTTTGTTCTTCTAGAAAACATATTTATTATTTTTTATGAGATAAGTGGGACCTATATATTTTTCCAATGCATTGGGTAAATATTTGTATCTCTTAAGATAGATATAAAGGACTATGTCTGCTATGATAGTATTGGGAGTCGACCTTGACAACTAATATGGTTATAGGAGTGAAAATTGACTACCAATATTGTTGTGGGAGTGAACCATGACTAATAATATTGTATGGTCAGGGAAACCATACAACTAACATGACCTTGGGAGATATTCCTTGACTACTATGGGAATGAATTTTATATGCTAATGTGTCTTTCATAATTTTATGTCTTATTACCATGTTATTATTTCATGGAATATATTCTTTATTTTCTTATGATTCATGTATTATGAACTACCAATCATTATTCCATAACTCATGCATATGATCATTTGATATATATGGTATGGCCTTCCAATTACATGCTCAGGTTTTCATGCCCTTATGTTCTAGTTATGCTTAAATATATTCCATGTTTTACCCTTTCTGAGAATTTGATCGCAGCCTTTTCTTATGATTCCATTCCCTAGGTTATATGGAATGATTTTAGGATGGACTATTAAATGGAATATTTTTTTGGAAACATTGAAGTTTTTCAATCAGACTTTATATTTGTGTTCCATGTTTCCCAAGTCACAAAACAAAAATAGTATTTGGGTGTGTGATTGGTTAATCATTAAAGTATTCCCAAATATTGATGTAATGTTAATATAAATCAATAAAGGGTCATTATTTTCGTTATCAATGAATAAATTTAGTGATCCATTAGAATCTAGGAAGAGAAAAATGTAATGAGAATCGAAAAATGTCATATATTATTTGTAAATGATAGAATGATAGGTTTCCTATTAATATATCCATGTCCAGATACTACAAGTGGATGTGGATCTGGAACTAATGCTCCTAAAAGTAAAAAATCTTATAGGGAGCATCAGGAATGACTCGGTGCAACCTACTACATGACAATATGCCTTGATACACACCTGGTTTGAAACTCCCATATATATTATTTGGAATTTAAATAAAATATTCATGATCCATCATGAAAATTTTAAATATATGTTGGTTATTAATAGCATAGGATTAAACATATATTGTCATATATTGACATAATATAAGTAATTTACAATGATTATGTGGTTTTAATGCTATGATAAGTGTTTCTAACAATGATTTTTTTGTCAATGTCAAGAACACAAAGGAACTACGTCATGTAAAATGCGGTGGGAAATGAAAATAATTTCCTTTGAGAAACTGAATGTTATGGGATCTGGAATAAAAAATATATTTTTTCTATGACCACACAAACTTATCAACCCATGAATCTTTATAGACTTCTGAATGAAATAATGAGGGATATGAATTTTCCTTAATCCTTATTAAGGTAACATCCACATTCTTTTAGTGGAATGAGAAATCCACTATTTGATGAGAAATGGATATGCACCATTGAAATGATATTTTTCATTTTATACATTGTTTATATTGTGATAATGTTATGTTGGGAATTTATCGCTAAGAAGGTGAATCTAATTAGTGGTGGAGCATTGTCAATAATACAAGGAAATAGTATAAAATTAACATAATGGATTATGAGGAATTAAAAAAATTATTTTTTCTATAAGTAACATCCATGTTTTATTCATGAAAAAGGGAGATTAAATTTTCCATCTATATGATGATTATAACATGAAAATAATTATAGAATTCCAAGGAAATAATAAAAACTGTAGATAGTAGATGATAGCATCTACTTTATTCTCAATGTTTGTAAGAAAACATGGAGGAAATTATCTTAAGTGGACTAATAAATGTTTTAAGAGGGGGAAATAAGGTAATAATGAATTTTACTAATAAAGTAATGATATTAATCAAAATTCAACATGAAGTGTACCTCCAACAAGTAAATGTTTTAATTACAGTCAAAAGGATAATTATGCTAACCAATTCCCAAATACAAGTGCTAAAGATGATGATCAACATTGGTAATCTCTTAAGGAAAAAAAAGAAAATATCATGTCATCAATTTTCCAGATATTGAGAATGAAAATGAATACGTAAAATGAATTATTATTTATGAAGTGGAATTCAAGAATAATGTTTTATAATTAATTTTATTGTAATATGGACTAATTCATCATATGTGTATTGGTCCAATGTAGTTTTTCTATAAATATTTAAGAGCATTTGCTAAATGGTATTGGTAACCATGAAAAGTGATTATGGTAATAAGGTAATATTTTTTGAAAGAACATGATTAAAGGATTGGTATAAATTATTATTTCATAGATTTTGAGATTAATATATTTGAATTAATATATGTTGTATATGAATAAGTATATTCTATTGTACTAATTTCCTTGGAACTGAATACAAATTTGTTGAAAAGTGGATTTTGTTGTAATGGATGAAGTCAATTAATTTTTTGACTAAGGAATATATCCCATAATCATTAATATAAGAAAACATGAATGTTTTCATTATTTATGTGTGGTAAAATCAATTTATTAACATGTTTTAGGGGGATATGGGATGAGGGTACACACTTGTTAGGAATGTGACAACTACGAAATATTCTTTGGCATATTGGCAATCAATGTTAAAATGATATCATTAATTTAAACCTAAAGTGTAGGATTTTCATTTTCAAGAAGGTTTATAAGGTTAAACAAATATATAAATATTATGTTACACTTCAGATGAATTGTTATGAATTAATGTATTATCATTCCATATGAAGATTTGTGCATTTTTGATAAATTGTGCTTTGTTTTTTTGGGATAATGATAGATGGAATGACCTATAATTATATTTATGGAACTCATGATCTGTTGATGCTTCAGTAATGGAAACTTCAACTTCAATTCTTAGAATAAAATATGAATTGTAAATTTATAATGGAACAACAATGGGTGAAGTTGTCTTGAAATCATGTAAGTATATCATGAAAGGAAAATTATTCAAATATAGGGAGAGGATCTCCAAAAAAAAGTTATCCTAGTACCTAATTTTTCTATGAATCAAATGGCCCCTTATATCATCATAGATTTTTGGATATCTTATTTTTTTGTTTCTCTAAACCATATTCTCTGTCAATCACCATCAAAACCTGATAGTTAGATTTCACTTCCATGTCAATGTTTTCCCATTACACCAATGTTTTCATGTGTTGGATCCTAGTTTTGATTTACTTTGGGTTATGATTATGTTTCTAAAATTAATTTTTAAATGGATGTTTTAGTATTAATTTTTTCAATGTGGTTTAATATGAATGTAGGTTTTAAGAATTAATCTTTTTGTAACCCAACAAAAATTTTAAGTAGAATTTCATTTTATTGGGGTATAATGTAACACCCTGAGATTTTATGAATTTTTTTCTACTTAAATTAATCATTTCGATATTTTTTACTTTTCATAACACTTAATATTTACTTTTTGTTATTATATGAAAAAACCAAGATGGGATTACATTATATGGAACACCAAGTCAATCATTCACTACACGCAACACCAACGAGGCTTTCATTACACGCAACACCATGTTTCAGCAAAAAAAATTAAAATATTATATTTATTTGAATGATATTGTTATATCCTTCAAATAAAAACAGTAATATGAATATTAATACTATATTTTAAATATTTTTAAAATAAATAAAATATATTTATAAATAAATTTATAATTTTTGACAGTCATTATATCTTTATAAATACAATTTTTTAAAAGACTTTATTTTATGTCCTGCTGTGAAAAATAATAAAATTAATTTTATAAACAATAAGAAATTTAATTTGAAAAAATAAAAAAAAATTGAATTTAGAATTTCAAAATATTGTTTTGGTGAATTATGAGTATTTTTTTAGATGTTTTATTTATTAATGATTAGTAAAAAATAATGTACTATGGTAAAAAATATCTTTTTCTATTTATATAATTATTATAATTTAGTTTTATTTTTAATGTCACAATAGATAAATTATACATGTATTAATTAAAGTTAGGTCATTAAAATCATTTTATATAGAAACATGATATAAAAACATATAAAACTTTTGAATGTTCTTTTTACCTACATTCTCTCCATGTCTATGAGAATAGCATTAAACATAATTTTCCCACTATTGTGAATTGAATTCCAAAAACAGACAATAATGGTTGTAATCAATATGATATTTAGAGTCTAATAGTATCATATTAATATTTCTAATATTATGAATAGTAACATGAGTAAATCTTTATTTACCTCAATTAAGGGTAAATTGGATAATTAAAGGTTAAATTGATATTATAATATTATCAAACTACCCTAAATCTTGTCCAAATTGCATTAGATATGTTTTATTCATCTAAAATAGACCATACTATAAAATTATATATTTTTTAAAAAACATGAGTACTAATTTGACATTTATTATTATTTATTTAATGATAATTTAAAATTTTCATACTCATATTTTTAATAACTATAAAAATTTTAATATAGGGTTATAAAGAATATAAATTATATTATAAATATAAATATAAAATAAAAAAAATTATATACATCATGATAATTTATTTATAGTTTTTAGTGATAAAATAATTAACTTAAATGATACACAATTATGTTGTAGTAATTATTTATCTAATAAAAGTATCAAAAAAAGATAATTAAAAAACATTAAATAAATATAATTTTTATTAATTTAGGTTATCCATGAATTTCATAATTTAATCTGACATTTTATGTGTGTCTTAAATGGTTGGGTTCGAAATTATCTTGTTTTATGAATTTTATTTAATGGCAATCTTTTGAATAGTGCCAAAATAGACATTAATTATAATTTATTGAAATAATATTTCATTAAAATAAGGAAAAATAAAAAATATTAAAAAATAAAAATTTACTATTATTGTAACCCCCCATGCTTCCACTGTACGCTTCTCTTTGAATAATACAATAGCATATGTTGTACGTAAGTTCAAGTTCTAACATACCATAATCAATCAAACTAGCCATTTTGAATAGTAATACCCACTTTTTTAAATTTTTTAAATTTTATATTTCAAAATGGACTTCATTTTTGAATTTAGAGTATCAAAAATAGATTAGGGTGAATTTTTTGTATTTTTCTGAAAACATTCAATTTTTGATGAATAGTGAAAAATACAGATTTATAGTTTAAAACCGAATTTTTATTTAAATAATTATGTATGTTATTTAAATTTATTTTAGGTGAAAATAGATACATAATACGTATATATGTTCAATGTAATTCAATTGAGTTAGTTTATAATAATTTTAGATATATAAAAGTTTTATTGAACTTTTTACAGTCTTTTACCCACCTCCTAGGAGCATTTTCAAATTCACATAAAAATTAATTTTACCACTTCCATGAGTTGAATTTCAAAAATCTAAGAGACATGGTTGATATAAATAAGTAAAATTTTGTTCAATAAGAAGAAATTAATTTTTTGTGAATAGTTACTTTTTACTTTTGTTTACCACGGTTAAAAGTAAATAGGGTAATTAAGGGTGAAGATGATATTATTATTACCCTAACACATGTACTAATTCTATTGGATAAGTATAATTAGACCAAAAAAACCTTATTAATAAAATATGAATCTCTTTGGTCCACATGGATTAGATTAGGACATTTATTATTATTTAATTCAAAGAAGAGTTAAAAGAGTTAAAATCAAAGTTTAATAACTAAAACATTTTTAATATAGGGTTAAAAATAAGATAAATTCGAATATAAATATTTATTTGAAATATAAAATGATTTCATAAATAATGGTATTTTATTTATACTATTTTGACATTAAATAACTTAAATTATTTATGACACAATGATGATGCAATAATTACCTAATTAATGAAATATTAAAATAATTGATATTATAAATATGTCAATAAATGTAATTTGAGACTTTTTATGAATTACACTAATTATATTGCTTACAATGACATATTAGGGTTGTTTAGAAGAATATTTTTTGAAGTAATAATGCAGTTATGAATTTATCAAAAACAAAATACCAAATAGTGTCAAAATTTACATAAAATAGTTTTTAAGAAAAATATTATATTATTAATTGATATTATATTACTAAAATCTAAGGTTAGGCCAAAAGACTTATATAAGGATATGTGTATCATTAATGGACCACTTGGGGTTCTCTTGGAAGTATATAGGATGTTTATTAACAATATAATATAAAAATACAAAGAGACATGTTAAATGTCAAAATATTCCACTAAGAGTTAAATCTTAAAGAGAAGGTTAATATAGCGACCCAAACTTGTCTAAAACCAATTGTTTGAGTGGTTTTTGACCCATAACCACCTTAGGATTTAAATAATTCATTTTAGAGCCATTATAAATAGAAACTTATTTTATTATAAAAAAATATTTCTAGCTTTTCCAAAGTTTCCCATCACCCCTCTTATAAAAGGGAACTCACCCTTCTCTCTATTTCACACCTTCAAAGCCATTTGGATCATCCAAACACTGCCCAAATATCCTCTAAAAGATCCTCCATTAATTCTAGATGCCCTCTTTTAGTCAGAAATCCATCATAAGGAGCTCTTTTGATCAAATCAAAAGGAAGAACCCGCAGAAGAGGTAAATATTTCATCACTTCTTCCAAGTTCCTTTCTTCTTCCACTACCTCTTTCTTTGTTGTTCCCATATTAAAATAATAACCCCAGTGTCTTCTATATACTGTGATGTTATTATAAATATGGTACAACCATATTCATTATTCTATCCATCCTTTGAATGACATGTCACATTACGTGCGTACGTACGGCTTACCGTCTCCACGTCGTGGTGTAATTGTTATTCAATACATTATTATTTGGATGGGTATAATAATGATGTGTAATTGATGTAAATATTAAATGTAACATTATTATGATTCAGTATATATGATATAACATACAAATATATATTATTTTAATATCAAAAGAATGATATTGTCGCTCGTGCGTACGTACGGATTACCTTCTCCACAAACGCGATGAGATTCATTCCCCATCGTAATCCACTCAAGACTACTTTTAATTTGATGATTAAATGTAATGTTTAAAGAATTAATATCATTATGAAAATTAATAAGATACATAATATACATAACAACCATTACTTACATAAAAAATCATATAAAGGAAAACGAATCAGTTAACACCTGAAACGACGATAATACGAAGATATTATTAAAAAAACAACGTTAAAAGATCATATATGTTATCATACTAATGTAAATGTTTCTTGTATAATTTAATAAAAATTATTTCACCATTATATATGAGTATAATCTACCCTCAACAAAGGAAAATTAAAAGGTAATGGTTAATTCTACAATCTCTTAATTATCAGAGGTTGTCTATACGTAATTATCTACTGGGACATCTTTATCATCCACATCCATGTTTCATAAAAATGTATTTCAAAACATTCTTACTAATATATAGACTATGGGTTAAATTCATTTATAACATTTTTTGACTTTTATAATATGTTTATAAAGGAATATTTTCGTCTTTTTCCAAACAAAGTCCTTTATATCCTTTTCGACCAAATTAAACTAATAATGTCTTTTTTTAACATATACACCGGGTGAGGCTATTTTCCATCGTTATAACAACATCGAAGCTTCCATTATAATTTTATAAGAATATTTTCAAAAATAAATGTTTTCTTTTATAATTACATGACTTTTAAATGATTTCAAAATAGAAAGAGATAATTCTCTAAAAACGTTTTTATTTCATCTATGTCAACATCCTTTGATGGATTTTAAGATTATTTGAGGTTGATTTATTATGATACAAAACTTCTATACTATATTGAAGGTTTTGTGATATGTTTTACTATGGACGTGTTGTTTTTACACTATTCATGGTTTATGGATAAATTATTGACATTTCGTATGCTAGTTTTAATACGAATGTTTTTTTTATGTTTAAACCTTTTCATACGAGGAATGTATTGGACTTAGTAAGTAATGGGTGGAGCCCTCTATAGCTCCTCAATGTGTTGGTAGGTCTCATGAGACAAACTAGTGTCTTGGCATAATGCCTTGACAAAATCTTATTTGTATTCTTGGCACAAATCATTGACTATGTGGTTTTGAAAGTCTGGCATTATGCATTCCATCATTACGAAAGTGGCTATTGATATTGCATTGATTATTAGACTAGTAGAATATCCATGTGAGTAAGTAAATGGATTTATTTTGATTTATATATTCCATATTAGGATGAATTTTATTTTGAAAAGGCTTTTGTTTTAAATTTATACATTGTCTTAAATGTTTATGCTTACTTATGAAAGCTTTCGCTATATTGTTATCCTTACTGATAATCTGAGCTCACCCCTTTCTATGTTTTCTTTTTTTCAGGATGCAAAGAAGTATATTATTACTGACCTATAGGGATAGTCTATGGAATCATAGTTCTTTCTATGGAAACAATGTTGTTGTATTTTTCTATTTTTTGATGTAATCTAAACCTTATGAATGTATCTAGTACTTCCAAAGCTACTAAACTAATCAGTATTTCGAGACTTGATCTTTTGTGATCATGCAAATGATATGTAATAATGCACTAACACTGGGCTTCTGGGTCAGTTTGTTACAATTATAAGGTATAAAATGTCATAATGTTTCCATTTATGAAATATTTATGCCATATAAGTATTAATTTAGCACCCCTTAATATTTAAAATTTGGTAACCCCATTTAAAATTAAAATAGATTAATTAAGTGTAAATAAATATTATAATGTATAAAATAAAACCAAAATGTGTAAACAAATATTGAATGAATATTATTTGACCCTTAAAACTATAAGATCAAATTGGAGTTGTAAAATGGACACTATTATTTGAAAATAACTTTTATATTATTTAATATCATGGATAGTTACCAAATATCACTCTCTTTTATTTTATATCTTTTATGTGTCCACATATGGAAAAACCCAAGAAACAAAAAAATATAAATAAATATTCTAATATTAATGAAATTTTATTCATTATATAAATTTATTTTAATTTTTATAAATTATATATTTACATAATATTTTTTTTGATGTGAAAACAATATTTATTTTATTAACAAAAAAAGAAAATAATTTAATTTAATAATTATAATAATGATATATTATGGATTAATTAAAATTTATACTATTTTTTATAGTTATATAATATATATTAGAGATTTTTGAAACCATCATATTTGAATTCCCACTTGTTCATGATGTATTTAAATCCATGTTAACTGACTAGTACCAAATTAGAAAATAATTATATTTTTTTAATTAATATATTATAAAATTATGTAAAAATAAAAAGGTGATAAAAATTACAAAGGGATATAATATGGTCTCCAATGCCACATACCATTGATTTAAATGTCCTTTGGATGTTTTTGGCCCTAGAATAGCCTTATTATATTTTAATATTTTGAGGATTTCCAAAAGTACATGTCACCTCAATTATAAAAGGGAACCTCCTCCCTCACTCCCTCTCACTACATCAGCCTTTCATGCTCACCCTAAACCTTCAAATTTACCTTATAAACTTCTATAGTAATATTATAGAGGTTATCATATTCTTAAAATACCATCTCGAGTGTCCATAATATAAGATCTATAGGGAGATCTTTGAAGAAGATGTAATCTCCTTACCGACTCTTTCAAAATTGTTTCTTCTTCTATTTACTCTTCATTTGTTGATTTAATTTTAATGAAATGTCTATAGTGTCATATATATTATGAGATTTTATTATTATTGTACAATTACCATATTACACCTTTATGTATCCTATTTATAATAAATGTACCATGCATGCGTACGTATGACCTACCATCTACATGTCATGGTGTACTCTTTTTTTCATCACTGCATTATTTGGATGGTTATAATGATGGATATAATAGTTATAAATAGTAAATATGAAATTATATATAGTATTTATAATTAATATACCGTCTAATTTCTCACATGTTTTCCATTAAGAGAATGATATCATCACTCATGTGTACGTATGACCTACTGCCTCCACGATGTGATGTGATTTATCTTCCGCATTAACCATTTCAAGATAATTATAATAATTCATATAATGAATAAATATAAAATATTTGAAACAATAATGATAATTTCATAATATATATATATATATATTATATTTTATTTACCTTATTCCATTCATAATGATAAGAAAATGGAAACAATGTTCATGCGTACATCCAGCTAACTATCCCATTAATGATGTATTCCAAATAATATATTTATATTTTATTTGTAATTATATAATAAATATATTTTAGGATCGAAATAATGATGTAGATGATCAATATACAAGAGGGGGTGAATTGTATACTTTAAAAATTTCATTAGACAAGGAAAGATCTAAGTTTAACAAAGTTAAACTAAGAAAATTCACAACACCTCTAACACCAATGAAAGATTGGGACAAAGTATGAAGTTACAAACTTCTAGTTCTATGCACTTTTTTAAATCTGGAAAGTGATTCTGAAAACTAGTTCTGAAAAAATGGATCCAGAAATTGAAACTTAACCAAAGTTTACAATATGAGATTCTACCTTAAAGCGTATAGAATCTAAACTAATCAGAGTACAAGTGTAAGGAAATATAAAAATATTATAATTTCCTTACAATACGAAATACAACATAAAACAAGTAGTAAAACTACAAGTAACAAGATATAAGTCATTTAACCCAAAGAGAAGGGTATCCAACAAACTTGGATAAAGGTCCCTTGATTTATACTTTCGAGCAAGTCTGTCTTACCTACACCAGGGTAATCCCTCGATACAAAGATCAGAATCTCTTTCTTGCTATCCCCGCAAGCCCTCAAATTCAAGGTAGTTGGAACCTCTGTCTTCCTCAGCAAGGAAGCCCTCGAACTTCAAGGTAGTCGGCACCTTTGTCTTCTTATCCCCAGAAGCCCTCGAATGTAATAACCAACATTCGGAGTCACACGAAGAAATCTGAACGAGCGGTTCAGTACGCACATGGCATGAAAAGCTTCTCTCTATAGAAATCACCATAACAGCGTATGGTCTCTAGAATGATCAACTTGTTGATGAGATCATTCAAATGAGCTCCTATTTATAGGCTCGGTTGGAACAATTGGCTCCCTCCTCCAACGTTCATATTTTCCTTGAATATCGGAGGGACCTGTACGTGTGTCACTAAACCAACGGTTAATTAGAAATAGAATGGATGACATCATTTTATAACAAAACATGTGTAACTGAAAGCACGACATCGTTTTATAATGAAACAAGTGTAATCATAAGAAAAACTAGAATTTGGAATGTAAGTAAATAAAAGTTCAGAGTCTAACCAAAATGGAATTCAGAGTCTATGTTAAAAAATGTTCGGATTCTGTTTTATAGGAATTCAGAACCGGAAATCTGTAGAAGTCTAGGGTCTGAATTTCTAAGGAAATTCAGATTCTGGTTTCACCAGAGATCAGAATCTGAACTTGCAGAGTTCGAAGTCGAACTAGTAAAAGTTCAGAGTTGAACTTCAAAAGAGTTCAGAGTCGAACTCATGAAAGTTTGGAGTCGAATTTCATAAGAGTTCGGAGTCGAACTCATGAAAGTTCAGAGTCGAACTCATGAAAGTTCAGAGTCAAACTTCTTAATAGTTTGGTGTCAAACTCATGAAATTTCAGAGTCGAACTTCATAATAGTTCGGAGTCGAACTTTATAAGAGTTCAGAGTCAAACTCATGAAAGTTCGGAGTCAAACTTCATAAGAGTTCAGAGTCGAACTCATGAAAGTTCGTATCCAAAATTCAGAGTGGAACTTTATTATAGATCGCATCCAGAATTAGGAGTGGAACTTCATTACAGTTCACATCCATAATTCGGAGTGGAACTTCATTATAGTTCACATCCAGAATTTGGAGTGGAACATCATTATAGTTCACATTCAGAATTCGGATCCTAAAAAACATAATACTCCAATTCTTGAAATTATATGATTCTGGGGTTTTGGGTATGAATCCGGTTTTTGTACTGAAATAAAATATTGATATGTATATGAAAATCTAGGTTAGGGTAAATTTACTTAAAGAAGAAAATTTTCCTTATGGAAGTAAAATATCGATTTGCTTAATTATATGGTGTTTGTGATTTTCAAAACAAGAAGCAATGGAAAAGTCACAAGGAAAACCTTATTGACTCAACGTATATGTGATATATAAATAATATTTTATATTCATTATTGTAAGAACCTGGATCTTCTTTTCAGGTACGCTTTTCCTTTTTCTAGAGTTTTTGAGAAAAATGAACTTTATGGAAATTTTTGAAGTACACGTCGTGTACTTTCTGAGTACACGCCGTGTACTCTTTTACTGCCGAAGCTGTGTGCTGGCCGTGTCCGGGCCACACACACGGTGTGTAAGGGTGACGTGGAGGCCGATTTTGGAGGAGTACGGAAAATACCTAGTACACGCCGTGTACTTTCTTTTTTTTCATTAAATGGACCGGGGTCGCGCCTGACGCACAGAAGCATCTTCTTCTCAAGGTTTCATTCATCTGAGAGCAACCGTACAGCCGAATCTTCTCCGAGATTTCGTGCCTCCATCTGACCTCCGTTCTAGCCACCTTCGATTGCATTGAAAGAGCAGCGGTGAGTTCTCTATTCTTCTTTAGCCTCGTTTCTTGATTCCTCCTCGTTTTGAAGTTATCGTAGGATGAGCGTTTTGTGAGTTTTCTCAGATCTACATTGTTCTAAGGGGAATCTATCATCTTGGTTCATATATATCGATCTAATGGGATCAAGGTAGGTGGTTTGTTGCCCTACATTGAATGTATTTGAGTTTTTGGTGCAAAAGTGATGGATACCCATGTATCGGGTATCTCGGGATAGGGTTTTGATCATGCTTTGTTATCTGCCTTAGATTGCTTGTATGCTTGAGGTTATTAGCTGGTTAATAATTTCTTGTTAGAATGTTTGAGGATCACCCCATGGGTGTTCCCCTTGTTTTGGCTGTTGATTGTCGTTTGGAACGGTTTGCCTACGAGGAAACCCTTTTGCACATTGCTAGTATGCCTGTTGAATTGATTGCATGTATTGTCTGCTGTTTATATGCTTGTGGATGCATTTGTAGCTATTAGCCAAGTAGTTGCTGAACTTAATTAGGCAGATAATAGTTGATTACGCATGACTAAACTGAT
Source organism: Viscum album (assembly GCA_963277665.1). Lineage (NCBI taxonomy): Eukaryota > Viridiplantae > Streptophyta > Magnoliopsida > Santalales > Viscaceae > Viscum > Viscum album. Next base: position 798,044,219 of record OY728151.1, read on the forward strand.
CAGGGCTGAGTGAACCTGATGTGGTAGACTAAAGGAGGAATTGACGATTAGGGCTTCCCTAGAGAGTCTGTTATATTTAGTATCAATCGCAGGACCTAAGTGAACGGGTATTTGTGCTTCCTTGGATTTTCCTTAGTTACGTAGTGAGACTATAGTGGGAATTAGATGTAAGTGCTTACTCAGAGAGTCTATATCCTTCGTTGCAAGACCACATGGTAATTGACAGTGAGAGCTTCCTAGAGTGTCTGTGCCTTTGTATGTCTACTTGACTAGAGGGGTTTTCTAGTAAGATTCACCCATAGAGTCAGTGCTTTATTTGTTGGTTGGTTGTGACGAGTCCACCAAGACAAAGAACAAGCTTGGGTTTGTATTGCTTGTTGTTTAGGTAGACTGTTGAGTTACCTGTTGTGATTACTTGCTTGCCTTGGGAGTATAGATCTATTGCTAGGTTCCATGGTTGATAGCTAAATGATTGTACTAAACTAACAAATAACTGTGAATGGATTTTGGTATGATTGCTTACTTTAGTGTACATCTGTTTCTCTGCTGCATTTATTTCCTTTACTTTTTCTATATTATTCACTAACAGTAGGGAACGGATCTCATGGTGATTGCCTACTGGGATTAGTCTCACACCCTGTTTGGGTCCTGCTTTTCACCCCAAACAAGTTATATGGTTGTAGGTGTGGATATGGATTGTGGCCCTTCTACTTCGGGTACGTGATTGCTGGTTGGAGCTGGAGAGCATAGGACCGAGCTTAGGCTTGCGATGCTGCTGGAGTTACTATTACTTTCGTACATTGTTTCCAGTTGTATTTTAGCACATTGTTGTGTTTACTGCTTTCCGTAGATACTTGTACATACTGCATCATTATCATTATCATTATGTGTTCATTGCTTCCGCTATTTAGTTTTAGTGTTTGTATGTTGTTTACTGCTTCTGCTATTGACTGTTGTTTTCTTACCTTGTATATCTTACCAAATGAGGGCATAGTTTCCCCAAAAACATACCAAGGCCCTCACTGCTATTCATTAGCCTCTGGCGTTTGGGGAAATACGCTTGAGGTCATGTGGCGGACTGGGTATGGGGCACCAGTGGAAGGGCTCCAGATTCAGGTCGTTACAAAGTGGTATCAGAGGAGTTCTTTCCTTTTTCTATTGATTTACTGTTTAGCGACATTAGATAGGGATAGGACGGAATATTTAAATGGTAAATAGATGTGCTCGGGAGTTCTAGAACCCGCGTACAGGGAAAAATCCAGATTACCTCTAATATTGCAAGTTTTGAGTTTTGTGAATATTACAGTTTAATTGATTTCACTGTTGGGTGATGCACCTGTTTTGTGTTTTTACTGTTTATATGATTGCAGTTCTATTTTGTTGCAACCCGATGAGATGAGGGTATTCCATCTAATGCATCATATAGGCACATGATAGAATATCACATGCCATGCATCTTTCCATTCCATCTAGGTTGCATTAGAGATTGCATGCTGTTGTGATAGGATTTGTGATAGACAATGCATGTAATTTTGATAACTGCTATGATAGAATACCCGCTATGTTGATAGGGTATCGTTGTTGGAGCTTTCTCATCACGGATGCCAAAATTTGATCTTAGAGGTGTTATGGGCCCTCAAGGATCAGAATTTGGTGGGTCGTGAGTTCTTATATTGTGGCTTGTTCTATGTATCGTTATGATGCCAAGCTTCGATTAGCGGGGAGTATGGGTCCCCATGGATCGAAATTTGGCACCTTAACCCTTGTTTTTCTATGTTTTCTAGGCTTCGGTGCAGTTTTGAGGCTACTGTCCGGAAAAACCTAGAATACACGGCGTGTACTTTATATATACACTCCGTGTATACTAGTTTTTGGTCGTGTCACTGACCGTCTGGACAGGGACACGGAGCTGTAAATGGTTTTCAGGAACACGTCGTGTACTCTAGGTACACGCCGTGTAGAGGTTAACTAGGAGCCTTGTAACACCCGAGACTTTTATGTTATATAAATCATCAAAGGAATCTTTTTCTACACAACACTTTCTTGGCTTGCTTTACACGCAATCGTGACCTTCCTCGATAGCTTGCGTCGTACGCAATACCGAGTTTCACTAAACAACAATATGCTATTAAAACTAGCCGTTATGAATAGTAATAACCACTTTTTGAAATTTTATAAATTTTATTTTTCAAAATGGACTTCATTTTTGGACTCAGAATATCGAAATTAGCCTAGGGTGAAATTTTGGTATTTTTCTGAAAACTTTCAATTTTTGATGAATAGTGAAACCACTAAGTGGTAGGTTAAAAACTGAATTTTGCATAAAACTTAATTTTACCGCTTCTGTGAATGGAATTTCAAAAATCCGAGAGACACGGTTAATATCAAGGACTAAAATGTGGTTCAATGAGATGAAAATAATTTTTTGGTGAATAGTAACTTTTTACTATTTTTACCGCGGTTAATAGTAAATAGGGTAACTAAGGGTAAATATGATATTAATATTACCCTAACACATGTCCTAATTCTATTGGACAAGTGTAATTCGACCAAAAACAAACTTAGGGATAAAATATGATCATTTAGGCCCACTTGGATTAGATTAGGACATTTATTATTAATTTATTTAAAGAAGGGTTAAAATAGTTAAAATCAAAGTTTAATAAGTAAATCATTTTTAATATAGGGTTATACATAAGATAAATTAGATTGTAAATATTCATTAGAAAGCTAAAAAGATTTCCTACATGATGGTATTTTATTTGTAATTTTTAGACATCAAATAATTTAATTTATTTATGACACAAAGATGATGCAGTAATTATCTTATTAATGAAATATTGACAAAATTGATAATATAAATACCAAAATAAATGTAATTTGAGACTTTTTATGAATTCCACTAATTTTCTAGGTTACTATGATATATTAGTATTGATTTAATCAACTTGGTTCGAACATATAATTCTGTTATGACTTTGACAAAAATCATATATCAAATAGTGTCAAAATTGACACAAAATAGTTTTTAAATAAAATATTATATTATTAATTGTTATTTTATTCCTAAAAATCTAAGGTTCGGCCAAATGACTTAGATAAGGATATATATATTAATAATAAACAATTTGGGGTTCGTTTGGCATGTTATAGTAAGTGTATTAACCATATAGTGAAAGAAAACAAAAAGACACGGTAAAAGTTAAATTAATTAACTTAGAGTTAAATCTAATTGATAAGGTTAAAATAATACCCTAAACTTGTCTAAATCCTATTGGTTGATAGGATTTCGACCCATCCCCACTTTAGCTTCGAAATAAGACCCTTTTGAACCATTATAAACCGATTTTGACTTTAATATAAAATAATATTTTGAGATATTCCTAAGGTGCCCCTCTCCTCCCTTATAAAAGGGCACCTCCTCCCCCTCCTCCTCACACCAATTTGAGCACTCAAGCTCGGCCAACCCCTGCCATTTTCCCTTCTCCACTTCCCTAGAATAATCCTAGAGGTCCTGGTCTTCTCCAAAGACCAATCTTAGTTCCTTAAGTGGAGGATTCAAAAAGGCGTTCCAAAGAAGAGGTAATATCCATTACCGATCTTTTCAATTTCTTCCTTCTTCAACTTCTTATTCTTTAGTTGTTTCATGATAAAGTAATAACATCAGTATTACTTACATACTGATATGTTATTATAAATATGAAACAACCCTAATTCAGCTTCTATCCATCCTACGGAAAAATGAAATCACCGCGCGTGCGTACGTACGGAATACTGTCTCCACGCCGTGGTGTAATCTATTTTCCACCATCACCTTACAAGGATGGGTATAATGGTGTAATCAGTAACTATATATGATTATTATTAAGTAATATTTATACTGAAATAATATATATATATACTCCAATACAATTCCACGATCATAGGAACGATATCATCACTCGTGCGTACGTACGGAATACCGTCTCCACGATGTGATGCGACTCGTTCTACATGATCTTCATTTCATAATGATTATATAAATGAATTGAATGAATGAATATGGAATATACTACACTAATACCATTCTGGAAATGAATTATCTATAACCTAAAGATAAGAATAAGAATTTATTCGACAAAACACGCATAAGAACAAAAAGTTATAAAGACCCGAGTAACAAGTAACAATGAAATATTACTAACAAGAAGCTAATAATATGACCATATATGATCTCATATCAATATGTATGATTCTGGAATAATTCAATAACATTATTTAAACCATTATACAGGAGCTTCGGACACGAACAAAGCAAATCGGACCTAAGGTAAGGGAAATATCACAATCACATTTTTATCCGAGATTGTTTATTCATAAGTATTTACTGGGGTGTATTTTATCATCCAAATCCATGTTTCATCAATATGTAATATTATTTCCATCCACCTACAATTGTTTAAATCCATTTTTACCCTTCGGCGAGTTTTTAGTAATATCAATGAAAGGAATCTTTTGTCGTACGAGGTACTTTTTGACTTTTCCGACAAAAGTACGAAGAATGTTTTTTTTAACCTATACGGCATGAATGGATTTTTAAAACATTATTTCCAAGAAGCTTCCTTTACAAGTATTCAAGTTTATTTTTAATCAACTTCTTTTATTTTAAAATTGTATGACATGTTAAGAAAGGAAAAGTGTTTTTGAAGTAGAAAGGATATTTTCCTCAAGAATGAAGTTCAAGTATTTTATCAAAATTATTTTCCATCTAAGATAATAAAAGGGTTCTGTTTTTATCCCTATTATTACATGGATTTGATTATGTTGTGATGGAAATATTTTTATGAATTCCTTTATCTTATATGAATTGTTTTATGATGTCATGTTGTTTAAGAATCCCATTTTTATTACATGGGTTATGCGATGATGTATGATTTATGATTATGTGGCACACATAAGAAAGGATTCATTATAAGACGGGTGGGACCTATATCTCCCTCCAATGCATTGGGTAAAGATTTTATATCTCATGAGATAGACAGGGCTGGAACGGAAGGTTATTTCGGTTCAGTGATACAGGACTGAAACGAGGAGTGAACTCGGTTCAGAAAGGGACTTTGTCCACTAAGATAGTCTTGGCAATGAGTCATGACTAACAAGAAATGATTTTCCATGATTATGTGTGCATGCCACAAAGATTCAAGTTTTATGTTATGATTATGGGGATCTCATTTTCACTTCTATGATTTATTCCATGTTAAGATATTATGATCTCTTTTGCAGGTTTTAATTTTCAAAAAGATATGATATGATTTTTATTTCCTTTATTTGCCCTTGCTGAGCATTTGAGCTCACCCTTTTATGTTTTCTTTTCCCCAGGCCAGGAAGATGGATATTAAGTAGAATATGCTAAAAGGGACCCTAGATATGATGAAATAAATGGGAGACACTGTAGAAGATTTATGAACCAGTTGTTTATGTTTCCCAGTTTCTAAAGACACTATACCTATACGGTCCTTTGTGGTTTTGTCATATGTTGTAATAAGTGTGATTCAATTTTGAAGTATTAACAATGTATGTAAAGTGTGGGTCGTTATAGTTGGTATCAGAGGAAAGGTATAGTCAACCTTTGGAAACTAGGATGTGAAAGCCTTAGTAAGAACCCTAAGGATATGTATAAGCATAGAACACAATCTTAGTGTTTTAGAAATGTCCTTGAATACCCTAGGATAAGACCTTAAGCATGAAAATTTTATTCTTGAATTATGTGGTTTCCTATTATAATTAGTGTTGCTCACACTATTCTTCTTGGTTTTAGTCAATGGCTGGAACCCGAAGGAACCGTGTTAATGCGGAATGCGATGGGCAATGCAATGATTGTCCCCCTGAGCAACCAAACGATATGGGAGCTGGAATGCAAAACCTTGTAGCCATGCTCACACAACTTTCTCAAGCTATGAATCATGCAGTATTTCCAAACGAACAAAGGAGGGAGCAACATTCTGTTGAATCCTTCATGAGGCAGCGTCCACCATCTTTCAGCGGGTCTACTGATCCATTAGTTGCTGAACAATGGATTAGTACTACTGAAAAGATATTTTCAGTTCTTCAATGTTCTGAGCATGATAAAGTCATCCTAGCAGTGTATCGTTTGGAAGGAGATGTTGATCAATGGTGGAATCTTGTTAAGAATACAAGGCAAAGGGATGAAATTGAGTCTATGGAATGGGACGAGTTCAAGAACTTATTTTTCAATAAGTACTTCCCTCGTATTCTCCGAACAAAGATGGAGAAAGAGTTCCTTGAACTGAAGCAAAGGGATGATGAATCTGTTGGTACCTATGAAGAAAATTTTACCAGACTTGCAAGGTACGCTTCTGGTATTATTATCCAACCTGAGAGTAAGATCGATCGATTCTTTATTGGCTTAAAACCAAGTCTTCGAAGGGCGTTATCCATAAGGGACTTCAATAGCTACGAGGAAATCGTTCGATGTGCTCTCAACGTCGAAATGGAGATTGGAGTAACCCATCAGTCACATGGGTTTGATAAGAAGAGGAAGATGGAATTCAAAGAAAAATATAAAGAGCACACGGAAAAGAAGATGAACTTTCCCTTATGCTCAAAGTGTGGAATGAAACATGGAGGGAGTTTTCTTAAAGGGACAAGTAAATGTTTTAAATGTGGAAAGGAAGGTCATCGGGCATTTGAATGCCGTGATAATGGGAAGAAGATGTCTAATGATGCAAACAAAGGAAGGGATACACAGAATGAACCTTCTACACTTCAATGTTTCAAGTGCAAGGAGATGGGTCATTATGCCAATCAATGCCCAAATCCAAGGGTTGATGATGATGGTCGACGTCAACAAACTCTTAAGGCTAAAGACAAAGGAAAGTCACATGCAATTTCTATCAGCGATGTGGAGTACGATAATGATGTTGTGAAAGGTACACTTACCATCCACTCTAAAGTAGCAAATGTTTTATTTGATTCTGGATCCACCCACTCTTTTATTTCTGAAAAATTTTCTAAGGGTATCACCGTATTACCTCAACAATTAGATGTTGAGTTAGCTGTGACAACACCTAATGGCACATCAATCGCATCAGAAGTTTATAATTCTTCTCCGATCGAAGTTTGTGGGAAAGTGCTTCCTGCAAATCTTGTGATCCTTCCTTTAGTGGAATTTGATGTGATTCTTGGCATGGATTGTCTTTCTCTACATGGAGCTCATATCAATTGCCAAAGAAGGGAAGTCACATTTCATATTCCAGATCAATCTACGATCGTATACCAATGCAAGGATGAACATAACCTTCCAGTGGAAATTTCTTCCATCTTATGGGTATTGATTCCACTAAATGAAGGTTATTTATCTCAAATGGTTGGTGAGAAACTCACGATTAAGAATATGCCCATTGTACGGGAGTTTGATGATGTCTTTCCGGAGGAATTACCGGGTCTTCCACCAAATCGTGAAGTTGAGTTTTCAATAGAACTCGTACCGAGTGCTTTGCCTATTTCAAAGACACCTTATAGAATGGCCCCAATTGAGTTGCAGGAATTGAAGAAGCAACTCCAAGAGAATCTTGATAAGGGATTCATACGCCCTAGTGCGTCACCTTGGGGAGCACCTGTTCTATTTGTTAAGAAGAAAGATGGATCAATGAGACTCTGCATTGATTATCGAGAACTTAACAAGATCACTATCAAGAACAAATATCCTCTCCCACGCATTGATGACTTATTTGACCAACTACGCGGAGCTCAATAATTTTCCAAGATTGATCTTCATTCAGGGTATCATCAATTAAGGGTCAAAAGGGAGGATATACCAAAGACGGCTTTCCGTACAAGGTATGGACACTATGAATTTATAGTGATGCCATTTGGTCTTACTAATGCCCCTGCTATCTTCATGGATCTAATGAATAGAGTCTTTAGAGACTATCTTGATCAATTTGTGGTAGTCTTTATAGACGATATTCTTGTCTATTCAAAGAGCAAGGAAGAGCATGAAGATCACTTGAGAATTATATTGAAGACCCTGAGAAAAGAGAAGCTTTATGCCAAATTTACCAAGTGTGAATTTTGGCTTCAAAAAGTTGCATTTTTGGGTCATATAATCTCAAAAGAGGGGATATCTGTGGATCCAGCAAAAACAGAGGTTATCGAAAGATGGTCAAGACCAACAACAGTAACTGAGATCCGAAGTTTTCTTGGTTTGGATGGATATTATCGACGTTTTGTAAAAGATTTTTCACGATTATCTAATCCACTCACCAAGTTGACTCGGAAAGGAGTTAAGTTTGTCTGGACAGAGGAATGTGAAGAGAATTTCAAGGAGTTGAAAAGAAGGTTATCCAGTGCACCTGTGCTCACACTGCCTTGTAGTGGAGAAAGGTTTGTGATCTATAGTGATGCATCCAAGAAGGGATTGGGGTGTGTTCTTATGCAAAATGATATGGTGATAGCTTATGCCTCATGACAGTTGAAAATCCATGAGCAAAATTACCCAACACATGATTTGGAGTTGGCTGCGGTAATCTTTGCATTAAAGATTTGGAGGCATTACCTTTATGGTGAAAGGTGTGATATTTATACTGATCATAAAAGTTTAAAGTATATTTTCACACAAAAGGAGCTGAATATGCGCCAAAGAAGATGGTTGGAGCTGATTAAGGATTATGACTGCTCAATCCATTACCACCCTGGGAAAGCAAACAAGGTGGCAGATGCATTAAGTCGACAAGACCATGCTAGTTTATCCATGATGAGGATCACAAAAGATCCAATATTTATGGATTTACAAAGGATGGATCTTGGAATTATAATGGAAGGGGAAAAATCTTATCTTTCTCAAATGAATGTTCAACCATCTATACATGTGAAGATTAAAGAGGCACAGAAAGAAGATGTCGAGTTACAAAAGAAGGTGAGAAATGTTCCTGAATTCAACCTTGATTGTGATGGGATAATAAAGTTCAGGAATCGGGTTTGTGTTCCTCCCATCCCCGAATTAAAGAAAGAGCTGCTGGATGAGGCTCATAGTTCTTCATTCTCTATTCATCCTGGAAGCACGAAGATGTATAGGGACCTGAAAGAGTACTTCTGGTGGGATGGCATGAAAAGAGATGTTGCTGAATATGTCTCTCGATGCTTGGTTTGTCAACAAGTTAAAGCTGAGAGACAGAAGTCTAAGGGGATGTTACAACCATTACCCATACCCGAATGGAAATGGGAAAACATCACTATGGACTTTGTCACAGGACTTCCTAAAACATCCAAAGGCAATAATGCTATCTGGGTCATAGTTGATCGTCTTACAAAGTCTGCACACTTCATTGCTATTAGAGAGGATTTCTCTCTAGAACAGCTTGCCAGGATATATGTAAAGGAAGTGGTAAGATTGCATGGAGTACCACTTTCTATTATATCTGATCGAGATCCGAGATTTACCTCGAAGTTTTGGCGAAGTCTTCAGCATACTCTAGATACAGAGTTGAGTTTCAGCACTGCTTATCATCCCCAGACAGACGGTCAGTCTGAGAGAACAATTCAAACCCTAGAAGATATGATGAGAGCTTGCTCTATGGATTTCAAAGGAGGTTGGGATCAACACCTACCTTTGGTGGAATTTTCTTATAATAATAGCTTTCACTCCAGTATTCAGATGGCTCCTTATGAAGCTCTCTATGGAAAGAAATGCAGGACTCCAACTTGCTGGGATGAAGTTGGGGAAAGAAAGCTATTAGGACCTGATCTCGTTGATGAAATGGTAGAAAAGGTCAGATCTATTCAACAACACATAAGAGCAGCTCAGAGTCGACAGAAAAGTTATGCCGACAACCGAAGAAAAGACCTAGAGTTTTAAGTGGGTGATAAAGTGTTCTTACGAATATCTCCCTGGAAGAGGGTTATGAGATTTGGAAAGAAGGGGAAGTTGAGCCCTAGATATATCGGTCCTTTTGAAATACTGGATCGTGTTGGGAAGGTAGCTTACCGATTGGCGCTTCCACCGAATCTCTCTCAAGTTCACGATGTGTTCCACGTATCTCTCCTGAGAAAGTACATACCAGATCCTTCACATGTACTCAGCTCAGAAGTTGTACCGCTGGAGCAAGATCTTTCTTATGAAGAACAGCCGATAGAGATTCTGGATCGTAGCGAAAAAGTCCTACGAAACAAGACCACTCGCTTGGTGAAAGTTTTATGGAGAAACCACCAACTTGAAGAAGCTACATGGGAGCTTGAGGATATGATGAGGGAGAAGTATCCTCATTTGTTTGTTGCAAAGTGACGAATTTCGAGGGCGAAATTCTTTTTAAGGAGGGTAGAATGTAACACCCGAGACTTTTATGTTATATAAATCATCAAAGGAATCTTTTTCTACACAACACTTTCTTGGCTTGCTTTACACGCAATCGCGACCTTCCTCGATAGCTTGCGTCATACGCAATACCGAGTTTCACTAAACAACAATATGCTATTAAAACTAGCCATTATGAATAGTAATAACCACTTTTTGAAATTTTATAAATTTTATTTTTCAAAATGGACTTCATTTTTGGACTCAGAATATCGAAATTATCCTAGGGTGAAATTTTGGTATTTTTCTGAAAACTTTCAATTTTTGATGAATAGTGAAACCACTAAGTGGTAGGTTAAAAACTGAATTTTGCATAAAACTTAATTTTACCGCTTCTGTGAATGGAATTTCAAAAATCCGAGAGACACGGTTAATATCAAGGACTAAAATGTGGTTAAATGAGATGAAAATAATTTTTTGGTGAATAGTAACTTTTTACTATTTTTACCGCGGTTAATAGTAAATAGGGTAACTAAGGGTAAATATGATATTAATATTACCCTAACACATGTCCTAATTCTATTGGACAAGTGTAATTCGACCAAAAACAAACTTAGGGATAAAATATGACCATTTAGGCCCACTTGGATTAGATTAGGACATTTATTATTAATTTATTTAAAGAAGGGTTAAAATAGTTAAAAACAAAGTTTAATAAGTAAATCATTTTTAATATAGGGTTATACATAAGATAAATTCGATTGTAAATATTCATTAGAAAGCTAAAAAGATTTCCTACATGATGGTATTTTATTTGTAATTTTTAGACATCAAATAATTTAATTTATTTATGACACAAAGATGATGCAGTAATTATCTTATTAATGAAATATTGACAAAATTGATAATATAAATACCAAAATAAATGTAATTTGAGACTTTTTATGAATTCCACTAATTTTCTAGGTTACTATGATATATTAGTATTGATTTAATCAACTTGGTTTGAACATATAATTCTGTTATGACTTTGACAAAAATCATATATCAAATAGTGTCAAAATTGACACAAAATAGTTTTTAAATCAAATATTATATTATTAATTGTTATTTTATTCCTAAAAATCTAAGGTTCGGCCAAATGACTTAGATAAGGATATATATATTAATAATAAACAATTTGGGGTTCGTTTGGCATGTTATAGTAAGTGTATTAACCATATAGTGAAAGAAAACAAAAAGACACGGTAAAAGTTAAATTAATTAACTTAGAGTTAAATCTAATTGATAAGGTTAAATAATACCCTAAACTTGTATAAATCCTATTGGTTGATAGGATTTAGACCCATACCCACTTTAGCTTCGAAATAAGACCCTTTGGAACCATTATAAACCGATTTTGACTTTAATATAAAATAATATTTTGAGATATTCCTAAGGTGCCCCTCTCCTCCCTTATAAAAGGGCACCTCCTCCCCCTCCTCCTCACACCAATTTGAGCACTCAAGCTCGGCCAACCCCTTCCATTTTCCCTTCTCCACTTCCCTAGAATAATCCTAGAGGTCCTGGTCTTCTCCAAAGACCAATCTTAGTTCCTTAAGTGGAGGATTCAAAAAGGCGTTCCAAAGAAGAGGTAATATCCATTACCGATCTTTTCAATTTCTTCCTTCTTCAACTTCTTCTTCTTTAGTTGTTTCATGATAAAGTAATAACATCAGTATTACTTACATACTGGTATGTTATTATAAATATGAAACAACCCTAATTCAGCTTCTATCCATCCTACGGAAAAATGAAATCACCGCGCGTGCGTACGTACGGAATACCGTCTCCACGCCGTGGTGTAATCTATTTTCCACCATCACCTTACAAGGATGGGTATAATGGTGTAATCAGTAACTATATATGATTATTATTAAGTAATATTGATACTGAAATAATATATATATACACTCCAATACAATTCCACGATCATAGGAACGATATCATCACTCGTGCGTACGTACGGAATACCGTCTCCACGATGTGATGCGACTCGTTCTACATGATCTTCATTTCATAATGATTATATAAATGAATTGAATGAATGAATATGGAATATACTACACTAATACCATTCTGGAAATGAATTATCTATAACCTAAAGATAAGAATAAGAATTTATTCGACAAAACACGCATAAGAACAAAAAGTTATAAAGACCCGAGTAACAAGTAACAATGAAATATTACTAACAAGAAGCTAATAATATGACCATATATGATCTCATATCAATATGTATGATTCTGGAATAAGTCAATAACATTATTTAAACCATTATACAGGAGCTTCGGACACGAACAAAGCAAATCGGACCTAAGGTAAGGGAAATATCACAATCTCATTTTTATCCGAGATTGTTTATTCATAAGTATTTACTGGGGTGTATTTTATCATCCAAATCCATGTTTCATCAATATGTAATATTATTTCCATCCACCTACAATTGTTTAAATCCATTTTTACCCTTCGGCGAGTTTTTAGTAATATCAATGAAAGGAATCTTTTGTCGTACGAGGTACTTTTTGACTTTTCCGACAAAAGTACGAAGAATGTTTTTTTTAACCTATACGGCATGAATGGATTTTTAAAACATTATTTCCAAGAAGCTTCCTTTAAAAGTATTCAAGTTTATTTTTAATCAACTTCTTTTATTTTAAAATTGTATGACATGTTAAGAAAGGAAAAGTGTTTTTGAAGTAGAAAGGATATTTTCCTCAAGAATGAAGTTCAAGTATTTTATCAAAATTATTTTCCATCTAAGATAATAAAAGGGTTCTGTTTTTATCCCTATTATTACATGGATTTGATTATGTTGTGATGGAAATATTTTTATGAATTCCTTTATCTTATATGAATTGTTTTATGATGTCATGTTGTTTAAGAATCCCATTTTTATTACATGGGTTATGCGATGATGTATGATTTATGATTATGTGGCACACATAAGAAAGGATTCATTATAAGACGGGTGGGACCTATATCTCCCTCCAATGCATTGGGTAAAGATTTTATATCTCATGAGATAGACAGGGCTGGAACGGAAGGTTATTTCGGTTCAGTGATACAGGACTGAAACGAGGAGTGGACTCGGTTCAGAAAGGGACTTTGTCCACTAAGATAGTCTTGGCAATGAGTCATGACTAACAAGAAATGATTTTCCATGATTATGTGTGCATGCCACAAAGATTCAAGTTTTATGTTATGATTATGGGGATCTAATTTTCACTTCTATGATTTATTCCATGTTAAGATATTATGATCTCTTTTGCAGGTTTTAATTTTCAAAAAGATATGATATGATTTTTATTTCCTTTATTTGCCCTTGCTGAGCATTTGAGCTCACCCTTTTATGTTTTCTTTTCCCCAGGCCAGGAAGATGGATATTAAGTAGAATATGCTAAAAGGGACCCTAGATATGATGAAATAAATGGGAGACACTGTAGAAGATTTATGAACCAGTTGTTTATGTTTCCCAGTTTCTAAAGACACTATACCTATACGGTCCTTTGTGGTTTTGTCATATGTTGTAATAAGTGTGATTCAATTTTGAAGTATTAACAATGTATGTAAAGTGTGGGTCATTATAAGCCTGGCCGTGTAACTAACTACATGGGCCAGTTAATTCATGTTTAGTACATGCCATGTTCGGTATGCACACGCCGCATATCCTTTCCCAGGTACCAATCTGTGTCTTGAAAAACACGGGTCGGTGTTATCTTCTCCTATACACGCTGTGTTTGTTCGGAACACGCCGTGTAAGGATCATCCGAGTACCCGGCCGTGTCACGAACAACACAGGTCGAGGTTTCCCTTCAAGTGAACGTTGTGTCACTTAGGAACATTCCATGTAGTGTCGACCGTGTGTCAGGCCGTGTCGCTAACAACACGGTCCAAGAAAGGCGTGTCTAGTACATGTCGTGTCTGCCTCAAGGCACGTCATGTAGTATTCGGCTGGGACAGTCCGTGTGGCTTAGTCATGTAGGAGTAACCAGGCAGGTTAAAAGGGGGTAAGTACACGCTGTGTAGTTTAAGAACACACCGTGTAGCCGGGTAGTTTACACAGCCAAGTATGGCCAATGTACATGCCCTGGTTAAACTTTTAAGAAAACGCCGTGTAGTCATGTTTTTTCCAGTTTTAAAGGTTTTTCCCTCCTGTTCTGTTTTACCCTCCTATGTTGCAATTGTCTTCGTCTTTAATAAAGGTGTGTTTTGGTCTTTCAGAGCTATGGAACCGAGACGTCCTCTCGTTGCATTCCAGGAACCAGGCAGCGATCGTACGCCTGATACGACCGATCAGGGACTGCCAGTAGTTCCACCCATCGTTCCGAACATGGCACCTGCAGTGATTACAGACATTCGTGCCAATGCTCTGTTCAGAGAGGGTTTTATGAGATTCATGCAGACCTTCCAAGGAGTTCAGCATCCTGCCCCGACTATGGCAGAGCTGACGCGGGTCTTCCAATAGCAGCATCCTCCCACTTTCACAGGAGATGGAGGACCTCAGGCTGTAGATTCATGGTTGGAATCCATGTTGTCCATCTTCGAGCATCTGGAGATGCCTCCAGAGATGAGGGTGAAGCTCGCGACATATATTCTATGAGATTCCGCCAAGAGATGGTGGGACGTAGTCTCTCAGATGGGGCGCCAGCAGGCTATGGCTTGGGAGGAGTTTCAGCGTACATTTTACGACTACTTCTACCCAGCGACGCTGAGGGATGACAGAGCCAGGGAGTTCATGAGCATGCAGTAGGGTACTCTCTCAGTTATGGAGTATTCCTCCTGCTTCACTGAGTTACAACAATTCACTCCCGTTCTGTGGAATGATGAGCTGTTTCTCGCGAGGAAGTTTGAGGAAGGACTCAGACCGGAGATCAGATCACAGGTGAATGTCTTTCAGTTGACTTCTATTACTCTTACATTCAACCAGGCACTCATCATGAAGAGGAGCCTAAGGTAGACTGGAGCTGTGGACCAGGGCGGTACAACATCCAAGGCTGATTCCCTCTAGAGAGACAGTAGGAAGCGCCACCGAGAGTCTACCCGAGGCGACCCGAGGAAGCGTTGTATTCCTTCTGGAAGACGAGATGCCCCTTCTGGAACCCAAGTGGTGTGTTATCAAAGTGGGAGTAATGGGAATAAGAATCCCCAGTGCCTGAGGGACCCAGTGGAGTGCCGGTCCTGCGGCAAGATGGGTCACCTGCAGTGTTTCTGTAAGGTTCCCCTTCCAGCGGCTAGTGAAGGAGGATCAGTTTCGACCCCGCGTATAGGAGCAGGATTACCCGCTCTACAAAAGATTGGAGGCTGGAGTTCTGCAAGACGTTCAGGTCAGGGTAGAGGCCATGGCCGTAGTGGTCAGGCTCAGGGAGGAGCAGCTCAGGGTTTTCAGGCTGCTACACAGGGCCGTTGTACAGGCCAGACTTTTGCTATAGAGCAGATTCATCAGGAGCAGGATCCCAGACCCTCTACAGTTCGAGGTACGATTTTAGTAGCCTCGGTTTTATCTTCATCCATTTTCAATACTAGTGTTTCACATAGATTTATCTATGTTTCTGTTGTTGAAAGTCTTGAGCTCTGTGTCTTTTCGTATGTTGACATGTTGACTCTCGACACGCCCTTGGGAACGAGGACATCTAGCATACGTCAATGCAAGGAGTTCCCTGTCGAGGTTGCAGGGTATAGTTTCTTATGGGACCTCTATGTCCTGAAGATGATGGTTTATAACATCATTCTCAGTATGGACTGGTTGGTTCCCTTCCAGGTAGACGTCGATTGCTATCGTCGCATGGTGAGTTTCGTATCACCAGAGGGTGAATCTTTCCTTCATAAAGGTGAGTGGGATGTTCAGGCGAGTCGAGCCGGACTCGAGCATCATGGGCTAGAAGGAGTTATAGCCCAGATTTCTAGTCTTTATCTATATGACTAGGGGACTTCACAGTTATATTTTCCTCCAGTGGTTGATCGCTTTCCAGATGTCTTTCCAGAAGAATTTTCAGGTTTGCCTCCGGAGCGTGAGGTAGACTTCTCAATTGAGCTCGTGCCATGAGCAGCACCGGTGTCCATTACTCCTTATAGGATGGCTACACCTGAGTTGCAGGAGCTTAAGAAGCAGTTGGAGGAGTTTCAGGAAAAAGGTTTCATCCGACCCAGTACTTCTCCTTGGGGTTCGCATGTCCTGTTCGCGAAGAAGGCAGACGGTACCCTTAGGCTTTGCATGTATTATCAGAAGTTGAACCAGTTGACGGTCAAGAACCGATATCCCTTGCCGAGGATTTATGATCTCTTCGATCAACTTCTAGGAGCTCTAGTGTTCTCTATGATTGATTTGAGGTCCGGTTATCATCAGCTGTGCGTTAGACCTTCAGATATACCTCTGACAGTCTTCAGGAGCAGGTATGGCCTCTATGAGTATACAGTTATGTCGTTCGGTCTTACGAACGCGCCAGTAGTTTTCATGGCGCTGATGAACCGAGTGTTCCATCCTTACTTGGATTCCTTCATCGTGGTCTTCGTGGACGATATCTTGGCGTACTCTCATACTCAACATGACCATGCAACCCATCTTGATATCGTTTTGAGGACACTGAGGGAGCATCGGCTTTAGGCTAAACTCTCGAATTGCCACTTTCGGATGGATGAGATTCACTTCTTGGGTCATGTCATCTCAGAGACAGGAGTATCAGTATACCCAGAGAAGGTAAGAGCAGTAGATACCATGGAGCAGCCAAAGAACCTCTTTGAGGTACGGAGCTTCTTGGGGATGTCTGGTTACTGCAGGTGGTTTATACAGGACTTATCATGCCTAGAAGCACCGCTAACAGGCTTGACTAAGAAGGGGGTGAAGTTTGTTTGGTCAGAAGCCAGTGACTCAGCCTTCCAGGAGCTGAAGGGGAGATTGAATTCACCACCGATCCTAGTTTTTCTGGAGCCGGGCAAGAGCTATACAGTTTTCTGTGATGCATCTGGCATCGGACTTGGAGCAGTGCTTATGCAGGAGGATCGAGTGGTTGTGTATGGATCTTGGCAGTTGAGGCCTCACGAGAGGGATTATCATACACACGACCTGGAGTTGGATACGGTTGTTCATGCTTTACGTTGCTGGAGACATTACCTTCTGGGAGAGCATTTTGTGGTATACACTGACCACAAAAGTCTCAAGTACATCTTCACACAGCATGACCTGAATCTGAGACAACGGATTTGGGTTAAGTATCTATAGTCCTTCTATTTCGAGCTTATCTATACACCTGGGAAAGACAACGCAGTGGATGATGCACTGGGCAGGATAACTCAGATACAGACAGTTGAGGAGGCCAGCAGTGAGTGTCAACTGATGGCTCTGTTCTCGGAGATGCATTTGGAGGTGCACAACAGGCAGGGGCAGACTCTTCTATCTTCTATGGCTATTACCTCTGTACTTCTGGACCAAGTTCGGATGAGGCAGCTGGCAGATTCAGAAGGCCTAGTCCTACGGGAAAGCGTGTCAGGAGAGGACCCTCTTCCGGGATGGACAGTGGGTGAGGATGAGATCTTGCGTTTCCAGGGACGTGTATGGGTGCCAACAGACATACGCGAGGAGTTGATGCGGGATTTTCATTCCTCTGTTTGGGCAGTTCATCCCGGCGTCACCAAGATGTATCGAGATCTTCATCGCCAATACTGGTGGCCAGGTATTAAGAAGGATGTTGTTGGTTTCTTCATGAGATATTCTACTTGTCAGCAGGTGAAAGAAGAGCATCAGAGACCAGCAGGGCTTTTGTAGTAGTTACCCATTCTGGAGTGGAAGTAGAATGACATCGCGATGGACTTTGTGACTGGTTTGCCGAGATTCTCGAGAGGAAACGATGCGGTGTGGGTTGTCATTGACAGGCTTACAAAGGTTGATCACTTATCACCAATCAAGGATACTTTCAGTGTCGATGATCTGGGACGACTTTACGTTCGGGAGATCATTCGTCTGCATGGAGTTCCACACTCCATTGTTTCATACAGGGATGTGCGCTTTACCTCTCGGTTCTGGCAGGGACTCCAGAAGGCCTTGGGTACACAGGTACCTTTGAGTACAGCATACCATCCCCAGACTGATGGCCAGTCCGAGCACATGATCCAGGTGCTTGAGGATATGCTTCGAGCTTGCATCCTAGACTTTGGCGGTTCTTGGGAGAAGCATATTCCTCTGGTGGATTTCGCCTACAACAACAGTTTTCAAGCGACCATTCAAATGGCGCCATACGAGGATTTGTACGGTAGGCCATGCCGATCACCTTTATACTGGCTAGAGGCAGGAGAGGCAGCTTTGCTGGGACCTCGTCTTGTTTAGGAGACTTCAGAACAGATAGAGCTGATTCGGAAGAGGATGGATACAGTTCAGTCTCGACAGAAGTCTTATGCTGATCAGCGGAGACGACCTCTGGAGTTCGAGGTCGGTGACCAGGTTTTCCTACGTTTTACCCTGAGGTTGGGACACAAGAGGATTCGGAGACAGGGTAAGCTTTCACCACGGTATGTCGATCCGTTTGAGGTCTTGGAGAGAGTTGGGTCGGTTGCCTATCGGTTGCAGCTACCTCAGAGGTATCGGGCCATGCACGACGTCTTACACGTCTCTCAGATCCGACGCTACTTTTCAGACCCATCTCACGTCTTTCAGCCTGAGGAAGTTGACCTTGGAGTGGATGCGTCGTTCGAGGAGCATCCTATCCAGATTTTCGATCACAGTATGAAGATTCTCTGCGGGCGGTCTGTTTCTCTAGTATGGGTGCTATGGTAGCACGGGCGAGTACAGGACGAGACTTGGGAAAGGGAGTCTGATGTATGATCGTAGTGGCCGGAGTTGTTCGAGGTTTCTTCTTCTTTGCCTCGTTAGGGAAATTCGGGGACAAATTTCTTTAAGGGGGGGCGTTTGTAAGAACCCTGATCTTCTTTTCAGGTACGCATTTCATTTTTCTGAAGTTTTTGAGAAAAATGAACTTTCTAGAAATTTTTGAAGTACACGCCATGTACTTTCTGAGTACACGCCGTGTACTCTTTTCCCGCCGAAGCCATGTGCTGGTCGTGTTCGGGCCACACACACGGTGTTTAAGGGTGACGTGGAGGCCGATTTTGGCGGAGTACGAAAAAGACCTAGTACACGTCATGTACTCTAAAAGTACACTCCGTGTGCTTTCTTTTTTCATTAAACGGACCGGGGTTGCGCCTGATGCACAGAAGCGTCTTCTTCTCCAGGTTTCGTTTGTCTGATAGCGACCGTACGGCCGAATCTTCTCTGAGCCATCGTGCCTCCATCCAACCTCCGTTCCAGCCTCCGTCGATTGCGTTGGAAGTGCAGTGGTGAGTTCTACGTTCTGCTTTAGCCTTGTTTCTCGATTCCTACTCGTTTTCAAGTTATCATAGGTTGATCATTTTGTGCTTTTTCTCAGATCTACGTCGTTCTAGGGGGAATCTGTCGTCGTGGTTCACATATATCGATATAATGGGATAGAGGTAGGTGGTTTGTTTCCCTACGTTGAATTTCTTTGAGTTTTTGGTGAAAAAGTGCTGGATACCCATGTATCGGGTATCTTAGGATAGGGTTTTGATCCTACTTTGTTATTTACCTTAGATTGCTTGTATGCTTGAGGTTATTAGCTGGTTAATAATTGCTTGTTAGCATGTTTGAAGATCACCCCATGGGTGTTCCCCTTGTTTTGCTTGTTGATTGTCGTTTGGCACGGTTTTCCTACGAGGCAACCCTTTTGCATATTGCTAGTATGCCTGTTGACATGATTGCATGTGTTTCCTGTTGTTTATTTTCTTGTGGATGCATTTGTAGCTATTAGCCAAGTAGTTGCTGAACTTACTTAGGCTGCTAACAGTGGATTACGCACGACTAAACTGCTCAGGGCTGAGTGAACCTGGTGTGGTAGACTAAAGGGGGAATTGACAATTAGGGCTTCCCTAGAGAGTCTGTTATAATTAGTATTGATCGTAGGGCCTAAGGGAATGGGACTTTGTGCTTCCTCAAAGTGTCCTTAGTTACGTAGCAAGACTATAGGGGGAATTAGATGTAAGTGCTTCCTCAGAGAGTCTATATCTTTCGTTGTAAGACCACATTGGAATTGACAGTGAGAGATTCCCAGAGTGTCTGTGCCTTTTTACATCTACTTGACTAGAGGGGTTTGCTAGTAGGAGCCACCCAGAGAGTCCGTGCTTTATTTCTTAGTTGGTTGTGACGAGTCCACCAAGCCAAAGAACAAGCTTGGGTTTGTACTGCTTTCTGTTTAGGTAGACTACTGAGTTACCTGTTGTGATTACTTGCTTGCCTTGGGAGTATAAAGCTGTTGCTAGGTTCCATGGTTGATAGATAAATGATTGTACTAAACTAATAAATAAATGTGAATAGAGTTTGGTAGGATTGATTACTTTAATGTACACTTGGTTCTCTGCTGCATTTATTTCCTTTACTTTTTCTATATTAATCACTGACAGTAGGGCACGGATCTTGTGGTGATTGCCTACTAGGATTAGTCTCACACCCTGTTTGGGTCCTGCCTTTCGGCCCAAACAGGTTTTATGGTTGCAGGTGTGGACAGAGATTGTGGCCCTTCTACTTCTGGTACGTGACTGCTGGTTGGAGTTGGAAAGCATAGGACTGAGCTTAGGCTTGTGATGCTGCTGGAGTTGCTGTTACTTTCGTACTTTTTTCCAGTTGTATTTCAGCACGTTGTTGTGTTTGCTGCTTTCTGTAGATACTTGTACCTGCTGCATCATTATCATTATCATTATGTGTTCATTGCTTCCACTGCTTAGTTTTAGTGTTTGTATGCTATTTACTGCTTCTGCTATTGAATGTTGTTTTCTTGCCTTGTATACCTTACCAAATGAGAGCATAGTTTCCCCCAATAACTTACCAAGGCCCTCGCTGCTAGTCGGCAGCCTCTGGCGTTTGGGGAAATGCGCTTGAGGTCATGTGGTGGACCGGGTATGGGGCACCAGTGGAAGGGCTCCAAATTCGGGTCGTTGCAATTATGTTAGAAAAAAATGATATAATTAATGGGATCATGAATAAGAATTTAAAAAACACATGATAAATAAAGCGGTTATTACCCGAAATGATTCTTTAACATAGAATTGTTAATAAATGGGTAATATAATTTCATAAATGAATCATATA
Source organism: Viscum album (assembly GCA_963277665.1). Taxonomy (NCBI): domain Eukaryota; kingdom Viridiplantae; phylum Streptophyta; class Magnoliopsida; order Santalales; family Viscaceae; genus Viscum; species Viscum album. Next base: position 798,065,698 of record OY728151.1, read on the forward strand.
TGATATAATAAATATTATAATTATTCTATTATATGTTAATAATTTGTTTAAAATAGTAATATAGGTGTTTTGGGAACATATGGAGGGAATCAGACCTATGTTAAGGGAATTTCTTCCCACTTTTTAATTTTATGCGATACATTCCACAATCACCATTCACTTATTTTTTGTGTTTTATATAATATCCTATGAAATTTTAAAACATTAATTTTTTATTTAATGATATTTAATGCTTTAATTAATGTTATAGTTGTTGCAATAGTTGGTTCCCTAGACCCTACTATGTAGTACATTTGATTACCATATGATGTGTACAGTTAATTATACATGATGTCTTATTATAATTATAGTGTAGATATTTCGGCATCCACTATATGATGGTAATGTAAACTGATTAATTTCCATGTTGAGAGGTTATAGTATATCCCATGATTTAATGAAAACCATGAGATACTATGACTTTAATCTTTAATATATATTCTATAGTCTAGATACATTTTTCTGATTGGACAGAGTATATGTTTGACTATCAGGTTCAGGGGGCATATAAGCATTAATACTTCTTGTCATGAAGTTTGCACTTGGTGATCTCTAGTAGTGATATCGTGAGGATAGACCCTCTAATAGGAACACCACATGTTTTGGGTGTCATTTTAAGTTCTTATATACGTTCATGTTTATTAGTCACATGACATGAGACCATTACCAATGTATACCATTTGATCGCATACTTTGTTGCATGATAAAAACCAGGGTATTGAAATCATGGAGAGGTAGATTGTGTTGGGTTCGTCGTTAGTGGTAAGATAATTGTTGAATGATCAAGAAAGGATTTGTCGCTTCTGAGTTTAGGAAGTTTTATATCTCAGGCCTGGTAGATCAAGATGGTGCTACATTTATAAGTCTTTGTCCAAAGCAGTGGAAAGTCAAATCCATCCAGATAGTTCAAAAAATAATAAAAAGAGGATGATGACACCAGCGTGCATCAGGCTTTATGAGATATTTAATGACAAAGAGATTATAGTATATAGTCAGTGTTCTTGGGCTTGTTGACGTTTCAATGAAAATCCTTATCTCTATAGGGACAATGATTGGTTGGTAGACACCACTCTGGGTCTATGGATTTTATTCACTGCAACTGAGATAAGGGCCTAGAGGGTCACACAGAATAGTGTTTTCAAGAATTTGTCATATTCAGTTGTATAGGTAAATAGACTTGGTAGGACCCACCACGAGGTCTGACTGTTGTCCAAAGTATTGATCACCGAGAATTAAATAAATAAATAAATATTAAAGTTATGAATATTTGAGATTGAATTTATTTAATGCATTTACATGTTTAGTAAATACGAGATTATATTCAACGATCAAATATTATTTTAATATTCACTGTTCATTTAATATAAAATTGGACAGTGAGTTGTGTTAAATGGCCTAGTTTTTATCACATAATATATTTTATATATATATTAGAAGTATGTGATATAATGATAAATAATAATGATACTGTTTATGTCGTCGAAATTATTTATTTATTGGACGTTGAAATAATTGGGGGCTGGGGAACCCTACCAGGTATTTATCAACTCCACATTTAATTAAAGAGGAGGTTGTCTTCCAGGTGTGGTCATTCTCACTATTCATTCACATTCATGGAATGAAGAAGAGATCCTCTCTCTCCTAACAATTTCTAGAGAGAGAAGCATTCGATCCAGTAAGCACTGATCAAGAAATCTGTCATGCATCGATGTTATCTCGATGTGGTGATCATCGAGACGTTGAAGGGTTCATCAGATCTCCGCACTAGCCCCTGGAATTCGACGTTCGACACTCCCATTGGTTTTGAAGAATCTGTGGATGATCTAGAGGGATCATGCTATGGATCCTTTAAGAGATGATCCACATCGACGAGTTACAGTCGACCACGATGTCAAATTTTAAACAGGTATGTTTTTCATTATTATTTAGTGCTCCTTATAATTTACGCGAGATCCTCGGACCTCTCCGAGAATCGGATCATTGGCGTTGACAAGTCCTGTAGATCCACCGATGGAAATTTTAAAATCTCTGGCACAGGGTCTTCCGCTGCGGGCGCCAGAACATTTCAGTTGTATCAGAGTGATTGCGTAAATGTTTTGAGCCTATAAAATTAATTTTTCATTTCAATAATCATAGGGTTCAAAACAGTTTGATCGTTTCAAACCGCCCATCGATCTGATCTCTAAATTCCAATTATGACCATTTTAATTTTTTGGATTGGATCGAATTTGTGGTTTTATTGCTAGTATTTAATTTTAATTCATTTTGAATATTCAATAATGTTTATATTGTTAATCAAATTTGATTAAAATTATATTAAAAATTAAAAAATATTATAATTTAATAAATTTCAAATAAATGGTATTATTATAATGATATTTATTTTTTTATTATAATAATAATATAAAAATAAATTATTATTTTTTTATTATAATTTTATTATTATTAAATATAATGTGTATTCAAATAGATTTTAGAAAGAAAAATGTTGTGCGGAAAAGTTTATCAAGACTTGACTCGACTAAAAATGGGAAAGAGACTTAATGGAAAGGAGACTTAAAATGGTAAAAAAACTCAAGGGGGAGGAGCACTAGGACAAGAAATAAAGCTAAAAAAGAGGAATTTTTTCACGGGGTCCACACGAACCCCCTCTTCTCCCTTGGCACAACCCTAATGTGCGAGAACTGCCTCCCTTACTGGCTCAACCCATGCCGGAACCGCCGCCCAGCATGCAAACTGGCTACCCCCTCCTCTCCGACCATGGAGGCCAGCCGGCCCTCACCATCCTGGCTTCCTCGACACACTGTAGCAGACCACATCCCCTAGGCCGCTGTAGGCCTCAACTCACCCTAGCAGGTCCTGCCATCCGGGCAGCCGTGAGCGGCATCCGATGGACCTCTAGACGCCGCGCCCAGTCCGTCGCACCCCTCAAGCCGCAACCACAACCAGCTATCCCGACCTCCTCCCACGGCCTCTGCTTGATCCGCAGCAAGCCTGCGCCACAACTCGATCCCGCCGCCAGACTTCACCCACGCCTCAGCTGGCTCCTCTCGGACCGCGCCTCGTAGCAGCCGCCACCGAACAATATAGCTCCGGCGTCCCCACTACAGTAGCAGTGCTAACCCCATGTGTGCATTCACCCCGCGTTGTGCCTCCTGGATGTCTCACTGCTCTAGCGCCTAACCGTTCCTTAGATCTGCCGCCGCTAGCTACAGGTCACCAGTCAGTCTCCGCCTCGGAACGACCCTACGAAACCATAGCCCGGTTCCAGTATGGCTATCAAAACAGTGCGAGTTAACTCGCCAAATCGCCCAGTCAGGACCTCAGGTGGGTGTGCCAAACCAAGAATGGGTTAGACAGGCATGTAGATCCTTCAGAGATGAGGCGGTACTCCAAGATGTGACATGGACCCCACCTAGATGAGATGATACTCCGGAAGCGAAGCAAACATACAAGACAGGGGCAAGCTGCATCCAAAGTCATGCTTCGACTCAGGTATGAAGTCGTTAGGTAATTTAGATGCTCAAGACCATTTAGGTTTCAATTTATCATTATGCATTTATTTTCTATTTTAGGCATTTTAGAAAAGTAGGAAAAACATAAAATAATATATAATAATATGCATAAATAAACTACATATATTTTCATATTAATGTTCAGTTGTTAATGCGACAACATAGATGAAAACGTTCAATAGAAATGGGTTACATTCATTGAGATAAACAAATAAAACCCTCAAAAAAAATAATGTCACAACAACATTCCATCGTTCATGTTTGAACAATACCAGGTGTTTGAGGTGTTGGTTAGGCCATAGGTGAGAGAGACTCTTAATACTAGGGAGTTCCTATTAGAGTGGTGGGTTGATGTAACTAAAATTGAAGCAAATAAATAGCCATATCTAGCTTGTTGTAAATTTAGAGGCAAGAATTGAGTAAATCATGTTAATATTTTTGATGTTGGGACATCACTCAACATATCAAGGAACCGCGAGTTAATGCGATTTTCCAGCTCAAAGCCTACTATGACCCCTTCGAGGAGTGGTGTAGCCATAACTTGTAAACTATGAGGGTTGGTTTGAGGATCCCTGCCACTAGAATAGTCAAGAGTATTCTGATTCTAGTACATAGGGTCCCAAGAATTCGAAAAATTAGTGAGATAAGTTTTGTGATTAATTTAGTCAGTAATGTCACATTTGGTAATCAACATAAATGTTACTAATCTGAAAAAGTTTATTGGTAGAGAATGGAAAGTAATAATACAATAAAACTGGGAATAATTTTAGACAAAGATAATGTCTAAAAGAAGCACGAATATCTATAGTGTAGTAAATGTGCACGCTCACATTACTTCTATAACATAAATTCAAGGTGCTCATGTCCCAACCTGTTAAGTCGCCATAGCAAGAAAGGTTGTAAACCTGCTTACAAGAGACTCATGAATGAAGCATATGATTTTTCTGTCATAATTATATCATAAATGTTTTACATTATATTATCATTTGGTATATTATGACATGGATGATGTTACATGTAGTCTTATATCTGAAACGTTTCCATGGAGAATGTTATGCCTGATTTTAATGTGATGGTTGCAGTTGGTTTGTGTAAAGTGAAAGACAGTTCACAATCGTTCATGCAATCTCATTCTTATTCCATTTACACCAAATTACTATAGTTTCATTTTAAGGATAAAAACTAACGATATATAGTAATCCATTAATTACCATTAAGGTAACATTTTCCAAGTTAAAAAAATATTAAGGATATCACTATCTTTTGTTCTTATAGAGAATATATTGAATGACAAGGTGAAAAGGCCTATGGCAAGTTACACCAAAGGCACCTTCATCGCATCCTTTAAGGAAAAGTGATTGGTTATTTAACAAAAGGATATTTGCATCACATAATGAAATAAATATATGGATGAAAATGATACAATGAACTGAAATACAAGAAGAAAGTACCCACTTCTCATTCAGTTTCTATTCATCAAATAAACATATTGTTTTCTCACATACATCTAAGGTATTAAATAAAATATTCTTCTCATGTATATGTATTGAAATACAGTAAGAATGTATGTAGAGAAACAATACTAGATGTAAGGTGTCTTCTCCAAGTAGTTGAGAAAGGGTGATTCCTATGTCAGTAGTGAGAAACACTTAACTTCTAATTTCTAAGTGATTGATTCCAATTGATTATGTAGTTGATTATAACCAAAAAATTTATCACATCTTCCCATTTGGTTATAATGAGACATTATTCTATGATTTTGGAAGGAATTTTTTTTATGGTTACATATTCAAAAATAGTTCATTGGAACTAGAATCAAAGGTATTACAAGGTGAATATAAAATGTAAGACCTATCTACATGCGGAACAAAGATTCTTTGTCATGTAAAACTAAAAGTGGATGTAAAGAATATTCCATGTATAGTATTTAGGCATGAAATAGCTAAACACCTTTGTTATTATTGAAATTCTTTGTTTAGACCAAGAAACCATTAGAAATTAATGTATACCACAATGCTTCTGAGGATAGTTCAACAAGATTGTGTTATCTATTCCAAAGAAAATATAGAGGTAATGATACTTCATAAGATTCTTTTGTGAAATTATGGAATGTAATAGTGATGTATATGTATGGTCAGAAGATGTGAGTTTCTTCAGATCTGTATGAAGAAGAATATATTGACTATGCAATTATTGATCATTATAATGTAGAGTGGAGTATTTCCTGAACACATGTCACCTTATATACATCGCCATATTGATGTTCATAAGGTGGATCGATGATAAATTCTTACATGTTTACCTTCATCAAATTTTTTTTAGCGTGGAGTAATTCCTAAACACACATTTTATACATCAAAGTTATGATGTATGGAGTATCAATGTTACAACCCATAGTAACATCCATTATATTTCATGATGTGCAGTGAAAATAATAGACGTAAAACCATAACCAATATGCTATCTAAAATGACAAATAGATATCATACAAGTCATTATTTGAGGAAAATACATTATAAAATAGGACATGTGTTTAGGATTCAAAGTGTTTGTTAAGTTAAAAAAACAAACATGCATCATGCTAAATACATGGTGCATGTAAGTAATCATCCTAAAAGTTGCATCTGATATTAAATAAATCCCTAAAATATAAAACATGTAGAGAAGTATTAGACTATATTTCTATATAAGGGCACGTATCTCTATTATAGATAGTGGGAGACAAATTGACTTCGACCTAGTCAATGGTTCGGATGCACAAATGGCATCATATCATTATAGTGTTGATATTCCGACATCCACTATATTTGGGTAATATCCAATGATTAATTATCATGTCGAGAGGCTATAATAGATATCAGGATACAATGAGAACCTCAAGATACAATGAAATTATTCATAGATATATGTTATATAGTGTAGATACATCTTATAGACTGGACACAGTAGATGTTTGACTAGCAGTTGTTGGGGGATCATTAGCATTGAGACTTCTTCTCATGATGTTCACACTTGATTATCTCTAGTAGTGAGATCAAGAAGACTGACCTGCTAATAGGAACACCACATGTTTTGGGTTTAATTGGTTGTTCCTATCTATGGAAATTTGTATTGATCTCCTGACATGAGACCATTACCAATGTAAACCAATTTATTTTGTGTTTTGATTCATGAAAAAAAACATTGTATTGAAATCATGGAGAGGTAGCTTGTGTTGGGTGCATTATTGGTGGTATGACATTGTATTAATGGTCATGAAAGGATTAGTCAATTCCGAGTTTATGTTGTTGTATATCTCATACCTGGTTGATCAGTATGAGGGTACCAATATATGTCTTTGGAAAAACAAGTCGAAAGGATAATCCATGTGGATAGATCAACAAATAATAATGGAAGAAAAGGACAATGACACAAGTGTGCATCTTACATAATGAGATATTTAATAACAAAGAGATTATACTTCACAGTCACTATTCGTAGGTCAGTTTTCATTGCTATGAAAATTGTTATCTCTTTAGGGCCCATGATGGGTTGCTAAACTCCACTCTTGTTCTGTGTATTTCATTCACATCTATTGAGATAATGGACTATAAGGTCACACACAATAGAGTATTAAACAATCCTCCATATTCAGTTGAATAGGTATATAAACATGGTGGGCCCCGCCCAAGGTCTGAGTGTGGTCCATTGTATCGATCACTGAGAATTAAATAAATTCATTAATATTCATGTTATGAATATTTGAGATTGAATTTGTTTAATGTCTTTACAAGTTTAGTAAATATGATATTATATTAATTGAATGACAATTATTTTAAAATTAAAGGTTCGTTGAATATTAACCTGGACAACAAGTAGAGTTAATTGTCTAAATTATTATCACATAATATATTATATATATATTTCAGGTATGTGATAAAATAATAAATAATATTGATGCAGTTTATTTTTTCAAAATTATTTATGTAGTGGACTTTGAAATAAACGGGGCTCAGGGAACCCTACCAGGTATTTATCAACTACACTCTAAATTAAGGAGGATTCTCTCTCTTAGGTGTGGATATTCTCATTATTCATTCAATTTCATTGAATGAAGTCAAGAGAATCTCTCTCCTCCCACTTCCTAGAGAGAAAATCCCTTTATCTAAGAGCTCAGTGCATGAAATATCTCAATCATCGAAGGCATCTCGATGCGGTGATCGTCATGGGCATCAAAGGGGTCGTCAGATCTCTGTGCTAGCACCCAGAATTTTACAATCGACACTATCGTGGGTTTTTTAAGAGCATGTGGATGATTTAGAGGGATCCTGAAATGGATCAATCATGCGACGATTACCATCGATGATATGTAGTTGAACACGCCATAAGATTTGAAATGGGTACTTTTTTCATATTTATGTTGTGCTCTTTATAATTTCACCAAGATCCTTGGACCTCTATAGGTCACGAATTTTCAGCGTCGACAAGTCTCATCGATTTGCTAACGTAATTATTAAAATCCTGGGCCCACCAGCTTCAACTACGGGCCCTAGAACCTTTCTATTCATTCATGGGGATCAATATTCCAAAGTTTATCTAGTAGTATGCAATTTTTATCTCACTATTATATTTGTGAGACACATGCCTCATACCTTCCTTGTTTCTTCTACATGGTCTATATACTACCCATGAATTTCATTTATGAGTATTAAAACAAATATTTTGGTATGTTCATATCTAGATAATTTTATTCATTTCATGTGTTATAGGATTCTACTAATTATAATAATTTATTTGTTAATTTCATGATGTAATTATTTCTTGAGATTGTTTATATATATGTATTTGTTGGGGTATAATTTTCATCCATGTCCATGTTTTGTAAAACTATTTTCCATACTATATTTACTATTCTTATATAAATTTTAAAATCCATTTTTACATGTCTATGACTTTTTGTAAAATGTATTTAAATGAATGTTTTTTTATTTTCTGAATGAGTTAGTTTTTTTGACTCTTCCATCAAAAGTATGAGAATACTATTTTTTTAACTTATACATAATGAACATATTTTTACTCTTTCATGAATCCATAACACCATTAAGATTACATTATATTATTACAGGGTTATTTTCAAATGATTTTTTTTATTTTAGAATTTCATGGAATTTCATTTAAAAAAATGATTAAAAAAATGAAAGGATATTTTCCTAAAGAATTGATTTCAAGAGATCTATCAAAATTATTTCACATCTATGATTACACTATTTTATATGAAATATGTTTTAATAGGGATATGATTAAAAAATTCATATTTTTCTTATGGATGGTATATGTTTATGATGTAATAATACATATGAAACACATTTCTTTTCTACAGCTTATGTTATGATTGAAATATGATAATGAAACTCTTTTCATTCCCTGGGTTGTGATATGATAAATGATTTATGTTCTTGTGAAACACATAATTATGATTTTCTTATGAGATGGGTGGGACCAATATCTTCCTCCAATGCAATGGTAAATATTTATATCTCATGACATAGATATAAATGACCTTGGCCACTATGGTGTTCTTGGGAGTGACCCTAGACTACTGAGATTGTTATGAGAGTGAATAATGCCTTCTAATATGGTTATGGGAGAGATCCATGACTAATAAGATGGTATGAAGAGTGAACAAATACTTTTAGTATGATCCTGGAAGCATGTCAGTAACTACTATGGTAATAATGTTTACATGCTTATGTGTCTTCCAAAAATCAATGTCTTATTCCAATATTATTCTTTCATGGATTATTTTCGTTATTTCCTTATTATTCATGTCTTATGAACTGCGAATATTTATTCCAAGACTCATGCATATGATCTTTTGATATGGATGTTATAACCTTAAAATGACATTCTCATGTTCACTTACCCATATGTTCTTGTTATAGTTACATATCTTCATTTTTTATCATAACTGAGCATCTAAGCTCACACATTTCTTACATTCCCTTTTCCAAGGTAATTATGAATGGGATTTAGTAGGGATACTAATGGGAATGATATTTTTTGAATACATTTTAGGTCTTCCACAATACTAGAAATTTCTATTCCAGGTTTCCAATGTCACTAAACTAATACGAACTTTGGGCGTGTGATTGAATAATATTTTATGTATTTCAAAAAAGTGATATAATATACATGTAAGAAAAAATAGGGTTGTTATAGTAGAAGTGGGGAATAAACTAGAAATAATTTGATGTCCAGTATTGGCTAGAGATTGAATATTCATGTATTAGTACATATCCTAGAATGATGTGAATAAAGATTCACATTTCTTTGGAACATGGTGTGGTAGGATACCCATGCATATATCATATTATTTACAACGGAATTGAATCATATCATATAGTATGTTAGGCATCCCAGATTACATGAGGGGTACTCCCTAATATTATATAACTATCATATAAGGAATCCTGATGTCAAATAGTGTAAAAATAATTCATCATCAACCCATACATACCATATTAAGAATTCCCAATTTACTCTACAACGTATGGTTGCAGTTTAATTTCATGTACTGATGATTCTAGGCTTGTATGATTAATGTTTTACTACATGTACATGGTATGCTATAAGTTTAATGTCTTGGAGCATGAACTATAAGGGTCATTGGTTGTTTACTGTTAAGTATCTTTGACCAATGGGGGTAATGGGTGTCCGAAAGGGGGATTGTGTGGCACAATAGAGTGATGACATGATGTTAATAGAGGGTCAAATGGCCAATCCTCCACCAAAAAATGTATAATGATACCATGGGTCATCATCCTGACATTGGGGATGGAATGAACTGAATGTAAGTGGATAAAGGAGACTGGGCCCCGGAATGAGATATTCGTGAATAAGTACATATCCCATAATGTTTTTTATCAATCTATATATTATTCTAGAAGGTAATTTCATGGGGTCGCTAAAATTCCAGGGCCGAAGCATGCTATTTTAATCAAGGATGAATTAAAAAAATTTATGGTTATAGTGCTTTGAACAAGGATCCTAGTTTTATAACATAGAGATTAGACCTATAGAAAATAGTTTAAGTTCATAAAATAAAGACTATGGGGAGAGGGGATTCGAATATGTTCATTCTTAAAAGATTTAAAACATTACCTGAATTCGTCCAAGGAGCCTTGACACGACATAAAGTGATTTCAATGTTGATCCAACATTGTTTATGGTTATAATATTTATACTATGGAGAAAAATTTAATGTCATGATACTTGATAAATGGAAAATTGGTTTAATGTTAAGAATTATAAAGTATGGGTGGTGTTTTTTCTAGGGTACTCATGTGGCACAAAAGAGGTAGAACACGATGCGATATGAGGGTATCTAGGTCATCTTACTACATAAGTACTAGGAAAATGGTTCATAGTTTAATTTTGTAATTATTAATCCAATGGAATGTTAGAAAATATATTAACATTGTGATTCTTAGACCATAAAATTCATGGTTTTTCCTTGAGGGGAGATGTTGGGGTTTCTCTACATATCCCATGATGATGGGAATTGAGCCCCACATTTTTCAAAAAAACAATATGGTAAAAGACCAACACCAATTGGGGGAATATTCTTAGAAGATATAAGTGATGCATCCCACAATTTTCAAAGGGAATCAGATGTTTTAGAAATGGCCCGATATTTTTAACAATGTTCTATTTATCGTAGTATGCATCCCACTTCTTTACAGTGTAGGATTTTCTCTCATTAATAGGAATCCTAGTTGTTCATGGGGTAAATAATGTCAAATTAAGAAAAAAAACCATTTTTATGGGGATGGATAAAAATTTAACATCATTCATTGGGGATGTTTGGATTTTTAGTTTAAAATCATACAACTATGAAAATAGAGGCTACAAATAGTGTGTGGTTATAATTCATGGACAATTTTTAAAAAGTATAATGGTGAGAATCATATACCAATAGAGATATTATTATGTTAGTATCTAAATCTCGGACAATGAATCATAGATTAAGACATGAAATTTAGACCATGGATATCCTCACTTGAAGTACCACTTGAGAAAATTTGTATTGGTGGGAGGGATGATATTCTCTCCTCCCATGGTTATAAAAGGATAAGTTTCATTAGAATAGAACATATGAATCATGTAATGTACTTCCATCATGGTATCAATATTTGGTTTCATTTTTCCAAGTATCATTTGCATTCCGAGGGCCAGTACCATATCTCCATGGAGGAAGGATTAGAGGTGATCCTTCCGTTTAAACTTCATATCCCTCATTATATAGAGCCTCTTTAGATTGTATAATTCCTAATCCATGTTCTCTTCAATTGATTCCAACACTTATAGATATACTTCTGCAATTTCTTTTAGTGTCATCTAGTCGTATATTTTTTTGAGTGGTGGTAATTGGGCCTTAAGTAGAAGGACTACCTCTTTTACATACACCTTGAAATAGGGGGTCACCTGAGTGGAAATTTCACTAGATGTCTAATAATGTTAAAGGGTATTGGGGATATTTTTAAACAAAATCTCCATGTTTTTTCCCACCACATTTGACATGATTTTAGATAGGGTTGTTTTTATTTCTTCAATCTTCCTATTTTCTGATGCATGATAGTGAGAAGTATGGTTGGACCAAATATTGACCATGGTGTACAATTTCTTCAACTTCATAGCCTGGAAGTTATCGTTGTGGTCTGTGAGAATAATATGAGGATCTCCAAATCCATGGGTGAAATGTGTGCACATGAAGTGGATTGTGGATTGGTACATGAATTCCTTGTGGGGTATCTCTTCATCCCACTTAGAGAAGACATATGTTCATTTATAATGATCCTTCACTGGAGAGCTATTGGTGGGGGGTATGGCTCCAAAACATGAAGTTCCTGTAATATATAAGGATAATGATACATTTATTTTGAGGATCACCAATAGTTATTTCCTAAAATTCACATTAATTAGACACACATGATACCTCTTGGATAAATCTATGTACTCTTCGACAAGGTGGGACCAGAGTAACCAAGCCTCTGAACATAGTGTGAGAGATTCAATCCCTTTGACAGAAACAAGAGGACCCAACATGGAATTAATGAATAAAATGAGAAATATGGATTAAATGGGTGAAAAAAAGGATAATTACAACCAACCAACATATATATATAATCTGATAAAGGTTAAGTCCATTATGGATGGTAAACTACACTGCATGCTAGAAAATTCACTCATTCTCAACTCAGTATTGTGAGAGAATAACACAACATAGATACTTAATAAAGGGAGTATTCCAACTAATCATCTTTTCCTCCATGTGAGAGGAGAGGTTAATAGCATAGAATCCCTAAAACCCAATTAGTTTTCCAATTCCCTATAATAATAATATGAAATGTCATGGTTAATAACCCTCTGATCTTTCACATGGATAATCAAGTAATCTGAGTTAAGTGTAACTATAAATATAGATAAGATTTAAATGAAATTAGATAAACCATATTGTGAATGAGTAATGTGAAGGACTTTCTATTAGGAAGAGAACTAGGATCTTAACTAATGAGTATTCTTCAGTTTGAGCACACACTCTTTCATTCTGATTATTTAGTCACTATTAATCTATTTGATGACAATGATGGATTCACCCTTTAAATGAAAGATGGGACCCCAATAATGATGTCGATATCAAGACCAATGATGTGATATGGATATTATTTTTCATGGTTGGTGCTGGCTTCTAGAAAAAGAAATAATTACAACTGCATGACATATACTATTGTGATCAATATGATCTCTATGCCTATTATGTTGAGTGCGATATCATTGAACATACTTCCATTCACACATCTAGAGGCACCATAAAAATACAACTACCAACATGGAAAATCATGATCCACTGAAATGATAACCTCATTTGGGAAATCCATTTACAGGGCCAATTATCTAGGGACTGGAAGAGAGGATAATAAATCAACTAATTCTTGACCTGTGATAGAGTTATATGGGAAAAACCTGATGATAAACTACTGGAGGATAACTAACCAGTGTTAAAATAATCCCATTAGATTTTATATATTTAAGATATAAATCAGAGGGTCTAATTACTAGATTCTATATTTCTCATTTTGCTTCTAATGATGAGGCAAATTTTGCACTGTAAAAACTTGCATGAGGTAGCTCTTCTTTATTTTGGAGGATCTATTTTCTATGTCTAGGAGCATGCGACTGAAATAGTATAAACTATTTTATCTTCCCTCAATATATATCTAGGATAGCAGGGAACCAATGGACCAATCAAAGGCATCACACATAGTACCATAGTATTCACATCGAAAGACTGAATTAGAACTAGAAGTTGTATCTGGTGTTTCGTGATATCCACGAATGTATTTGAGAACTCCTCTCCCACTAGTATATGGTTCCTTCATGTTCCTAGAAAAGGGATTTCAATTATTGGATTGATTTAAGGAATCAATGTATATAGGATAGATTAGAGGCCTTACAGCTCTCATCTGATTCTCAGGAGAGGCATATGTCTGATGGACCTGATCATATATGTGTCGATCTCAATGACTTTGTATCTTATGAAAATAATGAGAAACATACTGGAGAAATCACAGAATTTTCACTTAATGGGTTTCAACATCAACTTTTGGGTGTGGAATAAGACATACACTTTCTGAACATCTATTAGATTGTTCTGACACTGGTGGGATTCACCAAAATGTTTCCTTCATATCATTCCACAAACATTCAATGAATTATTTTGAAGATGCGGTGTATGGACTACTCATAAACAATATCTATAATTTTCATGATTAAATGAATCCAATGATAGTAGAAGGTACATTTCGGTTCAAAAGAGGTCGTGTGCTTTTTATCCTTAAAGACCATTATGATCAGGTTATACTCAGTGTAACCATGAATGAGAAGTCCTAGAATATAGCTAAAGAATCAATAAATAACATTGTTCCTCTAAATGTAAATTAATCCATTGGAAATTGGAGGTTGAGGTCCTTGAAGACTATATCAAATCTGATTTTTCTATTATTATTCATGAATGGGTCTATGATGGGTAGAAATTTGGGGTACAACACATCCCTAATGAATTTTTCTTTGATATTATTATAAAATTTGTCCTCAACCAATGACCATTAGAGGGGTTCATATTTTTAAGGAATGCTTGAACTTGTGATTACTCAATAGGAGTCCTATATGGTTGATGAATACCTATGGGCCTAGTCCAGGAATCCCATTATAACTATAATAGAATTTGGCATGGTTCTATTTCAGGAAGGCCTCATTTTGTTGTTGTTCCCTTGGAGACATGGTTATATTGATTAATGTGAGCCTCATATATTCCATGGTAATAAGGTTCACATGAATCAACTCATCAATGGTGTTGGAGACTCCCTATTAAAAAACAAGGGTGTTTCTTCAATATACTCTTCATTATCTGAGGAAGGAAAATTAGTAGGTGGAGGCTGTTTATCCCAGTCAGCTAATTAATAGGGAGAAATAAGGCCTCCATTGGTGTACATGGTATCCTTATAGTGGAGTCCCACATTTACTAATACAATAAAGATAGAATTTGTCGAGACAAATCCATTTGGAATTTGACCATAGGTTCTATTCTTGATATCAATGCAATGGTTGTGAGTTCAGTCCCTCGATTCATCACTACTATGTCGAACATGTGGAGATGTCGTCAATTGGTATCCATAGAGAAAACCAATTAGAAATTCCTAATTTTACGGGCTTCTTGTATCACCTGGTCCTATCCCATGTTAGAGTTTGAATAAATATTTTGATGTTTAGTATTTTTAAGGGTGTTGAATCCCATTTTCATGGAGACAAAATAGACACCTCCCAAGCCTAGCATTGTAGGCTCTAGGCGATTAATTGGGCTAAATAAGGAATCAACCATGCCTATCCATAGATTTCCTATGGTGGTCATCAAATCATTGGTAGAATTGATGCACTCATCCTTATTGATTTTAACCTACTTCCCCTCTCTCCTATACTAGATGACATCCAGTGATTCAGCTTCATAGTATCCAGAGGAAGACACATCACCATGGAGTTCCCGTACTCAACTATTGGGGGAGTACTTGAGATATTGGTCATACAAGTAAGAGATTGTCATAGGAAAATAGAGCCATGGTCTACCCATCGTCATGTTGTAGGTGGTATCCATTGGGACCAAACATGAAATCATTGCTTGATATCATGCCTCCAAACTAAGTCTTTACCAAAAATGGACACATGATTTTTTCTCTCTTCTTATAAAAAACTTTATTTTAATTGGATAGAGTCATATCTTCTTCGATTAACCCCAATATATGGAGTGTCTAGTTTAGGATGAGGTTGATCCCAAAACATGTGTCCACAAGGTATTAGAAGATCTACACAACATTAAATTGGAATATAATGTATAATAATAATATGTTCCCCTATATGAGAGATCCCTCCTCATTACCAAATAATTACATGATAGATTTTAATTACTCTTGATTGAACTCCTCTACTTAGTTGGCATCTATAGTAGCTACCAAATATTTGAAATAAAGATGGATTTTAAAGTGATCATTTGGGGCATCATTTATTTCTTTTGACAAGTAGAGGTAGTTAACCATTGAGACATTTTTTTGTTATGTCATAGAGGTTATATAACATATAATATTTAAGCTCCAATGAAATATTTTTTCCCACAAAGGGACTAATTTTTCTGTGGGCACAATATATGCATCTTGTTGAACCAATGAGGTTTGGACAGTGTGGAAAATATTATGCTACTGGACCGATGACCTACACAGAACCATTTCTCATTGAATATTGGATGTATGGTTCCCAGATCTGGTTGGACATTTCATATCACAACACATTCATGATAGAGTTACTCGATCACCTAACATGGATGGCTATGGAGGAATACCTGACAGTGAAAATTATGATTAAAATACCTTCCCATATCAACAAAAAACCTACTTCTTGATCATAGTGGCATGAGAAATCTGATATGAGGCACTGGCATGATTATCATTATAGTTTTCATTTCCTTGACCTTTCCTTCGAAGGCACCATCCAAAGGCATCTGGGGGATTTCATGGTATTCCTAGCAGTCATGTTTCATGAAGTGGTCTACTAGTCCAATGATTTTTAGGGAGGTATAATACAACTATGCATCAACAAGGACTTATAGTGATGGTTGTACTCTTCCAAACATAGGGGGAATGATGTTGTTGATAGTGAGAGATAGATTTAGCATTGGTGAGAGACTCATATTTCCCTTGAACCATAATTGCCTTATCTTCTGAGATTTGGAATGCTGTGACTTGGACATGGATGTAGTTTCTGGAGAAAGTGAATCAACCACACACAGATTTTCCTTAACAATTTGAGTCGATATAACAGTGTGGGTGAAACAAATAATCTATGATCTAACCACTAATCATACATTTATGTCCTGCTGTTGGAATCCTAAAACTATTCACCAGATCAGTCTCTAACACTATCGAGGTGGGTGGAGATATGTTTAACATGTTCTCCCACATCTCCCAGCATGACCCAACTGATATCCACTTTGTCGCGGATCTAATAATTGAACACATATGATTCCATGTAGTTAATTCCATGAATGATATGATATGGTGAATTATCATGATGTTCAGACAATCCAACATCAGTGGGATTGTTTCACTCTAAGAGCTTAATAATTCCTTTCCCCAAGGAACATATTAAATATCTCAGGACCCACAAATCCCTGGAGTAATAGTTCTTGTTTATTATCATTGTTAAAGGCACTCTGGGATCATATCCTTGATTAGGGGAATGAACTACATTCTCTCGTTTAAGTTGATACACTTGTTGAGGTGTTTCCTGATGGTTTATTGGAGGGGTAAGATACAATTTTTATGATTAAATTTAATTTTGATCCTATTAAAAAATTGTGATAAAAACTCTATCATATTTGGGTCCACTACCTATTTGTTAGAGGTTATCCTTTATTTTATATGTATTATCATTAGAGCTATAAGAGTCAATGAGAATGACTATTTAGTTAGCTTGAGAGTTGCTTAAATATAACCGGCCTTATCATAAAACTACCAAAATATTCCGATAATTATCTATGTAATGAGGGTAAGGACCAACTGACCATTGGAATTATCCACTCACAATGTTAGTATATTATCATGGGGAATTAACAGGTTTAGTTAATATGTGATTCCTTTCAACTAGGTGAAAATGTTTTTGACTCACTGATTAGACCTTTTTCAACTTATTGGGATGAAAATACATGTATTGTACGTCGTGGAGTTGAACTGGTTGGGGAAATGTATATGATGGTCTTACCAACTATAAATGAACTCAATGTGATGTTGTAAATAGATGAAAAATGTAGGTCATACTTATATCTGAACCAAAAAATGATTCTTATAAGCCTTATAATATTTATGTGTTAGAAACACAGTTTAACACACTGATATAATGTTGGTAAATAGATAAAATGTGTCATCCATCCAAACAAAAAATATAATTTGTATTTACAAACATTAGGTCCACTCAGATATTGTCAACCTAGGCAGGGAACATATTTTCATCAGGCGTGATCTCCACCTGTCTGGTTTCCAGGGCCACAATGTATGTGGTAAGAGAGGCTTCCAAGTCATATTGGCGAGGATTCATATCTTGGTGGGGATATCTAGAGAAAAAATCATTGACATGATATTCGACTCTATTATTGGGATCATCAACTCGAGGAATGATAAGACAAAGATTCTAATGAATACAATCACGCATCTCAGGTGGATTTGGTTACTCATATCATGGTAACCAACCATATATGGAAGATTCTAATCTAACTGGAGGGGTGAGAACACCAATATCAATTAAGTGTATCTTCCCAAAGAGGAATTTCTACCCCATGGGTGGAGAAATGTGGTCTTGTCTGCTGGTATATAATCCATGTTCTGATCAGCAAAAAGATCATTGAGAATCCTTTTACACCCATCAATATATTGGAGAAAGGGAAATACTATGGTATATATCTCCTAATTCGGTGAAACCTTAGATAGATAAAAGGTTTTTAAAATCTCATTTTCCTTTTTGATATTCCTACAAATAGAAAAAGTTCCTCATCGGAAGGATATCTATGGAAACGTGTCTGGCCCATCTAATGACTGATGATGCCTATAGGGAATTCTACCTGTTTCAGTGACATACCTTGGTTAAAGACTTTCCTATCATAAAATTAATTTATTCCATGATCCCTTTGAATATTTTTATGTTTTTTGATAACTATTTACATAGTAATTGTATCTATTAGAGATCCATTATCCTCAACAGAGTGACTGGGTTTCCACAATATAGGACTGAAGTGGGGAGAAGCATTCTTTCCCTAGCCTCTAATCTCTAAACAAGGAGATTCTACTTCAATAAATTGAGGGAGAACTATAATGATTTTGAAACCTGTTTGTTGAATGTTATGGAAGTATCCCATTAAGTTTGGGTGCTTGGTGACCATGATCTCTAAGATCTCAACCCTTCTTCATTGATACACAATGTCTTGGAGGTGCTCCTAGATTCCCTGATATGTCAAATAATGAACATAGAGGTGGGGAAATTTATCCCAGCTAATACTGTAGAAGCACATGTCTTGGAACTTTTTAAGGGACATGGGCATGTATATTATTGGACTTTCTAGTGGAAAGAACATCATAGACACTAGGTCAACAGAAATAACATCCCACATGTGATTTTTCAAATAATAAGTGTCATAATCTAGGTTGAATCAATATCTAATCCATGATTAATGACATATGGTGGGGGAAACTAGTAATAGTAGTTTTACAATTTTCTATAGAGAGAGGTGTCACTTCATGAGTCTGTAAATCACTACATCCTTGGATGTCAGTAGGGGTGGTTCCAACCACTTCATCACATCCCTATAAGATGAGGTATTCACTTCTGCCTTAAGTGAGATTGTGGAAAAGTTCATATTCATGTTAGTAGATCGATAAAAATATGAATTTTCCCAATATAATCCTATTGTTTCTCTAAAATCTGAGGTGGAGGTGGATATGGGGGAATAAGGAGACAACAATGGAAGCTACACAACAAGAACAACGTAGAGGTCCAGAACTTTATCCACATTCATGTACCAATGGAGGCATCCAGGGAATATGTGGACCTAAGAATTTGAAAATATGAATCATAAATAATAGTATCATTACCCATATTCACGCATTGGGGGTTAATATTCCACAATTTAATTGTCTATGCCCTCATAATTTGAGAGATCAATGAGTTCAATGATTACATGGAGTTTCCCCTGATTTAGCATTAAATAGAATTTATTCACCCTTTTCCCTATGACTATTCATTAAGACTGTGTATGTCATTTGGATGGGGATTAATTTCATGCCAGTTGGTTATAACATAGATAGGACCTCCACTCTGACCAGTGAATGAGTTTAGAGGGACTACACTCAAGTTGGATAGAACATGGGGCAGACCAT
Organism: Viscum album; assembly: GCA_963277665.1. Taxonomy (NCBI): domain Eukaryota; kingdom Viridiplantae; phylum Streptophyta; class Magnoliopsida; order Santalales; family Viscaceae; genus Viscum; species Viscum album. The sequence continues at coordinate 798,085,760 of OY728151.1, forward strand.
CATGCTATGAAGTGGGAACATAAGAATTCCATATATACATTGTTGTGAAAGATCAAGAATTAAATTCACTATGGTTTTTAATGGATAATGAATGAACTCAACTTAGGTAGTTTTTAAAGAAGAGCGGACTATCTCCAGGGTTGTTTATAGCACGCGGATGTCATCCATGTTTGTTAGTGAAGGATAATGGGGGAACTCCTTTTATATTTTTAAGAGCACATGGAAGGGCTCCATTTTCAATGTTGATGATGTGGAGAAGACCTAAACATAGGTTGGTGTTGAATTAAGGATGACCTCCACTATAGATAATAGTGTAATTTTGAGTACATCAGTGTTTCCACGTAGGATTATAGGGATGAACTCTATACTAATTTTCAAAAGAGCTAGAAGAAACTCCACTATAATTCTCCATGTCATGAGATGGCCCAAAACTAATATCATTTGTTCTATGGATTGAAAGAGTCAACTCGACCATCCTGTGAGGATACTGGGGTCTTTATCCCAATTAGGAAAATATGTCTCTTTATTCTCATTTTAAGTAGATTTTTTAGGATATTCCATTTGTGTTAGGGGACATGGGATCCATAGATTATTCCCCATTCCAGGAATCCTCTTCAACCTACCATTGATGTTGTTGTGAGATTCTTTGTATAGTGTCGACTAGGTAAGGGTGATCTCTACCTGGTCCTTGACATGTGTTACAGGTCATTGCTGGCATTAATGAGGCCTTGTGGGGTCCGTTATTAGTAGCACCCGGGTGGTACCACTAGTGAAACATGATAATCCCCCACCTCCCCATTTTAGAGGAATGAGTCATTAGACTTCTCCCATGAGAGAATCTCGATGAAATTATTCATCGAAACAGGTGGTGGTTTTCATATGCATGTCCCTAAAAATAACATGTTTCAACAAGGTACTAATGCCTCTAGGTCATGGTGTGCCTTATCCCTTGTGTTAATGACACCCTCTTATTCATAATTCCATAAGAGGTTGTAATCACAGTTTAAGGTTTTGATTCATAAATAAAAAGAAGGAAAATAATTTATGGTCATAATTACCTGACCATTATTATGTCTCCATGGGTAATGGGTTGAAATGAGGAGAGACAAACCGAAGTGAATGGGGATCCTAGGAGGCCCTTCCACATAGAATATCCTTGAGAAAACATGTATGCACATAGTTCAAGGTCATGACATTTAGACCATAGAGTGTGTTTCTTAATGGGATACATTATGCATGGGTTAATTATTTTGACTTCAATGGATGTGATGAGGAGGCCATATGATGCCACAAACACTTTCACATGGGAACCATGAAATTAGATTAATGCCAGGATGCTTAGAATTCGAATCCTACTTTATAGTTGTAGACTTTGATCAATATAAGACAGTTTAATGTAATAATTATATGACTATACGGGGAGTTCCCCAAAAGTAATTTTCAAAATATTTAATGAAGTTTACACGATGTGATTGGATGGTCTTAGGAGGCCACATGATACCGTAAAAAAATATTGAGACAAAATTCATGCGGTTTACGTCATGAATCTTGGACCTTCGTGGAGCATCCAAAACATATTTTTGTAGTGCAGTGGAGTGAAAAAATTTACATGAATGGGGGATAAGGAGGCCCAACACAACAAAATTTATTTTTTGGGGGAACCCACACATAGTTTTATGTCATGATTATTTGAACTGTGATCCTAGTTAATGGCTATGGAGTTTGGACAATTAGAGGTTCTCTCATGCCTCATCCTTGTTCGAGGAAAACAACATAATGACTAACAACACCACAAGATCCATACTAGTCTAAGAAACAATGAGCAGTATGGAGTTCCCATTGCAATCAAGGGGGAATCCATTTATGCGTGGTGGTGTTCGATAAATCCCATGATGGTGATTGCGACACCCAAGATGTAGATAGGGAAATATTAATAACCAACGAATGAGGAATAAATATTGAACATGATTGTAATAGGATATATACCCATGTCGGTTAAATATGGGGTGAAAAAAATAGGATAGACCATTGATTAAGGTCAAAACACAAGACCTATTGTTTTCTACCAAAGACCATTCGATCTGTGGGCCTATGATGGTAGGTAATCCATTGCATCCATGGACCATTCCATTCGAGAGCCCGAATGGACTGAAAGGATATTGGTTATCCAAATCGAGTAATGTGAAAAGGGATGAGGCATATGTGGGGGAATTTTTGAGATATAATTTGATGGTATGAATGGGATAGAGATGGAATATCCATGTGTCACTACATATTACACAAGAATGGGAATCAAGAACCACATTGTTATGGAACATGTTGTGGTAGGAGGTGGGTGTCCTTAATATCTTCTTTACTAAGGGAATGTAATCATATAATATAGAATATGAGGCATCCTATTTTGATTTTGTGGTAATCCCTGATATCCAATACTTATCGTATGTGGAATCCTGATTTCACGTAGGGTAAGAACAATTCATCGTCATCCCTTACATAACGTATGAGTAATCCTATGTTTATTTTATAGGGTAATGTTGCATTTTTTATCATGTGTTGAGGATTATGGACTTGTAAGTTTAATGATTTAGAACTAAAACTAGGGGTTTTTTTGTTTAATGTATAGTAACTCAGACTATAATGGTAGTTGGTAGTTTAAGGTCATGTATCATTGACAATATTGTGGAATGTGTGTTCGAAAAGGGGATTTTGTGTAACAAAAGTGTGAGGAACCGACATGAATGGAGGGTCAAAGGGATATTTTAACACAAAAAACTCATAATATCATACATTGGGTAATCATCATAACACTATGGAATAAAATTCACCATAGTAGGTTGATGAAGGGTACTAGACTACAGGATGAGATATATGGCCACCACTATGTGTCCCATAAGGATGGGAATCAATACACACATAGTTCTAAAAGGTGAGGGTGGGATTGCTGGAAAACTAGGCGTGAAGTAAACCTAGTGAATGAAGGTTGAACACATAGAGTTTAAAGATATGTTCATGGACAAGGGTTTCTATTTTGATGTCATAAAGCATGAAACTATAGAAAATATATTATTATATCAATTATTAGACTCTGGGGAGAGTCTATTAGAGGTCATTAATATGGTGCAAGAGTTAAAACATGTCGTGATAGGATCTAAGGAGGAATTGCACTGCATGAAGTGATTTTGAACACTATATCACACATTTTGAGGTCACACAATCTATAGGATGGAGAAAAAATTAATTCATTAGGCTTGGACTTTTGAAAATTAGTTTAACTTCATTATTCTTTTAATATTGGTTGTTTTTTCTTCAAGTTTGTTTTTTGGCATAACATAGTGAGAACATGAAACTAAAAGAGGTCATATAATTCTGTGTACTATACGAGTACCAGGAATCAAATGGTACACAGTTTAATTCCTTAACTCTTGGACTTGGGGAAAGTTAGAAAACATGGTAATTTCATGATTCTTGGACCAAAAAATTCATAGCTCGTCCCAAAGATGAAAAATTAGGGCATCACTATGTATCCCATTAGGAAGGATATAAAACCACACACCGTTCTAAAAACGACATGGAAATAGACCAACATCGATGTGGAAAATCTTTTATGGAGATGGAATTGAGGAATCCCTTGTTTTTAGTGGGAATCCCATGTCCGGGGAATGGGTTGAGGTTTTTATCCATCTCTAACTTAGTGTATGAGGAATCCTGGTTATATATGGGGTATGATCATATATCATTAAGAGGAATCCCAGTTGTATAAGGGGTAAAATTTTATCTTTTTAAGTGGCTTAAAAGTTTTATCTAGGGAAATATCCTAGATTAATTTCACATACTGAATATATTAGGATTTTATATTTAATGTCATACAAGTCAGACTATTGGGTTTGAAAATAGTTTATATTTATTTTTCTTGGACCTGTTTCAAGAAGATTAAGGTTTTCATTCATAGACCAATGGGTATAATAATAGTTTATGGTCCTAATATTAGACCATTAATCTTAGCATATATATGTAAATTTCAAATTTTTTAAATCCTCAGATGATGTACTTCTTGAGAAAATAAGTGTTGGTGGGAGGCATGGTACACTAAACTATTATGTTGATCAAATATTATGCCCCATTAGAATATACCTTATGAATTTTGTAAGGTCCTTCCCACATTGTCTCTATAATTTGTGTATACCTAGCTAGTATATTTAGTGCTCAGAGGGTCAATACCATGTCACCCTAGAAGGAGTGGATGTAAACCATCTTTTGGAAAGATATCACAATCTGATTATGGTTCCTATTAACATTTTTTAATTCTTGGAAAATATTTTTTTAGGGATTCAAACACAAATAGATGAAATTATGAAAAAAAAATTAGTGTATGATTGTCATAGGCATCTTTTTGGACCAATGTAAATATGTTATAAATGGACAAAACAACCTCTTTTCCACAGAATTTGAAATATGGTGTCACTTGGGTGGAATTCCAAACTATTAATAGATAAGAATAGAGGGAATTGGGGATCCATTTTAGACAAATATAACTATTTTCCCACAATATTCTAATTTATTTTAGAGAGGATAATTTTGAATGCCTAATTCTCTCCATTTTACTATGTATGGTAGTGAAAAGTATGTTTGGAAAAAATGATACACCTTGGGTATAATTTATTGAGTTGAGAAATAATGACTTTGGTGTTTTTTCTTTGATAATTATTCAAGATAATCCAAATCATTGAATTATAAGGGATATCATGAACTCTATCTTGGATTAGGTATTTCATTAATTGAGGGGAATATTTTTTCCACTTAGAGAAGAAATGTTTTTTAGTCAGAATGAACCTACACCGATGAGCTATTACTGGAAGATATGTACCACAAAATCAAGTCCCTATTCCAAAAAGGTCCGATAATACATGTTTGTGTATATTAATTGTAGTAGTATATTCATAAAATTTTTATGAATATTACACACATGGAACTTATTTGTGAACTCAATTTAGTCATGCACCACAGTGGACTATATGTAACCAATCTTGTGAATTTTGTGGGAGATTTTTAATACCGTCCGATGGACACCACATGACATAACTTGGAATTATATGAAATGATGGTTAATATTATCTCCATGGATTTAAAAAGGACAATTACTTCAAATTTACATCTATTGATAATCTTCTCATATGTTCATAGTGGAGGGTAAAATGGGATGTATAATAATAAATTCACTCAAACTAATCATGGCTTGGAAATATAGTACCACATTAGAGATACATAACCAAGGGTGTATTATAGTTGGGAATATATTCCACCATGATGGTGTAGGGGGTCCTAGGTAAGAATCACCAATAGATATCTTGTTTAATTATTTACTTTCATCATCATCATAAATTTTGAGGGAAATAACCCTCTCATGTTTTACATTGATGATCATATCATATTTTTCAATATCTACAAGATAGGTGGCTCAGATTTCATAGCCATCGACTCATCCATTCTATGACTAGGGAACATAATTCACTTCCAATTGGTACATAAAATGGGCCACCAGTCGATGGGTTTGATTTATCATGGGAACATGATCTTTCCTTATGATGTTATAGTCACCATTGATCAAGTTAAAAAAACACTGAGTCTTCCTTAACATGATGTAATAGGACATAAATCTCAAGGGATATCTTGAGACCAGTGATGAGATTCTGATACCATTTCTCTTGGATAGTACATACTTCTAAAAATAAGAAAACATATGGAAGGATAGACTATACTAGAGTGATGAAGAAAATACATAGGCCAACTCTATTTCACATGAGATATTTGATCCTTCTACCATTTAGTCTTTTGGAAGAACTATTAAAATAAATCATCCCACATGGAAAAACCTAATCCAATGAAAGGATAGATACATCAAGGAAATTGATGTATAAAATCAATTACTCTAGGGATAGATGGGAAGACAATAAATCAACCAATGATTGACCCCACAAGTATTTCTATAGGACAAACCAAATGTTGAACTATTGGAGGTTCAATGACCAATGTTATAATCATCCCATAAGAATGGATAGATTGAAGATATACATTAGTGAGTCTACATAAGAGACTATATATATTTGATGATGTATCTAGTAATGCCACATCTTATGAACTACAAAAAAACTATCATGAGGTATCACTACATGATAGTGGAGTATCATTTTTGTGTGTTAAGGAGCATGATAATGAGATAATATAAACTATTTTTTCTTCAATTAATGATTTTCTTAGGATTAAGGACACCAAGGGACTATTCCAAGGAATTCATGCAGAGTACTTGGGGATTCCCAAAGACATGTGGAATCATAACAAAATTATTTATCAAGTAATTATTAATATCATTGAATGTGGTCTATCACTCTTCATCCCACTGGTAGACATTGACTTCCTTCATGTGCCTCGAAAAGGGCACACACTTACTGGATATAATTTCATTGAATCAACATAAATAGGATTTGTGTAATTGGATAACTTGATACTCCAAATTTTATATTGGGTGATTCATCATTCTTATGGATTTTATCTTAACCTTTTTGTTATAAATTCCATTATATCTTATAAAAAAATTGACAAATATTAATGGAGGAAACCTAGAATGTTCACTTCCAGGGGTTCATTTTCAACTCTCCCGATTGGAGGAATCCAAACACTTTCTCAAGATCATTGGTAAGGTCATGGAACTGGTTGGATTGACCTACACTATTGTCTATATAGAGTTCCACTAACTTCATGAGAATTAGATTTAATATGTATTGAATGGACCATGGATATGAGTTTCTTTCTATTTTGAAGTTGAAAGGAATCTCATGACATAGAAGTTTCAATGATGTTCCAAAACGATAGTGTAATCCTCAACCTTGTGGACCATCTAGATATAGTTGTACTTATTTTAACTATCCATTAATGTGGTGGCCTATAATCCTACTATATCACCAATCAATAATTTTTCAATGGAAGGGGAAAACAATAATTTAGAAAATGGAGGTTGAGGTCCTAGAAATTCATATAGATGTTGATATACATGTTCTTCTTCAGGATTTGGTCTCTGTTGGGTAGACATCTAGATAAATAGACTTCCCTAATTTTATTATCATTGATATAATTTTCAATCATAGCCTCATCCAAAGTAATATGAGAGGGGTGAATCATTCTAGGGGGATTCATGAACCCATGATTTTCACTAAAATACATAGACGATGGATGATGACATAAGGGAATAGAACTGGAGTCTCAACATAGCTATAATAGAATAAATTACAGTTCTATTTTATGAACTATAGATAGTTTTTATACTCCTCTAGACACATTGATGAACTAGTAAATGTCAACCTCAAGTCTTCTTCAGTACCACATTTTACCTGATTAAAGTCATTGAAGGTGTAGAAACCCCCTCTTCAAATGTAGGGGGTGTCTATAAAATACACATCATCATTTGAGGAAGGATAATCCATATGAGTAGTTAGTTTATCACACCATGTTGATTCATAAGGAGAACTGAAGCTTGATTTAGTAAACATGGAATCATTATAGAGGAGTTCCCCGTTTATTGAAGATGTAGCGACAGAAGATGTCAAGAAAATTCCATCCAGCCTCTAACCACATGTTCTTTTATTGGAGTCTATGCAATGGTAATGAGTTTTCTTCCATTAATCCATCCATAATATATGGAACATGTGGAAATTCCATGAAATGGTGTCCATTGAAATTTACATGATTTTGGGATTCTTGTATAACTTGGGCATGTCCATGTAAGAGTACAAGGAAATATATGGATATTAATTTTTTTTGGAAACCAAATAAAATTTTCTTATAAACAAAAAATCAACCTCCATGTATGGGAGTTCTAGGCTCCAGCTAATGAAATGAGAGAATGAAGGAATTTTCAATGTCTAACTGAAGATTGTCTATGGTTATAATTATATCATTGAGAGCATTAATGAGATCATCCTTTTTGTTCTGATCCAACTTCCCATCTCTCTTATATTATCCAATATCTAGAAAATAGGATAAATATGAGTCAAAGGGAGATTCATCACCATAGATTTCCTCAACTCAGCCATTAATGGAATACTTGATGCATTAGGTATACAATAAAGGGATCAAAAAATGAATATGAATCCATAGGGTAACCAAAACTGTCATGTTAGTGGTATCCTATAAGGCCTACCATGAACATAGTTCTTGATATCATGCAACCATAGTAAGTATTCAACTAGAACAAGACATAAGGTTTTTTCTTGATCCTAAACTAACATTGATTTTTTCTGATCGGAGGGAGTCATAACTTTTTCGGTTATCCCATCTTATGGACTGTCTAGGTATATATGAGTTTAGTCCCAGAATCTGTTTCCACCAAGAATTATAACATCTATATTCCATTGAAATGGACTACAATGTACAACACGAATAAGTTCCCCTACATTATGGTTCCCTCTTTTCCCTAGATAATGACATAATACATTGTCGTTACTCTCACCCATATTTCTCCGTATAGTATGCCTCTTTGGTAGATACCTCATCATCAAAATTAAGAGAGATTATCACGGAATATTGAAGGGCCTCATCCATTTATTTTTAGAAGAGGAGGGACCAAGGATCAATTTATTTTTGGGTATATTGAAGAGGTTATATAACACATTATATTTCCTTAACAATGGAATATTTTGGCTTGTAGAGGGACTCTATTTGGAAGGAGCCCCAACCAATGTTGTTGGATGTACCACCATCAATTGGATAGTGTTAAATATATTCTAATAATGGAAGAGTCACATGCATTAAACCACATCAGACTGACTATCATTTGTATGAGGCATGGCTCTAGCTGAATGTACCTAATAATAGGATGGTCACAACCGAGATGCCTAGACAAAAAACATATTTGGATGCGAATGTATATCTGATAGGTAAGAGTGGGAGTAAAATTCATTCTATGATCTATTCAAATAATTTTTATTGGTCTTAGTTGCGTAAAAAACTTGGTTTGAGGACCTTTCCTTAGTATCCTTGTGGTTCTAATGTCCCCATCATTTCCTTTAATGGAATCCACCGAAGGCATCAAGGGAGATTGAATGGTATTCTTCACTGTCGTGTGATGTGGAGAGGTCTACTAATTCAATTTTGTTCACAAATAGAAACTTATTATGATCATTTATGAGATATACTAATGTTGGGTGGAACCTAGGTATAACTACTAACTCAGGGGGCATGATATTTCCGTATGTGTGAGATTTCATTTGCACTAATTCAGGACTGTGATTTCCATTGAACTTCTAGTACCTAATAATCTTGGATTTGGAACACTATGTTCTACACATAGATACATTAAAATGTGAAGGCATTTTAACCACATGATGTTCGTCCCTTTAAAATCAAGCATGCATGACACTATGGGTGTGAGCAACATCCCATAGATTCAAAAATTCATTATACCTATATATATCCAACTATTTAAATTCTGATACTATTTACCAGATCCTTCAACTTCACTATCATTTTTGGAGGATATACATATCACATACACCCCCACATCACTCAACATGACAAAACTGCAATCCATTTATTCATGGAGATAATATTTGAACACACATATTTCCATGATGGTATTTAAGAAGGATATTGTGGTACAATCAATGATCAAGATATCGAGTGTGTCCGAATTCCTAGGGATTCTTGAACTGTGGAAGCTTCAATATTCCTTTCATTGTAGAATAGATAAAATCTTCATGGACCTTTGAATTCATGATGGAATAGTTCATTTTCTTTCTATCTAGTTAGGGTAATCGAGGATCCTAGAATTAATGAGGGACCTAAGAAACATTCCATCAAATATGTTTATGCACATGGGAAGGTTGTTCCTGATGGTTTTATGGAGGGGCGAGATACCCTTTATAAGACTTCTGTCAATAAGGATCCTTTGCAAAATTACCAAAAAACTCTACCAACGGTAGGGCCTCTATCTATATGGTGGATGATTTAATTTCTTTTACGGGTATCCTCACTAGAGTTGGAAGAGGTAATGGGCATGACTATTTATTCTCATAGATGGATTTTTCCAAACACTAGGCATAATCAGAAAACTCCTTGAATCATCTTGGAATGTTCAAGGTAATGAGGGTAGGTACCACCACCCATTGATGTTCCCCAAGCACATTGTTAGCAGCTACTATTGGGACATCTATATATCGAGTGAATACATAAGTCCATTCCATTGGGAGACAAATAATGAAAATCTATCATCTAACCATTTTTTACTGGAAGCATAGTAAAATATATGTCATTATTGGTGTAGAGAAACACTGGTAGAGGATATATCTATGAAGGTATTCCCATCCTGAAATGGACCCTATGTGATGCTAGATTTACTAGGCAATCACTGGTCCTACCATCATCTAAATAAAATTTATCATTTTGGAATCCAACTACTATTTTGGCGTTACCAACATTGGTCTATTCCTTGATATGAAGTGGGAAAATATATTTGGTTGGTCGGTCGTCCTAGTTAAAGGGAAAAAATGGGATTTACAAACATTGGTGTTTCTCAAATATTGTACACCCATGATGGGTACAGATTCTTTTCAGGTAGGATTGCCACTTGTTAGATAACCAGGTCCTCATAGAGAGTGTAGATAGTGGATATCAACTCATCTATTTGAGGTTCCCTATCTTATCAAGGATCTCTGGGCACCAATGCATTGATAGGTTCATCATCTTGGAGAGAGGCCTCATCAATAGAATGATTTTTTCGACCAAGATCTGGAGAAAGATTATAATGATACTCTGGTGGGATTAGTGACTCAAATAGTGGTCTATTTCAATATAAACTAAACTCTACATGGAATAGATGGTAAAGAAAACCTATATCAACTAGGATCATCATTTCAAAGTGGAATTGCTTCCCCGCTAGAGGATAAATAGGGTCCCATGGGGTGGTACCGTAATCGTAGTGTCGATCTGCAATGAGATGAGAGACATGAATTTTATGATATTCAAGTTAATAGATCAAGGATTCTACCATGGTCTTCATATCCTCATTCACTAAATCCTATAATAGATCATAGTTTTCAAAACACTATTCTACCTTGTCAAAATGATAATGGGTAGATAGAAGTCCCTCATCAGAAAGATATCAAAGGCCAAGTGTTTGCCTATGCTGATGTGTTAGAACACATTTAAGGATGTCTTTAGGGTACTACTTTTGCCCTTGGGGAATGTATTCCCTATAATTAACTTAATTGATTCCATGATCACATTGATCCCATTTTAGGTTTTTGGTAACCCTCTATACTGTATTGTAATCCATTAGGGAGCATTTATAATTTTTTGAGTGTCCAGGTTTCCCAAAGATATGAAATAATTTGAGAGAAGAAAACATACCCCATCCTCTAATCCATACATGTGAATATTATTCTACCATTACCCAGTAGAGAACTATGAGAATTATGGGGCATGTTTGTTTAATAGTTTGGATGTATCCCAATATTAAAGGGTTCTGGGCAATTTGGAGAACTATGATCTCAACCCTTCATCACTATTGTTCAATATCCTAGATGTTTACCTTGATTCCATAAGGGGTTAGATAATGAGAAAAGATGTTGTAGAACATCACCATGTTAATTAAGTAGAAACACATATCCTATACCTTGTTCAGGGACTCGTAGATGTAAAAGTTTGCATTTATTGTGGTCTAAAAACCATAGACAACTAGTTAGTGACAAGAAACTCCGACATTCCCACTTATATAGTGTAATGGTCATACTATTGGTGAAATAAAACAATGATTGGTTTTATTTATACATGGTGGTAAAACTGATGTAAACTAGATGTGGTTGGCTTGTAGGTAAAGGAGTCATTTCATGAGTCCAACTTTTCCACATGTTGGGACATACCTTGGGAGTGGTTTCAGTCACATCGTTGCATCCCTATTGGAAGGGGTGTTCAACATTAACTCATGTGAGTGGGTATCCATGTTCATATGACCCCAATAGATTGTTCACCATTTGAAATTTCCAAAATTGACCTAGATAGTCTGCCAACATGTCAAATAGACGTAAAAAGGATGGGAGAAGGATGCAAAAATTGGAGACTACAATATTATCCCACAGAAGAGGGATATAACACCCTCCACCTAGAAGTACCTATAAATGAAATTGGTGATCTTGTGGACCTCATATTCTATAACTATGAATATTAAATACCATAATCAATCCCTGGAATCATACAAATTGGGTGAATATTCCATCAATGATTCATCTCTCCCCTAAAAATCTGGGAGATTAATTAGTTAAATGATGAATTAGAGTTTCCAATGATTTTTACTTTGTTTGAAATTATTCACCGTTTTACCCTGGGATAAATAATAATTGTTGGGTATGTATTTTCGGTGTATATGAATTCTATTTTGGTTGTGTTGTAACATGAAGGGGACCTCCCCTATGACAAGTGATGGAGTTAGGACAACCTACACTCTATATATAAAGAACACATTAATCTTCTCCATGAAATGAAGTGGGAATATATGGAAGACCTATGTACTCATTTTTTCATGAGTTGAGAGGACACCTACTATGGTTGTCAATGAACCAGGAAGGATCTCATCTTAGGTTGTCAAGGAAGAATGGATGACCTTTTCCTGGGTTGTTGAAGGCATGAGGAGGGCCTCCATGTTCATTTGTGTATTATAAAGAGGATCTCTATTAATTTTAGTAACATGTCAATAAAATTCTCCATATTTTTTATGGTTGAATTGTGGAAGTCCTCAAACTAGGTTTGTGTTTGAGTGGGTAGGACCATCATGTTCCTTAGAAGAATTACAAGGAGGAACTTCATACAAATTTTCACAAGAGTAGGGAGAACCTCCAATATAAATATCCTCATAAAGATATAACCCATAACTATCATCAATGGGGCCAGTGATTGAAAGATTCAAACTATCCTTCCTGGGAGACTATTGGGGACTTGACCTAAATTGAGGCAAGAAAAATACATATGATCCTATTTTAGTGATCTAGTGGGATACACCAATGTTAGAATGGGGCACTAGATCAATAAGGGATTACTTATTTTTTTAATTTTCTTGATCACACCCTTGACATTTCTATTGGGTTCTTTGAACCAGGGACTATAGATTAATGGTGATGTCCACCTGATCCTTAACATGTGTGATCAAACAATTTTAGCATTAACGAGGAATAAAGGGATCCCTTCATGGAGGTTTCTAGTTTATAATAATGGCCTATGTGATTTTATCATCCCCACCTACATTGAATAGGGTAGAGAGTCATTTCTGTTCTCTAGAGAGAGACGCCTAAAGTGATTCCTAATCGAAACTAGGGGTAGTTTCCCCATGCGTGACCATCGAGGGCATTTATGTCATCATAGTGTCAATGTGTAGAGGTCTAGAGGGAAATATCCCTTATGAGAATTAACCCATCCTACTAATACTAGTGTAAGATTGTGTTAATAACCCTTATTCAGATGATCATAGTGGGCGAGATGAAATGCGGGATTTCCACATCAATGTTTATACCGTCCCGATGCCTAAGGGCGATGCATTAGCAGTTTCATGTTACATGGGTCCTATTGGAATTATGGATTAGAAATTTATTATATCTATTCGAAAAATAATGTAAAATTCCCAAACATCATATAGTATTATAAATTGGAGAATGATTCACATAGAATATGTTTCAAACTGATGATTCCAAACATTTACCGCCCAATTTGATGGTGAGCATCATGTCGGTCCTACCATTTTCATTGCGTGACATGGAGTTGGTTGGTTTAGTTTTATGAAAATCTAATATTTTAATTTCCTAGATGATAATAGTACCCATTTCTAATGTGTAGTCTTTCACATCGGGTTCACCATTTATGTTTTCAAAGATTCATTCGGGGCCTTCCTTTGAGCCACTATGTACTGGCTTCTGTTGCCCCACCTTCCAAATTTATAAAGGTGTTTGAATTTAATCACTTTCATCAGTGATGTATACTACATAATTAAAATGTGATTATGTGATGTTGGTTCCTATTTCCCTAGATTCACCCTCTTAGGTCATCGCTTTGTCTGGGGCTCCCTATAATATTAATGTCTTGTTCATGGAATTAATTCCTGATGCCATATCTATATGGATATTGGTTAATTATATTGATCATGTCTTGATAATGAAGTATCATTTTTTCATATATTTTTCATGTGGTTCATTCAAATTAATTTTTTAAAATTGGGTAAATTTTTCACCTGTAAATCAAACTCTTTTGAATGAATATCATATTAGCTATGTTGGGTGCAGAACCTGAGGCCTCCCATGTTGATCATGAGGAAATTGATACTTGGTGGAAAATAATTCATCCAAGTTTATTTACCTTTTATATACCATTTTTATCATGGGGTAGATATTCTAGTATAGTTCACAAGTTATAAATCATATGGATATGGATCAAAACATCCTCTCATATGGATTATGGAATGAGTTTAACATTTTGCGGAGAAGGGATAGATGGAACATAATTACACATGGATGTAGATCTAATAGGATATTTCCTTTGGGGGGAGGTATTATACTAGTGATTTCCAATGGGATGTATCAGAATTCCCCATGGAGTAAGAACTATATTTTTGGATTTGAGTGCCTCAAGGAAGCGGATCTTGGAGGTGCACCCCAAGGTGGGAAGATGTCGTTCCTAGGATTACTGATGGGATGGATTAGAATTCCCCATTGAGGTGGCTCTAATGTTTTGTATTATAATTCCACGTGGAGGAAGATCTAGTATGTGAATCACTTTTATAGAATATTTAACATCTGGTATTATTGATGGGATGGGTTAGAATGCCCTGTGGAGGCAGATCCGATGTTGTGGATCATAATGCCTTGGTGGGGTCGATCTGGGAGGTGTAATATTAAGAGTGGAGATGTAGCACATGGGTTTTAAAATGCGACGAATTAGAACTTAAAAAGAATGTGGATTAGGTGTTTTCAATTAGAGTGTCATGTGGAGGTTGATCATGTAGTTGCATCCTTAGGCGAGAGATGTAAGAAATAGTTTTACCAATGTGATCGATCAGAATGACTAATGGAGTTATACTGATATTATTGGGTCTATTATCCTTGTGGATGTGAAAATAGGAGGTATATACCTAATAGGGAT
The DNA here is from genome assembly GCA_963277665.1 of Viscum album. Classification (NCBI taxonomy): domain Eukaryota; kingdom Viridiplantae; phylum Streptophyta; class Magnoliopsida; order Santalales; family Viscaceae; genus Viscum; species Viscum album. The sequence continues at coordinate 798,100,928 of OY728151.1, forward strand.
GATTCTTCACCGGTTTTTACTGATGAAAATATAGATCCTTAGAGAGTCGTCATGCATACCTTTCTTTGAATATTAAGATCAAGAAACCTATAATTCAATGTTGTAGTTTAAGGTCATTTGAGAATACTAATCCATCAGGTTTTATGACATGAAATAGTTATTCTCTTATCACGAAAGGATAGTAGAATAGGGAAGGTGTGGGTTTACTTGTCGAAGCTCCATGTCGTAATAAGATCACTAATGTGTCAATGGTGTGGGGCTTACATGTGAAATATACTCAAGCGAGGGTGTTTCATCACAAGGTTTACAGTCTCGTCCCATGGTTGGAAAAATATGATATAACATGATTATCATACATATGGAAACAATTGTTTTTCACACATGGTGTGGATAAATTTTACATCGAGTGTGGAGGAAAATTTCAAGCAATATAACTTTGAATGACTAAGAGATGGAACTAATCAGTTTTACATCACACACCTCAGATGTGGTAGGGATCCATCATTAAGGTGGATAGTGTAAAGGATATAAGAAGATACATGATCAGAAATATCATCCAAAACATGTGTTTAGTTTCAATCAATAATGAAACCCCTATGGATAATATGTGTACCTAGCATGACATTGGCACTACCATGGAGAAGTGGTCAATTACGAGGTCGATGTCAGTGTCCCTGTGCTAGAGGAAAATAATGTAAGGTGAAATATTCATAGAATAAATAGCATTTATGGAGTCCCATGATGCATTTGGAATGAAGCTGACAGATACAAGAGGTGGTGAAATTGGACATGTGGTGACTCGAGGTGCAATTGAACTGATACTGGATTCATATGGGGTCCCTGAGTACTTGACCGTAATGATGGGGTTTCAGGATATGGGAAAGACCATGGAGAGTCTAGGAATAGTTGATTTGCAAATAATGGGGCCCCATGGAGTGATGGTTAATTAATAATATGTTCCTCATAGAGGTCAAAGACATAACAATGGAGTATTAATTGAAAAACATGGTGACCCTACCTCAGAGTGAAGTCTTTCTACACATAGGGTTGGATTTATCTAGGATAGCCTCCTCATGAGGCCCCATGTGACACAATGGGTGTTCATATTCATTGAATATAATTATAACTCATGAAAAAAATATTCTATTTAGTTGGAGGATCTAAATAACACACGTGATGTGGTTTCATGATGATATGATACATTGGGTGCTACATTTTTTTCTTTAGTTCACAAAACTAAATTAGTTTATGAACATAGAGAAATTTTAAAATTTAAAAGGTCCCACATTATCCCAATAAAGATGAGATGAAGGGGTATTTATAGGTATGTGGGTTTTGTGATTATTGGAGGCCTTCCTGAATCTTTTAGAGATTCATGGGTGGTCGGGGCTTTATTAGTCTATATGTCGCTTCACATAGATTACCATCAACCCTTCATGCAGTTGTCAAGGCCTTCAAAACATGAAATTCCCATGCTGTGAGAATTATCTTCAGGACTTAATGCACTAATGGATGAGATCCATGTACTGAGATCTTCCCGATCTTTTACGAGTTGTGAATGAGGGAGCTTTGGGAAATAGACACATAGAGGGATTTTTTGGTGCTGTTTTGGGACCAATTCTCCCCAAACATGTCGTACCTTCTTTAACCTTTCCTGTGCCACACATACTGTAGAGTTAATAAAAATAGGGAATAATTTTAAAAGTTGTTTATAAAATATTAGGTATATGAAAACATATCTGAAATATCTTATCATGTTATTTGTTTTTTTAAATCTTTACTGATAATTCATACATCTATGTAAGAAATAAGGTAAGGGTTTATTATCTCAAATTTTCAACTCACAAGACATATTTCTTATTATGTACCATTTTTTCATTTTTAAGGTGTATAAAAAAACAATATAATATTTTTTATCATCAATATATGGATATTAGAGGTACATAATGTTTCATTTTAATTTATATCCATCTATGGATTATGACTTGAATATTACTATGGTTTTCCGGGTTTGTTTGTCTGATTTTCAAATCCATGAGACATGATTGAATTTTTACACCATAATTTGTTTTATATGGTGTATTAACTATATATTTACTTCAAATATAATGAATATATTTCATCTAATGATTATTTAATTTCAACTTAATGTTAAATTTGTCATGTCTATTAATTCTTGTGATACAATTACCTTTATGTTTTTAATTGAACAACATTCATTGAGTTAAAAAAAATTTCTTGAACTTTATTCCCCCAAGATTGGTTACTTCCACCATAAAACTTTATTTCATTTCAATTAATCTTCCATTATAGGTAGAAATTTTTTTTAATCAAAAACTTTTACCTTGGTGAATATCTTCACAAAAAATTATATCATTTTAAGATTATTTTTCATCCTCTTTAATGATGAATTCACATCCATGTCTATATTTTCCATTCCCACAAATTTTATCCACTATAATCAGAATAATTATTTTTTATTATATAAATTTACCTCTTTATTTTCCATATCATATATTAAAAATAATTTTTTCATTACTCTTTTTATGACTCATGGCTGAAAAAATAGATTTTAAAATACATAAAATGTTTTATATACTTAAAAACTCAAGTGTCCCCCATTATTTATTTTGATAAAAGTTATTTATTTTCAAGGTTCTATTATTGATTTTTTTCTATAGTAATTTTTCTCAAATTTCTATGTTCAATTTATAATTTTTTTAAATGTGACAAGTATGTTCATCCTTTTACAATTATTTTTAAATTGTCTTATAAAACATCATCTAAATGATTTCTATGTGAAAAGAATTTTATTCAATCATTATCATTTTATATGAAAATTTATATCTATTTATTAATTATTTTATAAAGAAATTATTTTCCTCCTAATTCTATATAATATTTCTTTTAAATGATTTCAAATGATCAGTGATATTTCTTATTTTCAAATATATTTTTTCTGAAACTCCTAAAAAAATGTATGATGAAAGTAATTTTCATTTGATATATATTATTATTGATCAAATGTATCCTTTTTATGATCCCATCCATCATAATTATTTTTATGGATTCTAAATTTTCTTTTCTACTATATAAATCATCCAACACACCCCCTGTATTTCCTATCCATTGATGGTTTATAATTCCAAATTTCATCCAATTAATTTTCATGTTGAATACCTAGTTCTCAATTTCATTGATTAAAGAGTATTAACCTAGATTCAATAAATGAATTTATTGGTGAAATTATTGTGTAATATTATGGCCATTATCAATATGATGTATATACAATATGATCTATTATCATGATGTAAGGGTATTTACCAAAAATGATGATGAATATATTTGGATAATCATTAATCTCACAATGTAATATCATGTTACTATGAAATTATTAACGTTTTTCCTCATGAAAATCAATTTTAAAAGAATATAAAACCCATTTTCATTAAATGGGTTGTTAATGTTGAGTGATTGATTTCTTATTAATGACTAATAAAAGGATAATGATGGGCGGGGTCCCATATCACCCTCTAATGCATTGGTTTATGTTTATACCTAATTATATTTTCATGTTTGGAAAATATAAGTTTGTTTAAAATGGTGTGGGAATTATTATTTTTCTCCCATTTTCAAACATGGACATAATGAGTTTGTTCACATATGCAAGGGAATAATGAGTTTTATCATAATGTATTTACTATTCAGTTTGTTGTTCTATATAGATATGTTGTTTCTCATATAATTCGAAAATTCAAGGTTTTTTTATTTTTAGGCTATGTTAAATACCACATTTATAACTCTTTTCTAAATCAATACATAGTTTTATGTTATTTTATATAGTATTCCATGATTCATGATCTTTTTCAGTTACAATGTTACTTATGTTATTTGAATATATCCATTTACCCATATTATTCTAATTTATGATAATTGGTTCTTATAAATTATTTTTACACTTAAATAAATTTTAACTTACCCCTATATTTTTTTCATTTTCCAAATATAATGAATGAATTTAATGTAGGATCGAAATAACGATGTAGATTCTCAATATACAAGAGGGGGGGGGGGGTGAATTGTACACTTTAAAATTTTTACTTAAACAAGGAAAGATCTAAGTTTAACAAAGTTAAACTAAGAAAATTCACAACACCTATAACACCAATTGAAGGATTGGTATATGGTATGAAGTTACAAACTTCTAATTCTATGTACTTTCTTAAATCTGGAAAGTGATTCTGAAAAAACCGGTTCCCGAAATATGGATCTGGAAAGATGGATATGAAAATATGATTCTAGAAAATTGAAACTTAACCAAAGTTTACAATATGAGATTCTACCTTAAAGCGTATAGAATCTAAATGAATCAGAGTACAAGTGTAAGGAAATATAATAAGGTTATACTTTCCTTACAATACAAAATTGCAGCAGAAAAACAAGTAGATAAACTACAAGTAACAAAAGTCTTTTAACCCAAAGATAAGGGTATCCAACAACCTTGGATAAAAGTCCCTTGATTTATACTTTTCAAGAAAGTATGTCTTACACACACGAGGGTAAGCCCTCGATATGAAGATCAGAGTCTTTGTCTTTCTATCCCCACAAGCCCTCAACTTCAAGGTAGTTAGAACCTCTTTCTTCGTCAGTAAGGAATCCCTCAATCTTTAAGGTAGTCAGAACCTCTGTCTACCTATCCCCGGAAGCCCTCGAATGTAATCACCAACATTCAGAGTCGCACGAAGCAATCTGAATGAGCGGTTCAGTACACACAAAACATGAAAACCTTCTCTCTCTAGAAATCACCTTAATAGCGTGTGTTCTCTAGAGTGATCAACTTCAGTATTGAGCTCTTTTAAATGAGATCCTACTTATAGGATCTGTTGGAATGGTTAGCTCCCTCCTCCAATGGTCATATTTTCTTTAACATTGGGAGGGACCTGTACATGTGTCACTAAACCAATGGTTTGTTAGAAAAAAAATGGACGACATTGTTTTATAACAAAACATGTGTAACTGAAAGCAAGATATAATTTTGTAATGAAGAATATGTAAGCATAAGAAAAAATAGAATTCAGAATGTAAGTAAATAATATTTTGGAGTCTAACCAATATAGAATTCGGAGTCTATAATAAAAAGGATATTCGTATTCTGTTTTATAGGAATTCGGAACCTGAATTCTGTAGAAATCCAGAGTCTGAATTTCTAAGGAAATTCAGAGTCTGGTTTCATCAGTGTTCAGAATCTTAACTTACAAAGTTCGGAGTTGAACTAGTAAAAGTTCAGAGTCCAAAATTCAGAGTAGAACTATATGAGAGTTTTTATCCAGAATTCGGAATGGAACTTCATTAGAGTTCATATCCAGAATTAGGAAAGGAACTTTATTAGAGTTCGTATCCAGAATTCAGAGTCGAACTATATGAGAGTTCGTATCCAGAATTTGGAATGGAACTTCATTAGAGTTCGTATCCATAATTCAGAGTCGAACTATATGAGAGTTCGTATCTGGAATTTGTAATGGAACTTCATTAGAGTTCATATCTAGAATTCGGATCCTGTAACATAATGCTTCATATCTAAGTATTATATGAATCTGAGGTTTTGGGTATGAATCGGATTTTTATACTTAAGAAAAATATTGATATGTGTAAGGAAAACTATGTTAGGGTAAATATCCTTAAGGAAAGAAATTCTTCTAAGGTAAGTAAAATATCGATTTGATTAAGTAAAGGTGTTTGTGATTTTCAAAATAAGAAGTAATGGAAAAGTAATAAGGAAAACCTTATTGACTCAACAATATCCCCTTTTTTGGAAATCACAAACATCCTTTTGAAAAATAATATAAGGGCTTTGAAATTTTTTATTAGACTTTGAAATTAAAACTTATCTCCCTTTGTTCATGGATGATAGTGAATACAACTAACTCCCCCTTAGGCATTGGAACTATAAGGATTGTATTCTGGATTTCCAGAGTGGAAATTTCATTATAATGAAGAAATTGTAATGAGAACTCCCCCTTACTTAATGATTGTTCTTCTTAGAAATTTTTCCTTCTCCATTTAGAAATTTTCATTCTCCCCTTTTAGTAGTTTTATTGCTTCTCCCCTTTTGTGATTTTCAAAAAGAATTTAAGGGAATGGAAAAGAAATAAGGTACATGAAACATTATTATATAATAAAACAAGATATAACCAAGAAAAAATTTCATTAGGGTTGATATAATTTTTACAAGGAAAGAAAAATACAACAAAAGATCGAGTATGATTCTATTTGGATTCTTTTTCCTTAGATAACAGGCCTTTTAGAATGGTCTTCATTTTCTTCAGCTCTTTATGATCTTCCTCAACTTTATTCTCTAAAGCAATGATTCTTACATCTTGAGCATCTATTGCCACTGCCTAAGATTTAAGTGTTTCCTCTGTCTTTATAACCTTTTCTTCTAACTGGATCTGAAGATTGCTTTCTTCCCTGTAGTACTGGACAAGAGAACTTATCTTCCCATTAAAATCTTTAACTTCCTGCATCCGAACATTCTGCTCAAGAGTTAACTTCTTCGCAAAAGAACTTGTAAGGTCGTTGATTCTAGAATCTTCAGCATCAAAAGCATCTTTAACATCTATTTAGAACTGATCAAGATTTGTCATTTCTTGAACCACTTTCTTAGACCACTAGGTTATCTTCTTGCAAGAAAATCTATGAGAATCATAATTGATAAGAATGTTTTTATGATCAACCTCAAGCTTAGCACACTTTTCCATCACCATGGATACTGAGTCTGATTTTTGATTCATGCAATGTTGAAGCATCTGGCATCTGGATTCTATTGCTGGAAAAATCGGAATGATGTCCACCAGCTTCTTTAGGGACTGTTCCACAAAGTCATGTCCAAATACAGATGACTCCGAATCTGATAGATGGGTAGGAGATGGTTCTTCCTCTATTTGATCCATATTTCTTTTAGATGAACCAGTAACTGCTTTCTTTTTTAAAATAAGCTTTCTATGTGTAAGCGAAATCACCTTTTTCCCTTTGTCAACTTTCGGAACTTCTTCCACATTTGGAGATTCTTTCTCACTATCAGACACTTGAACAATTTTATCTTCATCAACCTTTTCTTTTTCATCTCCTTCTTCAAGAAAATCATGATGAGAACTTTATTCCTCCGAAGGCTTGCTGACTTCTTCTCCTTTCTCATCATCTAAAGGAGTGGCAAACTTGGAAGATCCAGCTTGAGAAGTCCGGAGTGAGATTTTCTCTGATGGAGTTCCCTTATCATGATACTCTTCTATCTACCTTATTATATCATCAGGACCTCCACTCCCTTCATCTTGTTGGAATTCCTCTATAACTTGCTGAACTATTGCATCTGTTTCATTTTCCCTTTCTTCATGAGCTACTTCTTTAGAATTTTTTCAGATTCTTTTTTCCCGGAGTAATGGGAAAATCTTCAACCATAAAATATTTCGGAATGGGAATATTCTCTGAAGTGATTTCAGTGAATTTTAAAAGCGTTTGAACAACCTCTACTTCAGATATCTTCTTCTTCAAATTCTTCTCTTTTTCTTGGTTTTCAAGTTCTTCACTTGATTTTTTTCTTTTAAGGCTTTAGCCTCAGCAGGGTCCAATCCGAACTGTGGATCCCCTTATTTTATCTTCTCTTTGTCTTCCCTCCACTTAGCTTCCACTTCATCTAGATAAGCTTTCTATTTTTTCAGCTTGGGAGGTGCGGATTGGGTTTCCTTGGATTTGGGAGTTTTTTCATCACCAACTACTTTCTTAAACTTCCTTTTCTTCTCAGGTTTCTTATATGATTCCAGAACTTCTTTCCCCTTATCAGCAATTTCAACCCCTTCCTCTGATAAAAGATATAATTCTTCAGATTCAGTTGAAAAACCCAATTCCATCCTTTTTAATGTGTCATCGCTGACAAGAATTACCTTACAATTCTTTGGCTTGGAGAAGCAAGAAATATTGAATGATTCAAGAGTCCGAACAATCATATTTGAGAGAAAATCTAGATACATGATGATTTGAGCCTTTAGATTCCCTTATTTAATATTCTTGACTATAATAATAATATGCCTCCTCATATTAATCTTCCTTAGATTTACCAAGAAATCTAGGATGTAAATGTCACTCTTCTTGAGATTATCCTTGTCTCCCCTTCTCGGAACGAGGAACCCTTGTACCCAAAGTTGTAGAATCCGATTATTTGGAGTGAGATGAGAAATATTTGCTGTAACATCATCTGAAAGTACAAGGCATTCCATGGCCTTTGCTTTGTTGAAACTTCCTTTCTCATCGGGTAGCTTGTGAGAGAAAAACTCAGCTTCTCCCTCATACGATAAACCCACCAAGCTTGCAGCCTTGGTGTAAGAAAGCATGTAGGTCTTCCCACAAGACTTAAATGGAAACTTCTCTCTACCATCTTCCTCACAGAAGGAAACAGACTCATAGAACTCAATAATAAAATCCGAATAGGCTAGATCCTGATCCCCTATCTTGGATACATAGACATCTTCCCATCCGTTGAGCTTGATGTTCTTGGAAATAAAAGAATTAAGCTTATAAAAATTCATATGCACCAACCTTTGCCTATAAACAATCCACTTGGAGATAGGCTTTGAATAAGACATATCTTGAGAGGTGGCTTCTATAGACATTCATACTTGAAATCTTCTGAAGAAATCAGAACTGTCTTGACAAAAATCAGAACGACCTTAAGAAGAGATGCAGGGCTTCGAGACGCGAGAGTTTGAAAAACCGATGTGGGACGACCCTTGGGGGTCCCCATTATATAGGAATTGAAATGAAGGTTCAGATTCCGAGGTTGATTGAACAGTTGAGATATATTGAGATTTTATCTGACGGTTGAGATACAAACTGCAAGGAAAACTTGACTCCGATCTTTTGAGGTTTAAAAAAAAATCTGGATTGAAGAAAATCAGACATTGAATTTTTTTTAAAAGTAAGGAAACTACCAGCAACAAAAAATTAACTACAAAAACATGAGTAAGGAAATCATACCTTTCAGATTTGCTAGGAGTATTGTTCATAATAGGTGATTTTCTTCTTGATGAAAATTAAAAAAATATAACTACGATAAACTCTTTACGAAAAACATGAGTACGAAAAAGTTCATTACGAAATTTCCAGTACAAAAATTTCATTACAAATGTTCCAGTACAAAAATATAATTATGAATGTTCCAGTACGAAAATATCATTATGAAAGTTTTAGTATGAAAATTTCATTACGAAAGTTCTAGTACGAAAATCTTATTACGAAAGTTCTTGTACGAAAATCTCATTATGAAAGTTTCAGTATAAAAATTTCATTACGAAAGTTCAAGTACGAAAATATCATTACGAAAGTTTCAGTACAAAAATTTCATTACGAAAGTTCCAGTATGAAAATATGATTATGAAAGTTTCAATATGAAAATATCATTACGAAAGTTTCAGTACAAAAATCTCATTAAGAAAGTTTCAATAAGAAAATATCATTACGAAAGTTTCAGCACAAAAATTTCATTATGAAAGTTTCAGTATGAAAATTTCATTACGAAAGTTTCAGTACGAAAATTTCATTATGAATGTTTCAGTATGAAAATTTCATTACGAAAATTTCTGTTCTGGAAATTTTCAATCCGATGATTTCAGTTCCGGAAATTTTGAAAGATATGTTACAAAAAATTTTGTTTCAAAAGTTTTGAAAAAAAACTGACTATGAAAAATTTTGTTACACTACCAAGTAAATGTACCCCCTATGAAAAGGAGTTTATTACTGTAAGGAGAATTGTAAAACAAGGAGTTAATAAAGAAGGATTAACTCACGGTTATCATTCCTATGTTCTGTTTAATGTATTCAAATCTATCTGAGGGTAAAGATTTTGTGAAAATATCAGCAAGTTGTTCTTGCGTTCCGATAAACAGAAGAATGATATCTCCTTTAAGTGTGTGATACCTAAGAAAGTGATGCCTAATATCTATGTGCTTTGAATGAGAGTGATGTGCATGGTTTTTACAAAGGGCGATGGCACTTGTGTTATCACACAAAATTTGATTCTTAGTAAAACTCAATCCATAGTCTGTGAGTGTGTGTTGCATCCATAACACTTGATCACAACAACTTCCAGCTGCTACATATTCAGCTTCAGCAGTGGAGAGTGATACTAAGTGTTTCTTCTTGCATGACCAAGAAACTAATGAATCTCCTAATAAATGACAAGTTCCAGATGTACTTTTTATGTCCATTCTACAACCACCAAAGTCAGCATCCGAAAATCTTTTTAAAACAAAATCATTTCCAGAAGTATAAAAGAGTCCTAAATCCATGGTTCCCTTTAAGTAGCAAAACATTCATTTCACTGCCTCTAAATGAGATTCCTTAAGATTGGATTGATATCTAGCACATAAGCATACTGAAAACATTAAGTCTGGACGACTAGCCATCAAGTATAGTAAACTTCCTATCATACCTCTAAAAGATGTTTGATCCACTGGTTTCCCAGCTTCATCAATATCAAGTGTGTTTGAGATACCAATGGGAATACTATTACTTTTAGTGTTGTCATATCCATACTTTTTAAGAAGATCTTTAATATACTTATTTTGTGATATATAGGTTCCTTATGGTTTTTGAGAAATTTGAAAACCAAGGAAAAATGTTAACTCACCCATCATACTCATTTCAAACTCATATTTCATTAGATTTTCAAAAGAATCAGTTAATCATTGCTGAGTTGAACCAAATATAATTTTATCAACATAAATTTGAAAAATTAAAACATTTTTCTTATCCTTATTTATAAAAAGATTTGGATTTTCATTTCCCTTAACATAGTTATTTTGAAGAAAAAATCTTGTAAGTCTATCATACCAAGTTCGTGGGGCTTGTTTAAGGAAATACAAAGCTTTGGTAAGTCTAAAAACATGATCATGGTATTTTGGGTCTTCAAAGCCAGGAGGTTGTTCAACAAAAACTTCCTCTTGAACATAACCATTAAGAAAATCACATTTCACATCCATTTAAAAAAGTTTAAAATTGAAGAATGCTGCAAAGGAAAGTAAAATACGAATAGATTCAAGTCTAGCTACTGGAGCATAGGTTTCTTCATAGTCTATTCCCTCTTACTGATTATAGCCTTTAGCAACTAGTCTATCTTTATTTATTACAATGACTCCATTTTCATCACACTTGTCTCGGAAAAACCACTTTACTCTAATAACAGATGTTTCCTTTGGTCTTTCAACTAAGGTCCAGACTTTATTCCTTTCAAATTCATTTAGTTCATCTTGGATGGATTTAATCCAATCATCATCACCTAATGCTTCATCAGTGATTTTTGGTTCCAATTGGGAAAGAAATGGTAGATGTTCTACTTCATTTCTCACGGAACTTCTAGTCTTTATAGGTTGATTTACATCACCAATGATACTATCACTGGGATGATTCTTAAGAAACACCTAGATTGGGTTTTGTAAAACCTGTTCATCAACATAGGGTCGAAATTCTTCTGGGGTAAATGTTTTTAGAAGTATCTTCTTGGAAATTTTCCTTATTAGAAGGATCTTCTAAAAAAGGTTGATAATCAGTTTTTGAAAACACATCCGAAGATATAGGTTGGGATGGTTTAAAAACAAAAGGATCAGATTCATCAAATTTTATATGCACTGTTTCCTCAACAATACAAGTGTTTTTATTGAAAACACTATAAGCCTTAGAAGTTGTAGAGTAGCCTAAGAAAATTCCTTCATTAGATTTTGGTGCGAATTTGTGTAGATTATCTTTAGTATTCAAGATGAATACCTTTCAACCAAAAACCTTGAAGTAGGAAAGTCTTGGTTTTCTACCATTCCATAACTCGTAAAGAGTTTTATTAAGAAAAGGTCTAATAAAAACTCGATTTATAATATAACAAGCAGTACTTATAGATTAATCCTAGAAATTTCTTGCTATAGAATATTCACTCAACATGGTTGTAGTTATCTCTTAAAGAATTATATTTCTTCTCTCATCTACACTATATTGTTGAGTAGTTCTAGGTGCTAAGAAGTTGTGAGTAATACCTTTTCTACTACAAAAAGTTTCAAAATCGGAATTTTGAAATTCTCCTCCATGATCACTATGAATAGTTTTTAATGGAAGATTTTTCTCATTTTTAACTTGGGCTCTAAAACATTTGAAATAAGAAAAATAATCAGATTTCTTTGCTAGAAAATAGACCCATGTAAATCTAGGGTAATCATCAACTAGAACAAACACATAGTATTTGCCTCCAATGCTTCGAGTTTGTGTTGGACCAAAAAGATCTATGTGCACCAACTCTAATAAATCAGTTGTTGAGACTTAAACGATTGATTTAAAACTAGATTTATGTTTCTTTCCACATTGACATGGATTATGAGCTTTAGAAGAATCGAATCTATGCTCCAGTAGATCCTAAACTAGTTTCTTATTAGAGAGTTTAAATAAGTTCCCAAGGTTACATTGACCTAGTCTTCTATGCCATAACCAAGAATGATATTCCATTGCACTAAGGAAAGGTAATTCTTGGCTCCTATGGTCTTCTAAGTTCAAAGTGTAAACATTCTCTTGCCTATGGACAGAATGAGTAAACTCTTCCTTGGAATTATGTACTAATCACTTATAATTCCTAAAATTCACAAGGTATCCTTCATCACATAACTGACTTATACTGATGAGGTTATTCTTAAGAACCTTTACGAACAAAACATTTGAAATCAAAGTTTTACCAAGAAGAACAATATTACCCATACCAACAATTTCTCCCTGAGCATTGTCTCCGAAAGTTACTTTTTCTCCTTTCATCTTGACAATCTTTTAGAAATAGTTTTGGTTACCAGTCATGTTCCGGGAACTTCCACTATCCATGTACCATATATTTTTGTTGGTACTTCCTTTATCATCTTGAAAAGAATAAAAGAATTAGACTTTTGGAATCCAAACTTGTTTGGATCAGAGATTTTCAGATAATAAAATTTTGGGTATCCACATTTGTTTAGAAAAATTTTATTTATGAAACCCAAAACATTGAACTCTATTCAAAGAAAACTTTTTCTTCCAATACCCACCACTTTGACACTTGGTGCAAAAAGGGGATTTAGAAGGAAAAAAATAGTTGTTTTTGAAAACTGGTTTTTGGTGAGTAAAACCTACTCCAGTAGTGTTTCCTTTAGGTTTAATTTGAGAATACATATTATCAAAATTTACCTTCCTATAGGTAAATTTTGCAAGGAGCTTCTTTAGGGAAAAAATTTGGGATTTTAGTCTAATGACTAAATTCCTATCCTCAGGAATCATTTCCTTAGAGTTAGATTTTTCCTCATAGATTTTTATTTTTGAAATAGAATTCTTAAGATCTTTAGAAAGTTATTCCTTATCAGAATTTTCTTTCTCAACGTCTTTAGAATGTTTTTATAAAATCTCTTATTTATCTTTAAGATCTGAAGAAAGATATGAAATCTCTTTTGCAAGAACTTCTTCCCTAGTATTTTCCTTGTCTAATCTCTTAGAAATTTTACAGTAATTTTGCTTCAAGTAACTTGGAAAATCTAGATACTTCTTAATATGAAGGTTCTTCATTTTCTAAGGATGAATTATCTTCATTAGAAGTAATATTTTCGGAATAGTAATTATTATCAAGAAACAAATTGGTTAAATCCTTGGCAGAGAGTACCTTATCCATAAGACATGTATGTGGAAAATAAGTATTAGTAATGAATCCCATATTCTTCCGAGCTGATGAATCATATTCTAAGGATTCACTTTATGAAGAATCTCCACAGCTAGCACTCCAAGTAGTATTAGCTTTCAAACTTTTATTAGCTTTATATTTGTAGAACTTCTTCGTGTTCCTTTCAGAATGCCTTTATTTTCTTTCTTTCTTTTTGAGCATAAGGAAATCAGGTCGTATGTGTCCACTTCTCTTGCACTCATATCATGTGACCACTGAATATTTCTTATCTTTACTTTCCTTCTTCTTATACCTGGATTGTAAATTTCTTTGACCAACTATCTTGTTCATTCATCGAGCAAGATTTTCTAACTCATTTTGAGAGACTTCAATCTCACTAAATTCAGATTGGATAGTAACCTTCTTAGACTTGGATATGGTTACTCTCTCAGGAGTCTTAGCTTTCATGTGATTTGATGTTGTAGTAAAAGCAATAGTTCCATTCCAATTATTCTTTTTGATGTTGTCATCATCCCTATTCATTCTTGTTTCATGTTGGGGAAGAGTTCCAAATATCTCATCTAAGGAAATTTGAGTAACCTTCCTGTTCTCATTAATAGCTGTTCTCTTTGATTCCCACTCATTGGGTATAATATCAATAATCTTATCAAATATAGATTCATCATCCAGACCTTTCTCTCCCATAGATTTTAAGCTATTCACGATAGTCATAAATCTTTGTTGCACTTTGAAAATGGGTTCTCCAGAAAGAAAATTGAATCCATGATATTCATCTCTCAACATAGCTCTTCTAGTCTCAATCACTTTAGATGTACCAAAATGAGTAACATCAAGTTTCTTCCATATACAATTATCTGTTTCACATGAATAAATTTCTCTATATATGTTCCTAGTCATTAAACATAGTAGAGTATTGGGAACCTTATAGTTTAATTTATAATCATGCTTCTCTTGGTTTGTCAAAGCACTAACTTCCTTATCAGGAATTTTATAACCTCCAGTAACCATAACAAAGTCATCCACCCCAATATTGATAACGAAAGTATTCATTCGATCTCTCTAATACTCAGAGTCATTGCCATCAAAAATTGGTGGCATTGTAGGATTTAAGTTGTCGATGGAGCCAACATTTAAACCTTCCATCTTTAAGAATGTCTTTCCACACAAAAACTTGTTAATACAAAAAGTTCGGATTCAAGGAAAAATATTCTTAAGTAAGGAAAATATAGAACAAAGAAAAACTGAGCCAGAAAAAACTTATATGTGAGTATAATTATTTCAGAGACCCCCTATGATACCAATTGTAGGATCGAAATAACGATGTAGATGCTCAATATACAAGAGGGGGGGGGGGTGAATTGTACACTTTAAAAATTTCCTTAAGCAAGGAAAGATCTAAGTTTAAAAAAGTTAAACTAAGAAAATTCAAAACACCTCTAACAACAATTAAAGGATTGGTATATGTTATGAAGTTACAAACTTCTAGTTTTATGTACTTTCTTAAATCTGGAAAGTGTTTCCAAAAAAATTGGTTCCATAAATATGGATCCGGAAAGATGGATCCGAAAATATGATTCCGGAAAAATGAAACTTAACCAATGTTTACAATATGAGATTCTACCTTAAAGCATATAGAATCTAAATGAATCAAAGTACAAGTGTAAGGAAATATAATAAGGTTATACTTTCCTTACAATAAAAAATTGCATCGGAAAAAAAGTAGAAAAACTATAATTAACAAGATATAAGTCTTTTAACCTAAAGAGAAGGGTATCCAACAACCTTGGATAAAGGTCCCTTGATTTATACTTTCAAGAAAGTCTGTATTACCCACACTAGGGTACGCCCTAGATACAAAGATCAGAGTCTCTGTCTTGCTATCCCTACAAGCCCTCAACTTCAAGGTAGTTGGAACCTCTATCTTCCTCAACAAGGAATCCCTCGAACTTTAAGGTAGTCGATACCTCTATCTTCCTATCCCCGGAAGCCCTCGAGTGTAATCACTAACATTCGGAGTCGCACGAAGAAATTTGAACGAGCGGTTCAGTACGCACAAAGCATGAAAATATTCTCTCTCTAGAAATCACCTTAACAGCGTATGGTCCCTAGAGTGGTCAACTTTAGTATTGAGCTCTTTCAAATAAGCTCCTATTTATAGGCTCGGTTGGAGTGGTCATCTCCCTCCTCCAACGGTCATATTTTCCTTAAAATTAGGAGGGACCTGTACACGTTTCACTAAACCAACGGTTTGTTAGAAACTAAATGGACGACATCGTTTCATAACAAAACATGTGTAACTAAAAGCACGACATCATTTTGTAATGAATCATATGTAAGAACAAGCAAAACTAGAATTTGGAATGTAAGTAAATAATAGTTTGGAGTCTAACCAAAATGGAATTCAGAGTCTATAATAAAATGGATATTCAGATTCTATTTTATAGGAATTCAGAACCTCAATTCTGTAGAAATCCGGAGTCTGAATTTCAAAGGAAATTCAAAGTTTGGTTTCATCAGAGTCCAGAATATGAACTTACAAAGTTCGGAGTCGAACTAGTAAAAGTTCAGAGTCCAGAATTCGGAGTGGAACTATATGAGAGTTCATATCCAGAATTCGGAATAAAACTTCATTAGAGTTCGTATCCAGAATTTGGAATGAAACTTCATTAGAGATCATATCCAGAATTCGAAGTCGAACTATATGAGAGTTCGTATCCGGAATTTGGGATGGAACTTCATTAGAGTTCGTATCCAGAATTCGGAGTCGAACTATATGAGAGTTCATATCCGGAATTCGTAATGGAACTTCATTAGAGTTTGAATCCATATTTGAGATCCTGAAATAGAATGCTTCATATCTAAGTATTATACGAATCCGAGGTTTTGGGTATGAATCTGATTTTTATACTTAAAAAAAATATTGATATGTGTAAGGAAATCTATGTTAGGGTAAATTTCCTTAGGGAAGGAAATTATTCTTAGGGAAGTAAAATATTGATTTGATTAAGTATATGGTGTTTGTGATTTTCAAAACAAGAAGGAATGGAAAAGTCATAAGGAAAACCTTATTGACTCGACATTTAATATGCCTGATGTTTCTGGAAGATTATCTTGTATGAAGAATTTATGGGAAAAACTAAAGAGTTTAAATTTATTAACTAATATATTATATGGTTGAAAACATATCCATTTATTGGAAAAACATGGGTTTTGTTTGTTACTGTTCTTTATAAATCTATAACACAATAAAAAATGATCATGGGAATGAATTTCCTTGAATTTTTTTAGTTAATTCATGTAATTATGAAACACATACTCTTTGGGATGTCACATTAGTGGTGAAAAATATTTATCCTCTGGATGATCCAACATTGTTTATAATAGAATAATATAACTAAAAACCAAATACCATGATTAATATATATATATAAATGGTAAAATATAAAAAAAATGGAAAAAAATAAGAAGAACATCTCAATAGGTAATACACTTCACTACCTCCCCTATGTCTTAAAATAACTATTCATAGACCTCTACTTTCAATCTTAGGGTGAAATATCACATACACCAGACACACATAAGATCTATATTCCCAATAGAAAATGGGTCACTATCCTAAAGTTTCAATTTATAATTACACCAAGAATATATATTTTACCAAAACATATATGTTAATGTTGTCGAACATTAAATAACAATTCAATTTATAGAACTAAAATTTCCATCATATAAAGGTACATACATAACATTTGATTCATACGTGGGGAAATTTATTTATTAATACATCTTTATTCGAGTTATTGGAAAGACTCATTACTATAAATCAATAATATCAAATTTCATATCCATCACAGTCAAATTATTTAAATGAAACCCCAAAATCCAAATGAAAAAAAGTTTTCTTTGGAAGGAATGCATTTATCCCATACTTGTGCTAGTTTTTCTCTAAATATGACATAAATCCAATGTTTTGACTCTTTCCTAAACCATTATTTACTATAATCACAAACAATAAAAAATCACAAATAGACATGAAACTAGGTTTTATAAAAATGAACATATAAAACTTTGTTAAATCCATGACCTATATCACATAAACAAGAATTAAGCTGGTGTTTCACTGACCTAATTTGGGCTTCCTTGTACACAAAAGGATATAGAGAAATTGTTTGTGTATAAGAGGTTATATTAGAGAAAAAACATATCTATAACATAAAATATTGACAAATATATAAGAAGTAATAATTTTACTAACACTATATTAAAAAATATATATACAACCCAATAGATATAATATTCAGTTAACAATAAATCCCTAAAATATCAAAAAAGATATATAAAGTTAAAAAAATGTTTAGAATTGGTAGATATATATATAAAAGTCAAAATGTAACTAGAAAAATGAAACCTGAGCATGAGGATTTACTTCCCCATGCTCTGAAATTGAAATCCATCCTAATAAAGCATCTATCACACCACCAGCAAGCTAATCACTAATCACATGTCTCGTTCCCTTATGAAAATCATGATTTATAAAGTCTTAATTTCTCTTTGAGTGCTCATTCAAGGAGTGAGTATAAAATAAACCCCAATAATAATATCCCGAGATAATATCCATATAAATATGATTATATTAGAGGTGAAAGTAAATGAACCAAATAGAATTCTCTACCTATATCACTATATGATCGACCAACCATGGGTGAACACTGCAATGTTTTAATCAAGTGTGAGAGTGAGATAATGCACCAATGGTATAAAAACACCCTAAGGGATAATGATTCATCACCTCTCATCCCATAATAAATATAGCGACCTTCCCTAGTTATCCCAGAGCAAGATTCAGCTAATATATACATTAGAATGATTACTGGGAATCAATCCCCAAGTGAATTATTGGGTTAGTAGTCTTAGTAAACCAGATACATAAATGAGAATAGTATTTAAAATATATATAGAAATTACAATAAATTTTTCCTTCTAAAATAATAAAAATTGGGGATGATCTCTAATCCATCTTATATATTCTTTCATATATTTATTAATATGATTCTCGGATTCCAGGGGAAATACAAATAATAAGGGTGATCTCAAATGTTCAATAAGGTAAAAATATTGTGGGATAAATATTGAATCAATGTGAATATTCAATATGGAAAAGGTAAATAACTAGCCACACATGGCATGTAATTAATAAAAAAATGGAAGTACTAATGCAGTATGGAATGGTAATAAATGGAAACACATTCCATTTAAATAAATAGATAATGAAAAATAAATAAGGAATAGTATGAAACAAAAACAAATTCCTCCTAGATAAATAAAAATGAAATATATCAATTTATATGTCGATGAATAATATAATGGATAAATAATAACTAAATTTCCCAAAAAGGAAATGCTTATTTCTTGAACGTCATGTTTCCCTATAAAAAGATATCATTTCCATTGAAAGACAGTTTAACCATTCCAATTTGTGAAACTAATTCGTCTAGTGAGAGCACTGATGCATTGATAGGCTTTCAATAACATGGCCCCAACCCATAGGGCTTTCATTAAACAGTCCAAAACTCATGTATTTCATATCCAAAGAATTCCTCATATATAAAATAAATAAAATTCCATTTAAAATATCCATAGAGAATAAATTATACATATTAATCAATATTTCCCAAATAATCAACTAAATTTTAAAGTAGATACTATATGTAAAATGGTATACGGTTTTTGTAATAATAATATATATGATTAATGAAATAGAAAATTTAGAGGAAATTAAATGATTAATGATCATAAGAGATTGAATATTTCAAGGGTAAAAACAAATATATCAAGGATGTGAATGTGAATACAATCCTTGGATAAATAAATCATAAACCATATAGAGAGAGAATAAGGATGGTATCAGTAAAACATATCACAATGTATAATAAAATAAATTGTTGTTGTAATTGATGAAATAAAAGAATAACATTAAAAAATATTATTGAGAAAAATATCATTTAATTTTAAAAAACTATTTCAAAATATTTTTCATTTAGAAATTTAACTTTCAAATTTGAAATAGAGGATTCACTGAAATAACGGTGGTAGAATCTATACGTGTATTATACGATAAAAAATATATTCCTTTTTATACAAAAAAATTGTATAAAATGACTTGTAATGAAAGTGAAAATGAAGATTTCATTTAATCCACGGTAAAAGGAAAAAATGGTAATAATTTCATTACTAAATCACTTAAACACATTTTTTAAATCCTTTTTAATAAAACATAGTTTTTTTAATAAAAAAGGTTATTCGACTACATTGATATATAATGTTGGGTTTCTTGAAAAACAATTTGAGAAAACATATTAGTACTAACGAGTGGAAAATTAGTAGTATTATATGAAAAAGACCATGAATTATTAGATACGAGTTAAACAAATTATTGAAATTTTTTTTATGTCATTTCGTTGAATGGAAATTCTATTTAATGATCATAGGATTAGTCTTGAGAAAAATAACCATTAAACATTCCAAAGAGTCCCATTCCACTTTGAAACATATTTAAATAATAACCCAATAAAAGGATAATATTAAATTAATGCCTTATATACCATAATGATATGGGGTTTATGATATTATATGGGAATGTGGAAGTATGTACACGTTAAATAAAAATTTAGGTGAAAAACAATTAAGAATGACTCATGAAATGGAAACGAGACAACAATCCCTTACCTTGTGTTTCTATTTAGGTGATATCCATTAAAAATAATTTATAATAAACTTATTTTAATTTATTAACTTCTTTATAACTATTTTCATGTTTATAATTACTTTTATTTAACTTATTACCGTGTTCTGTTCAACTACATAAAAGATTAAGTTTATGTCTGTTGTTTTTGACCAAATTTGGTTTATGTGTTAGAACAACTATTGTTGGTAAACTATGGTCAATGTGGTCATTATATAAAATCCCAAAAATGAGAAAAATAACATAATTACCATATATTTATATAAATTAAACTTTTAAAATCAATCATTAAATATGTTTATGAAAATGATAATATGATACAATCATGGAGACGGTAGGTGGTACGTACCAATGAGTAACATTCCCATTTTTAAATTAGCATTGAAGAAAGAAGCTACATAACTCAAATATTTACATAATGTTAATTTTTTTAATAAATATCATATTATTTAGTCATATATACTTATATATAGAAAAATATGTTGTAAAAGGAATCACATCATATCGAGGAGGTGGTGGTACGCACATCAACGAATGACGTTATATCTTTTAAAGTGTGTGATGGGGTAATAATATATATATATATATATATATATATATATCCAGAAATGAAATTTTTTCAGGAATATAATAAATATTTATTTTTATCTCATTTTATTAATTATAACTATAATTTATAAATTTCATGTATTGTGTGAATGAATCACGTCGCTTTGAGGGGACAAAAGTCAACACTTCATCAAACAAAATTATCATATTTACTGAACTGGGAATGAATAAATTTATCATATAAATAAAAATTATTGAATGATAAAACACTATAAATAACATATATATCCTATATAAATAGAGATTTTTTCATAATGGCAACCATAAGATGCGGTAATGGATAATTGAACAATCATTGTTTTGTGAGGAAGTAAGTCATCGTTCACATAAATTGTATTTTTGTTTCCAATTTTAGGGAGGTGTGTGTATGTGTAGGTGAAAATAATAGCATAAAAAACCATATTATATTTATTATATATTGTTTGTTTCTCATTAATAGAGTTATTATATTTTATGGGTTGAAGATTTGAAATTAAACTAGAGAGATCTTTAGAAGACAATACCTTTTAATAAAATAACATCATCATGTTTAAACCAAATAGAATCCATGGAAGGTATTCTACCCAAAGGGAGGATTGTAGGAATAGGGGAGGGATTTTTTGAGTCCATTTTATAAGATCTTGTTTGAACATAATAGGTTTTAGATGTGTGAGAAATGGTTAGAGGTGGTGGACTTTTATAGGGAAGGAAAAGGACTCACACAATATACTTGAAAAGATGTTAGGTGTACAGATGTTAATACCAAAAAAAGCCCTACCAAACCACCAAAAATCATTAATTAGTTAATAATAGAAGAAATATTTCAAAAAAATGAGTTTTCTATTAGTGGATAGATCATTTCATCCCTTAAACATAGGGTTTTAGTCCATTTTGACTCCTAATTACACATTAATTACTCTATTTAATTTCAATCACATTAACTAATATTTTTTCTCATAAATTAAGATGATATTATTAGAAAAAACAAATATTATCTTGATTAACATTTATTATGATTTATTTTAAAAATTCAAATCAAATAATGGTAAAATTAGGAATAATGCTAATCTAGCAGACCGAAAGATTAAATGGTTTTAGTAGAAAAAAATCCTCAAACGATTGGTATGCTTTTATATTAAACTTAAAATTATAAATTTATTATAATAAAACTAAATTTTATGAATATATGTATTATTTATCTAATTTACATTTAAGAACAATTTATAGAAGGAATTTTGATTATTAATTATTTAAACGAAAAGGCAGTTTTACCCAAAACGCAGTATTTTTCAATATTCACTAAAAAATGATGTTTCACAAAAAAATCCCAAAATTTCACCGTAAGATATTTTGAAATTATGAAGTATAAAATAAAAATAATTTTATCAAATTATATTAATAAAAGTGTAAAAATTATTATTTTAAAAAGGTTCTCCATTAAAAGTAAATAAAAATGCCTTAATCGAAATATAGGATTTTATGTGAAATATTGTGTTTTATCTTATCTTATGTATACAAAAAATATTGGATGAATATAAAAAATAATTGATTTAATATGTATCATATTTAATAAATTAATATCACTCAATAATTGTAATTAAATTATTAGTAAAACATTTTGGGAGCTTAAAAATAGTTTTCTATAAATGTATCCTAATAATATTCGATAGGTTCTTATAGTCATTTATATTTTATTTGTAACAAATTATTTAGTTTTATAAACCATATATTTTCATAATTTAGTTAATAATATTTATATAAGATAGATTATATCTTATTATATTTAATAATAATGATTTAATTATATATTATTTCTATGTAAGACATGGTATTGCATATAGTGGAAACCATTAAAGAAGTTTGCTTTTTCATATAACAAAATCTATAGAGTAAGGTAGTTGTTGTGTATGATATACACTAAATCAGTGTCACATTTATTTTAATATAACATGGTGAATATTTCATCGAAATATACAGAATATAGTTTATATAGTGAATATATAAGAATGTATATGGAAATTATATTACACTAGGAACTTGATATCATGTGTCAAACATTCTATCAAACACAAGGTTCTTCTATAAGTTTTCAGGGATTCACATTTAATCTAACTTATTTAAATTTCATCATCAAAATTTAAAATCAATTATGGTAAAAAATTGTTTGATGCCTTTTATGTTTTAAATCCCACATCACGAGAAGGGTGAATATGTTATCCTCTATAAAAGAGGGAATTGAATGTAAAAAAGGTTACATATATTACCATGTAACTAGGTATATAAGTAGGATAACATCAGTGGAAAGTACAAATACATACCTAGAGGAGAAACATGAATATTTATAGGGAGTTAATAAGTTCATAAATCACAAACATGTGAATGAACAATGGAATGTTGAGGGCCTAAAATCCATAAATATTTGATGATTTAGAAGGCCATCGGTTCAATAGAAATTTAGGTATTGGGACAACATTTTATTTCAAAGAAATTTTGACAATGTTTTGAATTTCATTAGTATAATGAATTATTCTTAAATGATAAGTTTAAATCTCATATGAATAATCCTATATTTGGGTTGTACTTCAAGAAAACTATAATTAATCCCTTTTATCCTAAAAATTTATTCCCCAAAAAATGAATTTTTTATTCCTAAAACACTAAAATATACATTTAAAGGATCGCTATACCTATAAAAGGGTGAAATGTCGTACTATTTTTCTTTGACTATCTCCCAACATAAATATGGTTAATATATTAATTTCTAATCCCCAAAATTTATACTACTAGTTAATTAGTAATATTTATTCATTAAATTGTTTATCAAAAAACATTGAAAATTCATAATGACCTTAAATAGGTCATTGGTTTGTGTGAAACTCTTATTGTCCTTCAGTAATAGGTAAATGTACCGATGCCTTAATGAATAATATTGGTTGTCCCCCAGCTTAAAAGTAATCCTTTTATAAAACCCAATTAATATAACATATAAATATAATTATGATGCACATCCTTAGAAATCATTTAATATATAAATATCATTTTAAATATGGTTTTCATTAAAACATCAATAGATAAAAACCCCATCCATTTTACTTCCAGATAGGTCCTTCATTTTTCTATGTATTTTGAACAATAACATTAGTTTGAATAATTAATCAGGACAACATATTGTCAATATAAAAGTCCTTATGTTTAACCTAAGTTATATGTTATGTATCGAAATCATTCATAATAGATTGTAAATATTAATTACATTATCCTATGCATATGGCCCAAGATTGTCAAACTTGGTGTGTAGTAAGGCCTTCTTTCATGTACCAGGTTACTATGAGTAATGCCTGGAAAACCTTTTTGAGTTGTTACTCCTAGGTACATTTGTGCCAGAACCATGTCCACTTGTAATATCAAGAAAGTGATTTATTTATAAAAATACCCACATAATCTACGCCCGATAAAAATTATAGTGTTTTCATCTATACTAATACAAATTCTACCTGAGGGTAATGTTCTATAATCTAGGTTTTCCTAAATCTAGTTCCTAAGGTTTCTGATAAATATTTTCTAATACCAACTGTAGCAACCCATCCTCAGATAGCCAGAGATGGTGTCAGCTACTATATAAATTAGGATGATTATAGGGAATCAAGCCTCGAAGAACCAATTAGTATAGTAATATTGGTAAAATATATGTATAAATTTTTATTGTTTTACAAATAGATCTATTAGTTACAACTTATATTTTTCTTCAAAACAAATAAAAATTGAGGATAATCTATAATCCATCTAAAATATTCCATTATATATTTCATAGTATGATTCATGGATTCTTCGAGAAAGAACCGTAATAACGGTGAGATAAAATGATCATGAAGGAAAAAATATTGCGGAAGCAATAATGGATCAATGTGAATAGTCAATATGGCAAGGTAAATAACTGAACACAAAATCCATGTAATGAATAAAATGAATGAATGTACATAAGTTATACAGAATGTTAATAATAGGAAACACATTCAATTCAAATAATTTGATAAGGATATTTTAAGGTATGAATCTGAATAATATTCCATCCAGATAAATGAAAATAAAATGTATCCATATATTTATCGATGAAAAATCGAATGGATAAATAATAAAGAAATCTCAAAAATGTAAATTCTTATTTCTTCTATATTATTCTTTTGAGGAACATGATAGCTTTACCACAAAAATATATTTTAACCATTATAAATTTCACAAATAATTAGTCCCATGAGACAACTAATTAATCGAGGGGCTTACCGGTCCCTAACCCCTAGGGTTTTCCTTAAATAGTTCCCAACCTATGAATTTCAGGTCCAAATAATTCCTTATATATCAAATAAATAATGTAGGTTATCCAATATCTGTATTGAAAACAACGATACATATTTTTCAAAATTTAAAAAATAATCCAATAAATGACAAAGTAGACCTGATATTTAAAATTGTATATGGTTAAGGAAATTTTAATATCCATGATAAATGAAATGGATAAATTAGGTGAAATTAATTATTTAATGATCATATTATATTTAATATTTCACGGGTACTAATAAATAGATCCCAGAAGTGAATTTTAATAATATCCTTGTACAAATAAATAATAAACCATACATAGGAAGAATAATTATGGTATCAATAAAACATACACCAAAGTAGAGTAAAATAAAGGGTTGTTGTCTTTGATGAAATAAAAGAATAGCATTAAACAATATTATTGCAAAAACTATTATTTATTTTTAAAAAACCTTTTAAAAATATTTTTACTTTAAAATTATATCTTTCAAACTTGTAATGGAGACTTTAAATAAATGGTGGCATATGAACCCGTACATGTTGTATGAGGTAAAAATAATATTCTTTTTTTATGGAAAATTCTTATAAAATCTCTCATTAGGAAAGAGGAAAAAATATTCTTTTGAAACATTGGTAAAAAAATTATGGTCAAAATTTATTCAAATAATCATTTTGAATATTTTTTTAAAACCTTTTTAATAATTCTTGGTTTTTTTAATAAAATAGGTTCTCAGACTCTAGAGAGATATAATGTTAGGTTTTCTAAAAAACATTTTCTAAAAACAGATTAGAATCAATGAGTGTGAAAATGGTACTAAAATATAAAAATTTTCGGGAATAAATAGATAATATTTAAATGGATTATTTAAAATTAGTTATATAATTTCATTGACTGGAAATACAAATGAATGATCATTAGGATCAGTCTTGTGGAAAATAACCTTTGAACATTACAAATTTTCCCATAGCACATTGAACCATTTTTAAATAAATTACCTCATTGAAGGATAATATTACATTAAAATATAAAATTCCACGAAGATATGGGGGATGATTCTTATAACGACGCATACTTTACATACATTGTTAATACTTCAAAATTGAAGCATACTTATTACAACATATAACAAAACCACGAAAGGACCGTATAGGTATAGTGTCTTTAGAAACTGGGAAACATAAACAACTGGTTCATAAAGCATCAACTTTGCCTCCCACTTATTTCATCATATCTAGAGTCCCTTTTTGGTATATCCTACTTAATAACCTTCTTCCTGACCCGGGGAAAGAAAACGTACAAAAGGGTGAGCTCAAATGCTCAGTAAGGGTAAACAAAAGAAATATCAATCACATCGTATACACAAGCACATAACTTTTAGAAATCTTAACCTGCAAAAGAGATCATAATTTCATAACATGGGATAAATCATGGCAGTGAAATATAATCACAATAATAATAACTTAAAACATGAAACTTTGTGGCATACACACATAATCATAGAGAATCATTTCTTGTTAGTCAAGACTCATTGCCAAGACTATCTTAGTGGACAAAGTCCCTTTCTGAACCGAGTCACCCTCGTTACAGTCCTGTTTCACTGAACCGGTATAACCTACCGCTCCAGCCATGTCTATCTCATGAGATATAAAATCTTTACCCAATGCATTGGAGGGAGATATAGGTCCCACCCATATCATAATGATACCATTCTTATGTGTGCCACAAAATCATAAATCATACATCATTGCATAACCCATGTAATAAAAATGGGAATCTTAAACATCGTGACATCATCAAACAATTCATATAATTCCATCACAACATAATCAAATCAATTTAATAATAGGGATAAAAACAGAACCCTATATTATCTTAGATGGAAAATAATTTTGATAAAACACTTGAACTCCATTCTTGAGGAAAATATCCTTTCTACTTCAAAAACATTTTCCTTTTTTAACATGTTATACAATTTTAAACTAAAAGAAATTGTTTAAAAATAAACATGAAAACTTTTAAAGGAAGCTTCTTGGAATAATGTTTTAAAAATCCATTCTTGCCATATAAGTTAAAAAAACATTCTTCTCGTACTTTTGTCAGAAAAGTCAAAAAGTACCTCGTACGAAAAACATTAAAAGATTCCTTTCATATCTTTTACTAAAAACTCACCAAAGGGTAAAAATGGATTTAAAAAATTTTAGGTGGATGGAAATAATATTACATATTGAGGAAACATGGATGTGGATGATAAAATATACCCCAGTAAATACCAAAGTATAAACAATCTCGGATAAAAATGATATTGTGATATTTCCCTTACCTTAGGTTTGATATGCTTTGTACGTGTCCGAACCTCCTGTATAATGATTTAAATAATGTTATTGACTTATTCCAGAATCATACATATTTTTATGATATCATATATGGTCATATTCTTAGCTTCTTAGTAGTAATATTTCATTGCTACTTGATATTCGGGTGTTTATAACTTTTTGTTCTTATGCGTGTTTTGTCGAATAAATTCTTATTCTTTATGTTATAGATACCTCATTTCCAGAATGTTATTAGTGTAATATATATCATATTCATTCATTCAATTCATTTATATAAACATTATGAAATGAAGATCATGTAGAACGAGTCGCATCACATCGTGGAGACGGTATTCTGTACGTACGCACGAGTGATGATATCGTTCCTATGATCGTGGAATTGTATTGGAGTATATGTATACTATTTCAGAATCAATATAACTTTATAATAGTCATATATAGTCATTATTTACACCATTATACCCATCCAAGTAAGGTGGTGGTGGAAAATAGATTACACCACGGCGTGGAGACGATATTCCGTACGTACGCACGCGCGGTGATTTCTTTTTCCGTAGGATGGATAGATGGTGAAATAGGGTTGTTTCATACTTATAATAACATATCAGTATATGAGTGATACTTATGTTATTACTTCATAATGAAACAACTAAAGAAGAATAAGTGGAAGAAGAAATAAAGATGAATGAATCGGTAACGGACATTACCTCTTCTTTGAAGTGCTTCTTTGAGACCTTCTTTTAGGGCACTAAAATTGGACTTTGAAGAATACCAGGACCTCTAGGATGTCTCTAGAGAAGTGGAGAGGAGAAAGTGGCAGGGTTTGGCCGATCTTGAAGGCTCAATGTGGTGTGAGGAAGAGGGGGAGGAGGTGTCCTTTTATAAGGGAGGAGAGGGGCACCTTTGGAATAACTAAAACTATTATTTTATTATAAAGTCAAGTTCGGTTTTAAATAGCTCCAAATTGATTTATTTCGAGGATAAGGTGGGGATGAGTCGAAAGCCTTTCATCCAATAGAATTTAGACAAGTTTAGGTTCCTATTTTAACCTTATCATTTTGATTTAACATTAAGTTAAATAAGTTTACTTTTACCATGTCTTCTTGTGTTCTTATACTATAAGGTTAATAAACTTACTATAAGCAGAAAAACGAACCCCAAGTTGTTTATTATTAATATATATAACCTTATCTAAGTCATTTGGCCGAACCTTAGATTTTTAGTAATAAAATAACAATTACCAATATAATATTTGTTTTAAAAACTATTTTATGTCAATTTTGACACTATTTAGTAATTGATTTTTGTGAAAATCATAATAGAATTATTAGTTCGAACCAAGTTAATTTAATAAATAATAACATGTCATATTAACCTAGAAAATTAGTGGGATTCATAAAAAGTCTCAAATTACATTTATTTTGGTGTTTATAACATCAATTATGTCAATATTTCATTAATAAGATAATTACTGAATCATCATTGTGTCATAAATAAATTAAATTATTTAATGTCTAAAAATTAAAAATAAAATACCATTATGTAGGAAATATTTTTATCTTTCTAATGAATATTTATAGTCGAATTTATCTTATGTATAACCCCATATTAAAAATTATTTACTTATTAAACTATGATTTTAACTATTTTAACCCTTCTTTAAATAAATTAATAATAAATGTCCTAATCTAATCCAAGTGGGCATAAATGGTCATATTTTATTCCTAAGTTTGTTTTTGGTCGAATTACACTTATCCAATAGAATTAGGACATGTGTTAGGGTAATAATAATATCATATTTACCCTTAATTACCCTATTTACTTTTTACCGTGGTAAAAAAAAGTAAAAAGTTACTATTCACCAAAAAATTATTTTCATCTCATTGAACCACATTTTACTTACTGACATCAACCTTGTCTCTCAGATTTTTGAAATTCCACTCACAGAAGTGGTAAAATTAAGTTTTATGAAAAATTCAGTTTTTTAACTACCACTTAGTGGTTTCACTATTCATCAAAAATTGAAAGTTTTCAGAAAAATACCAAAATTTCACCCTAGGCTAATTTCGATATTCCGAATCAAAAAATGAAGTCCATTTTGAAAAATAAAATTAATAAAATTTCAAAAAGTGGTTATTACTATTCATAACTGCTAGTTTTAATAATATTTTAATAGCATATCGTTATTTAGTGAAACTCGGTATTGCGTACGACGCAAGCTATCGAGGAATGTCATGATTTCGTGTAAAGAAAGCAAAGTAAGTGTTGTGTAGAAAAAGATTCCTTTGATGATTTATATAACATAAAAGTCTCGGGTGTTACAATTCTAATATATTTTCATGTGTTAGTATGTAAACTATATATAAGAAATTAGGTTCACAACAATTATGTATGACTCTTGAAATGAAAATGATACAAGAATCTCTTACCTTGTAATTTATTTCACTTCAACATCCATTAACCTCTAGTATAATAAAATAATTTCAATTTTATACTTTATTAAGAACCATTTCCAAGTTTATAAATATTTTTATTTAACGTATTACCATTTTTGTAAAACTACATAAAAAATTATGTTTATGGAATTTTTTTTACCAAATTTGTTTTGTGTCAAAAAAACTATTGTTTGTGAACAATGGTCAATGGGGCCCATATATAACTTCTATATAATGATAATCATGACATAATTATCCTATTTATACATCAAATATAAATTTAAAATCAATCATTAAATATATTTTTTTGAAGATGATAATATTTTACAATCACAGAGAGAGTTGGTCGTACGTACGCAGGACTACCATTCCAATTTTTTAATGATCATTGAAAA
Organism: Viscum album; assembly: GCA_963277665.1. Classification (NCBI taxonomy): domain Eukaryota; kingdom Viridiplantae; phylum Streptophyta; class Magnoliopsida; order Santalales; family Viscaceae; genus Viscum; species Viscum album. Next base: position 798,131,459 of record OY728151.1, read on the forward strand.
AAAAGTAAAATAACTAAAATCATTTCTAAAATGATCTGTATTTAATAAATATAATATTATTTATTTATATATACATACATATATATATATATATATATGGTGTAAAAGTAATCACAACATGTTGAGGATGTGGTAGTCCATACGTCCATGAACGACGTTATCACATTTAAAGCGTGTGATGGGGTAATAATGAAAATGATATATTTATATATATATTTCTAGGAAGGTAATTATGTAATTAATATCATATATAAGTTTTTATGTATCATATATATAATTATAAACATCATTTTTTATGTTCCATGTATCGTGTGAACAAATCACATCTCTTTGAGGGAGCGGTAGTCCACACTTTCACAAATGATATTATCGTATTTACACAAATTGGAAAGCATAATGTATGTTAAAAATAAAAATTAAAAAATGTTAAGACATTATAAATAACATATATATCATATATAAATACATTTTCCCTTATAATGTCCAATATAAAAAGTGGTCATAGATAATTGAACAGTCATCGTTTCGTGAGGCAACAATCCGTCGTTCACAGAAACAAAATCATCATTTCCCATTAGATGGATGTGTGAGTATGTTCATGAAAAAAATATTGAAATTAAAACATACCAGTATATTGAGGATACTGGTGTTGTTACACCAGAATATAATAATGAGATTTATGGGTTTGTTAATGGAAATGAAATAAGATAGATTGAGAGAATAAATTATCTTTTTATTGAGTAACATCTTTTGGTTTAAACCAAAATGAATCCATCAAAGGTATTATGTCCAATGGCAGGATTCTACGTAGAGTATATTGATTTTCTGGTGTCTATTTGTGTAGATCATGGATGATCTTAATAAGTTTAAGAGGAGTGAAAAATGGGTAGAGGTGGTGGCCTTTTATATGGATGTAAAAGGACTCACAGGGTATTCTTGAACCGAAATTAGGGGTTCACAAGATTTTACATAAAAAGTACTACTAAACCACCCAGACTATTTAATTTAAGTTCCCTAGAGGAAATATGTCCATAAAATAACTTTTGGACATGTTTCTAGGTCATTTGGGCCCTTAAACTGAGTGTTTATGTCCATTTTAATCCCAATTACACCTTATTAACTATAATTAGTATTAATAAATTTCACTAATAATTATTGTCATAAAATAAGATGATACTATTAGGCCAGATATATTATATTTATTACAATGGTTTTTTTAATATTTTCAAAATTCAAATCTCAAATGCAGTAAAATTAGGATTAATGCTATACTCCTAGATAGACAGACTAAAAGGTTTTAGTAGAAAAATGTTCAAAATATTGTTCTGTTTTTATATTAATTTTAAAATGGTAAATATATTATAATACACTCAATTTTCTTAATATATCTATAATTAATCTAATGTTACTTTAAAAATTATTCATTATGTAATATAACATTAAAAAATAATTTAAACAAAAATGTAGTTTTCAAGCAAAATGCAGTATTTTTCACCATCCACTAAAAAATGAATTCTCATTGATAAATCAAAACAATTTAACCTAAGATAATTTTGACAATATGAATTAAAAAATTATGTTTATTTTATCATATTAAATTCATAAAAGTGAAAATATTTACATTAAGAAATGGTTCTCCATTAAAAAGTAGTAAACATGACTTAATTAAAATATATGTTTTTATAATAAATATTCGGTTTTATCTTATCTTATACATACCAAATATATTGTATGAATATCAAAAATAATTCATTGAATATGAAATATCTTTATTTCATTAACATCACTCACTAATTTTAAATAATTAAATGGAAAAACTACTTTGTGACCATAAAAATTTCTTTATACAAAAATATCCTTTTAATATTTAATTGGTTATTATATTCTTGTATATTTTATTTGTAACCAATCATTTGGTTGTTTAAATCATTTATTTTAATGATTTATTTAATTTTATTCATAATGGCTGGTTTATATCTTATTATATTAAATAATTTTTTTTAATTATAGTTTATTCTTGGTAACACTAAATATTCTGTATAGCATAAGCCATCAAAGAAGGTGTATTCTATATGTAACAAAAGCTATTGAAGAAGGTAATTATTGTGTATGGTGTAATATATCTTAGTGTAACATGCATTACATGCTAACTTTGTGTTTCATGCAATTAAAAATATAGAATCTATTTGATATAGTAATTATATTATATGTTATACGAATATTATATTACCGAACATGATTGTTGTCGCATTTCATACACACTATTAAACACAAAGTTGTTATTTTTTTTTCATGTCCTCTAAATAAATATAATTTTATCAGCCTACCCATGACCACCTAGTCAATGATACATCCCCAAACCATGTTTTCAAACACCGTTGATTCCCTCATCATCAACCCTACATAACCCATATCATTTTTCCTAAACCATACATTACACGATGAGAATCCCAACCCCAAATAGTGAATACAATAATCCCTTAGTTCACAAGTACCCCAATTTCATATACCACTCTAAATATGATTGACATCACCATTTCCTTAATCCACTAAAATAAGTATGATACAAGAAAACATATAGTGGTAAATACCACCTACTGGGGTAATCTAATATGTACATGGACCAAATAAATTTGGTCTCATGGTTATAATAATTTACAATGTCATAAAAAATCTAAATGAAACTCAATCTCCATATATTATGTGAAATAAATATCACAACCACAAATTATAGTATGAAAGAACTCCCTATAGTAACATTGGTCACACCCATAAAATTTCCATGGAACTACAAAAAACATTCCATCATAAGATACACTTCTTTCAAACACAATATTTATTTTTTTGATTCCCTAAAACAAACCAACCAATAAAGAATTAAATCGATTCACATACTATTACATTATTTGATACCTGATACTACCCCTAGGATTCACACATAAATAATGATAACTGAATGTGGTTTCATTCATTGTCATTCATATGAACCTACCAGAACTTTTAAACCAAAAAACTCATAAGCAATCATGAAATAATAGAAAAATCTAGTAAAAAACATTCTTGTAAGGGAATGGTCATATACACTAAATACCATCCGAATTTTTTTTTTATTTGAATAAATTGGGAAACCATTTAATGATTCCAAAATTGACATTTTTTTGAAACTCATAGTAATATTGACTCAACTACCAACCATCAAATTTTCATTTCAAACATTACCCATCATGACTCCCTATGATAGAGAGGCTTAAAAATAAAGAATAAGAAATTATAATCCTACATTGGATGAGATGAAAATAATAGGATAGGGAATTGGGGTGAGCTCCATTGTTTACTAGAAAAAATGAGGCTAATTCATCACTTAGATAATTAATTTAAAAAATTATTTAATACATAGGGTATAAAAATTGACCATTTAATTATGAACTTATTGATCAATGTGTAACTGCTCCCTCATAAATATCATCCTAGATAAAACGAACCCAATTATTTTATGATCCACGACTAGCCCAAAAAATTAATCATATAGCTCAACAGGGTACACAGAGAAATTCGTATGAAACCACTCAACATGTAGTAATTGTTATTAGTATAGGATGAAACTTGATCTGTACAATAATTTTCCACCCAAGAACCAACAATAACCTCAAACACTACCTCACAAGATATCATTGATCATTTCATACATTCATACATTACTGAAAAAACATGAATAGTATAAATATAGAATTAAAAAATCAAACATAAAAACCAATTCCATTACAAAAAATAATAAGAAAAATTATAAGAGGATGGCAAAAAACTGTAAAAGTTAAGAATTAATTTTCCATTCCATTATTTAAAATGATACCTAATAGAGATAAAGATTTGATAGAATAATAAAAAATATATATAACTCATAATTATAATATATATATATATATATTATAATTAATACCATAAAAGTATTTTTAAGAAAAATATACTAAGAAAAGTGGATTAAATGAAATGATAACTAGAAATGGAGGTATAGATATAGTGAAAATAAATTAACATTACCAACTTAATAAAACATATTTTTTAAAATAAATTGGGAGAAAAATATATTACATAAATAAATAATTTAAATAAAATATTTACAAACATTAATGATATTTTGAAAGATAATTTTATGTAAATAATACAATAAAAAAATATACTGGCAGAGAAAATATTAAGAAAAAATATATGGATCTAGCATACAAAATTTATTCACAAATATCCAATAAAAATATAAATAATTTTTTTATACAAATCGATAAAAATGAGGTTAAATTTAAAAAATACCATAAACGATATTATATTTACATGAAATTGATGATGGCTAGAAAAAAGAGGAATCTTGGATCAATGAAATTATATTGAGTAAAAACCCCTTTATAATATCATAATAATTCAGAAAAAAATAAGACGATATATATATAGAAAAAAATTAAATTAAATTTGTATAATGAAAATAAAAATTAAATATCACATAATAAAAAATAAGATAATGAAATAAGATAAAATCAAAATCAATAATGAGATGATTGATGAGGATTTCCCATCCTATAATAACCAATTCTATTTAATAGACAACCATATCACTATATAAGAAGGTTTAATTTTTTAATTACTCATTTTAAAATTCTATTCATATTTAATTATTTTATTTGAAATCAATTTTATTCAATTTTAATTATTTAATAGAAATTTGATTCCCATCCAAGTCATCAAAATATGTTAGTTCAAAGTGTTCCATGATTTCTTTGGTATTTTTTTCACAAGCATTATTAATTTTCTAGGAGTTATTTATCTAGAGAGTAATAAAAGAAATTAGATTATAATAATCACATGATTTATGATATTATATGACAATTTAATTAAAGGAAGGGTTTCATTTCTTTTGATTTATAGTCCATTGGTCATTTGTTTGGGATGATTATTTATATCCTGATCATTAGTTTTAAAAATTATTTTCATTTTATTTTTAACAATATCTAAAAATAAATTTAAAATAAATTTAAAATTATTTATTTATTTAATAATTAATTAATTATAAATGAATTTGTATGAATCTATACTATAACACTGTGCATTTATGTGGTTTCACCAACCAAGAAAAGAATCTTATAAAATAATTAATGAATATAAAGGAATAATTATTATATAAATATATAAATATTTAAATAATATGAATAAAATGTTATTTTAGAATAGGTAATATTTTAATTTAAGATGTTAAATAATCATTATAAAAAATATATTTTAGTTACAATATTCATTGTATTGATCATTTTGACACATATATAGAACAAAAAAACATGACATGTATAGAAAATAATTATGATATGGAATATGGTAATATTTTATTGTAAATTTCCAAATTTAGGATTTTTTAAATGGTTTGTTTGAGGGGTTCTTTTGTAGGTGAAAATGAATGCTAGTATTGAATGTAATCATTACATAATGGTAATTAATAAAATTCTGTATAGATTGTGGAATATTAATGGAAAATTGGTAATCATTCTATTTGATTCTCAATTAGAATGATATATATTAATTTTTTTATAAATTTATTCACCACTAATACTATATACCAAATCTTATTATATTTACTATTCACCAGCATATTTCAACATTATTTAGAGTAATTTACTTTCACCCAAAAATTATAATTAAACTATCACCTAATTTTTTATGCTCTGATCTAAAATATATAATCCATTTAAAATAAATAAAACACTAAATATAGTCTATTTAATTTAATAAAATAAACTAGAAATGAATAATAATAGTTGTGTTTTCAACTAATTAACATTTCATCATTGTAAGGACATTATTTCATTTTTATAAACATCATTTTTTATTTATTTCTTACTCATTATTTATTTATATATATATAATGAAATTATTATATAATACTTATATTTTAATTGTAAAAAGTTTATCACAAAATTAAAATCGTAAATTAATATAAAATAATAATTCAAAAAATAATAAATAGAATAATTAATAAATTAGGCTTTTATTTTTTTAATAATTAATCATATATAATACCCTAAAATTTAGTTTCTAAAAAACATAAAAATATTTCATTTTTTATATTGGTGATGTATGAATTTATGGGACCAGTAGGTAGATATTTATCTGTCAAAGATCACAATGAAATTTTCCCACATATAACTCCATTATAATATTATTTATTGATATTTATCAATGGCATGATCAAGGAAAACCAAAATCATTCAAACTCCCTCTCAATCTAATGATATTTCTACTTATATGGTGTGTTTATCCTACATGATTCTATTACTTATTCTTTATATATAAATTCAAAATCATGGTTTACCATTTTTATAATCACTGTATGTACATCATACTGTGACGCCCAATAAAAAATATATTATCTTCTTAATGATAATATTATAAATACTACAACTTTTGGTTACATTATTGGGCATCCAATGATCAATGATTACCACTCATGAAATCAATTTCTTTTTCAATCAATCACATAAGGTGAACCTTATCACATAAATTAATTTAACCAATTTATTGAATTAACATGTTCTCAACTAATGAAATATTTACTGTAATTACTACATACCCTAATAGATAAATATATTATACATATATAAATATTTCGATGAATTACCTCCCAAATTTCAATCATTTTTCTTTTAATTAATAGCTATTTCCCTTCTACTCTATTATATATATTATACCCCCTAGAATGATGTGGTGTGGCACACACCAATACATCATTATCTAATAACATGATTGTATTTCAATGTAAGAGTACCCCCATGTACTTCATAAATATATAAATATTATAAATATTATTCTATTGTAGATGGTGCACATCCTATTTATCTTGGTTTAATCATGGATTATACTCTATACAGGTTATACCCTAGAATAGTTTCTATTAACTCTAACCACTTTTATATTGTATTATTTTTATTTTTACATATATAAATTATATATAATTACTATGTATAATTAAATAAAATAATAATCATGAATTAATCTCACAACTAATTAGTATATTTATATTCTATACAAATCAATATGTCAAAAAATACAATATTTTTTATTTAATGGTAAATTAATCATCATGTTATATCTTTATTATTGTTGTATTTTTTCTATATAAGTATATTTAATTGTAACATTAATCCTTCTTAATCAACATCTATACTAAATATATCATTTAATTGAATAAAATAGAATTAATTTTTCATAAATAAATTATTCCATAACTATGAGTTTATAAACCATATTTTGAGAATATCATTTCATAAAACATGTATTCTATTTAAATAAAACAAAATATACATTAAACCCTAATCTAAAAAATTATATGAACTTTTAATGTATTTATTTATTATGAAGTCCACTATTTTTTATTGATTCAAAATAAAAAAACCCCATTTAATTAATTTGTGAGATACAAAAAAATATAATTATTAGGATTCTCAAAAGAGTTAGGTTGTATCATGTAAACGAGCTTATTAATGTTTACATTTTTTGGATTATTTTCAAATAAATTTATGAAATATCATAATTAAATAATATTATAATCAAATAAATTATTATACCATTGTTAATCAACATTTTTAGTAAAAGGTGTCACTGATGTCTATATCATATTTTTTATATAATATTAATATATTTAACATGGTTCTTAATAAATTTGTGTACACAGAATTTTAAAATTTCAAAACATATGGTAATACTAGTGGGGTTTTCCCTTGGGTAATATAAAACAATATCCAATCATGGATTTCTTATATGGGTTCCATTATAGAATAAATATAACATTAACAATAATTGATTTTTTAGTCACAAATATGAACATTTATTCCTATTATTGACTAAGAATTCATGGTCATTTTAGAAAATAAACCATTTTTTCATTTGTTTATGATTCAAAATAATAAATCATTATTATTTGTGAATACTTTTATTTAGTTCTACTATTAAATGTTATTCGGGAACCACATGAGAATAATAAATATAGGAATTTTTTATACATTAAATTTAATAATTTATAATATGATAAATGTTTTTTTAAATTGAAATTTAATATTTTGAAAATATAATATTATCCCATTAATTATTTTTTAAATAGAAGAATTTATTTTATATTCAATTTTTTTCAAGGGGTAAATCAGTACAATCAATTTTCCTAATTTTTTTGAATTTTACAAATGTGTAATGTCATAATTAAGACTCATAACCAAAAATAATTATGTCATTAAAATTATGATATTTTTCATCTCTTACATTATATGTTGTATAATATGTATACATAATGGTTAAATAATTTAGTAAAATAAATTATTAATCTAGATTATTTTATAAAATAAAAGTGGTATGCATGTGCGAATCATTATCAATTTAAGAATGTCAAATATTATTCACTACTTCAATTAGAGTCACTATAGAATAATATAGTAATATAAAAATTTATTTTATATATAATATCATAATATCTTATAAGAGATGAGGTTTTTTATAGGATCATTAAACATTGGCCTATGGTCATTTTTGGGGATTTCACTTAATAAACTTGTGTAGGCATGGATGTTTTTGGTTGTAAGATGATTTTATAATAAGCTATTCAATTTTTTTATAGATGACTGGAAAACTATAGATTATTGATTTACCTAGTTTAGTACCATACATTATTTAATGTATAATTTTTGTGAATATGAAATCTAATTTATTAAAAAGTATTTTTCCCATAGAACATAGCGAAAAAAGAATAACCATGTGTACAAACATGTATTTTTTCTACAATAAAGAGTGGATATTGCGTGATTTATTACATGGTTTTTTTATTATTAGTTCTTAAAAAGTATAATTTTGCATTTTTATTGAACATAAATTACATAAAATATTTCAATAATTCTCATACCTATATAAGAGTGAATTTTTATTTCATGAAAATTATTTTCATAAAAAATATACTAAACCAGTTACTGTGGGGGTAAATAAAGCATGGATAAATTTTTCAATATTTTAATAAAACCCTTTTAATAATTTAATTTAATGATCCAATATTGTTTATTCATATCCATATCATTGTATGTATAAAAGTAAAAAATAATTGAAAGAAAAAAAATAATTACTATTTCCCCCTTCTATGTGTTACTAGGACCTTTTTTAATGTCATCGAAGTCAGAGATATTCTAAAAAAATCCAAAACACATTAAATGTGTTTATTGGAAGGTAGTATCCTAGTGCAACTTAAAATTCATTAATGTTATTATAGTTATCCTAAAATAATATACCCCAATTTCTAAGATAAATAAAAATATTTATGTCTTCTTCATCAAATTATAATGGGATGATTTTTAGGGTCATTGAAGGTTTATTTTATTCTATTTTAGAATATATCTAGAGTTTAGTAATATTTGGATTGTATAATAGGATAAAAAATGATTTTTCAATTAGTGGATAGTTTTATACATGGAATGGATCACCAAGTATAATGAAAATATTTTAATGGTTTAAGGTAGTGTATGTTTCACAACTAGGTTCATGTTTTTAAAACCATTTGACCTAACCATGTAGTTTATGCTTTTTTCTTGAAATTTTTTTTGGATCATTTCGTTTATTATTTTCTCCCCTTTTTATTATGGATGAGCTATGTAGGTTCCATTTATTTCAAATTCATTATTAATTTATTAAGGATTTTGGTTAATATTTTTTTGGTGTGGATATTTGATATTAGTTCACCGTTCATTACCATTTTCACTTCGTGTAGCTTCACCTTCGATTCAATGTCTCTTAACTCAGCGTTAGATTGCGTGTTTATCCAATGTATGTGGAAACCATTATTATTGAGAGGGATTTTGTTCATGGATTAAATAGTGAGATTATATAATTTTAAATCATTCAATATGATCGTTTATCATCATTGTTGTGTCACATAATGATTGTTACGTCATTTTTATGGAATTTAGGTCATTTTCGGGGAAATTAATTTAATTAAAAAAAATTCACCTACAATTTTCTTATATGTAGTTTATTGTGGTTGAGATGTATATTAATTATTTTGTTATATTTATATAAGGTAGTAGGATAATACTAATTATAATTTTATAAAAACAATACTTATTTTGGAAAATTATTTTCAGTAATTTTTTATTAATAAATTTAATTGATCTGAAATTATTATTAATTATTATGATATTTAAACTGAATTTTTATTATTTTTATTGTCTTGAAAATTTTACTTGATATTTTTTTATAGTAATAGTGTTTCTTGAATCAAAATAAATAGCATGGTGAAATTATATTTTTTCTTGGGTTTTTACAACTATAGGGTTTTATGTGGGGGAAATTTCTGGAGTTTGAATGTATAATTTAATGGAATGTCATCTATAACTTCAAAAAATAATTTTTTGATCAATAATAAAAATTATAATATTTTTTAAGGTTTATTATAGAGTAATAAAAATCCAAATTTAGTGGAAGGCGTCATCAGTTGAGACATGGAATTTTTATTATATTATAACATTAGGTGAAGAATTTGGTCATTAGGGGTAGTATATTCCACTTGTTAGTATGGTAAACTAGGCGTAAAAGTATAATTTTATTAGTAGTGGGTTAATTTTATATTCCATTATATATTTTTAAAAAAATATTTGCACCGATGATTTTTTTAAAAAAATGGGTTTATACTTTCTAAAAAAACATCATTAAATTTTTTTAATCAATTTTATTGGGATTTTTTTCTTTTTGGTTTTTACTAAGGTATTATAAATTACTCAAAACATATTCTATTCAGTACATATAATGATAAGTTTGGGGATTTATTACAGAAATATTATCCAATTTTCATAATAATAACCAATATGTGAATCATGGTGAATATTCATGTGTTCTTTTGGTATGATTTGTTTGTATAATACATCATTAAATTTTATATTAAATGGGGACAAATTTTTGGTTAGTGAATAAAAGAATAAAATATTATTTTTGATTAACATTAATTAAATAATGTTTTTTATTTATATTTTCATGAAATATCTAGATTTGTGTGTGTATGTATGTATTAATAGTGGACTGAACATCCCAAACTACAACATTGTTGTATTTTGGGTGATGGTGGTGTTTATGAGTTGTTGAGAGGATTAGTTTTGGATGTAATAGAGGAGATTAAACTATGAAGAGATTTAACAGTGTGGTGAAGATATTTTTGCAGTGGATCCTAATAGAGGCATATAAATCAGTGTTTGTGTCTTTTTTGATTTCATACTATGTATGGAATGGATTCCACCTATGGATTAGAGGTACAAAGGATCATGTTTTTATTACACATTTTTTAAGGGTAGCTATGGAATCACTATGTGTTTGTGGTGTAGTATTATTGGGTTGGACCTCTTGCAATGTAGTGGATTTTGTGAAGTGTGGTGGATACTATGGTTCATATTTGAAGTCCCTATTATTTTTTTTAAAGTAGATACCGTATGGATTGGTGTTTGTGGTGTAGTTTTCTTAGGGTGGTACTCTTGTGGATTAGTATATTTGGTTTTTCATGGAGGTTCAAGAAGTCTATTTATGAAGACCCTATTTTTTATAGTAGCTATTGTGTAGTACTATAATGACATTGTAGCTTTGTCTATAGGTATATAGGATTTTGAAATTATTCTTACTACAAAAATTGATTGTATGTTGGTCATGGGTGATTGGATATAGGTTCCTACTCTAACCCATCATATCATTAAAATTATCTCTTGTGTACATTTTCCCCCTTAAATCAAAATATTAATTTACATATTTCTCTTGATTCTTTTCCAATTCCTAGGTAATTTTATTATTAAATTAATTTTTACTATATGATAAATTAATATTAGTATCCATATATTGGGAATTAGTATTTATTAGTTGATTCCCCTTTTCTCATTCTCAATTTACCCCTCACCTTCCTTCTATATAATGTTTTTATTGGGGATAAAAAATATGGGATGATGTGTTAGATGTATATTGATAGAGGGTTTCGTGTTATGGGTTTTTGGTCCATCCATGGATATAACATGGTTAGTATAATTTTTACTAATCATTTTATCCATGCACATCGATTCTAAAAGTCTTTGATCAGGGTAGGGTATCCTCTTTATCTTCATTATTAACTATATCTGTGGGGAGTACATGAATTTTACATTCAATGAGGGGATAATATGGGCCATATTAATATATATAAATATTTTTTAACTAAAATTGAGTAGAATTTAGAGTAATTTTATTTTTTACTATTTTCATAAAATATATTTTCATGTTACTTTACTTCGGTTATTACTGAGGATAAGAATTGTTGGGAGACTTATTTATGATGAGATTACTATGAATTATGACACCCTTGTGGAGAATTTTTTATTGATATCACCATGAATGAAAAGGTCAAATGCCTTAGATATGTTTAGTGAACTAGTTTCCCATTAAAATATTGAATTGTTTTATAATAACCTATATCAATAATATGTGATGTTATAAAAGGAAATGAATTGAAATTGTGACATATAATGATGTTGAATATTTTATTTTATGTTTTAATAGGCCTGATACTTTTTCATGTGTGATGTGTGGGGATCTATAAAGTATTTTAGTGGTGAAGGTGGGGACCATGTTTGTGACATAAGTTAGTGGTAGTGTGGCTATATTTCTTTTTCATGTGATGTGCTGAGGTTTGATGGGAATGTAATGATTTATGAGGTTTTTTCAAGTGGTTTTTATAGTGAAATGGTGGATTTTTGTTGATTAATTTACATATGACACTACTAATCACTAATTTATGTAGGGTATATGATTTTTGGGTTTTGGGTGGGTTAGTGGGCCTGCCATCCATGATGCAAATTTGGAATACTAAAAACGAGAATATAACATCATGGATTTAACAAATAATGGTTTGAAGTTGATATATGGTAAGTTGATTAAATTAATTCAATGAAAATTGAATGGGATTAGTTAATGTTAAATAGAATGGATATTTATATGGGATTTTGTGGGAAATCAATAATTCAGTAAATAGTTGAACTTGTAATAAGAATGTGGGATTTCATGGAATTTATAGAATTGATGTGTGTTGTGACAAATTAATAGTGGTATCTAAAGGAGTATGATTTTGTGAGATGTTTAGGTGATTTTATTGACCTATTATTGATCTTACTATTAACCAATATTTTTTTATTGTGTATTATTTATTTTATAATTTATTTTTTTCATTTATATAATTCACCACCAAAAATAGAAAACCTTACCAAATCCTAAATGTTTGGGGTTCCAGGTTCTTTTCTAAACATATTGGCTATTATTGAAATAAATATATTTAATACTAGGCTTCCTTCATCTTCTATATGAATTAGTGAAACTGATGGGTTGGATTAGGATTTCACCCAGTGATGATGGGTTGGTGTAAGTGATTTCTTAGCTTTGATGAGGTTGGGATGTACGATGGGGTTATTTCCAGGTAAGGTAAGTGCATGAGGTTGACATCCTTCAAGTTAATTTCTACCAACTTCTCTTGATATTGGACATGATGATGTGATTAGGTTGTGATGTGTGTAAAATGAATTATATAAAATCAAGATACAAGACCTTATGAGGGTGAATAGGGAGGGAATCATCTTCTCTCAAATCAATAAATAATAGCTATGTAATTAGATTTGAATGGAAGTGATGTCAGATCAAGAAATTTGATATTGGGGTATAAGAGGGGAAATTAAAAATGGAAGTGGCTATGAGAAAACTTGATTATTCTATTTGGATTTTATATTATTATATGTTTATTATTTAGTGAGATTTCCATAGAGAAGGTTGGGAATGAAATTTTGACATATTATGGTGTGTGTTGGTTATGTTATTTATTCACTGGTTAATTAGTATGATCTTTTTACTATTTCAGGAGAGAAAAAGTGTATGATCCTATGTAGAATATATTTTATACTTAGAATACATATATAAACAATTTATATTATTCTATGGGAAATTTAATGATTGATCTGGATATTTTGACTCATGTGTTAGAGATATTTTTGAGTTTCTTTCATACGATTGTCTTTTGGTACTTCACATAGCGAATTATTTTTTAGTTTTTTTAAATATTACAAGAATTGTGGTATAGTCATCTTCTACTTTATCGTATTTTGTGGAATCTTGTTTTTGGTTTTCATTTCATCTTAAAATTTAATATTTATTATTAATGGTAATTACTTTCATATTTATTATTTTTATACAATGGGGGTAGTCTCAAAAATGATGACTAAAGAAGACAAGACTTGAGGGTTATTATCTCATTTCCTTCATTTCAATCCCATGAGGGGTACCTCATGGGGGGGGGGGGGGGGTTAGGAAAAACATTTATTAAATGGATGTTGTGGGATATTATAGAACATAGAGTTAATAACTATGAGGATGAAATGGGTTATTAGTGGAATGGTGTCAACTAATCATGATGTGGGAGATAGACTTAGGAGACCAAATAGAATAATGAGTTTTAGGGGTTACCATGACTTGATTCAAGGATTATGATCTTATTGAACAACTAATTTATTCCACAAATAGTGTAGATAACTAGGAGAAGATGGTGAATCACATATATTTATTTTTTGATTTAATGTGGTGGTTCTGGGAAAATAATATGATTTTAAATGAATAAATATATAAATTTATTGCATTTGGGATTAAAGATTCCCTTGAATTTTTAGGAATGGTTCTGTATCATCATTAATGCCTCATATGGGAAGTGGAGGCTTAGCTGGATGATGAATAATATCATTGGATGGTTGATAAAATAGGGGAGGATAAGGAATGGATGATTTCCTTTATTTCTTTTCTGTGATAAAACCTAGTGAAGTATAACAGAATAATGTCTTATATAAATATATAATATTGACTACAGGATATTGAAATTTTGTTTCTTATGATTTGATCAATTTTTTTATGGGATTTGTGGGTGGTTTTTTAAAATTTGGGGGAATAATATTGGTGGTGGATGTTGTATATCTGTGATTTATAAGATAATGTTATTTCATGGGATGACCCCCAATGAGAGTTATATCTAGAATTATAATCATAAACTGTTAAGGATGAAAATATAAAGAGATTATCTCACATCAGAAAGGTTTCCTATATCTGAAGGATCTAATGATTAATATCAAATATATCATTAATTTTACACTTTAATATTCTCTAGTTTAGGTGTTTCGGGGTACTATTTAGATGAAACACTACCCCTATTGATCAAATATGGAGTCACCTCAATTATCCTTTGTAAATATATGGTATACTAGAAGAAGGATGAGGCTATAAAGAAGAGAAATTCAATGGGTATGGGCCTAAATATAGTGTTAAATGGGGTATCTATAGAAGAATAACATCATGAAATGTATCACATATATCATGGAATTCAGGGTTATGATCAGTGGGGAATAACCCTTAATAGACATTTTAAAACCATTATAGGGATTAGGTATTCTAAGAATCAAATATGGTATTTTTAGTTTCATTCTATGTTGATAGAGGATACAATTAATATCAGGAACAATTTCATACTATTTAACGAGGATATTATGACATGGTTTTTCAGGATACTATTATGTTTGAATAATAGTTTCCTAATAGGTTGTTCTAAAAGTAGGGGCCACCTATGTTTTTCTAGTAGTAGGGGAAGTATGATTTTGTTTATCTGATGTTATATTAAGCTAGCTGAGTTCATCCCCATGATAGTCTATTTCTTCAAGTCCACATGCCTACGAGTTTCCATATAATTCAAAAAAAAGTGGAATAAATGAGTTTAGAATGGAAGTATGCATGTGATAAGTCCACTTCGAGTAGTTTTTAAGGTTATTCAAGGTACTATAATTTAATCAACTACAATATTTTCTGAATTATTTGATTTTTAATTCCCACACTCCACTGTTTCTCCCATGGTTTTCTATTGCTTGGGATTGGAGGTTGGGATAATTATATTTTCTTTGATGTTATCAATTCTATTTGGAGGAAAATATGCCTATCTCAATGTGTTTCAAGGATGTATACTATTTATGGGGTAACATCAGTTGGTGGAATATTTATTCTTAGAATTGATAAAACTATTTGAAGTAATTTTTCCATGGATTCATTTCATTGTATTAATTCATTAAATGATTTAATCTATCATATATTTTCTTTTAATTATAAAAATTCATTTGGGAATTGTATATTTGTGAGCATGGTTACAAGATGAGAGGAATGTGATGGGAGGCACTAATTTTTTAGTTTTAAGATCTATCTATGGAGGATCCAATGGTGAATGATCATAGGGATGTGGAGCAGTGAATAAATATATTCCATGATATGGTAATGATACCACCATCTCCACACAACATCGAATTTTGGATATATTTTAATCTAGGTTAATCATTTATTTTGATGGATTTCAATTAAATATATATCATGGAGTTTCTTGATTTGAAACATTAGATTGTTTTTATGATGTATAGGGACATAATATTAGCCATCAAATGCCTATTAGGTTATACTAATTTGTTCTCCAAGAAAGTGAAAAATAGTTAAAGGTTGTTTGTGGACTACTAGATGTAGAATCGAGTGAAAATATAAAACAATTACCCCAATCCACTTATTTATGTTCTATTCAACTAGTAGAGGTGATCCTCTAGATTTCAGAAAATGTGTATGGTATCTGGATATCATAAGATGAGGATGAGATATGTGGATATCTAGAGGAGTATTTTCATGTGTAGGTATGCCTATTATAGCATCTAAGAATTCTAGTCGGTTCCATCAATTCACTAAATGCTTTTACAGGACCCATGAACACAATGCTCTATGATTGCATAGACATTTTCAATGTCATGTTCATTAATGACCCCTTGGACAAGAAAATGTTAGAGGAGGAGGATGTTGATCTTCATAAAGATATCATGATGGTAATTTGACATCATCAACTCTATATAAATTTTTTATTATGTATTATTTTTTATGGGTTTTGATTTCTTTAGAAACATTGTTTCTATTTAGGGAATGTCCATAGATCAATCAAAGTTTGATAAATTCATTTCATTGGAATCATCCAATAACCTGGATGATGTTCATTGTTTCCACATCATTACATTAACATATCATAGTATTATGTTTAATTTCCATCATAATGAATCCCTATTTATATATGTAATTAGAAAATACCAAGATTTTATTTTAACTGGTCAGGTTCATTTGGATTTCAACTACATAAAATAAGGGAAGATCAGTTCTCCAATGATTCAGTTTACTAAGGATGGTGTGTTTTTCAATTATTTCTATGATGCTACTCATCTGGGTATGGTATCTATTTTGATAAAATGTCAATGAATTATATCTTATTGGTATATGCAGTTATTTCCAAATGATTTTTACTATTATAGCTATATTAAATTGTTTGTGAAAGTGTTTTATGTCTTAACGTTTTACTAATATTAAATCAGAAAGGATATTTTTTTGGATTTCATGAAAAAAAAAATATTGTGGTATGTTTTCACTCAATGGGGCCTAAATTAAATCATAATATATGGATAAAAATTATCAAAGATTATGATTTTGAGATCTCATATAATCAAGTAATGGGATACATAGTTTCCGAAGCACCGAGTTAGATGTCACGGGGAGATGTTTTATTGGAGTCTAAAGTTGCATGTACATAGATATATAATTTTTTTTTGTTTCATCATGATAAATTAAGAATTGGTGGAAAAGGATGTTTCTACATGATGATAGTATTCCTATGCATGATCTGAATGTTTGTGGAATCTCAATTGTGATACACAATGTTGGTAGTGATATGAGATCACATTGGCCATGGTAATTTTCAATATGGATGATCAGAGGACGGTTAATAGAATTTTTTTTCAGAGGAGGATTCCCATTACGTTTGAAATCCATGGTGGAGTCCTTCATGAGTTCTATATATCACCCATAGTCGTATATACATGTGTGTCTAGTATGTATCATGACTTAAGAAAGTGAGTTTGGTGGTCTGGAATGAAGAGGTAAGTAGCTGGGTTTCTGGGACCATGTTTATTCTCTCAGCTAGTGAAGGTCATGCATTGAGTTCATGGAGTTTTTTATAACCATTAGATTATCATCAGTTGATTTGGTAAAATGTTTTGATATATTTCTTTACTACTATAACCTTGGATTAGAGAGGATACATTGTATTTTTGGTGATAGTGGATCGACTGATGAAGTAAGATTATTTTCATGAGATTCAATTGTTGAGTGTCATAGATGTCCTGGAGAGGTGGTATATAGATGATTGTGATATCCCTTACATATTACTGATAAAAATAATTTTGGATCAGAAAACTCATTTTAAATCATTAAATTGAAGAGAATTACAATATGATTCTTATTCCTAGTTTCACATAAGAACCACTTTTCTTCAACAGAGTTATGGGAAGGAGTAGACTATCTAGGAACATGAAGATATATTATGGTATTTCATTGACGATTTATATGATCTATGATAAAATCACCCACCTTTTTTATAATTAAAAAAAATAGTTTTTATCAAATGTCCATACACATGGATTTGTTTAAGGATTTGTGTAGATGGAATTTTTATTCTCCATACATTGGATCAAAGTTGGGAGACTAATAGTTCTTTGTGGTGATGTGGTGTAGATCACTAAAAAAAAGATCTATATGGTTTAATAGAATGTGATGACTATATAGGATATCTAAAATTTCTATTTTCATCATTGGTAGAGGCACATAGAGCTTGAGGTTGGATACTATGTTCTCTACATTTTTCCCCTCATTTAAAAGAAATATGGTTTTGTCGAGGGAGTAAGATTTATCCACAAATTTGATGGCATTTTTATGTGTTGTATAACATTTTCCTAATTTATTATTGGTTGTGACCCCCACCATTGTTTTATATGATCCATCATGGTTTTCACATGTCATAAATGTTTTATTATCTTCATGAAAAAACTCATTTAATTGATTTAGGAAATTTAATTTTTATGATGACGATTCATTTGTGGAGTCACCAGTAGATATCCATGTTTATTGATGGAATGTTATGTTTGAGTAAAACATTAACCTGTTTCATGCATCATAGAGTCATGGTGACTTATAGTACATGGGAGTGTGAGTTGTAGAAAAAGTCTTTGTAGAATTACTATTTTAAATTGTTTTGAGTGATATTTTTTTGTGTTTATAGATTTAATTTTGTAACACTTGAAAATTTTTTATTTTTAAATTGTTTATTCCCCTCTTGTTGGTGGTATTTCCTGGTGGTTTTATTTTTGCTTTAATGATATTTCTAAGTGTGATGTCATGGAGTGATTTTTATAAATATTTATTTTTCCATCATCCAGGTTTTGATTTTATTTTTGAGGATGAGAATTATTTGAGAGGTTTTTAATGTATTTTTCTAATCCTTCATACCCCTTATATTATGTATTTCATATGATAAAGGTGCATGTTGGATGTTTTAGGAGGGGATGAGTAAGTAATGGAGGTTTTTTCATTGATATTTTAGTTGAGAGGGGATTATATAACAAGGTTAAAAGATTTTTATCATGAAAACTTGAAGAGGCTAAGAGGTCATGTTTTGTGTCTTTATTATTTTCCCCATATATATGTTGTGTAGGTATAAGGAGTAATATTTTTTGTTTCTTTATTTTTTATAATTTTATGGAGTGTGGTTTGGTATTGGCATTATAGTACATCAGGATTGGGACCATTTTCTTGTTGATTATATTATGTTGTGTGTAGGATTGAGTAGGCTGAATTTCTTATAATTATTTTTTTGAGGGTAGCTATAGAGTGGACAATTGTTTACCATGTTGTTCTCATTGTGTTGTCATTTTAAAACATAATGGATGATGTTAAATGTGGAGGGTTGGATAGTCAATTTTTGAAGTCCCTTTTAGGGAATATATGGTATAGTTTTATGGACACACTGTATCCTTGTATCAGTGTAGATTGAATCTGGATGTGATCCTGGAAGTGATATTCAATGACTAGTTAGTTTCAGTTATTACTACATGGGATCTTATTCTACATCATGGAATTTTTAAAAATAATCATTGTATAAGATGCATCCCTCTTAGAACTATATGTTCATCATATCATCACATTATTCTAGGGGGTCTCCTAGGATATTTCAAGTTTCCTTTTACTGTCTCCATGTGGTCTTTGACTCTTGGAATATGGAAATTTAGTGTTGAGAATTCTAATGTGATTCCTTTATTTTTTTCTCCTCAAACATCTTCTAATTATCATTCTAAGGATAGTTTTTCTTGGTTATATGGATCATTTTATGGATACAAGGGATATCTATTGATATAATGTGTTGTTTTCAATGATTATGATCCAAACATGGTGGGACCGCATTGTTGATAATTTTTTTTCTCTATTACATCATTACATACTGATTAATAATTTATTTTATTGAGGAATATGACTCATATTCTATCCATTTTTTATTGAATATCTGGGTATTGAATGTTTTTTACATCTATTAGGTGGATATAAGGGTCATCTTAATGAATATATTGAAATAGAATATATGAATTTAAGGGTAATGGAGGGTAATGGTATTTTTTTTAATGTTTATAAAAAATTATTATGTTATATAAATGTTTTTATTTCATGAAATAATAGTTATTGGGATCCTTTTTTGAATTGTAATTACCATATATTAGGAAAATTTTTTTTGACTGTTTGATTTATATCACCTTGTATAAATTTGTGTAATAAATTATATTTGGATAACAAACATCTTTACAATTGAAATATATAATTACATGATAATAACCATTCTATATAATATGTGATGTTGTGAAATTAATTATACTGAAATTGTGGTAGATACATAATCTATAATTATCTACTATATTCTAAAGTGATTTTTAATTTAACTTGTGAGAATTTTCTCTGATATTATTGATCTTTATAACTGATTATGGTGACTAGGGTTGATGTTTAATGTTGTGGCAGTAAGGAAATGTTTTTTTTGGAAGGATAGGCGATGAGGTTTAATGTAAAACAATATATGTGTGAGGTTTTTGTCATGTGATTTATATGGTTAGATGATAGGTTTTTGGTGATGGATTGGGATATGTTAGAACTTTTGATATTGTGGTATGTTATGGGTAAGATACAACATGGTTTTATTGTGTTAGATGATTGGGTTACTATGGATTAAAATTGAAATACTAAAACTGTTATACGAAGCACTGGATTTAAATAATTGTGGGACAAAATTAATGTGTGGTAATTGACATAAATTAATTGAATGATAAATAAAAGGGTTGTGAAAATGTGAAAAAATGGATTTTTAATTAGGAGTTAGTGGAAATTCAATAATTCTATAAATGGTGGAACTTGTAATTGGGATGTTGTATTGTGTTACTTGTGTATGGAGGTTGTGTGGTTAGATACATTAGTGGTTAAAAGATATTGTGGCATAGGTTTTGAGATACTATGGTGATGTTGGGAGAAACATTTTTTCTTTTTATATGAACCCAAATGTTTCTATTGTATATTATCTATTTTATCATATACTTGATGTTATTTTTATATGTGTCCCACCAAGGTGGGATATCCAAAATAACACCCAAATGTTTTTAGTTTCTTGTGTTTTCTCAATTATCCAGGTTAATGATAAATTAGATTGATAGATAAACCCACTTAATTTATCTCCCTTTAGTAGTGGTTATGATCAATGGTTGGTTTTTTATATCACCTAGTGATGACGGGTAAATGTTGGTGATCATCGAGTGATGATGGGAATTTGATGTGTCTTAGTAGTCATGTGTGGGAGGAGGAGGGTATGAGGCTGACATCCTTTATATTCATGATACCCAAGTAGTATAGATATTAATTATTGATATGTTGTTAGGATGTGAATTGTGGATATTTATTAACTCTATCACTAGATGCAAGACCTTTTGAGGGAGGAGTTGTCATTGAAGTTTCCTGATCCACATCAATGATGGACAATTATGTGTTGTGATATGAATTCTAGGTATGAGAGCCTATGGAAATTTATATTGGGATTTGAGGTGACAAATAAATAGATATGGGGTTCCATATATCATTTAATATATTATTTCAATAAAATACTATTTTAAATGGATGAATTATTCGGTGAGAGTGATAAGGCAAGGTAGGGAATGGATAATTGACCTATCTATGTGATTTTTAGTTACCTATTTGATCACTTGAAAAATAATATAATATTTTCATAATTATATGAGTTACCTTGGGTATGATCCTAATTTTTTACATGTTATACGAACCCCACATATATAAAAATAAAATTTAAGGATTCCAGGAGGACATCAGGGAATGAGTTGGACATTACAAGCTTAAAAGTTGGATTTATTATTGGGTTACTACCTTAATTTTTCCTTTTGTTACTTTACCAAGTGAAGTTTATTTGAATTGTTTTTCCATTTTTTAGGTATTGTAATATGGTCAAAATCAATTTTATATTTTATGGGGGGGGGGGTGGTTTCTCTGTGTTTATTTATAATATATCATAATTCAATATTTATTATAAATGAAAATGATTTCCATATGTGATATTTTTATGCACTACTTACAAGTCACCAACTCAGGCCCTACTATTGGGGGATAAGAAAGGGTCAATATCTATCTCCATTCATTTTTAGACACAAAGGAGTACCTATATAATAGATGGTGTTTTGAGAAAAATATATTTATGTTGATTACCTTTTCATTATATAAACTATTGTAAAGGAAGATGCAATGTCATTTCTCAAATAACTAATTAATTAAATAGTATAGTTAATACTATAGAATTCTTTTTCTATACTGATTACATTATATAATTTTTTACATTACAACCTATTAATCATCACATTATCATGTAGAGAGTGAATCCTAATTGAATAAAATTAGGGGAGAAAATTGATTAATGGACCAACATTAATACATTAAATTTATGATAGAAAAACAATCCCAATAACTCTTAGAAGGAGACAAGAAATTTTAAATAATTTTGGAATGATTTATTATATTTAAATAAAACATGTATTCATCCTCTATGAAATAATTATGATGCTTATGGATACCAAGTGTTAATATCAATGAATATTGATCAATGTACTAAAATTATTTTTTAATAACTTATTTATATCAAAGGGATTTTGGTAAGGATGATTAATTCTATGTTAAATACAAATTGAATCATTTTAATTATTAGGAAACAAATATAAGAGAGATATGATATCATTCACATTAGAGAGGTATATATTAGAACTATTTGAAAAAAAATACATAATAGATAATTGAACGCGTCGAATAATAATAATAATAAACCATTGAGAGGGATGTATGTTTATTAAAATTAGGGGACACCAAACTGTTGAGGGGAATCATGGACAAACAACAACAAAACCTATGATAGAAATTGCATAATTGGAGCATATTTTTAGGAATAGGAACATTATATTGAAAAAAATAAACATATACAAAAAAATCTATTAAATGATAGGAGGAAAAAATAAGGGAAATAAATAATGGGGAAGTTACATAGGATATTAATGTTGAGCCTTATGAACCTAAGATCTCATTATATAAAACACATATTGAGAATTAAATACTATGAGATCTATTAAATTATTATATAAAGGTCGTGTTGATTTTTTATTTTACAAATATCTTGAAAAGATATCATTCAATATCATGTTCAAGTAGAATATAAACTGAAACAAGATAAATTTTTCATTATTTTCTATAGTCCTACTAACTACGGAATGTAGTTATATTATTAAAAGAAATATCCCACAAATTAATAAAAAACTATGGAGATTTAAAATTCACTATTTTTAATGGTATTGAGAAATTAATTGGTTTTGTGGATTTAACGAAAAAAATCAATTTTAGTGTACTTTTAATTTATAATGACCATTCTATTGAAGATAAACAGTTCAAAACTATTTTATTTCAATTGGTTTATATATCTATTACATACATCTCAAGATTTATTGAATACCTTCTAATCTATATAGGCATGTGATATCGGTTAGTTGATGTCTTTGTACTGGTAATATACAGTGATATAAATGTACATGTTATCGTTGTAAAATAATTATTATCTACTGGATAATAATATTTGATGTTATTCATGTGAGGATTACATTCTAATTCTTGTGAAGATAAATATGGCTCAAACAATTTTTACAATTTCTTGAATATATAAGAGTTAAATGTATAATTTTTAATTTTTATAATTTATTATTATTTGAATATTTAGTCAAAAAATCAATACTATGTTTAATAGTATCAAATTGAAGAATTCGATGATGATACTAAAAGTTTAGTAATTAAATTCTAGGAATCAAAGAAATAAATAAATAAGAAGTTTTAATAAATATTTATATTTTATATTCAAGGAATAATGGAATGATGATTAATTTGTTTTTGGTCCAACATTATATGATTTACCATGTATTAAATTAATGGAATTTTCTACAAAGTTCAAATATGCTTATTTTAGAGATAATGAAATAATAATATTCATATTTTTATGGTATTGGGGATATAATTAAATTAATTAATTAATTATGTAATTAAGAAACATTTTAAAAACCATTATGTATATTAGACATTTAATGTAGTAAAACATTTATTTGAATGAATAAATTTTTCAATATGGATGCGGTGAAACCAATAGCAGGGATCCATACGAGTTTAAATCTATATATGAAGGAAGAATTCAAGATAAAAGAAATTATATTTATTTTTTATAGAATAATATATCCAATTTGGGTTATTTTTTTTGGTTAAGACATACTCATTTGAGACCTAAAAATGAAAATTGATTATGATGAAAATTAAGATAAAGAGGAAATCATAAAATGGACTATAATTGGATCATGTTCATGTGTTAAAATTAAATGATCAAATAATATATAATGAACCACCATTCCCATCAACCTTTATAGACCCAATGCAAGAGTGTCTTTTATGTTATCCTCAATTTTTCGTTTATAACATGTATTCAAGGTATAAAAAAGTTCATATTGATCCATTTGATCAAGAGAAAATATAATTTCCATGTCCTTATTTTTGTGGCACTTCCAAAGAGTGGAAACCATTTTTTAGGACAACAGAAAAACCAATAGAAGGATAAAATATATAGGTTAATCTTTTATAAGTCTAAGGGGATTTAGGAATAATAATAATAGTGTTTAGGTGGTTGAGATATTATACAAAATATTATTATACATGAATATTTGTTTTGTCATACTTTATTCAATTGAAAGCAGATCTAAAAATCCTCAGGGAACACTGCCTATGTTCTTATATTTTTGGAGTAATGGTCACTTAAGATTGAAAATTGAATAATGTAATGTAATCATCCAATAATTCCTCATAATATAAGAAAATAACTACAACTCCATGTATTATGGATGAATAATGAACCATTTAATCTCATACATTATTCTCTTCATTATTTTTAGTTTCTATCTTTTTTTATGTTTTCATTTTTTTCATTTTTAAGTAGAATTATGAAATATATTAGAGATGTTGGAGTAATTTTTCATTCATTTCAAGGAAAGGGTTCATTGGTCTAGAATATATATTAACTCAAAATCTCAAAATTTCCATTTGAGTTTTTTCATATAGTTTATCTAATTCATTACTCTTATCATGGACCAGAAATTGGTATTATAACTCATAGTTCAAGTGACCCATATAACCAAACCCTGGATGTTTTATTTTAGTGCTTAGCATAGTTGAAATGTTTTCCATCAGTCATGTATGAGGTCCACATTAAATATTAGTTAATATATTTCTAAAATATTTATTAGGTATATAGATATATCTACATATTTCATATGACTAGCGTCAAATGAAATTAATATCTTTTTAGAGATGTTTGACAAAATATATTTTTGATTATGTAAAATTCAAATAGAGTACAATATATTGTAGAAGGATTTCAATATTCTCTTATATAGTGTTAATATGAATGCGATTTAAAAATATGAATTATAGAGGATCAATATGTAATAAAAAAATTTAGGAAAGGGTTAATCTCTCATAATATGTTGAAAAAATTATGATAATTGAAAATAATTAAATCTTATGAAAGAAGTGAAAAAAATGTATTTGAATCGTATAACGATGAAAAAGGTGTCATTTCCAAGTATACATTTTAGCATTATAATGTTAAAATAGATGTTTAAAACCAACATATATTTGAATTCAATGTGATTTGGAGTTAGTTTGAGTTGGTTGAGGTAAACATTGGAGGCCCTTATTGGGAACTGTTGTATCTCTTTTCACTTATTGAATCTTGGTATTTAACGGTGACCACTATTAGTAATACTATATGAAATTTTGAATTGAAGATAATAGAAATATGTTACATTTTGTAGTATGAATAAATTCATAAATATAATATATTTCCATATTTTAGGAATAATTTAAATATTGAAGAGATAGGAAGAGAAACAACAAGGAAAAGCCATGAGAGTGGGAAACAGTATGAGAAGTTTTATCTTGTCATTATTAACATATAATGATCTTTTGAGTTGATATTAAATGTGAAAAAGAATACTAAAAAAATATAATAATAAATGATGGAATATTTCAAAAAATTATTTTTCTAAAAGTTTTTCAATGAACCATATATCGGAATATAGGTATTGGTTAATCCTCAGGGCAACTAATATATTGATGTCTTTGGTTATAAATTAGTGAGATTCATTCCACTTGACTTTAGAGTGGGTGACTATGATATATTATTCATTTGTAACACATGAAATACTTCACCATATAGATGAAAAATATATCATGACTCTGTACATTGTATATTTTTTAATATAGGTAGATAATGCTGCAATCTTGGAGTTGACAGATGTAAAATATGAAATAGACCTCTGGAAAATGTTTATTTTCATTGGGAAGCTATATGCTAAATTGTTATATGTCATTTTATTTAATATATAATAAAAAATATAACATGTATCCATAATTTTTTCAATGGAAGTGAAGGATAAAACATTATAACAAACATGAATATCTAAAGGTGAAAAACATGGAAAATAAATGACATTTAATATGTTGTGGAATGATTATCTAGGTAATCTCTTTTAGAATAGGATAAGGATCATTGAAACCAAATGAGTACTAAATTTTATAATAATGTAATTAAAAAAATTCACAGGCTGCATCTTTGGATTGCTGAAAAATGTTTCATTCCAAACTAAATGGAAATTTATAAAGCACTAGAGGATGTATCTGGTAAACATGTATCTTTGGGGATCTACTCAAGTGTGATATTAGGGAGGATCACTCTTCAATGTGACCATAAATGATGGCACCACATGGATGTGATAATTTAAATTAAAAATATTACATCTTAGAGTATTGATACATTCATACATTGAAGAAAACTACTAAAAATAGAGATGAGAAAATATTTAATGTTCTTATGATTGAAAAAATGTCATGATAAAATATATAGTGAGTTCCAAAAAATATTTTCCTATCAAAATTGATTCTATTTGTTCAAAATAGTGTGGAAATATATTCATGGGGTGAATATATTGTATTATAAATTCACAAAATTGAATAAAATATTCATGATTAAAATAATATAGTTAATTATCTAGGGGAAATAAAATAATGAATAAATTGAATTTTTGTAGTAGATTGGTTCAAATAATACCCATTAAACTCTTATACCACAATAATATATAAAAGATACATTGATCACTATAATAATTTTTTAAGGTGAACCATAAACTAATTAAAACCTACATTTCTGTGGAAGTATAAATAATAAACATGGTTTTTTGTATGGGAAGTCCAAAACTAAATAAAATAATGTTTTTTCTGGTTTCATAACCGAAATGGTGTTGGATTTAAAATAATTGAATTAAATCACAATGAATATGAATGAATTCTTTTTTATGAAAAATTATAAATTGAAATTGGGAGAACATGTGCGAGATAAGAAGTAGTTTTATAGAAACAAATAACCATGATGAAATAAAATATAAATGAATGATGTATAATTATTGGTTCATGATTATTGGTTCATTTTATCTCATTATTTTATTAGAATTCAAAAAGGGTTCCAAAAATTACATGGAATGTCACGAACCAACCCGGGTCGACCCTGAACCGGTCACCCGAGCCGGTCCGCGACATGGCCCGAGAGGCGTTCCCGATCCTCCTGAGCTGGAGACAAGCACCAGGGCATCAAAGAGAGAAAGAGGGAACGATTTCGCCCAAAGAAAATAAATATAGAAGCGGAAAGAAAATAGAACAACACAAAGAAAATAAACAACACGAAAAGAAAGAACGACCAACAACAACAACTAACCTGACCACGACCAAAAAAAAAACCTCGCGACTTCGAGAGTCACTCCCAGTCCACAACCAAAACTAGTCCACAACGAGAGAGCTCAAGTAAACCTGCAACAAAAACTAAAAATAGGAAAACACTATAGGCATGAGTATAAAAACTCAGTAGGTAGGCCCGACTAATTCTATTCCCAATGCACATACTATTAAATAAAGAATTCATTAAAAGTTTGAACTAAATTGTACAAAATATGGGTTTTTACACACACTTTAATTTCTAAAACAAGTATCAGTCCATTGCCCTTTGTATTTTGAAACCAAGTTTAATGTTCAAAAGGAATAGGTACATTTTATTTTTAAAACATTTTTTTTGAACAATTTAGAAATCCAGAATTCAATTATTAACCAAAAGGAAAACCACACATAGCACACAACACACCCCAAGGGCAATGGGAAAAGTGGTGCACATAAGCCAGCAACCGAACTAGACCTCTCGATCATCCGCCACACACAAATAAACACTGAAGGAAACATGGGTCAAACCTAGGAGATTGTGAACAATCCAGAACGTACTATATATCTGACTCATCCTGAAGGCATGCCATAACTTGATGACGTCATAACGCCCTAATGCCCGGCATAGCCCTACATGGCCTAACCGAGGGGCCCAATCCCCACAGCAGCAATAACTTAGTATTCCCCTGCTATGGGGCCACTAGCCAGTGCATGGTCTAAACTAGTGCAGCAATCGTTCTCAGAAAATTCACTCAATATGCCAGGTTCCCATGTCAACACAAGAAATAAAAAGGGGGTGCGTCCAAAATGTAAATCAAGCTATCAAAAAGCACTAACATCACATATAGATCACGCAATAAATGCACACCAAAGATCACCCCCGAGTGGGTTTCCCAAAGTAATCTATTTTATTAAAGTGCCAAACGGGCCTTCACCAATTTTAAAGCAAAACTTCATTTCTTGAGAAAACCCAAAACACTTTTTCAGAAGAAATCATTTATCTTTAAAACTAAAAGTACATTTGAAATTCCATGAATTATGTTTAAAGGCCAAACGGGCATTCTTTCAAAGCTGGGTGTCCGCCCGTCAAGAAAATGTTTCAATTGTTCGGTATAAAATAAACGGCTCTTTTCACACTAAATAGTCATTTAAAGTTTTATTATCTAATATTATTTCTAATTTATTAAAAAAAATTAATAAAACAACAAACAATTAATAAATTCTAAATCTAAAGGCAAGTGCAATGGGGGACCTACCTCAACTCGCAGCTCGAACGCGACAACGCGACACGCCTCGCACATGCGCACAAGCACGCACAAACCGATGATCGCGGAAACGTGGGGTTACCCCTCCAATGCACTACAACCGCACAGATAAATAAAATACATGAAAACAATCATAAAACAATCTATACGAACAAACAACACAAAAGAACCACATCGACCTACTTTCAATGCATGACTTGCACCACTCGTACTATTTAATAAGTCACTTTAAAATTTATAAAACCAAAACCGAAGAGACTCACGGTTTTACGTACCCAAAACCAGTTTTAAGACCACACGCACACAAATGAGATTTCAAAAGTGTGACATACATCATATCAACATCTTGGGAAAACTCAACTCCATTTATAGAACACATTTGCACCATTTATGAAACTCAATAAATCATAAATAAAAATTCATGTGATAGTTTAAAAAGAAGTCACTTGGCTTTACCTACTCAATGCACATGATGTATTCAATACCAAACACACAAAATATATCATGTCAAAATGCAATTCACAAAACTAGCACATATTAACAACCAAGTACACAATTTATTCAAATGCAAACAATTGACTAAACATAAACTTCCAGAAAAACGTATCCATACCATATGGGAAGGCTACTAACCAAATGAGACACACGCTAAACTCCAAAAAAACCAAATTTGAACCAAAAAAATAAATTAAAGAATATAAGAAGATTAATCAAACAAGAAATAAAATTAGTTAAGTAATATTTAAACTGGAATCACCTACCTCGATGTAGGAATAAACTCGCAAATCGATGTAAAACTCCCTCCGCACGTCGATTGCACTTCAAGGGATCTATAACGGACCTTAAGACAAGGTATTGGGTCGAAGATGTCAAAAACAAGTGTTAACGGAAAGCTGAATCCTACCGGCATCACCACCAAAAATTGAATAACAAGCGGTCGAAGGGAAATGCACCTACGACAAGGGTGGGGGAGGCTGTCCGGAGCTCGAAGGAGGCTATCAGACCTAGCGTGGTGCTGAAAAAAAGGGTTGGGGTCGCTGGATGTTTAGCCGCATCGGAACCGGGCTGCGCCGGCATGGGGCTTCGCACCGGCTAAGGCTCCATCGGAAGGCAGCAGCGCGATGAAGTGGTGCGTTGCGGCGCAAAGGAGCAGGGGGTTCCAGTGACGGTCCACAGATGGAGCAGGGGAGGACGGCGAATGGCCGTAGCTGTGACAAGGAGGTCGGCGGAGGGGCTGGCCGGGAGATCAGCTTGGTGGTGGAGTGGAGCAGCTGAGAAGCAGCGTGACAGAAGAAGGGTAGCTGGGCAAGCCGCTGGAAGGGGGGTAGAGCAGGGGGAGGAGGTCCTGTCACGATGAAGAGAGCGCAAAAAGGGGAAAGTGTGATGGTTAGCAGGGAGCAGCTCGGAGAAGAGGTGGGACGCTGCTGGGCACGACGTACAGGGGTAGGAAAAAGGGGGAAAACGTCGCAGTTAGGAGGGAGGGGAGTGGGGGCAGCCAGCGATGCGATAAGAGAAACCCGGGGTACTGCTGCGCTGTGCAAGGGATGGATAAATGGAGGCGAGTTGCTGCGCGGAAGGAGGGAAGGGGAGGCCGTTCTATTCAGGTGGTGCGCTGGGGGTGGTTGATCGCGCATAGGAGGAGGGACTGGCCTCTGCAGCTGGGTGTGCGGCACTACTGGGGAGGCGGGCCGAGGTGTCTGGGAGCATGTGGATGAAAGCGGACGTGGGGGCCGAACAGGGGGAGGCGTAGCAGAGAAGAAGGCTGGAGCAGTGCGTTGAGGAAGGAGGAAGCGCAGGGTGGGTCGCCGGTAGTGGAGTGGCGCTGTGAGGAGGAAGCAAGGCAGGAGCGGGGAGAAGAAGAGAGGAGAAGAGAGGCGGCGGCTGAGTGAGATAGGTAGAGAAAAAAAAACAAGGGGAAAGGTAGGGCCACTAGGGTTTGAGAAAAAAAAAGAAATAATAAAAAAAATAAAAGAAATAATAATAATTATAATAAAATAAAATAAAAATAAAAATGAAACAAAGAGCATAAATAAAACAATGGAAACATTGACCCATAATAAAAGTACTTCACATAAAAATAATAAGAAAAGAATAATAATAATAATAATAATGGTAATAT
Source organism: Viscum album (assembly GCA_963277665.1). Classification (NCBI taxonomy): domain Eukaryota; kingdom Viridiplantae; phylum Streptophyta; class Magnoliopsida; order Santalales; family Viscaceae; genus Viscum; species Viscum album. Next base: position 798,163,208 of record OY728151.1, read on the forward strand.
GATGATGATAAAAAAAATAAATTTTTTAAAAGAATCAATTTCATTTTATGAATAATGATAAAATTATTAACAACGATAAATATTTTAAATAACACAATAAATCACAACTTTACCCGTCTTAATTTTCCAAAGGCAGGTGAACCGTGCCGATGTCTAAGCAGCGCTGCATGAGGTATCTAAAACGCACTCTGCCCAGGCGCTCAACGACGTCAGCTGAAAAACGTGCACTTTTTAACACGACTCAAAAGTTTTTTTTTCATCCGGGACTCAACCCGAACCCCAACAAAAATTTAAAAGGTCAAATAAAATTATAAAATAAAAGAAAAGATAGAGCGGGCTGTGACAATTCTCCCCACCATAATTCTTTCCGCCCTCAGAAAGCCAAAACAAGATCAAGACCCAAATATGAAACTCCTTAAGTGTCACTCACCCCCAAAAGTTTAAGTGCCTCTAGTTGATCGATTCAAACGAACACCGAACCGTCATGACATGCAAAATATCCTTAAAATAAGATCACATTAACTGTCACCAAGCTGAACTCAAACCATCTGTTTCAACCAAGGAACGAACGAACTTAAATCACCTCCGAGACTTATCCCTATAATCTTCATCCAATGAAACTGTTGGGTGTACTCCAATGTCAACGTTTACTCGAGAGGACGAACTCAAGGTTAGGTGGTTCTACATGAGACCACTTACCACCAAAAGATACATGAAAAGAAGCCCCGATATTGACACGAGGAGGCCCGAACGAGCTCCCCACCATAAGGATTGGGCTAACTCTATGTTACATCAGGCGTAACTTTGCGATACCCGTTGCGGGTCTCCCCACCATAAGGACTGATGAGATTAACTGAACCTGAAGAATTTCCGCACAGACCAAAAACCCCACCATAAGGGTAGGGGAGGGAAAGGAAGGGCCTAACTGGTAGAGCATCCAAAACTTCCACCATTACTATATGAACGACATCACACCCCAGGAAGAAAACAAACCAAGACATATTAAGGACAAAGGTTAAACCAATGCCCTTTTTCACTATTGGGAATCTCATGACTACGCACCAGCTTCACTCCGAGGCCTATGACTGGAGCACCGAGGATTGAAGCATCTTCTGCCTCGCAGTCAGGCATCAGAAATTCCCAAGCACAACACACAAACCAACATTTTACCAAACACACTTCTAATAATAATAAAAAAGGTTCCAAAGAGGTTCAACCACAACCATCCTTACAACTGAAAGAAAAGGAACAATGAAAAACACTACAAGAGACGATTACTATACCCAAGAAGAACTACCAAGAGAAAACCTCAAACTGACCCCAAACATCTCCCTACTCCTGCTGACGGGATGAGGTGAACTTTGACGAGCCAAGTATAACTTCATTGCGCTTCTTGGAAACTCCACGACAGAATTGCTGCAAGTGACCTAGACGTCCACAGGTGTGGTAGGGTCTTGGAGCACTTGGACATGTTGGCCTTTTGTGACCCTGCCTACCACACTGGTGACAGATCACGACATTGCGCTGTGAAGAAGATGACTGAAGTTCTAAAGGCCTCTTGATTCCTCTACCAGCACCACCAGCATCAGGTCGCTTCTCACTCTTCTTATCAGCATTCTCTGCAATGCTTTTCAAATATGGAGGATTCGCCACCTCAATTCCTCCTGCTAGCTCAGCTTTAGCAAGAAAGGATTGTTCGAAAACATCTGAGAAGGTGGTTAGGTTGAGATCTTCCACTCTCGATCGCAGCTCAGGTCGGAGTCCAGACTCAAATTATCGAGCCTTCCCGGGATCATTCGCAACAAACCACTAATCATACGGAACTAGATCTATGAAGCGTTGGTAGAATTCCAGTACCGATTCAACACCCTGCTGAAGAAAACACAACTCCATCCTCTTCCTCAGCTTCGTCAACTCAGAGAAGTGTTGTTGGATAAAAGATGACTTGAAAAACTCCCATGTTAGAACTTCCCGAGACTTGTTCCGAGACACGGACTTCCACCATTTCCAAGTTGGGCCTTCAAGCATAAAAGTAGCCAACTTCACCTTTAACGACTCAGGAAACCCAATGAAACTGAACTTCCTCTCAATATTCTGCAACCACTCCTCTACCTCAAGAGGCTCTGCTTGTCCATAAAAGAGTGGAGGGTTCAACTTCCGGAACTCCAGAACATAATCGATGGGCTGATCAACTGGAGGATTTGCTAGGGGCGCACCACCCGAAGATGCACCTTGGGCATTCATCAAACTGTCGTGGGGGTGAAAACTAAGGAACAAAGGAACAAAGAACATAGTCAAAACATGATCATTTCCATTTAAATTTCAATGTTTCAAAATTTCCAAAACAAATCTTTGCAATTTTTTTTCAGAATGAATGAAAACTCAAACGATTCACTAGGGGGAAACTAGTGATGAGGGGTGAGTCGACCATATGGTTGGCGGCCACACACCAGTCACCCCACCATCACTGAGAGTATTCTAGGGTAAAGTCCCCGGCTCCACATGGCTTGCCAGACCATGCGAGCTCACAGAGGCCACTTTCCCGTCTTTCATTTCATTTCCCAATACCAAACAAACTATAACAAATAAAAGACATCGACATCCCAAACATCCCATGGTGACTCGAGGTTCGGAACGAGTAAGGGTTCATGACGTCCTTCTCGTCCGTGCGCCCTGAGTCCGAGAAACTTTACTCCCTTTACCATGACAACTCCAAATAGAAATGGCCGCTCTGAAAAACAAGGTCTTCTCAAGAGCCAACCTGCCTCTAATACCATTTTGTCACGAACCAACCCGGGTCGACCCTGAACCGGTCACCCGAGCTGGTACGCAGCATGGCCCGAGAGGCGTTCCCAATCATCTCGAGCTAGCGACAAGCGCCCGGGCATCAAAGAGAGAAAGAGGGAACAATTTCTCCCAAAGAAAATAAATAGAGCAGTGGAAAGAAAATAGAATAACACAAAGAAAATAAACAACACGAAAAGAAAGAACGACCAACAACAAAAACTAACCTGACCACGAGCAAAAAAAAACATCGCAACTTCGAGAGTCGCTCCCAATCCACAACCAAAACTAGTCCACAACGAGAGTGCTCAATTCAACCTGCAACTGAAACTAAAAACCGGAAAACACTATAGGTGTGAGTATAAAAACTCAGTAGGTAGGCCCGACTAATTCTATTCCCAATGCACATACTATTAAATAAAGAATTCATTAAAAGTTTGAAATACATTGTACAAAATATGGGTTTTTACACACACTTTAATTTCTAAATCAAGTATCATTCCATTGCCCTTTGTAGTTTGAAACCAAGTTTAATGTTCAAAAGAAATAGGTACATTTTATTTTTAAAACAAATTTTTTTGAACAATTTAGAAATCCAGAATTCAATTATTAACCAAAAGGAAAACCACACATGGCACACAACACACCCCAAGGGCAATGGGAAAAGTGGCGCACATAGGCCAGAAACCGAACTAGACCTCTCGATCATCCGCCACACACAAATACACACTGAAGGAAACATGGGTCAAACCTAGGAGATCGTGAACAATCCAGAACTTACTATACATCTGACTCATCCTGAAGGCATGCCATAAATTGATTACGTCATAACGCCCTAACGCCTGACATAGCCCTACATGGCCTAACCGAGGGGCCCAATCACCATAGCAGCAATAACTCAGTATTCCCCTTCTATGGGGCCACTAGCCATTGCGTGGTCTAAACTAGTGCAACAATCGTTCTCAGAAAATTCACTCAATATGCCAGGTTCCCATGTCAACACAAGCAATAAAAAGGGGGTGCGTCCAAAATGTAAATCAAGTTTTCACAAAGCACTAACATCACATATAGCTCATGCAATAAATGCACACCAAAGATCACCCCCAAGTGGGATTCCCAAAGTAATCTATTTTATTAAAGTGCCAAACGAGCCTTCACCAATTTTAAAGCAAAACTTCATTTCTCGAGAAAACCCAAAACACTTGTTCAGAAGAAATCATTTGTCTTTAAAACTAGAAGTACATTTGAAATTCCATGAATTATGTTTAAAGGCCAAACGAGCATTCTTTCAAAGCTGGGTGTCTTCCTGTCAAGAAAATGTTTCAATTGTTCGGTATAAAATAAACGGCTCTTTTCACACTAAATAGTCATTTAAAGTTTTATTATCTAATATTATTTATAATTCATTAAAATAATAATAATAAAACAACAAGCAATTAATAAATTCTAAATCTAAAGGTAAGTGCAATGGGGGACCTACCTCAACTCGCAGCTCGAACGCGACAACGCGACACGCCTCGCACATGCGCACAAGCACGCACAAACCGATGATCGCGGTAACGCGGGGTTACCCCGCCAATGCACTGCAACCGCACAGATAAATAAAATACATGAACACGGTCATAAAACAATCTATATGAACAAACAACACAAAATAACCGCATCGACCTACTTTCAATGAATGACTTGCACCAATCGTACTATTTAATAAGTCACTTTAAAATTTATAAAACCAAAACCAAAGAGACTCACGGTTTTACATACCCAAAACCAGTTTTAAGACCACACGCACACAAATGAGATTTCAAAAGTGTGACATACACCATATCAACATCTTGGGAAAACTCAACTCCATTTATAGAACACATTTGCACCATTTATGAAACTCAATAAATCATAAATAAAAATTCATGTGATAGTTTAAAAAGAAGTCACTTGGCTTTACCTACTCAATGCACATGATGTCTTCAATACCAAACACACAAAATATATCATGTCAAAATGAAATTCACAAAAATTGCACATATTAACAACCAAGTACACAATTTATTCAAACGCAAACAATTGACTAAACATAAACTTCCAGAAAAACGTATCCATACCATATGGGAAGGCTACTAACCAAATGAGACACACGCTAAACTCCAACAAAACCAAATTTGAACCAAACAAATAAATTAAAGAGTATATCAGATTAATCAAACAAGAAATAAAATTAGTTAAATAATATTTAAACGTGGAATCACCTACCTCGATGTAGGAATAAACTCGCAAATCGAGGTAAAACTCCCTCCGCACGTCGATTGCACTTCAAGGGATCTATAATGGACCTTAAGACAAGGTATTGGGTCGAAGATGTCAAAAACAAGTGTTAACGGAAAGCCGAATCCTATCGGCATCACCACCAAAAATTGAATAACAAGCGGTCGAAGGGAAATGCACCTACGGCAAGGGTGGGGGAGGCCGTCCGGAGTTCGAAGGAGGCTATCAGACATAGCGTGGTGCTGAAAAAAAAGGGTCGGGGTCGCTGGATGTTTAGCCGCATCGAAACCGGGATGCATCGGCATAGGGCTTCGCACCGGCTAAGGCTCCATCAGAAGGCAGCAGCGTGAGGAAGTGGTGCGTTGCGGTGCAAGGGAGCAGGGGGTTCCAGCGACGGTCCACGGATGGAGCAGGGGAGGATGGCGACTGGCCGTAGCTGGGGCAAGGAGGTCGACAGAGGGGCTGGCCGGGAGATCAGATTGGTAGTGGAGTGGAGCAGCTGAGAAGTAGCATGACGGAAGAAGGGTAGTTGGGCAAGCCACTGGAAGGGGGGTAGCACAAGGGGAGGAGGTCCTGTCACAATGGAGAGAGCGCAACAAGGGGGAAATTGTGCCGGTTAGCAGGGAGCAGCTCGGAGAAGAGGCGGGACGCTGCTGGGCATGGCGCACATGGGTAAGAAAAAGGGGGAAAACGTCACAGTTAGGAGGGAGGGGAGTGGGGGCAGCCAGCGACGCGACAAGAGAAACCCGGGGCACTGCTGCGCAGTGCAAGGGATGGATGGATGGAGGCGAGTTACTGCACGGAAGGTGGGAAGGGGAGGCCGTGCTATTCAGGTGGTGCGCTGGGGGTGGTTGATCGCGCACAGGAGGAGGGACTGGCCTCTGCAGTTGGGTGTGCGGCACTACTGGGGAGGCGGGCCGAGGTGGCTGGGAGCATGTGGATGAAAGCGGACGTGGGGGCCGAACAGGGGGAGGCGAAGTAGAGAAGAAGGCTGGAGCAATGCATTGAGGAAGGAGGAAGCGCAAGGTGGGTCGCCGGTAGTGGAGGGGCGCTGTGAAGAGGAAGCAGGGCAGGAGCGGGGAGAAGAAGAGAGGAGAAGAGAGGCGGCGGCCGAGTGAGATAGGTAGAGAGAAAATAAACAAGGGGAAAGGGAGGGCCTCTAGGGTTAGAAGAAAAAAAAGAAATAATAAAAAAATAAAAGAAATAATAATAATGATAATAAAATAAAATAAAAATAAAAATGAAATAAAGAGCATAAATAAAACAATGGAAACATTGACCCATAATAAAAGTACTTCACATAAAAATAATAAGAAATGAATAATAATAATAATAATAATGGTAATATGATGATGATAAAAAAAATAAAATTTTTAAAAGAATCAATTTCATTTTATGAATAATGATAAAATTATTAACAACGATAAATATTTTAAATAACACAATAAATCACAAATTTGCCCGTATTAATTTTCTGATGGTAGGCGAACCGTGCTGAAGTCTAAGAAGCACCGCACGAGGTATCTAAAACGCACTCTGCCCGGGCGCTCAGCGACGTTAGCTGAAAAACACGCACTTTTTAACACGACTCAAAAGTTTTTTTTTTCATCCGGGACTCAACCCGAACCCCAACAAAAATTTAAAAGGTCAAAGAAAATTATAAAAGAAAAGAAAAGATAGAGCGGGGTGTGACATGGAATATAGTCGTTAATATCAAATACTTGTTAACATTGGAATAATTTCACATCACTACACACTTTCACACCACATAATTATTTCAACAGGACCACATATAAAAATTCAAGACCATTTCAAATAGTAATTGTTTCATGATTTCAATATATCACATCCTCCATTATGGTAACACTCTAACTCTTTATAAAAGACAGAAAATCAACATTTTTTATCCAATGATTAGATAATTAAATATTCAAAATGATACTTACAAAATTTACAAAGAGAGACAACATGTTATTAAAATTAATTGATAATAGATCATAATTGAAACATTGAAAAAAAATTAAAAATGAATTTAAATCCATATTAATTAATTTCAATAAACACTAAAAAAATTTGTGACAGTTAATACAATGAAAATCACACAACAAATTAAAATTTAACAATAAAAAACCTATAGTTTATATATAATTTGAAAAAAGATCAAAAATAAATTAAAAACCATAAAAAATATTTGAATAGTTCTATAAGAATCAAATATGAATTCAAAAAAATTAAAAAATCAAATCAAAATAATTTTTTTGTGTGTGTTTCATGATCTATGTTCATTCATGAAATGGCTAAAAACTTTGAGATTTATATAACGGTTTTTAATAAACTTTAAAAAAACTTGTAATAGGTTACATATAATAAATATGAACTTAAAACATCATTAAAACAATTCAAACACATTAATTAAATGTGGAGTAATTCCAAATACCATGAAAAACATAAAACATAGAAATATATAAAAACTAGTTTTGTGTAAAGGTAAATTACCATTTTGTGGAAAGGTAATAAGAAATTAGTATACCTTTTATATGGGTAATGTAATATTTTCAAACATTTCGTAAGGTAACAGGAGTTCTTCATAAATTTTACTAATATTAGATGCGACCATGCATAAGGGTAACTTTTAAATTAAATTGGTTGAGTAAAGGTAACTCATGTTGTATATATATTTCTTAAGGGTAATAAAATTCATTATGAAAAATGTATTTTACTTTTACACTATCCATGTAAGGTTAGAAAAAAATACTCAAAGCATTCATAAGGGTAAGCTACAAATTATAAAGAGTATTTAAGAGTAATGAAAATTCTACGTTAGGATAGTATAGAATTAAAATAGGGTTAAAGTTTAATTTATTGAGAAATGTTAAAGGTACTACAAATGTTTCAAAGCATGTCTGAGGGTAAATTTTCTTTAAAAAAAATTAGATATGGGTATAAGTAGAAATGATATGGTAAACTATATTATAATAATGTTGCGTAAGGGTAAAAAAGGTATAGAACTCTTGTCAAGGTATAAAAATATTTCCATGTAATGTATAATATTATGTAAAATAGAAATAAATCCAATAAAAATATGAAAAATATTTCATAAAAAATGAAATTTATAAATAAAAAATAAAAAATATATGATAAAAATAAAACATTAGTAAATTTCATGACCAAATAATTAAATCACATAGTAATATATAATAAAAAATATATTTAACAACAAATAAAAAATTGAGAGCCATTTGTAATATGAAAAACGTAGAACATAAATAACACATATATACTTTAAAATAATACAAAAAATAATCTCCTTATTTTTATAAATTAAAAAAATGAATAATATTTTCTGAAAACACTCTTTTTGAAATTAATCAAAATGATAAATTTAAATCCCTTTTTTATTAAAATAAAATTTTATAACTTAAAAATATAAAATCTATCAATTTTTCATAAAATGTAATCACTTTTAAAGTCTATGTCATTTTATAATGTTGTAAAAGTATCTCAAAACAGAAAAAACATAAGAAATTTCATAATGAATAAGTATATTTTCTAAATTGAAAGAAAAATTAGATAATGTTTTTTAATTCAAAAATGAATTTTAACAACATGAGCCATAAAAAAAAATTAACATAGAAAAACATATTATTAAAAAAATCATGTTTTTTGGACACTATTAAACATATTTTTATTATGAATGTAACACATACCGTAGGTACATTTTCTATTAAATGATGATTCTATAAAATCAAATTCATGGTAAGTAATTAAATAAAAATAATTATGTACTAAATAAAAATATATAGTGTTAATAGTTCCATTAAAAAATATATGAATTAATTTAACATCATTTATATGAGATTATTTATTATTAGATTTAAATATTGTGGAAAAAAAAATTATAAAATATGAGTTCTAAAAGTTGTTAAATACAAAAAAAACCCAATCACACCTCTATATAATTTAGAGTCAAATAATTTTCTAAAAAAAATATAAATTAAAAACAATAATGTAATAAAATATTGATTTATCATTAGCTAACTTGATCATCTCCATCATATTATCATATTATTATTTTGCTTGAATGAATAATGATATTATTTTCCAAACTAGTAACTTATTTTGAGACTATAATTCTCTATTTTAATAGAATAAAAATCATCAAAAATCTTTCTTTTTAAACATGTAACATATGTTCTCAATTTTTTAAAATCAACCATAATTTATTTATTTTATTTTGAATAATATCTACTTCATTATATTTAAATTCATTTAAAAAAGATGTTATGTGTATTTAATTTTCATTTCCATTATTTACAGTCTTAAATTTCTAAATATGAATATTATCGTATTATTTTATCTATATATTTAATTTAGTAAAGCATAAAACATGGTTTTTGATGATTCTCATTCTCCTCATATGGATCATCAAAGCTACAACCTCCTATATCAAAACTTTATCCCAAACCTAAATCCAAAATATTACTAGAATAATTTATACATTTTACCATTAAGAATTAGTTAACGATCTTGTTTTATCTTCCAGATTCAAAACTGTCATATAATTCATCTAGGCATCTCCATCAAATATATCGATATTACTCTTTTTTTATTTATTATTAATTTTTTCATTTTTTTTAATTTCAGAATATATGATTTTATGTGATCCTATTTCATGTGTTCATACTATTTATGATTTTAAATACAATAATACATACATGACATACTGTTATTTAATTTTTAGTAATCTATATAGTCTTTTCATGGTATCACATTGAACATGCTCTTTTACTTCATCAGATTATAAATTCCTTTTTATATTTTCACAATTTCACCATTTTCAATTTTTTTGATTAATATTCAAAAGAGTTTTCTGCACTACATTTATTTTAAATGAATGAAATAAATTTATTTATTGAAGCCTCTTCTTCCAAATACTATTTAACACATGACTATATTAATGAAGTCAATTTATGACTTCATCCAATGTGTATTCTTTCAAATTCTTACATTTATCAATCACAACCATCTTTTCATTCAATTTATTGGGAAGAGATCTTATGAATATTTCTCTAAATATTGGCTTTGAAATAAATTTATCAAATGAAATACATTATTTTTTTTAATTTTGTGGTACATTCGAAAAACTCTGTCCACATCAACCATCATGAAATGCTGGTATTGTGCTCCAAAAATTTAATGTTTATTTTAAATGATATTATCTAAGACACGATGTGTAAAATGTATAATATTTTTTATCTCATGAGATGTGTTACATGTAGAAACATGACTACACACACTGTTATTGACAAAAAATATATAATATTTATTACATTACAATTCAAAAAATGTTTAAAAGAATCATTTCCTATAATAGTGTCCGGGTTAAATTATGGTAATTTGTAAGGTTTAACATGATAAAATTGTTTTATATTAATAAATCAATAATGTGTAACTCTATTATGTATTTCTAGTAAATATAGACATTTATTTAAAAGTTAGGCGGCTTCTAAAAAATCCATGCTTCATTCTTATTCATTCCTTCCATTTAAAATGATATCTTTTATATAGACAGTGAGGTTTAGGATTAGGTTATCAATAAAATAAGAAACATTATATATAATAATGTGGAATAGGTTCCTACTACTAGGTGTATAATGATTATGTATATATGATATACCATCCAATTACATACTATTCCACCATAAATATAATTATATTGTCACTCGAGCGTATTTATAGATTACCATCTCTACGATGTGATGAGATTCATTCCCATGTTCACTATTAAACGATTATTATAAAATTATATATTATTAATAAGTATGTAATATATGACATTATAATGCTACTAGATATATATATATATATATGTTTATGTATGTATGTACTTAATTATATCTTATTCTCTTAATTCTATTTAATAAGATACGAAAACGGAAATAACATTTATGCGTACGTATGGCCTACCTTCTCCATAAACGGTGCCTTCCATTTAATATATCTATCTATTTTAAATATTTATATTATAAATATATTTGATATATAAATGTATCTTCATATTCTTGATGTATTTAAATAATTATCTAAATGATACTATCAATAATAACAAGTTAAAACACGTACGATAAAGAAAGAGATTATTTGAAAAAATGTTAATTTAACTGGGAAATCATTATTAAATGGGTAGTATAAACACATAAATGTATAATTTATGATATAATAAATATGAATATGGTTCTAGTATAATTTAATAACATAATATGGACATTATACAAGAGGTTAAATGTTCCCTCTTTCATAGGAATGTTCAAGGTAAGGAGTATCTAATCTAACTTTTAATTTCCTGAGAGTTTCTTTATTCACCACTTATTTATTACATGTGGTGTATTTTGTACTGAAATTTGATATATATTATCATGATTACCTTTATATTCATGTTATTATGGGATTAATTTCGTGGTTATTAATTTTTGTTCATACGACTCGATTGATTACATTATGGTAAGGGATTTTCATCTCACTTCTTATTTCCATGGGATTCATGGTATATTTCCATTATTTCTTTTTTTTTTGTGGTATATTTACTAACCATGATTGTATTAATTATGTAATATACTTAAATTTATGGTTATTTACATCTTCAATTTATGATCCTTCTTTCATGGTGTGTTTGTTTCGTATATCACCAAATCTGTATGGGAATTTCCAATTTTGATTTCCACTCATTAGGTTTTACGCAAAGTTATTAGATTATTTTACTCCATGATTATGTGTGAAATCACTATTTATTTATTATTTTAGTAATTTCCACTCCCCTTTGTGTTCTTATTCTTTTGAAACACATAATCACTCCATTGATAAATTCTCAAGTAATTGATACGAACTTGATAAGAGTAATCTTAACTCAATTTTCATTCATTGAGTTAAAAATCCCAGTCATTGGTGTTGTTGTTACAAGAATATGTGTGAATTTCCTAGGATTGTTTTATACTGAATATCCAATCATACAAAGTGTATTTATATTTTTCACACATAATTATTTCACTGATTTATCCTTAACATAAGGATATGGTCTTTATAAAGGATTTAATATCAACTTACATTCCATTGAGACTCCTTTGTTATTATGATCAAATTCAATTTTATTTTGTGTATATAATGTACTTTGACAAAATATATTATGAATCCCTTTATTCTCATGATATTATTAAGTTTTTATTAACTCAATGTTTTATATTCAATCATCTTTCATTTGGTTAGGAACTCTAACTAATATATCATCTTAAATGTTTTTAAAATTTATTCTTCTAAATATTTCTCATTAATTCCCATGTTTTAAAAATGGGTTTAAGGTTTTATTTATATATATGGACATTAACAATTTTAAATTAATATTCCTTTTAAATGTTTCCATGTTGTATGGTACACATTGATTCAAAAATCTATTTTAAACAACTTCTTGATAAAAAGTGATGCATTTAAATGTTTTCAAGAAAATGGGGGATATTTCTCTCAAACAGTTTTGATGATTATTTTCATCATTGTCAAAATATATCATTATTCTTGATTGAGGTTAATTTATTATAATACAATCTTCCATATTGTATTGAATGAGTTATTTTTGATTATGGAGGTGCTATTTTTATACCATTCTGAGATAATGGATAAAGTATTGTCATTTCATATTCTAGTTTTAATATGAATGATTAGATTATGTTTCACCATTTCATATGAGGAATGAATTGGACTTAGTAAGTGACAGATAGAGCCCGCTATAGCTCCTCAATGCATCGGTAGGTCTCATGAGAAAATATAGTGTCTTGGCACAAGGCCTTGAAAAAATCTTATTTGTAGTCTTGGCACAAGGCCTTGACTATGTGGTTATAAAGTATGGTATTATAAATTACATCATTATGAAATTGGCAATTGATATTACATTGATTATTCGACTAGAAGAACATCCATGTGAATAATTAAATATCATTATTCAATTTATCATTTCTATATTATGCTAAGGTTTATGTTTAAAAATCATGTGTTCTTGTCTTATACATTGTCTTAAATGTTTATTCTTATTTATTCCTGTTTCTACCATATTGTTATCCTTGTTGAGAATATGAGATCACCCCTTTCATATGTTTTATTTTTTTTCTAGGATGCAATGAATTATATTAAAATTAACTTGTAGGAATAGGCTAAGGTATTTAAGAGTGTTCAAACGTGACATAATGTTTTTTTATTTCATTATGTAATGTAAAACGTATATATGTATCTAGTACTTACAAGGATACTAAAATGATCGGTCTTTCAGGACATGATTACTTGTATCATGACAATGTTATGTAATAATTCACTAATTCTCAGTAATTAGGGTTGGGGCGTTACATCCAATAATTTATGGTCTCAGCTAAAGCCCAAAATCAAAGGCCTTAAAGAGGATCTCAAGGAGAAGAGATAAAAATGTAAAGATCATCTTTCATTTTCATGTGATTCTTTTTATATTAATTTATTTTCATATACTCTATTAAACTACCCTTATCCAAGATGCATAGAAGCACAAATATTTTTTATATTATATATTTTTTATTTTTTATGAAAAATTCATCATCATTCTTCCTCTTCTCTTCCTCTTATTCATAAAATTAATGTGTTGTTTGTGAAGCGTCAATTTATCAAAATCATGGATGATGGGTTATCAATTTCCATTAATTCATAAAAAACTGGTCATAAACCAATTTTACAGTTGTAACAACTACTAAATTGGTTGATATATCTTCTTTAATGTTTTGGATTTAATATATATACATAATATTATGTTATGTACTGAAAGTAGATTGTGATTATCAAAGAACCGCCAAAATGATATAAACTGATATCAATAATGATTTATCTAATGATTAATCCTCATAATATATAACAAAAATGAGTTATGGCATAATTTAATATTCTAGAATCATATTAATAATATTTCATTCCACTTTTGGAATTTCATTTCCACGTAGAAAGAAAATCATATACAAACCGGACACAAAAATCATTAAATGAACACACCGGATACAGTGGAAGGAACAAAATACTAATAATTAAATGGTGAAATGATGTAATGAAAATATAATATAAATTTTCATAAAAATTAATATGATTTTTTTAGTATATTAATGAAACTTTTTTATCCATTATAAATGAGGTTTGAAAACATTTTAAGTAAGACGATCCCGAGGTATGGGAATTCTTAATCCAATTTCTAATCATTGGGATAACTTTATACATTAATAATTATGTTGTATTATGATTATTTATGTGATTAATTTTTTTTTATATTATGTTTTATTATGGTTATTTACAGTATATAAACATATCTATTCCAATATATTTATTCCCACTCCAATTATATTTTTATGTGAATTTTGTTATAATGTCTTCTTAAATGTCTCTTTAATAAAGCTCAAAACGATTGTTGTTTATATATATAGAATGACTAGATTCTCTTGATTTCCTGAAATATTATTACCATGATGTGTTCCTTGGAAATATTTATGTTGGTTTGATCCCATTATAGCTCAGGATATGTTGGGTTGATCCAATTACAACTCAAGATATGACGGGTGAGCCCAATTATAGCTAACTAATGCATTGGGTACTCTAGAGATGTAATTTGAAGAAATTGTAATTCCATGTGTAAGGGTAATTTTAATAGTAATATGGTAAATAATTCCCAAGGACACTACATGTTGTTTCCGTGCATGTTAACTAGTTTTAATGAAATGGGTTTTATTGGTTTTTATGTTATCACATGACTAATAATATCATTCCTTACATCATATACTGAGCTTTTTTCTTCTCATCCAAAGTTTTTTAATATTTTTCATAGTTTATAAGAATGTGTAAGAGAATTATAGAATATAATTTAACTTTTAATGTGATTTTCTAGAATGAAATTATTATTTATTCATGTTTTATATATTTTAGAAAAATTGGATATTTTTTAGTAGTATCCTCATATATGATTATCGAATGATATGAATTTTTTATGTACTGATTTCTCTAAAACTCTAACCTTGAAAAGATCCTCAATGAGTAAGAACGTATTTTCTAGAATAAATCTCAATATTAAGTATTGTTTTAGGGTTGGTTACTTATATCTATGAACCCAAATAAGATAAAATTTATGTAATCACTGTGTTTTCTGTTTTCAATTTTAAAAAGAATGTTTTAGTATACCTAGATTTGATATAGGGTTTAAATAATGGTCAGACCTTTAATGATTGAAATATATTTATTTGGGTAAACTTTATTTAAGGTGATATAATGAAAGAACCAGATTTAATGAATGTATTTCTCATTAAATAAATTTTATTTGTTAGTCAAATTATATTACAAGCAACACCGAGTTTAAAATAACCTTGATATACTATTAAAATATTTAAATGTGACCCGTATAACATAGATGATAAAATTTCAATTATAAACAGTAAAAAACACATTTTGAAAATTATGTATAATTGTTTTAGGTAAAAATAATAATTTGGTAAATAATCACTCAATTTTAGGTAATGTCTTTATATGTTTTAAAATATATTTATTTCATAAAAATGTTTTCATTTATTATATGTAAGAAAATAAAATAACTAATTTCTACAAATGGTAGTTTTTATATTGTATAAAATGAACATAATTTTTGAAATTAACATTTGAATGTTAACTGAAGAGGAAATTTGGGGGTTTTCTGAAATTATATATTTTTTATTGAATAGTGATGAATACTTAATTTTTTAATAATTTCATTTAATTTCATTTAAAAATAGACATAATTTTTTTAATTTTTTCCTAAATAAAAAAATTTATTCTTTATTTTGATAATGTCTAATTTATTATATATGATTCAAAAATAAATGTTACCTTTGATTGAAAATACTTTAACAAAATTTTTGAATTTTATTTGGAAAAAATATTTTTATCACCCTCTGAAGGATACTTATAAAAATATTTTTTACATATAAAAATTAAATTTTATAAAATGGATTCGATATTTGGAATATGAATAATTAATATTTTTTAATATATACAACCTTGTTTTTATTTATAATTAATACTAAAATTAATAAATATTTATCACCATAGTATGATTAAATCATTTAATTAAGGTTATTTTGTTTGATAAGAACTAATCATGGAAATGAAACATTCTATATTTTTATTTTAAATGATTATTTCATCAATATAATTATAAAATTTTAAAATATCACCTTTTTTGGTAATTTTCCATGTTTTCTAAATTCATATATTTGTATATAAAGAAAAGTAAAAATTGTAAGTTTCTTGCTTTAAATTTCTGTTATATATTTATAATGGTGAAAAAATAATAAACCTTTGATTGTAAATAATTATTTCAAATATAAATTATTTTTTGTAACATTTTAATTTACTTTTAATTTTTAGGTATGATTTAGTTACCTTAAATGTTTACACAACACCGATATGATATTTTATAAATTTAAAGAAAAAAAATATAAATCAATTAATACTGTTAAAAGTAATATTATTATTATGAATTATCATATTTCACATGTTTTTAAATAAATATGACATAATATTGTTGTTTTGATATATTATATTCAAATTCACTTCCTGTTTTAATTTTATTAATATTAAAGTAAATCAAAATTTCCAAAAATGACATTAATGATATTTGACAATAAATAATAATGTATTAAATAATTTAAATTTATCGAAAATACAATATTAAAACATTTTATTAAGATATGATTTAAAATAAAAATATTTTCTATTTGCTACTAAATGTTTATTTCATAGCAGCTATCATGACCTATGACAATACAAAAAAATTTATCCTGATAATTACCAAAATGTATTAATTTGGGATAAAAATTGATAATGGTAAACAACTAATCTAAATTTTTCCAAATATTATTATATGATTTTATATGAACCCTAAATGAAATGAAATTAAAAATATATCATTTTTTATTCCATTTGAATATGATAAATAATTCATATAAATTTAATACCTTAAGAAATTACCAATCTTCCCCTACCATCACATTTAAAAGGGAATATCCTATACTATTTTATTCACACATAAAAATAATTTTGGATTGGTGAATCCATTAAAAATTACCCTATATATTTACATTACCATGTCACATAGGTGTTTTATTTACTATAAATCCAACATAAGAAGGATTTTGATACAAACATACGGGGGTTATCTGAAGAAGTGATATCATTCTTAACTATGTATTTTTGTCTTATTTATTTTTCTACCCATTTAAAATCTATCTCAAACAATATGATAAAAAAAATTAGTATCTATCATATAATTTCGTTTTTTATGTTAATGAGATACCCTATATCCTTTTCATCAATTATCAAATGGCTATCATAAATACCATTCATGTGTTTGATAGACTACTACCTCATGATTCAATTGTAGTTCTTTTCCCATCAACACTCCTCACGGTTGGAATTAATGGTGGATTAAATATATATATATATATATATAAAATAATCATGAACAATTTAACATTATATAAATATAATAAATCATTCGATTTCATACATTTCTATTCATTTAAAACTCTTATCAACATTTTTGCATATGTGTTGATTACCACCTCCACAAATTGATGAAATTAGATTTTCATAACCACATAAGCTGAATGAAAATATAAGGGAATTTAATAAAATAGAATGATATTTAAGTTATATTTATCATTATAGAAATATTACATAATTTTTATTTTCATTCCATCAAGATTGTTTACAAATGGAATCATTACTCGTCCATATGTATGACATTCCATCACTATGATTGTAACGTAGTTTATTTTTCCCCTGAATATTTCATGTATTTTTAAAAAGAGTAATATATGTATAAATTTAATAATTATTCATTTATTATTATTTTTATGATGATGTAACTATGAATTCATATACTGTAGTAAAACTACTTCTGTCATTTCTGGATAAAAGAACTAAATATCAACAAAACGACATACCTGAACATAATTGATAAAGTAATTAAATATTAAAAATAAATAAATAAAATAAAATAAACATTAAATTAGAAAATATACTTATAATTTAAATAATTAATATGATGTTATTAGATAATAAGATAAAAAACATATGTTATTAGTTGGAGCTAAGGTAAGGGGTTTTATAACTCCATTTTTTACATTGGGATAAATTATTTATTCATTGTATTTAATAATTTATGAATATTTGTGTAATTATATTTGATTATTTTATGTTATTCATCGACTAGTTATTTTTTAATTAATTTTTTCATAAATAATATCTTCTTTAATTCATTTCCATTTCATTGATTTATTATTTTTATGAGATATTATCTCAATTTCCTAACATCGAGGCATATTGTAATTTTATAATCATAATATAATTTATATGGTTGAGACACTATAATTTGGGATGTTATATGTGACACCCCATGTTTTTATAGTACATTATCTCTTTAATGTAATTCAATAGCTTGCACCTCACACAACACCATGTTCTGGCACACGATGACTTACCTAACTAGCTGTTCAAACGTAGTTATGAACAATATTAACATTATTTTTATTTTTATATCTTAAATATAATTTTTTACATCCATATTATATGTTTTTAGACATAATATAAGAAAAAAAAATCATTTTTTCAAATAAAGGAAGTATTTTTCAAAAAATGAAATTTTACCACCTTTTAATAGGGAAACCTTTTTAAATCTAATATCCGACACTTTTATATATTAAATTTCACAAAATAAACTTTATATTTAGAATTGAGACAAAAAAATTAGTATCAATATATATTTGGTGTTTTTCTGATAACTTTGATATTTGGGTGAAAAGTGAAAAATACTACATTTTAATTGAAAACAACTTTTTAAATCAAAAGAATATGTTATTTTAAATTATTAATTTTAATGGTTTAGAAGTATTATTAGATTATATTTTTACTATTTAATCTAATATTGGTCAATGTAATTAATTTCAATTTGAAATTATACATAAACAAGTGTCAATATTTTGATAGTCATTTTTTCTTAAAACACGCTATTTGTTTTGACAAGGGGAATTAATTTTAAATTAATTAATACAACTTCTATGTTTTTAATTTGGTAAAATATAAATCATTTTTTTATTTTGAATATCAAATATATCTTATGCTGAATTTTTTGTATTTTTCCGAAAAACTTCAATTTTTGATGAATAGTAAAACCACTTAGTAATAGTTAAAAAAATGGAATTTTTCACTTAAAGGAAATTTTACTGCTTTTGTAAATGGAATTTAAAAAATCCAACATACAATGTTGTTATTATAAAGTTAAATTTGGTTCAATAAGATGGAAATAATTTTTGTTGAATAGTAACGTTTGACTTCTATTTACAGCGGTTAAAGTTAAATAGGGCAATTCAAGATAAAAAGAATATTATAATAATACAAAATTATCTTAACAGTTGTCCTAAAAATATTTAATGAGTCATGGACAACCATTGGCATCCTTGGGTCTACTATGGGATCCCATTGGGCCACTTAATAGTGATGATGACACTTTATTTTAATTAACTTATGGTAATGACAAAAATGACTTGAACTAATATCTTTTAGTATATCAATTTTTACATGGGGTAATATAAATCATACATTCAAATATTAATATTCATTTTAAAGCTAAAAATATTTCCTAAATTATGTTATTTTTTATAATATTTAGACATAAAATAAATTAAATTATTTATAACACAATAATGATGCAGTATTCACCTCATTAATAAATGATTTAAATAAATAAGTATATTAATATTAAAACAATATCCAAAACCTGTCCAATTATTATTGGATGATTTTATTTCAAACCTGATTCATATTATCTTTGACATTAAGGAGTTTTTGACCCTTTAGAACCCAAGATATGTTTATAATAAAATAACATTGTCAAACATTACAAAAGAGCCCCTCCTCTCCCTTATAAAAGGACACCAACTCAAACCCATTCATCACACCTCTCAAGCCCCTTGAATCATCCATACCATACCCAAATAAACTCTCAAGATCCCTATATTCAACCTAGAATCATTACCTTAAGCATAATAATGTTCAAGAAGTCCTATTGGTTCAAACCAAAGGGAGTTACCCAAATTAAAGGTAAGGGGTTCTCTTAAGTTCTTTTCTATTATTTTACATCTCCAACCCCTAAACTCATGTTATTACATTATTTTATAAAAACAAAAATATCATCAATATACAAGGATGTTTTTATGATATTTATTTGAGAAACACTTACACACACCACCATCTAATTTGTGAAGAAAACACTGTTTCTATGGATGGAAAACTAACCCCTTATGAAATGATGATTGTTCAATTATCTTCTACAAACTCTCATGGTGTCTATTAAGATGGAACTGAATTTATATATGATTAATATTATGTTTATGATCACTTTATTCTTCTATATTTTTAATTTATATCATACCTTTATGGTTTCTATTATGGGTAAACATGATAATTTCATTAGAGGAAGTGCGAACTACCACCCCCTCAAAGTGATATGACTCATTAATGACTTATTTATGATGTATAAAGGATGGAGTTAATTATATTAAATATTATATTATAATTTAATTTTAATATACCTATTTATAATTATGTTTTAATTCTATTAAAATAAAAATATAAAAGAATGTAGCGTTAATGCATATGTACGGCTTACCTTCTCCATGAACTTTGCATTTCATTTATTATATCCAAATTTCATGTACTGTTATAAATAAATATATATAGTGGATAATATATATATATATATATATAATATAAATCATTTATATCATTCTAGAGATAATGGACTTTTCACCACATGTAAAAATTGTAATTATAACATGTTTATTTTTTACTCAAGTTCCGAACATCGATAAAATATACATTTTGAACTCAAATAATTAATTAATTGTAATAGAAATGTAATAAGTGATATAAAAGGAATAATAAACTTGAAAAAATTTATTAATCGATTATAAATTAACATATGTTTATTATTCAGGAAAAACAAGGAACATACAAGACAAGTCAGACTCGAGGAAAGAGGTTTCTTATCTCACTTTTAATTCTATGAGATTTCCATTGCTCGCCACTTATTTATTACATATGGTGTATTTTGTACTAAAATTTGATATATATTATCATGATTCTATTTATATCCATGGTATTCAAGGAATAATTTGGTGGTAATTAACTTTTGGTCATATGACTTGATTGATTACAACATGGTTTTCATCTCACTTCTTATTTCTGTGAGATTCATGCTATATTTACACAATTTCCTTTTGTGTGTTGTATTTACTACCTAGGATTTTATTCCTTATGTAATATATATTAATTTATGTGTATTTATATCTTAATTTTATGACTCTTCTTTCATAGGGTGTATGTTTTAGAAGTCACCAAATCGGTAAGGGAATTTCTAATTTTGATTTCCACTCTTTGGGCATTACGCATACTTTATTGATTATTTTATTCCAATATTATGTGTGGAATCACTATTTATTATTTATGTAGCACTTTTTACTCCAATTTGTGTGTATATAAATTTGATAAACATAATCAATCCATTGACAATTTCTCTAGTCATTGATATGAACTTGATAAAAGTAATCTTAACTCAATTTCAATTCATTGAGTTAAACATCCAAGTCATTGGTGTTGATTTTACTATAATATATGTGAATGTACACTGATTGATTTACACATAGTATCCAATAATATTGAGTGTATTTATATTTTTCACACAAAATTATGCCATTTATTTATCTTTAACCTAATGATATATTCTTTATAAGGGATTTCATCTTAACTTACATTCTATTGAGTCTTCTTTGTAGTTATGCACCAACAAACATTTTTTTGTTGTATATAATGTAATTTAAAATAGTATATCATGAATCCCTTTACTCCCATGATATTATAATGTTTTTATCACCTCAATTATTTGTATTCAACTGTATCTCTTTTGGTTAGGAACTCTTACTAAAATATAATTTTAAATTTTTTAATGATTTATTCTTCTAAATCATTATCATTAATGTCCATGTTTTAAAAATGGTTATAATTATTTATTTATATGGACATTAATGTTTTAAAATTAAAATTACTTTTAAAAGTTTCAATGTGGTAAGGGACACTTTAATTCAAAGATCTAGTTTAAATGGCTTCTGTAAAAATTGAGATACTTTTAAATGTTTTCAAGAAAAAGGGGGATATTTCTCTCAAATAGTTTTGATGATTATTTTCATCTATTTCAATATACTTCATTATTATTGATTGAGGTTAATATATTATAATAAAATATACAATATTTTATTGAATGAGTTATGTTTTTCTGTGGATGTGCTATTTTTATACCATTCAAAGTTTGTGGTTAAAATGTTGACATTCCATATGATAGTTTTAATACGAATGTTTAGATTTTGGTTCATACTTTTCATATGAAGAATGAATTGGACTTGGTAAGTGATGGGTGGAGCCTCCTATATCCCCTAAATGCATCGATAGGTCCGATGAGACAAACTAGTTTCTTGGCACAAGGCCTTGAAAAAATCATAATTGTAGTCATGGCACGAGGCCTTGAATATGTGGTTATGATGTCTAGCATTATGCATTCCCTCATTATGAGATTATCTATTGATATTTTAGGTGGTTATTTGACTATTAGAATACCCATGACTATGTTATGTTATGTCATTATTTACTCATCTCATATTCCTGCCATAAATTGGTCATGTTTATTATTTGTAAAGAAATGTGTTTTCAATTATTCACTTTACCTAATGTTTATGTTATCTTATGCTGTATTGCATACTCTTAATGAGCATTTGAGATCACCCCTTTCTAATGTTACATTTTTATATGATATGAAGAAGTTTTTTATGAGTGACTTTCGGGAATAATCTAAGAAGCACAGATGTTTCTAATGGAATAAATTAGTGTTGTTTTTCTTTTCAAGTTGAAATGTTGAACTTATGTAAGTATCTTGTTTCCAAGACTACTAAATTGATATGTCCTACATGACTCAATTCCTTGTAATCATGCCAATGTATTAAAATATTGCACCATCTCTTATATTCGGGGTTTGGGGCATTACACTTGGTATCAGAGGATGTTTAGAACAAACCATGAAAACTAGACTTAGATAAACACTGATTAAAGAACATTACCCTACGATAGACATTGAGGATTAGTATAGAAGAACATACTAAATTTTTTTGTAATGTAGATATTTTTTTTTATTTTCAAATAAATACATCCTTGTCTATATACGATTCGGTAGAGGCAGCTCTGGCACGGATGTAACAAGGAGTGAAAACTCTGACAAGGAGTTTTAGGTTTGACCCTGGGTATCATAGTACACAACAATGGGCCATGCTGCACTCTGGGTTATGACCCTCCCTTGTGATATACTTATTATAATGTACATTTTATTTACAAACCTATTTGATGGATTTTAATATAAGATGATAATAAATGACCTTGGATAATCCTAAGGTGTTTCAAATTAAAAATATGGTGTCATGATATTCTCTAATTGATTTTATGAGCATTTTTACTCACAAAATGCTTTCTAGTTGTAGACAATGACTAGATTCTAAGGAAAACATAGTAACTACGAGCATGATGTTCAAGGTGGGAATAGTGGGGGAAATTAGCAGAAAATTGAATTTTGATAGGCGTTAAATATATCATGTTCATGCTGAATCAGTTTTCCAAAAATATTATCAACAACATATATATTAACCAACTGCAGGACACAATAAAGAAGAGAAAGGCGATGAATGATAAGAGCTCCTGCAGTAGATACCATGGAGAAAAGAAACGTCAATTTCAATCATACGAAAAATGTGGAAGGAGACACACAAGAATGTGTCTCAATGGAACAAAGAAATGCTTTATGTGTGGGAAATAAGGACATAATGATATGAATTTTCGCGGAAAAATGAAGAGTATTATGGTTGAAAATAAAAATATTCCCAAAAATCCATTTATAGTCAATTATCATAAATGTAGGGGATCTGGACATTACCCGAGTGAATGACTTATTCTATAGGATATTATCATGGTCAAAGAAGAAGCAATGTGGGAATAAATGATTGGAGAAATGATAAAAAGTATTAGTTCTCTTTATTGATGGGATTAAATTGGAAGAATTTTTTCTTGTATGTGTAACCCTGTAGTTTGTCATGTAAAAATGACATTTGAGGAAAAATTATCTTTTATCATTTTGAAATAGTTATAAATAACCATTTGGTTTTATATAATCCTTGAATTTTAGGCAATTAAAAGCTATTAGATTTTTGAAAGAAAAAGTGAGGTATGAGATAACATTTGTGGTTATATTATGTTATGGTTATTTTGAGAAATTTATCTCACTTTGGTAATGTAATAAAATATAGTTTTGGAAAAAGGATAACACACAGACCATGTGACCACCCTTCGTGTCGTAAAAAGCTATGGGCATCAAACCCACAACCAGAGTGCGATTGAGATTTATCACCTACCACTGGATTACGTGATGTCCCTGGTATGTGTGACTAGTTTTTTTGTTTAATGATTTTATTTAGTTTATTTGGGACATTATATATTATAAAATGGATATCCTTAGTTTACGAAAATGATTTAGTGATTAAGTGATAAATGTTATTTTGTAAGATATTTATTATGTTGGGAAAACTATATTCCTAAAGAAAATATAATAATATGGGACTTCAATTGAGATGTAATGGTGGATATTTTTCAATGTTTTTATTTTTGATTTATAGCGATTTGGGATATTTATGAAAATGATTAACCTATCATAGAGAATATGAGATTATGTTAATTACTTTTATGTGTTTTACTTCAAGATTAGTCGATGTTATTTGGAGATAAAATTTAACGTGGGAGACTAGGTTATCAAATTATTTTGAGTGTTTTGTTTCAATATTAGTAGGATTATTTTGAATGATTTTAAGTATAATTTTTCATTGAAGTGTATTTGTTGAAATTTGGGTATTGTTTGTTTAAATTTTGGAGATTAAAATTATTATTTATTTTTATAAATGATTTTCGTTTTTGGGGATCAAATGATCATGTACTAACCATTTTTGGTATTGGTTAATGTTTACTAACATGGGAGATATATATTTTATCCTTTGTGAATTATGTGATTCTTTATATGTTGATTTTACCGCTTCTGGTGTAACCAAGTCATCTTTAATACTCATCGATTTGAGAATAGATGAGTTTGTCGTAGAAATTTATTAATGGATGAAACTATACTTGTAAAGTAAATATATCTCTTTATACTCTTAGTCAATCTCATAAATAAATTCATCAGAATTATGAAATGCAATATAAAACAAAAATGTTTTTTGTTTACATTTCTTACTGGGCAATCAATGACCAATCAACCCATCACAAGTTTATGGATTTCAGATCATTAACTTCTGTTAATAATATTCTTGATCACTCTCCATCAGAACATGATGATTATTTTTCTCTTCCATATCCTTGTTTTCCTACATGGAACCCTAGTATTTGATATTTTCGGTAACCCTCATACTTACCTTTATTTATATTAAAATAGAGGCATCATTAATCCTTTTTTGATGTGGGATTTCAACTAAGATATTTTGAAATGTCAAAACCCATGTTTTCAATCCATTTCTTAAATCACGAGGACCCAATTTATTTAAGGAGGGGAGAATGTAACACCCCAAGGTTTCATAGTACATTTTCTCTTTAATGTTATTAAATATCTTTCACCTCAAACAACTCCGTGTTCGAGTGCACGACAACATACCAAACTAGAAGTTAAAAAGTAGTTATTAATAGTATTAAAAGAATTTTTATTTATATATATTTCATATAATTTTCACATCCATATTATATATTTCTTAGACATAATATAAGAACAAATTCATTTTTTCAGATAAATTATTTTTCCAAAAATGAAATTTTATCGCCTTTTAATGGGGAACCCTTTATAAATTAAATATTTGAGACATTTTTATATTCAATTTTTCAAAAAGAATTCTTATTTACAATTGAGACATAAATATTTATTTTTAAAAAATTTATGGTGTTTTTTCTGATAACTTTCATATTTAGATGAATAGTGAAAATTACTAAATTTTAATAGAAAACAACTTTTTAATAAAAATAATTTATAGTGTCCAATTATGCATTTGAATGGTTTGGAAGTATAATTAGATTACAATTTTACCATTTAATCCAATGTTGTTTGTTGGAATTAATTTCACATTGAAATTATACAAAAACAGGTGTTAATCTTTTGTTAGTTGTTGTTTCATAAAAACACGCTATTTGTTTTGACGAAGGGAATTAATTTAAAATTAATTAAAGAAACATCTATGTTTTTAATTTGGAAAATATGCATAATTTTTGAATTTGGAATATCAAATATATCTTATTCTAAATTTTTTTTATTTTTCTGAAAAACTTCAATTTTTGATGAATAGTAAAACCACTTAGTAGTAGTTAAAAAATGACCTTTTCACTTAAATGAAAATTTTCCACTTATGTGAATTGAAGTTTTAAAATCTGGAAAAAATGGTTGTTATTAGTAAGTAAAATTTGGTTTAATATGTTGAAAATAAATATTGGTAAATAGAAACTTTTGACATTCATTTATATCGGTTAAAGGTAAATAGGGTAATTCAAGGTAATGAGAATATTATAATAATACAAAATTTGCTTAAAACTTTTCCTAACCATATTTAATGAGTTATTCCCGACCATAGTCATCCTTGGGTCCTTTTTAGGACCCCATGGAGCCACATACATGTGATAATGTCACTTTATTTTACTTAACTTAATGTAACGACAAAAATTACTTTAACAAATTTATTTTAGAATATCAATTTTTACATTGGGTTATATAAGTCATAAATTCAAATATAAATATTCATTGGAATTATAAGAATATTTCCTACATTATGGTATTTTTTGAAATATTTTAAAATAAAATAAAATAAATTATTTGGGACACAATAATGATGCAATATTCACCTCATTAATAAATGATTTAAATAAATAAGATTATTAATATTATAAAAATATCATAAACCTGTCCAATTTTTATTGGATGATTTTATTTAGAACATGATTCATCTTATATTCATATTTAATGAGTTTTGTTACTTTTGAAACTTAATATTAGTTTCTAATAAAATAACATTTTCAAACATTCCAAAAGAGCCCATCCTCTCTTTTATAAAAGAACACCACTTATAACCCATTCCTCAAACCTCTCAATCCTGATGGATCATCCAAACCATTCAAAAATAAGCTCTAAAATTCCTATATTCCACCTAGAATCCTTAACATAGGAATAGGTCACTTCCTGAAGTCCTTTTGGTTCAATCCAAATGTATTTACCAAAATTAAAGGTAATGGTTTCTTTTAAATTATTTTATTTTATTTTACTTCTCCAACACCTAAACTCTTTTTATTCCATTAATTTATAAGAAATAAAATATCTTCAATATAATAGGATGTTTTTATTTGACGGATTTGAACTACACTTACCCACACCTTCATCAAATGGGTAAGAACATAATGTTTCTATGGATGAAAAACTAATGCCTCAATAAACGATTATTGTTCAATTACCTTATACCACCTCTCATAGGGTCAATTAAAATTGAAATGTATTTATATATGATATATATTATGTATATTTTTTATTTATGATTCGGTATTTTCTATTTATATCATACCTTTATGGTTTCTATTATGGGTAAACACGGTAATTTCATTTGAGGAAGTGCGGACCACCGCCCCCTCAAAGTGATATGATTAGTTAATGACTTATTTGGGACATATAAAGGATGTAGTTAATTATATAATATATGATCTTAGATTGGAATTATAATATAACTATGTATAATTATGTTTTAATTCCATTAAAATACAAAATAGAAATGAAATTAGCGTTCATGCATACGTACGACTTACCGTCTCCATGAACCGTTATTTCATTTATTAACTCCAAATGTTATGAACTGTTGTAAATACATATATATACTAGATATATAATATATATATATATAATATCTAAATCATGTATATTTTTCTGGATATAATGGACATTTTACCACATGGAAAAATTGTTATTATAATAAGAACATTTCTGACTCAAGTTCCGAACATCGATAAAATATCCAATATGAACACAAATAAATAAATAATTTTTATAGAAAGGTAATAATTGATATAAAAGGAATAAGAAACATTAAAAAATGTCCTTACAGAAGTTGAAATTAATTTATGTTTATTATTCATGATGAAAAAGTAACATAATCGATAGGTCAGACTTGACGTAAGAGGTTTCTTATCTCACTTTTAATTCCGCGAGATTTCCATTGTTCACCACTTATTTATTGAATATGGTGTATTTTTTACTTATATTTGATATATATTATCAGGAATCTATTTATATTCATGGTATTCTATGAGTAATTTGTGGGTTATTAACTTTTGGTCATACGACTCGATTGATTACAACATGGTTTTCATCTCACTACTTATTTCCGCGAGATTCATGCTATATTGCCACTATGTCCTTTTGTTTGGTGTGTGTACTACCCATGATTGTATTAATTATGTAATATAAATTAATTTCTTTGTATTTACATCTTTATTGTATGATTATCATTTCATAGGGTGAATGTTTCGTAAGTCACCAAATCGGTAAGGGAATTTCTAATTTTGATTTCCACTCTTTCTTCTTTAAGCATACTTTATTGATTATTTTACTCCAAGATTATGTGTGGAATCACTATTTATTATTTATGAACCAATTTCCACTCCCCTTTGTGTGGATATAATTTTTAAACACATAATCACTCCATTGATAATTTCTCAAGTCATTAATATGAACATTGATAAGAGTAATCTTAAACCAATTTCCATTCAATGAGTTAAACATCCGAGTCATTGGTCTTGTTTTTAGCAGAATATGTGGGAATATACTCTAATTTATTTATACTTAATATCCAATAATATTGAGTGTATTTATATTTTTCACGCATAATTATATCATTGTTTTCTCATTAACTTAATGATATAGTCTTTATATGGTATTTCATCTCATCTTACATTCCATTGAGTCGTCTTTGTTCTTATACGTCAAATCACTTTTGTTTGGTGTATATAATGTACATTGACATAATATATCATGAATCCCATTATTCTCATGATATTATATTGTTTTTATTACCTCAATTATTTTTATTCAAGTGTCTCTATTTTGGTTAGTAACTCGAAATAAAATATCATTTTAAATGTTTTAAATATTTATTCTTTTAAATATTTCTCATTAATTTCCATGTTTTAAAAATGGTTTTAAGGATTTATTTATATAGAAATTAATGTTTTAAAATTAAAATTCATTTTAAAAGTATCAAATTGGCATGGGACACTTTGATTCAGAAATCTATTTTAAATGGCTTCTTGAAAAATAGTGAGACTTTTAAATGTTTTTAAGAAAAAGGGGGATATTTCTCTAAAATAGTTTTGATGATTATTTTAATCTATGTCAATATCCTTCATTATTATTGATTGAGGTTAATATATTATAATAAAATCTTCCATATTGTATTGAATGAGTTATGTTTGACTATGTAGATGATATTTTTATACCCTTCATGGTTTGTGGTTAAAATAATGACATTTCGTTTGCTAGTTTTATTATGAATGTTTAGATAATGTTTCATCCTTTTCATATGAGGAATGAATTTTACATAGTAAGTGATGGGTGGAGCACACTATAGCTCCTCGATGCATCAGTAGGTCTCATGAGACAATCTAGTGTATTGGTTTAAGGCTTTGACAAAATCTTATTTGTAGTTTTGGCACGAGGCCTTGACTATGTGGTTATGATGTCCAAAATTATTCATTCCATCATTATGAGATTAACTATTGATATTTCATGTGGTTATTCGACTAGTAGAATAACCATGACTATTTTTTATGGAATTAATTACTAATCTCATATTCATTCCATAATGTATTCATTTTTATTATTTGTAAAGGCATGTGTTTTTATTTTTTCGCCATGCCTAATGTTTATAGTATCTTCCGCCGTATTTCTTACTCTTACTGAGTG
Organism: Viscum album; assembly: GCA_963277665.1. NCBI lineage: Eukaryota > Viridiplantae > Streptophyta > Magnoliopsida > Santalales > Viscaceae > Viscum > Viscum album. The sequence goes on from OY728151.1 coordinate 798,193,443, forward strand.
TTTAAGCTCACCCCTTTCATATGTTTCATTTTTTCAGGATATGAAGAATTTAGTTATTAGTGACTTTCAGGAATAATCTATGAAGCTTGGATGTCTCTAATGAAATAAATTATAGTTGTTTTTATTTTCAAGTTATAATGTTGAACATATGTATGTATCTTGTCTCCAAGAATACTAAACTAACCGATCCTTTGGGACTTGATTCCTTGTAATCATGCCTACGTATGAAAATAATGCACCGACTCATAGATTCTGGGTTTGAGGTGTTACATTATTCAATCAATACATAATATTTAATTCTGTTATAATTTTTAATTCAAATTATATAATTTAAGGGTATATGATTTGAATGATACTAAGTGCTAATGGGTTTCATAAAAAAATTTAATTTTATTGAGTTATATTAAATATTCACATCTTTTAAAATATAATATAATATTTCTAATGAATAATGACTATTTTATGTTGTATTTTTACTTGTTTTATGTGGATTTACATTTTATAAATAGTAAAAAAATAATTTATTAGTTATCACTTAAACATAATGATCTTTTAAAGTGATTTCATCTCAATTTCCATTCAATTGAGACATATTTGATAATATACATAAATTAACATTTATAAGGTGTATGTACTACCGAAATGATATATTTAAAATGAAAAATTACATATTAATAAGGACTAATTTATCAATTCATGTAAATTATTTCAAGGGTCAAAAAATTTAATGCTACCAAAGAGAAAATGATTTATTTTATAATATTATTATGTTATTGTGATTTTCATATATTAAATTTAAGGAATTGTATAATACGCCATCAAAATATAAATATGTTTTTGTATCCTTTTGATATTTAAGTATTTTCCATATTATATTAAAATATTTCTATTCATAGGAACACAATTTAATAATGAAAATGTTTAAGAGGACATCCAATTTTATTTCACCTTTAAGAAGATCTATTTTATTTCTTGCCCATATTATTCAACAGTTTTTTAAAGATGATAATTTTATTACTCAAATTATTGATTGATGAAAATTTAATTTATCCTTTAATACTTAAATTTATTTACATTAATATTTCAAATGATTTCAGAAAGGTTCTTTTTTGAAATTATTTACAAAAAAATAAAAAGATTTATTTGCACATATACCACATCAACATACTTCCTCAATGTCATAACCTTTTTATGATATTTAGCTCATTATTTATGTTTTATAATGTTTTACAAATTTAAATTAATTAAAAATCATATTATGAGGTTTTTCGTCCCTTTTTATTGTTTTTTATCCAAAAAACATAAATTTGGAATAAAACCAATATTTTTAGTGATTTAAGGGCCTTCATTTATCATTTATTAATTTTTTATTCTTAACATTATCTTGAATATATGACATTATTTTGACCATTGAAAAATAAATTTCTCTTAAATATCCATATTATTAACACCATGGATATTATAATATTCTAATCCATATACAATTTCTATATATGGTGTTTATTTGGAATATTGTTAGATTGACCAGGATTATATTAATATAATTTATTATTTATTAAATATAGATATTGGTTGATAAGGCATATTGGTTGTGAATTAAATTGATCATTCGACAAACAGAAAATGAATGGGACATGTATTGCTACATGGGGAATGAAATACACATCCACTTGATGAATTAATAGTACTAATGAGAAAAATCATTCAGCTAGCATTAAATAGGTTTCTAGTGTATATCTACCCATTGATTAATCTATCTAAGAGAATGGAATTTAATATACAGATTTCAAGTTGTTTGAAATGAATATATAAAATACTTAGTGTTTCCTTCATTGATAATTTAGTTGTTATTATCCATAAAAGTTTGTCATTGATATTATCTATGGATACATTTCATTCTCATGTTATTGATTAAATGGATAACGTTTTTATTTGTTTACATTTTATAATTAATTATTCCTTATTTACTCATGATAGCTTCCAATATACATAACCATCACCGAACATCTTATCTCACCCTAGTTTTGTTTCATTTATCCTAGATGTGAACAAAGAATATTTTTATAAGTTCATGGATTTAAAATGATTACATTCAATATGTTTTTTATTTTATGTTTTCAAATATAATTTTATATTAATGTATATATCTTGTTTTTAAGACTAAATAATTATTCAGTCCACCATGATATAATTACATATATCTACTTTCAATGTAATGAAGCAAAAACCGAATTTTGGAAATTGTGGTAGGGTTCATTATAGAGGGAGAAACTAAAAATGATATATGAAATGAAGTATTAAATAAGGAATAAGATATTAAATCCAATTTAGTTGTTTAAAAATGATTTAGAATGACTAAACTATTTATATAACGTAATTTGATTTTTTTTGAAGACATGTATTAATAAATGTTATTCAGGTTAATAGAATCATGAAACATTTAATAAATTTTCATCATTACTTTTTCATTTAAGTATTTAAATAAACATTTTCAATTGTATAGATGATGTAGAAATGGTACTTAATTTTTTGGTGATATTTTATGGAGAAACACATGATTCATGGAAAGTAACACCTAATATGAGATTGATGTTCTGGTAATGGGTAGTTAAGATTTAGATGATATTTATATTGTAATCAATATATTATTGATGAACATGTAACTAATTACAAATGAAATTAAAAAACAGTTAATTCTATATATAATTGAGTTTAAATTATTATTTGGATTTTGGGAATATATTCAATAATCTATGAATTTATTATGGGATGAATATAAAGTAATTTTTATTAATAATTTACCTTTTCATTGAGGTTTTTAAATAATTTATGTTAATAATTTTTTTTGGTGGATATATGATCTAGGTATTCATATATTTTGTTTATTGATTTTAAATATTCTCAATAATTTTTTAGGATTAATATATTGTTTATTTTTGAAATTTATTTATCATCAATCTAGAATTTTTAATTTTAAGTATTGTTAGACAGTTTTTGAAAGCGTTTTATGGTTAAATACATTTTGTATTGATTAGTTTGATCTTTTACTTTTAATTATTTATGTTATAGTATGATTTATCATATTAGATAACATAAGATCATTATTTTGTTTTTATAAAATATTTGTGAAATTTTGAAGAATGTTTTATTCATTTATAAATCATATGTTCTAATAAGATTTATTTTCAGTTCTATAGGCATAAAAAACTCAACTTCTATATTCATTTCTGGGTTTAATAGATGAATCTAAAAATAATCAATGAAAAAAAAATTGTTCTTGTGATATTGATGGAAGTCAAATATGGTTATTTTTATATGATTACTATCTTGTTTGTAAATGAATACCTAATCATTAGTAAAAGGATTATGAATAAAAATGTTATCATATTTTTATCATTTCATGTTATTCCTAGGCCATTTCCAAACATCTTTGATTTATTACTTTTGGGCAGTTAACATTTGGATGATCTTTGAATTTATTATGACCAGTGTTCCTTTTCACACTATATCATTATTCATACATTAGGTTTTTCATCCATGTCCCAATTTCCAATTCCAACTAATTTTTTTCTATTAGGAGTCCAAACAATGTGTAATTTTCAATGAACCTTGAATTTGTCATTAATTATTTTTAATATCATATTCTATTAACCCATATTAAAATTTGGATTTTCCAAAAATAATTTCGAATATGAAACCCCTTATTACATATAAAAATTTCAAATTTTTAGGGAACTGTTTATTAATTTTGGCGGGGAATGTGGAACCATTTTTTTAAAAGAATAGTATTTTTTGACAATTTATACAACACACAAAATAAATATTAAATTAATCACAAAATAATATAATCTTATAATAATTATAACATAACTGATTGAATGACATGGTATATATATAATCAACCAAATTATATATATATATAGAATGAAACCATATAATAAAAATGTATATATTAATTAATTAGAAATAAACAATGAATTTTCAGTAATCTAATTTTATTCATAATTTTTTTTTTCATTAAAAAAATTATTTATTGTTTTTACTTATAATTTATTATAGTTGAAAATTAACCATTTTAGAAAATGTAATTTAATTAATGAAGTTAATTTTTGAAATAAAAATTTCAATATTATCAGAGGGTAATATTTTAAGATTTTTCTAAGACATTTTATTTTTTATTGAATAATGAAAATACAAATATTTATTTGAAAAATATTTGTGTGTCAAGTATTTAAATAGTAAATTTTATATTTAAAATGGATTTAAATAAATAATAGTTCACTTATATTATTAATAATTTAATTATGTTCATTGTAATCAGTTGTAATCTTTAATTTGGAATGAGAACATGGTTAAACACAAGAATTTATTTTTCTCAAGTACAGTTTTCGTTCTGTGAAGCTTTTTTTTCTTAAATTAATATATCCACTTATAGAAATTTATTAATAAAAATTAAATTCCATATTTGGAATCAAGAGGTTCAAATATAGTAAATTGGACACGTTTATTTTTTATCAATATGATTAATAACAATTGGAAATATTTTTCACCTAGGTAAAAGTAAAATTGTTTAATTAAGGATTAAAACATGAGAAAACGTCCCAAACTAAACCCAACACTTGATTTATTTAAATTTAATGGGATAAATTATTACATAGTAATACAAAATTTTGATTATATGACATTTTTTACAATTTTACTTGGTTAATTAAATTTAGTTTACTTATAGAAATGTTACTTCCCAAATATAACTATGTTGACATTAATACAAATAAATTTTGTACATAAGGTTCAAAAGAGGATAAGATTAGTTATTAATATATATTTTTAATTTGAATATTTTATTTTGTCATTTTATTTTAATTTTAATTTTAAATAATTATTATTTTTTTCTTATATACATACGCAAAACTAGAAAAATATTTTTTCAATTATAAAAACAATATATATGAGTTTTGAAATTAGAAAAACAAATATAATCTTGGGAAATTATTGAGATAAATGAAATTTTCAATTAAATATTAGATATTTTTTATGTGTTAACTGATATTATTATAATTATTGATCGTTCTTTATGTACTTAATTCCAAATTAAAATAATTATTTAGAAAAATACAATAATGGTATATTATGTTAAATAATATATCAATAAATAATTTAAAAATCATAAACAACTTGAATGCGTACAAGTATAATGTGAAACGGTCCAAAATAACATATCTTCCCAACTTATTATAAAAATTATACCTTAATTGAATAATTAATAACTTTTATATAGGAAGAATATTATTACAGTAATAAATGTTAATACTGCCTAACTGAGGGGTTAAAAAAAGGATAAGGTTTAAATCACTACTGTAACCTATAAAAGTTTTATTATATGTTCGTATGTCAAAAAATTACAAGTTTATCTATTAATATTTAACAGTTTTCATGTTATTTTATAGATAATGTATTTATTATATTTTAATCATTTATGATATTCAAAATAGTGAACCTGGTCTCATTAATAAAATGGATCTAATCCTATATGTTATTTACGTCACTTTGAGAAATATATCCCTACCATTCCATAGAAATTATTATAAAAACATAACTTGAAGCAAATTATAGTTCCAATATTCTTTTTATAACATTTTATAGGTCCTAGAAAATATACTTATGATGACCTATGATAGTAGAAGTTTTCCTCTTTTCGGATCACATTAAATTTATTCCTTTTGCTACATTCCCAAAATCCTTGTTATTTACCATAAAATCATTAAATAAGTATTATAAAAATAATAAAATGTTTTTAAGATAATTGAAAAAAATATCTAGAATCCATTCCATGAAATTGGAATTGAATGTTTCGCTCATGCATAAATATAGACTATTTTATCTATGTAGCGATTTAATTTATTTCCCTAAAAATCATTCTTGGATGGAAATTCGGATGGGTTTATTGTTTTCAAACTATATTTATGATATAATTATTCTCCTATAATTATAATATTATATCATCCTTCTTACCTTAATATCTTTTGTAAAATGAAAAATCACTCGTGCATACATGTGGACTATCACCTCCACAACACTATGTGATTTGTTTATTGAACCACATTTAAAAGGATGGTAATAAAAATATATTTAATTAATATATGAGATATGTATGATATAATAATGATTATTTACATTTAATTATTATTTACATTTGTTTCATTCCATCTCTCAAAATGTAAAAACTATATTCATGTGTACAAACAGTTTACCATCTCCATGAATTATGTAATTCATTTTTCTCTGTCTCTATATTATGGAAGAATATAAATTGATAAATCTATATATTTATATCTATAAATAAAATATATAATATTTATATAATTATTATCATTATGTAGATGACAAAACCATGATCAATGTACAAGGACTAAAATTAACGATATGAATTTCTCATGAAAAATAAAACTGATATCTTTGGAAAAATAATACTTCAAAATTCAATTTGTAATAAGTTGAATCTAAAATTTTATAATTTGATTATATATTATTTATATTCATTTACTAAATTATATTGTAAAATTTTTTAAAATTTGAATTTATTATACATGATGGGGTATAGATGTTGACGAAACTCGAACTAATGGAAAGGGTTTCTCATCAAAATTTTATTTATGTGGGACATATTCCATATTCACCAATTTGTTTCCTTTATACACTATTTATAATGACAACATTACATGATATATTATTATTATATTTATTTTCATTGTATTTGTAGTTTCGTTTTAAATGTATTCTTTGATGGGCTTAGATTTCATAACTTTCCAAGTTGTTTATGGGTTTTTGTTAATATATCATTGGTTGTGAGGATTTCTTACGATTAAGTTTGTGAGAATTATTTTTTATAATAAATAAATCAACAATATCTTTATTTACATTAATCTTTTATTATTTCATTATCATAAATATTTTCCATTTTTTTCATTCTGAAATATATCAAGATACTAAAAGAATGTTTTCAAGAGAAACAATTTTATTTACCTATTCAAATGAAAACCAATTTTCTTCCTTCCCTATGTATTCTAAAAATGGTTAAAAAAATATTATTACAGTTATAAAATTAATTTTTAAATTAATAATCATTCATGTTTCATTATTTACACTATTTTTTAAAAGGAATCATTTTTTCATTTTTTGAGCTATTTATCATTGTATTTTTATGAAAAAATAAAGAAGGAATGATTGTTATCACATATACAACAAGAATATAATTACAAACGTCAAAAAATGATCAATAATATAAAAAATAAATTAATTATTTCCATTTTTATTTCCAAAAAAAAATCCATTTATATTAGTATGTTTTGGAATTTTAACCATATAATTTCAAGGTGGAAAGAAATTTCCTTCAAGAAATATTAACAAATTTTTAATGGTATTTTCATCTATGATAAAAACCATTCTATTTAGTGTGATTAAATAGGATATGATAAAATTATACCATTAGTTTAATTAAACTTTATGTATTGTGATGATGATTATTTGAAGATATTTTTATACAACCCATTTCATTTCCATGTGTTATTCTACAATAAACTGTTGAAATGTTTATTAAACCCATTTTCATTCCAGGTTTTTTCCTACGATGATAATAATGTTTTTTATCAAACCTGTTTACTGCCTAGGATTACTATATTTTCAATGTATTATGATCTTCTGAAAGACAGATTTATGATTTCCTTTATGTGATGTATATAATAATAATTGTCTCTCCATCCAATACATTGGTTAAATATAGAGATCTCTCTAGACAATAATGAAGATATTATAGATTGAACCTAGTTTATTAATGGTTATTTTCCAATATGATAGTAATTGGAGTGAATATTTTAAAAATATATGATTGTTCGGGGTGTGAATCCAGTACACTATTATAGTTTTGGAAGTGATCCTAGACTAAATAATAATTTACTTTATATTATTATAAGTATTTCAAAAAATAATGAATTTTGATAATGTTAGGCTCGCATGGATATTATTATTTGTTTCTATAATGATTCATGTATTATAAACTTCTAAACATTATACCATTACTCATTTATATGATCTTTTAAATACATGGTATAGTTTTAAAATGTTATATAAAAGTTCTAATACATTTATGATCATGTTATATTTAAATGATTTTTGATATCTGATTTTTTTACACATTTTGTGCCTCTGATATCACCCTTTCTTATTTACAATTTACCCAGGATATGAAATAATATTTTAGGTATGATATGTATAAGAATAATGAAAATTATGAATAACTTTGTGGGAGATAATATAGATATCTTAGGAATAATTTTATTATGACTCCATGTTTCAATGAATAAAAAAATTATATGATTTTTTTGTGGAGCATAATTTTATATATTAAATATTTATAAACTATGTTGTGATATCTATATATTAAAAGTTTTGGTACCTAACATTCTATTCATTAGAGGTTGTAATAATTTTCTTTAAAAATGTATCAATGGAGGTTTACCAAAGAAGAGGTTGTCATCCTAACTGATCACTTTCATGTAATTTAATTTTTTATCTTTCATAAATATGAGGTATACATCATGAAATAAAAAATAAATATTCTAAATATATTTAAATGAAATTATGATTACGGAAACATCAATATTCATACTTTTTAAATCTAATTGTATCTGTATGTATCGCTCATGTGTATGCATGGACTACCACATAAAATTTCTGATACAATCCATTTTCCATCACCATATATCATGTATGGTAATTACGAGGGGTTCAGTATCTGTATACGATAGTAAGTGGAATATTTATATTTATATAATTATAAGATCATATCTACCTTCTTATAATAAAATCTTTTGGAAAATGATAATGTTACTTGTGTGTACATGTGGACTATCACCTCTATGAAGTGATCCGATTCATTTTTCATTTCCACATTTCATGGATGTAATTAAAGATTTATTTAATTAATATATATATATATATATATCTGTGTGTGTGTGTTTTTGTGTAATTTATGATTTAATTATTGTACATATATGAATTATTTATATTTATCTTTCTTTTCTTATTTTCATTAGAAAAGAAAAACAACATTCATTAGTACTTATGACCTATCATATCTATGAATAATGTAAAATAAATTTAATATATCTATCATTAAGGATTATTAAAAATATTTATATATTGAATATATATGATATGTAAATTTTGATTTATATTATATAGATGATGGAACTACTATACTAAAACATTCATGGAAAACAAAATAATAAACACCCAGAAACTCTGATTTTAATAAATAATTGTTAATAAATGGGTGTTGAAATGTTGTAGGTGGATCATATATGTTCTTATTAAACTTTAAAAGATATTATTATATAAGTATAAGATATATAGATTCATTATATAAGATGTTAGACTAAATTTTATGAAAGTCAAATAATAGGTACAATTTTTTGTTTCAATATCACTTTTATTGATATTGTTTGTGGTTGAATTTCCATTAAAAGAAATTATATGATCATTTATTTTGAGAATACCATTTCATTTTGTTTACATTTATATAAACATGAAATATTTAGGTAACAGATAAATTTTTATCTATTTGGTACGTATAATGATCAGTAATCTTTTTTATAAAATAATATTCATTTCCTCAATGTTTGGAAATCATCTTCTTCCATGTCCATATTTTATATAAGAATTGTTCATGAATTTTATTTCTATTATAATATTATTTTCAAAATAAATTTATCCAAATATTACAGTATATATAATTTTTTAGAAAAATTTTATTATCAATTTCATAATGTGGAACATGGTACTTGTTAATGTCAATGTGAAATGAATAACTAATTTAATGTAAATGATATGAACAGAATTTAACGCAATCATGGTCGATCAATTCATTGAAGGATACATTATATGTTTCAAGTAAAATTTAAAATAAAATATTTTCATTATTATTCTTGATAATATTTTATAAATAAGGTATTCTAAAATAGAAATTGAATTTTCCTCATGAAATATTCTTTTGATCTCTTAAATTAATTTTCATCAAAGATAAATTACTTTTATGTTACTTGTTATTTACTAGAGATATAATCAAATGGTAACATACTTGTTATTTACCATTAGGGTTTATTATTATAATTGTGAGATATTTAGGGAATACATTTATTTTTCATAGGGTATGTAATGATTAAGTGTTGATTTTTTTTGAAAATCATTTCCTTTAAGTTGGTTATGATATACAATGAATGATTTTTGATCATTTGTCACACATCTGTATGATTTTAATTATGTTATTGGAGGGTCCATAATTATATAGCCCTCAAATTCATATGGTAAATAGGTATATATTCTCATATAATATTAATATAATTGGGGATTAAACTGAATTCTATAAGTGACTCTATTGGCTATAATAGTCTTTAGAGCGATCCTTTTATAGGGATACGATTGAATGGGGTGAAAACCAAATCAACTGTGACATTATTTCAAGTTATCCATTACTATGGAAATGATTTTAAATGATTATGTGTATTTCAACACATTTATTTATATTCTTGTCGCATGAACTCATAGTTCATGTTCTTGGATTCCATTATGATTATTGATTTTTATCTACTATGAATTATGCCTTGAATAAGCACTATAATTTTTGATATACTTGTTATGGTTTTACAATTCCAAGATGATGTTCCCATAAAGTTTTTTCATTTTATTCTTATGTGATCATTGATATATCAATAATTTACATTTATTAGAAATCAAACATAACCCATTATTGTTTTCCACATGTTATAGAGAATGGTTTTTTGTTGGTTATGTATTAGTATAGTACTATATGGTATGATCATTGTGGGATATGTAGAAGATATTTCGTGTAATAAGAATATTTTGTATTTATTTACCAATTTCAATAAACCATCACGGTTTTAGTTTGAATCACAATGTTATTTGATGAATATTATTATAATAAGATTAATTCTATTTGAGTGGTATGTATGGATCCCTAATGTTGAAATAATAGGATCATTTATTCAATATTTAGAGATTTATGTTAGATAAAATTGGTGAAAACATGGTGGATAATTCTAAATATAGGGAATTATTATAAATTATTGGTATAGAAGTGATTATGTGTTTTTCATAAAAATACATTCTGTTCTAGATAATAAATGTGCATATAGTTTTTTACATGTGTATATAGGGGTAATAACCCCAAAAATAGTTGGAAAAGTGTTTCTTGGAACTCATTCGGGTGCATGAAGAGTGTGTCATTATTACATACCTAGTTTGACACTACTGGTGTATATTCTTGGGATTATTGATTTATTTCATTATGAACTATTAAAATGGAATTCAATAGACGAAGAAAATGAATGAACTAGGATTATATACATGATTCATATATTGAAAAGAAAATTCCATGATTTATATGACATGTAAATTAATTTTCATAAATATTTATTCTCCCATAAAGATTATTGTTTGTTAAAGAAAAGAATTTTAGTCAAATTTAGTGAATGGAAGTTGAAAAAACTACATAAATGAATAATTTGATAGAAAAATATTTGATCTTCCTCTTGAAAAATGAAACCTTATAGGAGTTGTAAAAGAAAATATTATTTTTATACATATGAAAATTTCTCATCTAATGAATCAAGTTAATCATCAAAAACATAAATGGTTAGTTAAATGTATTGTTGATTCCTTCTTAAAGAAACATATAACTCAATTTAATATGATCATAGATCCACTAGTAGCTGAGAAATTATTTAGTACAACTAAAAAGATATTTTACATTCACCATTATTCATAGTATTAAAAAGAAATTTTAGTTATTTTTCATTCGAATGGTTAAGATGATAAATGATGAAATATCATTTATAACATTATGAAAATAAAAAAATTAAATCTAGGGGGTGGGATGTATTCAAGTGATTAGTTTTCAATAATTACATTACTTAAATTTTATTATGCAAACCGATAATTAATTATTTTATATAAGGGATAAGGATGATGATTCCATTGGTACCTATGAAAAAAAATATTATATTTCATTATAGTTATTCTTATAGTATTAATTTTAAAGCATAATGTTAGATTGATCTATTTTCTAGTGGTTGGAAACCATGTATTAGAAGGGAGAGAGATGTATAATAATTAAATTTCGTTGAAGAAATTATTTGTTATTATATCAATTTAGAAATAGAGATTTGAGTTTCTCATCAATCTCATGGTTTTTATATGAAACAAATATGTAATTTGAATGAAATTATAATAATAAAAATCAGAGACAGAAGATAAAGGTCAATAATTTATGATCAATTCGTAGATGGAAACAATGTCGATATTTTATTAAAGGGAATGATAGATTTCATATAATAAGAAAATTTTGTCTTTGGGACAAATAATGCTGAAGCGATGTAAAGAAAGAGTTCAAAGTAATGAATAATTATAATGCTTAAAAGAATACCCCCTTTATACCATATTATTTCATGTGTGATGAATATATAAATTATTCATACCAATGATCGTATATAAAGTTCAACAATGATTATCAATATCAGAAACCACAAATGTTTATAGAAAAAAAGATATCTTAATCAAAAATAATTTCTGATACGGGGTTTGAACAAGAAGTGGGGACATGTATACATATTATCTACTCATGAACTACTATTTCTTTATTTGATTATAAATCTACCCATTATTTTATATATTAAGTATTTGATAATGGTATTAAAATACAACCACAATGATGATATAATGTATTAATTGTCAATGCTCTTAATGGTATGAATATATCATATCATATATATGATTCTTCCCCAATTGAATTTTGTCGCAATGCGCTTTATGAAATTATTTTTATTCTCTATATAATAGAATTTGATGTAATTTTTGGGCATCCCATAACATTATTTTTAAAAATGCGTAATCAATTTCAATGTAAGGGAAGTCATTTTTAATATTATAAATCAACCTATGATAATATATTGGTACAATAATAAGTATAAACTTCTTATAAGAACATTATCTATTGTACAAGTCTTGATTCATATTGAAAATAGTTATTGATTTTAGGGTGTTAGGGATATATTCAACATCAAGGATATGAAAATTATATCGAAATTTGTTGGTGCCTTTCTAGTATATTTTCCATGAATTTATTCAGAACATTAAGGCTTGTTTTATAAAAGAACATATACCTGGTGCTACACCAATTTCGAGGATTCCATATTAAATAGACTATATTCAGTTTTGGGAATTGAAGAAGTAAATCCTAGAGAATCCAAAATTAGGATTAATAAGTCCATGTTCATCACATGGGGTGTATCAATTATTTTTATAAGATTATAAATTGATAATGGTGACTCTAAATTGATTTTTGTGGACTAAATATGATCAAAATCAATAATAAGTTACATATTCCTCTTATTAATGGGGTTTTAGATTAATTATATAGATATATTCATTTTTTAGATGAATTAACTTCTACCAAGATACTATCAGTTGAGGTTAAAAAGTTAATTAATTTCAATGATATACTTATATATGAGTTATAGACATTTTAATTTTATAGAAATTCCATTGGGTAAAAATAATTACCTTATTATATTCATGGATATAGTGGACATAATATTTATAATCAAACATGATCAATTTTTTGTAGACATTATGTAAAACAAATAATATAAATTCAATGTGAAATGAAGAGCATAATGATCACATTATAATTTTACTAAATACACTAAAGAGTGATAAAATGATTGAAGAATTTACCATGTGTGAATTTTATCAATAATATGTATACTTTTTTGATTATATACTCTCAATCGTGGGTATATTAGCGTATCAATAAAATATAGATGTTAGTGGACATTGACAGTGGCCAACCACTATGACTGAGATATGTAGTTTTCTTACATTATATGGATATTGTTTATTCTTTATGGATAATTATTCACATTTGTGTTATCCACTAAGAATTTAACTTGTGGGGAATTCATGTTTACCATGTGTGAATTTTCTCTATAATATGTACATACCTATTCCATATCATATAATTTACGTATAGGTTATACCTTTGTAGCATGATCATTAATATTTATAGGAACCAGTATAAATCACTGATCATAGAGATTGAGTTATATGGAACAAGACTACTCAACAGGTTATTGTTTTCTGGTTGAATAAAAAATATTTAAAAATTACATGGGAATCCTAATATGTGATGAAATTATATTATCTTATTTTTTTATATCATAGTGTTGAAATTTTTATGAAAACATTTATCTAATGTGGGGTAGAATGTAACACTATAACATTTGATTGAAAACTTTTAATCATTTAAATTTAAATTCTTTGATAGTCTGTGAAACATTCAACCCCGAGTCTAAAGGATGAATCATAGAGTATACTATTATAACACAAACTATAATTTATTGTATTTAATATGAGTAAATAAATTTTAAAAATTATATATGATGGTTTTATATAAGAAATTAAACTGATAAATAAGTATAAGATTTATAGTACTCTTTATACTATATAATAATACATTATCTTCAAAAATTGTTTATATTCACTTTTTTGTAAAAAAAATATAAATACCTTTTATTAAATTTAGAAAATATATCTGATAATGTTAATTTTTTTTGAAAACGTCATGTAAAAATTATATTATTTTTATTTTTTCGAACATATAAAAATGATTTATTTTTCATTAAATAGTGAAAAATGAATATTTTTTATGAAATTTTTATTTTATTTTATTTAATTTTAAAAATTAAATACTTTTACGATTTTTTTTCAATTAAATTGTATAATTTATATTATTAATAATCTAATTATTTTCATTGTAATTGAATTTTTTAGATTTTTTAAATAATGTATTTATACTTAAGAAACAATTTTTTAATAAAACCACTTTTTTCTACGTTTTAAATCTATAATTTTAAAATAAATAATATCAATTTTATGGAATAAATCTGATTTATTATATTAATAATTTATCCCTAGAATGTAAAAAATTATTAATGAGGCAACGTTATGTTTTTTCACAGATGAATAGTAAAAAATTAAAAAGTTATCACCATGGTTAGGGTTAAAACTAGTTTACCTTGGTCTGGGGGTGGGTAAACCAAAATATAAGTGTGATTTATCCAATAAAAAATGTTTATAGTTTACAATATGGATACATTTTTACCTAAATCTATACTATATTTTAGCTTTTAGACATTTGTAAGAATATTAATTGAGTGCGACAATACAATATTTTATTATTTTAAGATATTTAATTCATTCCCTCCCCCCAAATTAAAAAAGGACACCACTACATTTTCTAATTAATACCAATTTGAACCAAATATATGGAACAAAACATAATAAATTATCTTCTACAATTCATTATCCATGAATTATTTATTTTGTATTTCTAAATAGGTAATTATATGTTTCATTAAAAAAATAATCTAAAGGAGTTCAATTGAAAAAGGGGTAATCATCCTACAAGAACTATTTTCATTATAAAATTTAAATAAAATTCATGTGTACGCATGACCAACCCTCTCCATTAAAAGTATAGATCATTTATATTTATATCTTTTATGAACGATTCTATGCAATTATATAACAAATATATATAATATTTTAATTATGATTTATATTATTAATATAATGGTATCATGATTCATTTAGAAGGAATAAACCAATAATACCAAAACATATATGAAAAATGAAACATTTTACACCTAAAAATGCTGATTTTTATAAGAAATTATTAATAAATGTGTGTTAAAATGTTATAATTAGACCATATTTGACACATAATATTGTAAATGATTCTTTTATAGAATTAAAATGAATTTAAATATATTATACTAAATTTTAGAGTACTTTTGATACAAGTCAAATATTATGTGATGGATTTATGTTCCAATCTCATTTTAGTCAGGATTATTTATTCTTGAATTTAAATGGAAGGGAATTATAAAATAATATTATAACATACCAATTTCATTTTATTATCCACTATTTCTCCAGGACATTCTCAATTATATATTCATTTTCCTCTCATGGTTACTTAAAATGAAATGGAGGTTGTTTTGAGTAAAATTTATATTATTTTCCCAATGTTAGAGCATCATTTCCTATCATGACCATGTCTTTTAATTGATTAGAATAATTTTTTTTTATATTTAATTTTTTTAAAATAAATATTTCAATGTTTTAAATTTAATAAATAATTTTTGTAATTAGTGTTATCATCTTTTTAAAAATAATATATTGTTGAATTTAAAAAAAATGTAAAATGGACATTGATTTTTACTAAAATTACATAAACAAAATTACCAATAATCATTACCTCCCAATGATATAATGATCTATAAAAATATTTGCATGTTTTTCTTAAAATAATATTAATTCCTTAATATTTTGGGAATATCTAAATGAATAATAATTGATGTCAAGAGGAAATGGTAATTTCAAAAAGAAATTTTCTAGAAATATTTTAAATAGATTTTCATCTTTGATAATATCCTTTAATATTAACCATGTTATCCAAGAGATAAAATATAATTTTAAAATTATTATTATTATTATTATTATTTATTTTGATATTTATTATGAGATGTATGTGGACCCGACTTATTTTCCATGATTTATTTTATGATGTAATGTTTAAATGAATATGAAATGTGTTTCCTATCCATGGATTATGATATATAATGGGTTATTAATTATATTTGGGAATCCACATATATATATATATATGATATTGACTGTGTTATGGTTAGGACAATAATTATATATCTTTATTATTCATGGGGTAATGATGTATATATCATGAGAAATCCAGAATTTAAATTTTGAGTGAACCTACTATGGTAAGGGGATATATCCAATACGATAGTCTGGTGAGTGATTGTGGGTAAGGAGACAATGTAATAGGATGTGGAACCAATCCATTATGATAGTCTTGGCAGCATTCCTTAACTATGTATTTTATTTTATATTCGTATGTGTATGTCAAAAAAATATGCCTTATGCCGATGTTATTCTCTTAGGGTTCAAGTCCTTAAATTAATTTTTTATTCATTTTATAAGAACAAAAAATATTTATATGGGGTGAACATTTTGGATTTTTCCAATCATAATAGGTTTTCAATGAATAGTAAAAAATACTGATTTATGTAAAAATGTCATTTTTCATGAAATTAATTAATAAAAAAGTATAAATTCTTTTTGAATTTTATATAAAGTAAAATAATAATTTTATACGTACATTATAAATACTTAATTACATATAAATATATTTTATATTATGTTTTAGTATTCATTTTGTTTGGGTATGATAACGATATTTCACTAAAAATTAAATTTTAAGAGTATTATATTTCTCCAATTTAATTAATTAATATATCCACCCTGAAGGAATTTATTATATTAAATTTATAGATAATATACTAGTATATATTAATTTATATCAATACAATTATTATTAATAATCTCAGAGTTAATATAAAATAATCTTTTATGTGAAAAATCCAATCCTCAAAACTCGTTGTTTAATCAACTATGCAGGATTATTTTTAAATTCAAATTTTCTACTTATATGAATTGAATTTAGGAAAATGGATTATATATTTGGAATTAGAAAATTTAATATTATATAATAATTTCAATTTTTTTACTCTAATTTATAGAGAAATTGAATGAATTTATTTTCCTGATTATAGTAGAAATTGATTGACCAAGGGTGGAAAAACCTTTGAAGGATTAAAATGACATAAAACCATTATAAATTAAAATTAATGGCCTTATTTATAACTTATCATGTATAATTCTGGATAGTGGTATATTTTTGAGAAATTTTTCATTTGAAAAATATGCTTCCACATTTTTCATTAAAAAAATTCAAGTGTTCCATACACCTCATTTATAAAAGGCCACACCATATCCTCCCCTAAATTAACCAAAAATAAAATTTATATTGGAAAATAACTAGTCAAATATGATCTGAATATATATACCGATATTTTAAATATATTATTTTGGTTAATAAGAGCTCATAAGAAGGGTTTTGGTTCTAAGCTATGGACGTTGTCTTAAGATGGGGGGTATTTCTAAACAAATAATGATTATTTTATTTATTTTTCATCCTCCATAAAATATTTTCAATTATGTATATATATCTCATATATACATAAATATTATTATTTTAATGGTTTTAAAAAATCCATATCCACTACCATAAATGGTATATGGGTTCATCATTTGTGTGTTTGTGGGAGTACCATCTCACGAACTGGTGTTATTCATTTCCCATCATTGCCTCTCGTAGATTTCTATAATAATGGATTTAATGTATATATATGTTATTTTTTATTTATACATATTCAGTTATTATATCAAACATAACTTCTTACTTTCTATTCTATGGAGGATATTATAATGTTTTTCATGTGTATGAAGGACTACCGACTCATGATGCGATGTGATTTTTTTTAAAAAATACATTACACAGAAGGTTATATGGATATATTCATTTAATATATGTTATATAAATGAAATAATTCAAGTAATAATGAAATATTTATAATTTATAATCGATAATATATCATTCTACTTTGTACACTATAAAATTATAAAGTCCTTCGAGAATATATGGACAACCACCTCTGTAAAGAAAAGTGATTCATTTTTTCATCACCATGTGAATTGACTGATATATATTTATATATATTGAAATAATATCATATATATGAAATAATTTTCATTTTTTATTGATAAAATATTTCATACTTCCTTTCTATAATTATCATTAAAAAAACATTACACATGATTATATATGGACTACCATCTCCATGATCCCAACATAGTTCATTTTCATAACCATATTTCATGATTCATTTTAAATTTATATTTAACATATGAATATGATAATACTTCCATTATTATTATTTAGAAGATTTGTAATAATTACTTCATATTACAATTATCAACCGACAGAATTCATGATGAAACATATCATGAATATCATCAAAACATTGGGCACATACATAATTTAAAATTTATATGTCAATGAAATAGTAATAAGTGAAATAAAATTAATAACAAAATTGATAATGTTTCGAAATAAATTTACTGAATAATATAAGGTTATTTTTTAGAAAAAATAATGATCATTACGATTCCAACTCATCATAATATACATTATTAAATTTTCATTTAATTGAGAATTTTTTTTATGGTATGCACCTATATTATTTGATGATTATAATATAATATCCCTATAAAATTTATTATCATGAATTCCTATATTATCATTGAATTTATAGGTTTTTGTAATTTTATTCTTTTATTGTGTTTATGATTGAAATATTTATGAAGTGATAAGGAAAATTTTGTTAAAAAATATATTTAAATTTTTTCCTTTAAACTCTCTTTTATTTGAATGCCCTAGTTTTTAAAATGATTTTATTATTGAAAAAATACTTTTACGAAGAAAATTTATGAATTTATTTAAAAAATTTCAATTATAAGGAACAATTTTATGAAATAAATAAATTTCACTATAAATGTAAAAAACATGTTTTATTTTAATAAATACATTGAAATGAATTTTTATAGTACTATAAAATTTAATTTATACATAGGTTATTTTAAAATATCATAGGTTTTCATCATTAAAAATAACTCCTACCCTTTTAATAGGTTTTTTTGTAATTAAAATGTTTTTAAATAAGAAATTTTAATTTAAAATATAAAACTTTATTCTAAAATAAATGTATATTTTCAAATCTAAAAGTTATTTTCATGCGAGAATAAAATATTTTTTGGAATTTTTTATTATTGAAAGTGGAAAAATAAATTTTTTTATTCATGATATGGTGTTTGGGTAAATTTTTGAAAGGGTTTCTCCCAATTATAGCTTATTAGAGATCGAATTATATATTACATGATGGGTTTACCAAGAGTGTAATATAATGTAAATGGTAAATATTATATTCATTGGAGAATTATATAAGATGATATATGTCTGGTTATTCTAATTTGAAATGATTCTATAAGGGTTTTGTAAGGGTTCTATCATATGATTTACCAAGTATCCTATATGAATATTATGTGTTTTCTATTGTGAATTACTTGAAATAGTTGGATTTAAATCAGAAATATAATAATATTTTTTAATGAAAAGTAATTCCCTTTCAAGGAAATTGTTCTTGTTTTTTATGAAAAGGTTTTTCATAGGTTTTTAAGTTTTCACTAGAATAACAAATTTTTTTAGTACCTTACTAATATTTTTCTAGTCACCCTATATTTTAAAATATTTTTCACATGGTCAAAGGATATCTAAAATAATAGAAGAAGTCATGTTAAAATGAATGACGATTTTCATGAAAATAAATCATTCATTGTTGTAAATGTTTTATATTATAGAAAATAGATACTAATAAAAAATATCAATTTTTTAATTATGGTTTTTATTATTTATATTCTATAAAATAATTATCTAAAACTGTAAACCAGAAAATATCCTTAAATTTTAAAGATATAATAATTAACATAAAACTCAAGATCATGTTATGTTGAATCTAGTGCATTTATATATTGTATCATAAGAAATTATAAATTGATTTAGAAGATATGATATTATTAATATCATTCCGTTGAAATAATTTTCATAATGGGTATGTTGAACAGATATAGGATTTTAATATTACAATTTTTATTCATTTAAAATATTTCTATTAAGAATGTTTTTTCATAGGGGAAACATGGAAAATTATGTGGGAATATAGAGAGAGGAAAAGATTTGTATATATAAGAATCCTATAAGGGTTGGAATTAGAATGGAATAGATTGTTTTAGTGATGGATCAGTTAAAAAAAGTTACAAATAATGGTATTATCCATGCTGTAGAGGATCACAATATAGCATGAAGGAACATGTTTATAGAATATAATTTTATAAGAAAATATCCCTAATCATTCATTGTATCATCTAAATTTCTTGATGTTTTATAATCGATCAACAATCTAGAAAGCATATTTTAAGTCACGGGATGTCCATAAAATAAAAATGTAACTCATTCCATTTAAAATTATTCTGTTAAATAAGAACAATAGTGATCATTGGTTAAGAATATTAGAGATAATTATTTTCCAGATTCCATGGAATGGGAAACATTTATATATTGTTTACTTGATAAATTTTTCCATACAGTTGTTTGACTATTGATGAAAAAAAAATTCATAGAATTGAGGGAAAATGTTAATGATTGTATGATCATGTATAAACACAATGTTATATTAATGTACATGACCATACCAAAATTTTTAGATATTGATATTAATATTAATAATATTTAGTCAGGATAGACAACACGTTTTTGAAGATATTTTGATGCATGATAATTTAAAATTAATAAGAATGGTGAATATTATAATTAAAAATTTGAGATGGAGTTTTTTGAAACATATGTGTCTCATGATGATGAATTTAAGAAGTAGTCATGATGATATATGATCATGAAATATATTCCAAACAAATATAGAGTTAATAAAATTAAGTTCCCATCTTGTAGTAAGTCTCGTAAAAACCACATTCAAAAATATCTGATGAATTTAGATAAGTGTTACTGATTTGGATTGTTTGGTCATATAGATTTTTATTTCAAGGGAAATAATATTGAATAATCCATGAATGGGGTAAAAAATATCCATCTAACATTGATATGACTTATTTTTGTTACATTGAGTTATTATGATATTGTGTTCCAAGAATTAGTAAATGAAGAAGGAAATCATCATGATTGAATGAAAAAGGGTTTGGAAAAATATTATTATACTACTATGATTCATGTTTGAAAATCAAATAAAAGGGTGATAGGTATATTAGATATGTATTAGAACATTTCACATGCCTTATTTTGTTATTTATATTTTAATTATCTCAATTATGTGAAATTAGAATGTAAAATGTGAATATCACAACATGGAAATTTGTTAAAACTATTAGTGAAAACTCTACATGATCATATTAATGAATAAAATATATTTTTTAATAATGTAAATATTAGTAATGGGATTATCATACCTATAAATCATATTTATATAGACATATTGGAGTTAGGAATAAATCTTTGGAGGTATTGGATTTCCCTTTATCATGGTAAAATATATTTCATAGATATGAAATTTATTTTTATTGATTGAATTCCTTTGATAAATTCCAATAGAGATGATAAACTTATTAGAGATGGTAGTGATGGTTACCAATCTCAAAATATTTAATATAAATAATCATTTAAAATTTGTGACATGCCAATAGAGAATGTATACATCTATGGATTTCATTATGAACTTCATAAGGTTATTCCTGATTAGGAGGATAATTTTACTATAGAAAAAGTACCTAATATCTTTACTATTTATAACCCCAAATCAAATTCTTGAAGTAGAAATTTTAATATTGAAAAAAAACTTCATGAGTTTTCATATAAATGTTTCAAATGACCCAGAACATAAACCTGGGGTTATTCTATTTTGTTTGTTAAAATGAAATATTGTTCATTGAGACTTTTAATTTATTATATTACCATAAATAATATCACTTTTAAGGAAAAACATCAATTTTATCATATAAATTATTTTTTTAATCAGCTAAATAGAGTTTAGTATCATTATAAGGATGATATTTTTCCTGTATACTATCAGTGGATGGTGAATAAATATTGTATTCTAAATAGAATATTTTAAACTATATGTAAGAACTATTAGTTTATCGTTATTCTGTTTGAGGTGTTTATGGAACCTGGTATAAATTTATAGACCTTATAAAAAGGGATTTCATTACGATCTTGGTAAATTCATGGTTGTATTTATTGATGAAATATTGGTTTATTCTTAATGTTATAAGGAGAATAACAGACACCTGAGGATTATTTTTCATTCTATATAATAGATTTACTTTTTTGAAAATTTAGTAACTATGAATTTTGGTAGAAACAAATATATTTAATTTCAAATATTGTTTATAAAGAGAAAATAAATTGGAAATTTATAAAAAAATTGTTATAGATAATAGGAATGAATAAAAAATACCACAATGTTTTATAGATTTATTGGATTAACATGTATGCATTGGTATTTTTTTTAAAAAACATTACCCAGTTTTCAATCCCATGACTAAAATAAAATCAAAAAGAGTTAAATTCATTTGTAAAATAGAACATGATGAATTTTAGAAACTAAAATTTATATTGGTAAAATATATAGATTGGTCCATGTATTTATGAAATGAAAAAATCATCATCTACAATGATTTGTTTGAATGTACGTTTTTATTTTATATTGAAGAATGATTTGGTAATTTATTATGATTTAAATTAGATGAATCCTCATTAGTTAAGTTACAATATAGATGATTTTGAGTTTTCTCTAGTAGGGTTTTCATTAAAAATATTAAGGCATAATTTATTTGGATTGATGTTTGAAATATACAATAATCACAAAATAATAAATTATATATTCATTCAAAAATAATTAAACAACAGAAAATGAAAATGGATGTAATTGATCAAGGATTATGACTTCATGATTCATTACCAATATTGAAAATAAAATAATGTTTTCAATTCATTGAGTTGGAGAAATAATTATACATTAATAATATCTCATTTGAAACATGACCCTTTGATAATAATTTAATGAATTTTAGAATAGATATTGTACGTGTAGTGAAATACTCTATTATGTTTTTGGTTTCCATGAAATTGGAATTATAAAAAAATAATAAATCTCTTACAGATGATCATTTTTGAAGGAAAATGTATTATCCATTATGAATAGTATGTTTTGTGTTTTCGATATTGATAAATAAGTATTATTATGTTTTTGGAAAATATTATGTGTGAATTTTCAATCCTTACTGAGTATTTTTTTTGATATTTCTCTATTCACTATTTACTTTGGAAGCACTAATAGGTAAAGATACATTCAATATTATTACTATTAGTATAGAATAAAAAGATATAAAAATGAATATACCTATAATTGATTTACTTCATAGTATTTGAAATGTGAATACAAATTACTAAAGGAAATTATTCATCCTTTTCCAGAGCTGGTGTGGAAATGGTAAATTTAGAAATATATTTTTAGTGGGATTATCAAACACATATCAAGGCCATGTTGTGATTTTGGATATTACTTATAGACTAAATAAATATTTGAATTTACATCCCATTTTAGATACTAAATCATTGGATCTAATTTATCAATTTTATCTAAAGGGAATAGTTAGGGCTTAGGAAGTTTCTCTCACCATTCAATTAGATTGTGAACATACTTATTGATTAATTTATTTCATATGAATTTATAAATATCTGGTTGGGGAATTAAATTTTAGTCCATCAATTAATCCTCAATAATATGGATAGTATGAGAAGATATTTTAAAACATCTATGATATGAATTTTTTATAGTTCAATGGATTACAAGAAAAGTTAAGATCAAAAAATTATTTTGTTTTATTATAAAAATATTTTTTATTCTATCATACAGATGTACCCATTTAAGCTATTATATAGAAAACTTCTTTGGAAAGAAACTATTTGGGATGAAGTGGGTGAAATGAAGATGATGTGGACAAATTTAGTAGTGGAAATTGCTGAGAAGGTGTAGTTTATTTAGAAAAACATGAGTAAAAATCTAAGAAAGGAAAAAAGTTTATATAGATAACTAGATGAAAGATATTTTTCTCAAGTAGGGGATTATTTTTTTCTTAATGTGCATCTATGGAAAATTTGTGTGAGATTTCATTAAAAAGTGGAAGATATGTATGTGCTTCATTAGGCCGTATGGAATCATAAGGAATGTTGGATATATTTCAGACAATACCTCATTTACATAATATTTTATCCTAGAAAAATAATTATTTTAAGGTCTCTATTTTAAGAATATATGTGTTATCTTGATCTCATGTTTTATTCTTGAAGTAGTTTAGTTGATATAGATGCATTCTCATATGGAATGAGATGATTATATTATTGTCTTTAGTGAGATTTTATTAGAATAAGGTTACTCATCAGGTTAATGTTTTATTGGGAAACCATAGGGTTGAAGAATAAATACATAATTATGAAAATTCAATGGGGTAATGATATAACCACTTGATTAAAAAACGAATAAATCAATGAGGTCGCTATTTTCTAAATAGTGAACAATTCAATTTTTTAATTAATGTAATTTATTTTCTATCAATTAATTAATATAAAAATACAATAATGTTTAAAATATAATTTAATGTATAATTTTTTTAATTATATTATATCAACATAACTTCATTTTAATCAACATTAAATTATATTTTATAATATTTTTTATTTACGATTTAGTAATTGAATATTTTTAATAAAATTATAAACATCATAATGTTTCTCTATATAAATTTTTTAATATAATACCTAATACAGAATTTATACAATTAATTTTTATTAATATATATAAATTAATAATAATATGAATTCATATAATGATTTTTATTAACTATATAGTAATTATAAAATAATCTTTTTCTTGGAAATTCAACTTTCTGAAAACCCACTTTTTCATTGCTTCTACATGTTTCATTTTAAATTAAAATTTTACAATTATGTGAATTTAACTTGGGAAAATGGATTCTTTATTTGAAAAAAGAAATATTTTTCCTAATAGGTTTAACTTTATTTTTTACCATAATGAATTGTAAAAAAAAAATCATTTACTGTGGTTATGAAAAATATGTATTTACTAGGTGGTTCATGAAAAATGATAAGTATTAAAATGACATGTAAAATTTTATAAATTCTATATTATGGCCATATTTTTACCTTATCATGTCTAATTATAGATAAAAGTATATTTTTGGTCTTCATTTTTTTTCAAAACAATAGAACACCATTTTCATTTCAAAAATTACATGTGTTCAACCCACCTCACTTATAAATGTCCACCCACACTCTTCTTATTATATAACCTTAAAAGAACTTTTTATTGGACAATAACAACCCTAATATTTTAAAAAATTTGACACCACGTCCTAGATTCATTATCTTGATTATAAATATAACTTACGAATGATTTTGGTGCATAAAAACGGAGAGAGCTTGAAGAAGGTGTATCATACTTTAACTAGTATCAAAATTTTATTTCATCTTCCAACAACATATTTTTATTAAAATATGATTAAATAATAAAAAATATAAAACATATAAAAATATTTTACTATTTTAATTGATTTATTATAATCCACCTTCTCTTCAATTATATGGGATATGAATTCATCATACATGTGTATGGCTGACTACCACTATGCGAACCAAAGTAATTTGTTTTCCATCATCAACTCTCACAGATTTTTATAATGATGGATTTAAAATATATATTATAATTATATCATATAAATACTTATGGATTAATTAAATCACACATAAATTATTACTTTCCATTTTGTGTGCTATACGATAACATTTCTTTTGTGTACGCTGGACTACCACCTCGGGAAGTGATGAATTTTTTTAACAAACTCTTTTCATGGATGGAAATAAGGATAATGTTATTGAATATATGTGTTGTAAATTAAATAATTATGATATTAATTAAGTATGTATCATTCATAAATGATAATATATAAATTACTTTCATAAACTATGTAATGATAACATCGTTCGTGTAAGTATGGACAACCGCTACTACAAAGCGATGTGATTCCTTTTTTTTCTCAACCCATAATAATAATTATATATATTGGTGTATTTAAATAAATAAAATTGTATATATAAATATATTATTATTCTATAATGATAAAATATTCCTTACCTTTTTTCTATAATGATCGTTGAAAAATGGAAATGGTACTCATGCCGTCATACTCCTACCGTATCCATGATAGCAATGTAGTTCATTTTTCATATCCATGTTTCATAAATGGATTTGAAAGTATAATTTATGTATAAATATGATAAATATTTAATCATTATTATTCTATAAATGTTTAAATAATGAAATATTACACCAAAATTCATCCTACGTTAGTAACATTGACACGTTAGGAAAACATCATCAAAAAATATGACATAAAAATTATCAATTATCTACATATATGTGACAATTTAATAAATAAAATATAATAAATAAAAAAAGAAAACGTTTTTTAATTAAAAAATAATTAAAATAAGTTTATTATTATGGAATATAAATAACTATTGTGATGAATCAAACTCAAGGTAAGGTACTTTATCTCAATTTCTTTTTGCTAATGAATATTTTTATGTTATAAACCTATATTATTTTATGAGGTGTATAGACAAGACAATTTAAATATTATATCTGGAATTAATGTATTCCCAAGGAATTTATTGTTTCCTTTAAATTAATTTTATCATGGAGATTATGATTCATATACTTCCAAAGTGATAAGGGACTTTTAATTAAAAAATATCTTTATTAACATATTCATTCAGAAATTATATTTCATCCATGTCAATTAAATAAAAATGATTTTATTAGAGAAATTAGAGTTTTATAAAAAACATAATTTTTTATTTTAATTTTTTTGAAAAAATTATCATGGAATAAAATTTTTCCACATTTAAGAAAAATATTAAAAGGAAAGTTAAATTTTATTGTATAGAATTAAAATTAAATTTTCTTCCACTATGAAAATTATTTGAAGCATAGTTTCCTTTTAAAGATTTCATGTTTTCTTAAATTAACACCGTCTATCCAATTTTATGAGATTTTTTGGTGTTGAAATTTTTTTAAATCTAAAATGGTATTTGGGTTTTGAAATAGGTTTTTAAAAGAAACATGAATGTTTATTTCCAAATTCAATTAACATATGAGTTTAATTAGTTTTTAAAATGATTTATTGTGAAAAAGTGAATACATAAAATTTTATAATCATGATTTGGCCATTGGAATTTTTTTCAAATGTTTTATCTCAATTATAATTAATGGTTGTGCATTTTTTAGATTATATAATCGGTGCACCCAGATAGATATCAAGTGTATTGAGTATTTATTCTATTCTCCAAATAATTATGTTGGTTGTTTTCAATATTATTATTCAAAATTTTAAAGGATCTATAATGGGTATATAATAGTTCTATGATTGATGTCCTAGGGAACCAACATGAATTTTCTATGTTTCTAATGATTTTCATGGAAATAGTTTCATTTCCAAATTCATGAAAATTATATATTTATAGGGAAAAATTATGCCCTTTCTATTAATAAAGGTATGTTTTTTATGAAATGGGTTTTAATAATTTATATTGTGCTAGTAGAATTCATATATTTATGTCCCTTAGTGATATTTTTTGTCTCATCCTACATTTTAATATTTTTCTCATGGGGTCTATGGATTGTTATATTTGAGGAAGAAATCCTGTTAAATGTATTAAAGATTTTTTCATGAAAAACAAATTCACAAATTATGTAATTTCTTAGTATGAGAAATTGCATCATTGAGATGGGGGTTGAATTAGTGATAAATTTTCTTTTATGTTGAATAAAAAATGAAACATTCTTCACCCCATAATGATGATTTCATTCCATGCATAAAACAATGCGAACACAAAATCACAAGAATATCGTTATTTACAATGTTCACTATTCAATAAGAATAGCTACATATATTCTATGGTTTATAAATGATCTAATAGTATAATTTCTATTTAAAACATCCCCATTATGTGGAATAAGAAGAGTTTGATATTCCATTACACTCATTTTAGACTATGTAAGCAATCCAATAGTGCTTGGGCACCCTCTAGCATAAATGGGGTAAAACAATGCTTATGTAAAAACACATGTTACCTGTGATTCCTTATATATTTCGAAAAATGTATTCTATAAAAATAAATTATTAATTTTATTTACTAGAATATGGTAAGAACTTCGAGGGTACTGATATAAAAATCTAATTTTATTTCCAATCTGATTCTCCCAATACAAATATCTATGTTTGATTAACCAATACAAAAATATATCTTTGTAAGAATATGAAAGAGACAATTCAGAAAACATTCTTCCTCAGTCTATAAATCATAATACAGAAATCTCGATGCAATTATCTAACCCGATTGGATGACCATCCAAATAATATGACACATAGAATATGATATTTAATAGAATACGCTGATCACTAAATACAACAATCAGGTGAATATATTACAATGTTGTCTCTTCTCCTTTCACTTCACTCCATCAAAAATTCTTCAACACAACATAATATAGAAAATTATTTCTCTCTATTAATCAAAAATGATTCTTCTTGTAATCTCATTAAAATAACTTCATCATCAGAATATCCACAGTACAAATTAATACTCATCTTTTATAGGTGACCCAAGAGTTCTTGTAGAGGGAATATGAAATAGTTTCTATCGCAACCAAATTACCAAATTTCAATAATTCTCAGAATTTATGGTGCATTTAGGACTTCATCGATACTTCTCAACTCTTATCAAAACTTCATCAAGACTTCGGTTCACTTTTAGACATTCTTTTCATTCACTAATCTAATCACAATTTTCTATTCCAATTAGCTCAATTTGATTTATTCAATACAATACTCTGTACCAATTGAACGCAAATATATGAATAATATTTTTATCACATCATTTTTTCAAACACTATTTGGATTCTTCATTATGATTCATTGTACCAATGGATGAAACAAAAAATCTTTGTCTAAATTCAAGATCCCCCATGACAACACATATATATAATTACATTATCTATTCTCTTGGTCTACTTTAATGATAAACAATATAATTATTCTCATTTGAAATGGTTGACTATATTTCTTATTACCCTTTTAATTTTTTCATCATATAGTCCACCAAAAATGATTCATTTTTCATTTTATTAAATGGTATCATCCAATTATTTCGTTGATGATTATGATTGCATACTAAGTTAGATAGACATGTATTTGCTTCTTCAACTTCACCAACATCCTTCATTCACAAACAAGTGCTTGTATCATGATTTCCTTCAACTCATTGAATACATTGAGTATCAGATTTAGAATCATAAGACATACATTGGAATGTATTGAAACTTTGTAAAATAGTAGAAACCATCTTTCTTTCCAGCGTAGGATAAATATGGATGTCCAGAATTTAATTGTCCTAAATACGATTGGCTTAATTACGATTAGACTAAATATGATCTCTAATATCTTTTCTCTTTCCATCTCAATATGATTAATTTGAATATGAATGGAAGTATGCCTTTCACTCCACCTTAATTTCTTTATTGCTTCATTATAGGTTTTTCAAATAAATTTTATTTTTGAGAACTACATGATCAACAAGGAATTGTAACATTTAATTTTTACTCACAAAGACTACAATTTTCCTTATTTACATCAAAACGATTATATTGGATTCTAAGTGAATCAAATGACCGTTTACTTTTGGAAATATTATTACTCAAAACAATCAACCATTTTAATAACATTGAGTTAGATTTCTTGAAATCTATGGTTAGTATGATTACATAAAAAGTACAATTATTTTGAATTTTTCTCCAACATCCATTATTATTTATTAAACCTTCATAAAAAAATACATGAAAATGATCACCTTCATCAACATCGTGGTCCTAAAAATCCCCCATTGAATTTTTCATCCAACCATGTTTCATAAATCATTTAACATTGTATCCTCATGTGATGGGTTATATATCCAAAATTCTTAGGCTATACGAGCTAATTTTCTATAGTAAACAATAATAATTGATAAAAAATTATTTTGTCCAAAATAATTGAATGGAAAACATCCCCAGACTTTCTACTTCACCTTTCTTTTATTTCATTACCTAGAGCCACTATAAAAAATAGTTAGAGTAATTAACACACTTACAATGCTTAATTTATAGCATACACATAACTCCACCTTTTGACATGAATTCAAAAGGATTGTTTAATGAAACTATTTAAATATACTCCTTGAAATCACAATAAAAACGTATAATGAGAGATGGAAAAAAAGACCTACCTCAACCTTGATGATAAAGAGGTTAGATGCCTATGATCAACCTCAATTTCGAAAAATATTACTCTATAAAGGTTTTTTTGAAAATGTGAGAAACTTATTCTGATTTAGGAACATACATGAGATTCATTTCATTATTTTCCACATTATCTAATATAAAATTATATTTGATATTAATTGTTTTTGAATGATAATGTTGAATTGAATTTCTAGTGATATTGAATGTAATTTGATTATCACAACCTAATATAAAGAGTATGTTCACTTCAAAAAATAAGTCATCTAATTGAATTCTCATCCACAAAAGCTGTGTAAAAGATTGAGTGACGTCATAAAAAACATCAATAGTCATACTGAGAGATACTATTTTCAAATTATTTGATTCTAAATAAAACAATTGTTTTCCTGAAATAGTACTCCAACAGATTTGGATCTACTATCATCCACATTTCATGCCCAATCTAATTTTCAATTCCCAAAAAATCATTACATTCAGAAACATCATACATGATTACAAATGTTTTTGTGTTTTTGTGTTTCTAGTAATTATTTGTCCGGTAATTAAATTTTAATCATTAGGAGCACTTCAAAATATGTCATATAATATAATAGCATTAATAATATAGCTTCTTGAGATAGTTAAATAAAAAAAATTCTAGTTAGAGTATGAAATTATTTTTGATCAACATATTTTTCTACTCCGTTTAATGTATACATCATTCCAACTAAAATTATTGTAGAAATAGGTTTTGATATTTCCATTATGAACCTATTATGATGTTATATAGAATAATTATATTGAAATCTAAAAATTATTTTCTCCCTCTGTAATGTTGTAGCCCATTAATGTATTTCATTTCTCCCAACATGTAAATTGGAAATACATTTTCCATATTTTTAGGAAATCATTCACAATATCATTCATCATTCTATGAAAAAGAAATATCACCAACATAAACAATTATGATAATGTAATATTATTTTCATTATCTGATATAAAAATTCTCTTCAACTCTATATTTAATTAAACTCATCTTCCTTAAGAAAGTATACAATTTGGAATATCATAATCCATGATCTTATTTCATCCAATACAATGCCTTCTAAAATATACACACACAACATTCATCATTCCCAACGAAAAATACATATGGTTGATCAATGTAAATATCCTCATTAAGATCACAATTTATTAATGTAGATTTAATATCCATTTGAATGAATTTGGATCATTATTCTACATCAATATCCGGAAAAAATATTGACATTTCTAATCATTCCACCGAGGCAATGGTATCATCAAAAAAATAACTTTAATTTGTTAATACCATTTACACAGTTATATTCCTTTTCTTATTATCATTTTAAATTATTTATTCATATTTTTTCTAGAAATCCAATTTTGTATCAACAATGCTTTTATTTTCTATATTGTGTACAATATCAAATTTATAAATATTTTTATCCAATTTAGTTCTTCTTTTGTGGCCTTAACCCACTCTGGATACTCAAAATATCATTTCACAGCATTTGGATCTCCTTTTTAATACATCGAAGTATGTAATATAACATTAGTTGTTATTCCTATTTGAAACATCTGATGTTCATCCCCAATTATATTTTTAGCTCCAACTTGTATCCTGAGCCTATGATGAGATTTTTAAATATCTTCTTCATCATTGAAAATATTTGAGTTTGATTCATCTCATTGAATAGAATAAAAATTGTATGTATCTATATCAGAATTTTATGAGACCTTTTTTTCTCAACATCCCTGTCAACAATTTTTTTTACTTCCATTTATCATTAAATTACATTTACATAAATTAAATAAAAAATTATTCCCATTTCATTATTGAAACCTTTACATCCTCTTCATTCATGAGTCATGTGAGATCTGAGTATATAGAAATGTCATTTTTGAATATACACATCCGTGATCATGGCTTCCATCTAATAATATTGTGAAAGGCTATGTTTAAGTAACATAGTTAATCCCATTTCCACCAATCTTTTATTATTTCATTCATCAATGCTATTTGTTTTTTCTGTCTATGGGAAACAATATTCAAGATTTATTCTTGTATTATCTTGATAAATTTCATATTCATCACTTCGGTATTCACCTCATTTTTCAGTTCTCAACACCTGCATTTAATACTCACATTCTTTTTCATCTTTTCTACTAAAACCATTAAACATTTTCAAACCATCTGATTTATTCTTTAAAAACATAACATATTTAATGTGAGTAAAAGAATATTATAAAGTGATGAAATAATTATCTCCATTTGTTTATTGTATTCTCAATGGGAAAATATATCTGAATGAATTATATCAATGGTTTTTCTTTGAGAAAATATCAACATTCTTATGCACTAAGTTTGTGATCTTTATTTTCTAGAAAATAGTACAACCCCAATACATTCTTCTTGTAAAATCACGAGTGTATTAGAAACATTCCATAATTTATAATTTTATCATTTTTATATGAAACATGTGTCATAGACCTTACGCAAAAATTTATTCTCATCCACCATACTCATGTAACAAGACTTTTGTTTTTCACTATCTTGAAACAAATTCCTTTTTTTAGTGTTGGCCTATTGTAACTATCTATACATATTCTTCAATATTCATAATAAATCATTATTTTCTAAATAAAAATTATAGAATTTCATGAAGAAATTATGAAACACTTAGAAAAGTGTGTTTTATCCCATCAACATACAATTCATTCTTAGATTTAAAATTTTCGTTTCCCATGATGGCTGATCAAACACATTTGATTCTAAGAGATTCATCATTGCCAAATTTTACTATTCTTTATTTTAAATGATTCAAATTATTCACCAACATAAAATATCATATCATATTAGAATAAAAACCACTATCAATAATCTATGGTCATTATTCTTTGGTATATTTCTAATCATCTTGAACAACAATAGATTTTAATTCATCATTTTCATTCTTCACATTCAGCCACTGGAAATTGTTAAGATACTTTTATAGTAATGGTAATAATAAATGTATTAATTTTAAAAGATATCTAGACTATCAAGATCATTCATATATAGTTTCTAATGGTTTAATTATATTTCCAATTCTTACTCAATCCTTCTTACGTTTCGTTAAAATAATCTTCTCATACTTATTCTTTTGAAGGAATAGACACCTCCTCAAACATTTAATTCCATAAAATATCTATTAATAGTAACACTTTTGGTTGAAAAAACACATGTTTTCATATTTATGAATCCACCATAATACCAATATTATCCATAGAAATATTATTTTCTACTAAAAAATCATTTGTAACTATAATTCTGAATTTGTTTTCTAATAACCTCATTGTAATAATTATCAATGATGCCATCCTTTATGTTATCAATCATAATATTATTTTTCTTTTCATAATTATCATAATCATAAGTATTAGAAATGTTTTTAGATCTATACTATTTGGAATCATTTTTAGACATTGTGTGTTTTGTAACTTTATAATTCTCATATTATTTTGTTTGGCATCATACATACTTTCACGAATTTTTTATTTTCCAAAACAATTCCATCTAACCTCTCTACCAATGAATGAATGTTTTATTTATCATCATCATGTTTATCATTTTGATAATTGTCCCCAACTTCTATAATAGTTTCTCTGAAACATTTATGTCTCTTTTTATAGTTAGAATGTTTTCATTAGTTAATTCATAACTCTTCTTCATTTTCACTCAACGCCACCTCCAGATTCTCATTATGATTATTTTATTCCTCAAGATATTTCATTATATTATAAATTTCTTCCACCAAATTTACCTTTTTATAATCCAATTTGTTTAATTTTTTTTATATGGGACTTATATTTCTATGTTTTTGTTTTTCTTTTCAATATTGGTGATATTTCTCAGACATTTATTGAATGGTTCAATCCAAAAATGTTAACTTTGTGTTCATTGTTATTAAGAACTAATACTTTAGAATTAATCATACCATATTTCATTAAATTTATTTTCAATTCCCTACTCGACATATTTTTCAGATCCAACATCCCTTACATATTTTTCTTTATATTGGGAGAAGATAAATTTTCTTTTTGATTTAGAGAATTTTAAATCATTCCCTTTTCTATACAATTTTACTTTATCTCACTATTTCTTCCATGATCTTCTTGGATATCTTCCTTATTCATCATTATCCTATTATTTCCTTTTTAATGAAAATTATCCAAAAAATTCCCAATGATTCCACATTTTAAACATTTCAAGGGATGTTCCCATTTTATTTCCATATGCCTCATTTCAAAATTTTAGAACACAAGGATAAAATATCATCAAAATATTTTATATAAATAATTTTTTAATTGGATTTATTAGCTTCATGTTAAATAATATTCTTTTTTTTATTTTTTTTACAAGAATACTTGAATGAAGTTTCTCTATTATAATTTATTATTCTTATAACTTTCTACCTTATCATTTCATAAGTAATTAGAGTGCTATGTAAATCTTATAGGGATAATATTTCAATATATCTATCTTCCAATGAAGAAAATTTTTCATCAATTTTTCAAAATGATTATAAACACATTTCAAAAAATATTGAAACATATAACATTTCACCAATTCTTATAATAGTTATAAAAATGTAATTTACCATTATAAAAAAGTCCCCAGCAGATTTGTATTCACCCATCGTTAAAACATCATACTTCAATATCCATATTTTTAATGTTTCATTCTTCAATTTTGTAATCACTTTAAATTTTTATTTTATTTTTACCATATAAAACTTGATGTGGAAACACCATTAACAATTATTAATTCCATGTTAAAAATCAATGATAATAAATTATTATTGACCATTCCATAATTATCATGAATCTTCTAATAAATAGTTGTAAGTGGTCATTTAAAATTAGTATGAGGAATCCCATATTTTGAATCTCCTAGAAAATAATATCCAACAAAAATAATATAATAGAACAATATATAATTCTAGATATGATAATTTTTTTTATCGAAAGCTGAAATATCATTATTGATCACAGAATTCGAATTCTCCATCAATAAAAAATATGTGAAGGGAACTTATATTATGCTACAAGATAAAAGTTCTATATTAGGATAATAATATCAATGATGGGGGGATTGGGAGAATCAGTGATACTCTTTATTTATGTTTCATTTAAAATGAAAAACTTTCACCTACAGTGAAATATTTCATTCCCGAATAAAAAAAATTCAAACACTCATCCACATAAACACAAGTTTGTATAGGGTTCACTATTCAATAAGAATATCTTTTCCATTGGTATTATTAAAAAATGACTCAACAACATAGAATCCACTAGAAAATATTTCTATAATGTGGAATATAATGAGTAGAATATGTACTCACACTCATGTAGCACAATCTAAATAATAAAATAGTGACTGTGCAAACTCTTGTTCAAATGAGGTAACATAATATTTGTGTAACAACACATGTTAAATGTTATTCACTTTCAATTTTCAATAATGTATTATTTTCCAATAAAAAATATTCAATTTCTTACCCCAAAGATTGTATGAACTTCAAGGAATTCAATATAAAACTCAAATATGATTTCCAGTTCAATTCTACTAATGTGAAACACCCTGTCCGATTTCTAAATAAAAAAATATCTCTACTAGAATATGATTGGGATTGTACGGAACAATTTTTTCCCTATTTTTAATATCCAAATATATAAATCCTGATATGATTATCTATCCCGATATGATGACCAGTTGTATACGATAATAAAAAAATAAGGTAGTCAGTTGAATATATTGATCACTAAATACAATGATAAGATAAATATGTTGTAATCATTTATCTTTTCCTTTCACATCACTCTAGAAATATTTTTTTCAACATATCATAATACAAAAAAAAATTATATTCCTCAAACAATAGATATTCCCTCTCTACTATCATCAATAATAATTATTTATTAGAATAACCAAAAGTATGATAGACTTATCACATTTTATAGGTTTTCTAATAGTGGTTTTAGAAAGAATCTGAAATGGTTTCCCACTCAACCAATTACCCCAAATTTGCTTGATGCCTGGTGTTTCGGGATTATTTATGACATTTTTAATGCTTCTTGATTATTCTAGAATAATCTTCATAACATTGTTCTCGTTCAGACATTATTTTCAATCACTTTTTTGACTCTGATTTTCCATTCAAATTAGCTCAATATAATTTCTTAAATATGATTATTAGTACCAATTGAATGTAAATGAATGATGAAATTTATAGATTTTATATTATTATAAGACAAAAATATGTTTCTTCATTATCATTTTCTATACCTATTAAAGAATAAAAACATTTTCATCGAAAGTTAAGCTCCCCCTCAACAACACATCCATCTATTTCCATCATATCTTCTATTGATCAACGTAAATTATGAACAAATTAATTCAATCCATTTAAAATGGTTGACTACATTATATATTTATAATTATATTTATTATTTATAAATTCCACCACAAAATCTTATTTTCCCTTGAATTCAACGGTTTCAATCAACTATTTCTATGATAATTACCATCACATACCAAGATTGATGAATTGGTCTTAGCAGCTTTGAATTGAGTGACATCACAATCTTTTTTTGTTTTATGACTTCCATCACGACATTAGATACATTAAGGGATATATTTTGAATCATCTTACTTTCATTTGAAAGCATAGAAAATTTCCAATAGTCCAGAAACCATCATTCTTTAAAACTCCACCTTAATAAGATTTTCCAAAATTCAATTGGCCTGATTTTGATTTTCCAAATTATGATTTGGGTGAATATGATCTCCAACATATTTTCTCATTCCATCTAGATAAAATCAATCTAAATACAATTGGAAGTGTCTCTTTAACTAAAAGTTTCTTTCAATAAACTTTCATGAGAGTTTTTTTCAAATACTTGTGATTTGTGAGAACTCCAATATCAGAAAATTGTTATCACATTTAAATCCTAACTAGGAATACTATGATTCTACTCATTGTGATAAAACCATGCATACCCGATTCATAGTGAATCTGATGACCATTTACATATTAAAATAACCTTTCTCAATACAAATGAATTTTTCAATCATTGCATGTTATATTTCTAAAAAATAATGGTTATTATTATTAAATTCAAAATGAGTTGATTTTACATTCTTTTAAAACATACTTTATTCATTCTTAAACATTCATGAAAAAAAATTGAATACCTAAAAATAACACCTTCCTTATCAGATTGGTCATAACACTTAATTTGAATTGTTTTATTTTATGATAAAAATTGATATTAATCAAAGTTTAATCATTTTTATTTATGGTTTTAGTGATTATAGATTTATGATATAATTATAATAAATTTAAACTAGAAAAGGTACTAAAATGTAATATAATGAATTAATGAAATAAAAATAAATATTAATCATTGATTAAGGATTTATACTTATATCTCATGTAACTGATATTTCCGTTGATCAATCATACTAAACATATGAGATCACCCATTCTTATAATTTATTTCTTTAGAAAATTAATATTGATTTTATTTATGGTATGAATAAGAAAAATACTATCTGAGGTGATGTTATTAGAAGATTATTAACATCATTAATGAAATAAAAATATTGTATATCAAATCTCCAAATACAATGAAACCTTATGATTATAGAATAGATCATTAAAATATGTTGAGAATATTCATCTAATAAGAAGTATTATTTATATCTGATTATTATGTGTCATTATACCCTTGCTCAAACAAAATCCATTGCCCCACTTATTCATATACAACATGACACCCTAGACCCCTAAGCATGACACCATTTTTCTCCCCTCAATATAGAATTATTTCAATGGTATGTTTAACTTATTCTTCACAAAATAACTTATTAAAATCCTCATATGCATATATTTTAATATTTCCTCTTTAAATTAATGGTTATACTTCCTCTTCATACATAGGGTGCATGGTTTCCAATCCCTAAGGTGTGAAGATGGTCTATCCTTGTTATTCTTCATGACTTGGGATTGTAAAACTTACTAAGAGTCATATTCTTGATTTTTTATTTGAAGGGGATGTGCATTATTTAGTTTGTGGTTGGATTGTCCATGTGAAATTCATTTAACATAATAATCCATTTTTCTTTATTATTTTTCATCGAAAGGTTTCTCCAAATTCTTCTATTTTTTCTTGATGTAAATTTTTATCTTAGTTTTTGGTAATTTTTATTCCACATATATGTTTTCCTTATGGGATTTTGGCCATTTGAATTTTAAAATTTATATCTAATTCCCCCATGGTATCTGATAAAATGATTCAATGAATTATTTAATTATTTATTATTTTTAAAAAAGATGCATAAAATGGTTAGAACCCTTTTAATTTTATCTAATGTAAGGGAATTAGAGATTAATGTAGGTTCCTAAATTAAATAGGTGTTAAAAATGTGGTTTTAAGGGTGATTGAGATTTATGATCCATGGTTATTATTCTGTTAGTTTTTATTTATATGTGTTGATCCTTATGATTTGTGGGAATGTTTTAAATAGTATTTTCTATTTTTCATAGGGATTATTAATTATTCATCTCGTGGAATAGAGTAATAAATTATTATATAAATATTCCAACATGATGAGTGGTATTTGATCCTAAAATGGTGTAACTATATTTTTAACTATGGTTTAATTCCTAAAAGGACTATAACTTCCCAACCCTTATCATTATCCTGAGAGGGTGGTGATACTTTACTATTCCTTTGACAATGTCCCCAAGATGGAAAAGGCCAGAAATAAATGATGAAGGGATTCAATACATATGGGGGGAGGTTTTCCCTTTAATAATAAAACACTTCTCCAAATATATAGTATATAATGCATAATAACAATTAAAGACAACTCATATTTCACTTATAAAAAACAACATAAAAACGTAGACATTAAAAGACAATAATTTAAATATAAATAGTGGAAGAAAAATTATGAAAACACTAAGAAAAATTCAAATCTACAATCCCAATAAGCTCAATGCTCCAACTTCCTCAAATAACACAAGTATCATGAAGTAGTGATAGATACATATGATATATTACATTTTCCCATATCCTTTTACATTAAATATACTAGAGCATCGTTGTTAAAAATAAGGGATGAATTAAAAAACTCAGCAGGATTCTTCAATTACTTTCATACTCATTCCACTAGGATAGAGAAGTTAGAAAATTTTGTATATTTTTTTAAATAAGTCAATTTCAAAAGGAGTTCATAACTAAATATAAAAAATAATATTCAACTGGTTTCCCATCAAAATCTATCTTTTAATATATGTACCAAAAAATACATGAAAACCATTTCACAAGTTCCACATTTCATAACCATTCCACTTATCAAATCCACACCACTAACCATGCGTGCGTCATTATGAGAGTTCCATACTCATGAGTAGTTTCTCATTGATCTATAAAGTATTCATATGGAATGTAAATCCAATTCACTATTACAACCTTGGCACTGAGCATGTGGTAATATTTCAAACAATCCTCATAAATGTAATATTAATTGACACACCATGTGTTCCCAAACACCATAAAAATACATTCATTCCAAAATAATTTCAATAAAACACCATTTTTGTTGAAAAATGTTATCTATCAATCCATTTCAATATCTCATAAAAACTTATTTTAAAATTATCATTTTAAAATCATGAAACCGATGTAATTTTCTCATCAATTCTCCATAATTCTATATTTTCATCAATGACCATAAATCTTCACTAAATATGTTTTATATCATGATTTTCAAAAATATTTCACAATAAATTTCATTGTATTATATTAATTGATACCAGAGCCAAACAGTTCTCACAAGAGGAGTCATGAGTGAAGCCACCTACCTCAAGGCTTTTGGACAAAATGATAAATAACATGAAAAAATCACAAAATAGGGTAAATTCTCCTTGAAACCATTTTAGATATCTTTCCAAATCATTAAAATGTCAAAATATAAACATATTTGGCATCCATAACTTTAGATATTCCCATATAAGAGGTTGATATAAGAAACTGGGAGAGAGGGAGAATTATATCTCATAAAAACAACAATAATAAACCAGAACAATAACTTAGCCTGAGAATCTAGCATTAAAGGACCATGGAAAGGTTCCATATCGATTCAAATTCTCATGGGAGATGTTCTATATCTCTTGACAGCCCAAAATGATGAGTTTGGGCCGTTGGGGGGGAATGAAGAACATAGAGGTAAAATAATGTTAAATCAACAATTTTTGGATCTATAATTAACATGCACAGGGTTGAGTCGTATAGTTGGGAAAGAGTGCACTAGCCCTGCACATTCTTCTATCTAAATGGATTCCCCGCATGGTCACCTTTCACAGTCTACAAACTACAAACCAACAGTGATGAAGCCACTACTTCAAAAAGTCCAAATCCATATTTCCATGAGCATAGTTTCTACATAGAAGCCAAGAATTTGGAAAGGCCATGCTTCTCCCATGTGCCTTTGGGTTTTCCCTGGTCTCACTCTTCATTGTTTCCTAAAACTATTTCACAGTTTTCATAAACCATGAACCACCCTTTCACCTATAGAAATCCCAAAAACACTTTAAAAGCTCCCCAAACTCTCCAAAACATCACCTAAACACGTTATATACAAATAAATTACAAATAAAGGGTTATTTATCAAATAATGAGGGTTAAATATTCTACTGACCATTAGTTTTCCCATCCTCAAAAATTAGAAAACAATTAATGTGATTAAATAGTTCCATCCATTGCTCATTCATTTTCATCTAGTGTTTCCATGTCTCTTACTGAATCAGACCATGTTTCCAAAAAACCCACACTAGAACAATTCTTTTACGATGCATGAATTTTTATTTCCTATCATCAATATGTATCAAAAAATTTTCCAATGATGAATCCATATTCAAGTCAACATGATCCCTTCTGATCCCATGGTATGGATCCTGATGATAATTTTTCTACTAAGTTATACAGAGCACATTTTGTAACATACTGAATCATGGTTATAATTCTAATCTATATGACCGCACTCCAACCCATTCTATTATATCAAAAAGGTTAAAGTATCATGGATATAACATTAACTACATCCCAAAACATTTATGTCCTAGACTTGTATAAATTCACTTGAATACATGATCACTAACATCGAATGAAAATGTTCATAGATGATGATTTTCATTTTATTTATCTTAACTTAGAGCTATATTCATACATTTCATGATCAAATAAATATTCTCCAATGTATCATTGATAAGTCTCTATCCAACAAGTGATGTCTCTCCTATTTACACCCAACAATGTTCAGAACGAAAAGGACACCCATACAGTTCTTCAAAAAGATCCATATGTAACAAATCCTAGAAGTTGTTGGTATATGAGAACTCCAATAAGGGTATGTGATCTTCTTATTGTCCAAAAAAATACATTACATGAGATCGTAATTTTTTTTTTCATTTTTTGGGTCTTCATCTGAGATCTCTCATCTTTCTATGGATGATAAGTCATACTCATAGTCAACTGAGTACAAAGGGATTAATATACGGATTTCCAAAAACAAGGCATGAATCTCATATCTCTATCTGATATGATCATAACCGGTATTCAATGTACCATTACCACTTTCCAGATATTGATTTCCGATAGATCCGCCACCGTATGAGTTTCTTGAATAAGAATTAAGTGAGTTGAATTTGTGAGATGATCCAATATCTCCCATATAGAATCATTTATATGAACCATTCATGGGGATCATATATCAATATATATACATATATGTTCCTATTTTCATATTGGAATAGTTAATGAAAATAACATACCTTTCATTCGATAATGTTCTGCCTTAATTTGATGAAATGATATGAATCTATTAAAAATATCAACCACATTATTTTTTATGACAATCGACAAAAAATATGGCTTCAACACCTTATAATTCTTCTATATTATAGGATTGAATGTCCATCTCAAATGTTGTTAATCATGAATAATTTTCCCCTTATAAGATACAGGTACAACAATCTGATTCTGGAACCACAACACTGAACTCCCATCTAATCTTCAATACTCAATGGTCTCCCCAAAAATGATTTTTGAACA
The DNA here is from genome assembly GCA_963277665.1 of Viscum album. Classification (NCBI taxonomy): domain Eukaryota; kingdom Viridiplantae; phylum Streptophyta; class Magnoliopsida; order Santalales; family Viscaceae; genus Viscum; species Viscum album. Next base: position 798,236,705 of record OY728151.1, read on the forward strand.
ATTTTTAACATATTTTGAATCATATTTATATACCTACTGTACAATATTTACTAATTATACAACATGAAAAATTGGAATAAAATCCACAACATCACCTTGTTCTTCACATTCCACATACATTTTGGCTATGACAGACATCTGATGCCTCTTATATGAAGCACCATTTTCTAATTGAGTGTATGAAATTCTTCTTAATACACTTACTATTGTATTGGATTAACCTGTTATATACATTATTTTGATGTCAAACAATTTTAAATATTACAACCACCATATTTTCCTCAAATTCAAAACCCTTTTTGAGAATATATGATTCAATCTTTATAATAGTTGAACATAGTATTCTTCTTAGTGAAGAGATAGTGGGAGAAATCCATTAAATCATGGACGAATTAAAATAACTCCAAAATCACATGTTGGGTACTTTTCATCATTCACCATTGATAGAGCACTTTCGTGGGTGCCCTCAAATGTTTAGTGTGATTTTGGGGTACTTAGGTGCAACAGAGTGGCTGACCAAGGTCGTCTCTCAAAGGAGGAAGTGAATTAAAACAACTTTTTAGAGGTATTATAGAAATAAAATAAAAGAGAATAAAACACTACTTGAAAGGATGGGGGTTGTTGTTTATTGTTTAAAAAACTTGAATATGTTTGCTGGAACAAGATTGATTTTTTTTGTTTTTAGTTTTGAAATGAATTTCGATTGAAATGACACAACAAGACAATGTTTCTTTAGAAATCTATTTTAATAGTAGTAATCGATATAACTCTACCTCTTCATTAACTTATTAATCATTATCATTTAAATCAATATCCACTTAATTATTATCCTCTAAATTGTTAACCCTCGAACCCTACAAGAGTTAACTTAACCACAAAGATGGAATTACTTAACCCTAGGCTAGCTTTGGAACACAAAATTGCAACACCCTGCTTTGATTTTTGTTCTATGGTTAGCTTATGGTTAGTGGTTAATTAGAGCACATATCTATTCTGGAAATGAGTATGAATTGTGTTTAGGGATTATATTTGAACTCTACAAATTTATCCCGTGTGGTCTTGTATTACCGATTAAGATTGTGCTCTCAAAATTTACACAAAATCCCGACCTTGCGTGTTTTTGTGTTAATTGTTCAATTTATTTCTTAGTTTCTTACAATTTAAAAACACAATTCATGGATCATATTAATTTAATTACAGTAGCTCAATTATTTAAAATAATTAAATTAAGAGGGTAGAAGATAGATCGATCACTAAAAACTACTCTTCCATGGGCGGTGCGGTCATCGTAGAGACGTTTTGCATGAGCAAAGGATTGAAAGGGTAGAACCCAATCTCATCTCAACTCATGATTCCAACCCAATTAATAATATTAAGAGAATAAGAAAAGGGAATAATACAGAATATTATTTGAAGAAAAATTCTCGATACAAACATGAAAGAAAAGAAATACAAAGAGGAGGTGAGAGATGAGAGACTTTTTGGAAGAGAGTTTTCACAAATCCTTACTTCTTCCAAGAGTTGTGAGGGGCTCCCAAGAGACACCCTTTCGGCCACACCTTTACAAATCCCCAACCATCCCTCTCAAATAGTGAAAAACCCCTTTAAATAGAGTTTGTGAGGGCAAGGGTTACATATCTTTTTAAGTGTGAAATGAAAAAATTAGACAAATATTTTACTCTATGTTTCACCGCATATTTGAACTCCAAAACGCGTTAATTGTCCGGAATTATAGAAGGATTATTTGTTCCCAATCATGTCCCCGAGCGTTCCTCAAAATATGGGCTCAATCCAAGCTCGGATGAAGAAAATATGGCCCAAATACAGAACCCATGTTTATTCTGACAAGTCCAGCCCACCATCGACTTAATGGGCCATTTACTACATCCAAATATACTCTTTAGCTCTACTATCCTGAATAAAAGTTGTATAAAATTAAGTTCGTAACATTGTTACAAAATATTATGTTCAAATAGTAAATATTAAAATATTTATCTTCAAAATACTATAGTATATTTTAAAATGGTAAAACTGGAATTTTCATAAAATTTTCAAATGAATGATCTAATCCCAAATATTTCATAAATGAACATATTTATCACAATTTGAGGAAATTTTATCATTTATTATCAATAAAATATTCCATAAAATAGTGTTTTATCAACTCCCCCACACTTACCCTTTTGCACTCCTGAGAAAAATCTAATATCAAGTAAACATCAATATCAAATCAAAACCAATTTTAAAACACATATACTTGAGATAAAACAATTACAAACCAAGAAACAAAAGATATAATGCCTCATAAAAAACCATTATTTCAAGTTCTTAATTTATATCATTCAATATATTTCCACTTTTTTATCCTCCCATCCACAAAAAACTTACCTCACTTGAATTTTCTCTTATCACACAAATGTCGTATTTTTGCAATATCTTTCTCATCCAAACTCATACAAGGGTCACCATAGGCTTGATAGATTCCTAAATCACCACCCAATGTGAGTCAAGAAAACATGTTTATCATGAGGAATTTTCAGGTTTGTTCTGTGGCTTTAGGTTGGTAGGATTAAGATGTGAAAAACTCCGAGGCTGAATGAGGAGGGCTTGACTCTTTTTGAAGCAAAATTTCATTAATCTAATTTTCACATAAATATAGACTTCTCCTCAATACCCATAGTTTCAATTCATCTCCATCATCATGAAAAGTCATGAAAGGTTTACACCATTCATTATTTCAACATAAAAAATTTCAATCTTCTCAAACATGCTTTTCTTGAAATCTCCAGATAGGCCCAACTTTCCACCTCAATTAGAAGCTCCAGAAAAGGCACCACTTTCAATATAATGAATTTATTCTGTATCAAACACATCTCTTCAGAATTTAATTTTCCACCCAAAGTATCACAGAATGTGGTACCACAACACAAGATAGATTCCCCCACACTTAAGCTCAACTAGATTATGCAATTTCACTTCAATAGTTGGTTGGATAAGGAAAATTGGCTTGTAATGTGGCTAACCTAATAGGCTGTGCATGTAATCTAAGGGATAAAAGGACTAAATGTTCAAGGCTGGACATTATGAAAATAGATTCTTTGAAATAAGGGCTTTAATACAAAACAAATGCCTCAATTATTTAAACATAAGTACCAAAAACTCTCAAGTGTTGACAAGAATAGATCAAATTCTGGTTAAATCAATCATGTTTTAGTTCTCTCAAAAAGTGAGGTGAATGTAAATAATATGAAAATAATGGTTCAGAAGCCTCACAGGAAAGTGATTTCAAATATAAAGACATTGAGAAGTGGAATGGGATTCAAAATTCAGTGTACTTTTCATGAAATTACTAAATATTTTAACTTGAAACAAAGTCATTTCAGCATTCATTTAAGCTTAGTTTCAAGGGATAAATAGTTTCACTCATTGATATGCATTTCAAAATTGTGATGATAATCATTTCAGCTCAAAAATTTCAAAAACAAAAAGAAAATTGAAAAATAAAGACACAAAATTTAAAAAACACACAATTTTTATTTTGGATTTTTTTAAACAGGAAAACAATTGAAATTACTAAACTAAAATGTTCCCTCCCCCACACTTAAAATATTGCGTTGTCATCAATGTGAACCCATGAGATGATATATGCACATGAAATGCAGAATTTTTAAATAGGACAAATAATATAAAATTGAAAGGGTTAGGAACAGCCTGATGTGCTAAAGTGATGATGGGGTCATGCAGTGTGATAAAATCCACTACATTAGTAGGAAGTCCCTCAATGTATCTCTTCAAACGTTGACCATTGACTGTAAATCTCCTTCCAGTGTCCTCTTGTGTGATCTCCACTGCACCATAAGGAAAAAAATTATATACAATATAAGGACCTAACCATCTGGAACACAACTTACCAGGCATCAGCTTTAGTCGTGAACTGTAGAGAAGAACTTTCTATCCAAAATGAAACTCCCTTTATTAGATCATTATATCATGAGATGATTTTGATGTTTCCTTGTAGAGACTTGAGTTCTCATATGAAGACAATATAATTTCCTCAAGCTCTTGAATTTACAGCTTCCTTTGGATTCCAGCTTGGGCCAAATCCATGTTGCATTTCTTTATAACCCAATAAGCCCGATGATCAACTTCCACGGGGAGATGACACACTTTCCCAAAAAAAATCTGAAATGGGGACATACCAATGAGTGTCTTGTATGCTGTCCTATAATCCCATAATTCATCATCCAAGCTCTTGCTCTAATCCTTCCTATTTGGCTGCACGGTGTTCTACAATATTTGTTTCAACTCATGATTTGAAATCTCAGCCTGTCCATTTTTTGGGGGTGGTATGGTTTGATGTTATGTGTGTCACCCCATACTTTCGAAGGAGGGAAGAAAAATTCCTATTGCAAAAGTGTGTCCCTTGGTCACTGATGATGGCCTTTGGTACTCCAAACCTACAGAAAATTTGAGCCTTGACAAAATCCACTACAACATGAGAATCTTCAGTCCTGGTGGCCTTGGCCTCCACCAATTTACTCACATAATCAAATTAAACCAAAATATACAAAAATAAAAATGAACTATGAAAAGGACCCAAAAAATCAATTCCCCATACATAAAAAATATCACAGAATAGTATGGGTTGTTGGGGCATCTCATGTCTCCTAGAAATGTTCCTAGTGTGTTGGAAAAGAGAGCATGACTTACAAAACACATGGGCATCATGGAATAATCTAGGCCAATATAATCCAGAGTAAAAAACCTTCCTAGCTGTCCGTTGGGCTCCAAAGTGTCCACCACAAGAAAGTGTATAACAAAAATGCAAAACAGACTCAAACTCATGATCGAGAACACACCTCCTAATGACCTAGTCACTACACATACGCCAGAGGTAAGGATAATCCCACACATAAAACCTAGACTCACTTTGTAATTTTTGGACTTGATTCTTCTTCAAATTTTCTGGGATTTCAGAGGAAAAAATGTAATTAAATAAATCAGCATACCAAGGATGCATAGGTGATATGGTATAGATATGCTCATCGGGGAAAGTGTTCCAAAGTGGTACCTAGTCCAAGGTATCACCCTCTGGTGTGTGAGTAAGCCTACTCATGTGGTCTGCCACCAAATTCTCTGAACCCTTCTTGTCCTTTATCTCGATGTCATACTCTTGAAGAAGGAGCATCCAACGAATAAGTCATGTCTTTGCATCTGGATTCATTAGGAGGTACCTCAAAGCTTCATGGTCAGAAAAAACAACTACTTTAGATCCCAATAAATATGAACAAAATTTATCTAAAGCAAATATAACAGCAAGAAACTCTTTTTCTGTTGTGGTGTAGTTTGATTGGGAAGAATCCAACTTCCTCGATGCATACAAAATCACATTTGAATGTCCCTCTGCCCTCTGAGATAAGACAGATCCAACCGCGAAGTTGGACGCATCACAAATAAGCTCAAATGGAAGGTCCCACCGTGGGGGCTGTATGATCGGTGGAGTGGTCATACACTTCTTTAGCTCATCAAATGATACCCTGCATGAATCATCAAAATTGATGTCAATATCTTTTTGAAGAAATCGAGATAAGGGTAGAGCGATCTTACTAAAATCTCGGATGAAGAGTCGATAAAATCCAGCATGTCCAAGGAATGATCGACCATCATGTACACATGTTGGATATGGCAGGGATGAAATAATGTCTACCTTAGATTTATCAACTTAAATGCCATGTTGTGAGGCTATATGACCTAATACAATTCCCTTTTCGACCATGAAATGACATTTTTCAAAATTTATGACCAGATTATTCTCAATACAACGATGCAACACCTCACTCAAACTAGAGAGACATTCATCAAATGAGGATCCATAAACTGTAAAATGAACCATAAATACCTCCATGCAGGTCTCAATGAAATCTGAGAAAATACTCACCATGCATCTCTGGAAGGTACCTGGGGAATTGCAAAGTCCAAATGGCATCCTTAAGTAAGAAAACGTACCGAATGGGCAGGTGAATGTCATCTTCTCCTAGTCCTCTACTGCAATGGGAACCTGAAAATAGCCATAGAAACCATCCAAGAAGCAATAATGTGTCCTACCTACAAGTCTCTCAAGTATCTGGTCAATGAATTGAAGTGGGAAATGGTCCTTACGAGTGGATTGATTTAGTTTCCTATAATCAATACACACTCGCCAACTATTTTGTACTCTCACAGGAACTAACTCATCATTTTAATTTTTTATAAAAGTGAAACCAGTTTTCTTTGGTACAACTTGGACAGAGCTAACCCATTGTGAGTCAGAAATAGGGTAAATGATACTTACCTCAAGTAATTTTTCAACTTCATTATTAACAACTTCCAAAAGTGTTGGATTAAGTCTCCTTTGTGGCTGCCTAATCGGTTTAGCCCCATCCTCCAAGACAATCCTATGCATGAAAATGGAGAGGCTAATACCTGATATCTCAGCCATGGTCCACCCAATTTCCCTAATGTTATCTCTCAATAGATTCAAAAGTTTTTTTTCATGTTCAAAAGAGATATTTCTAGAAATGATAACAGGTAATCTATCATCACTCAGCAAGTATGTATATTTAAGATTTGGGGGCAATGGCTTGAGTTCCAATGTAGGGGGTAATGTATGGATGGAGAAATTGATGCAACATACATATCTGCACAATAAACATCAGTATCGGAATATAAATCATCACAATCAGAGAATAAAGCACCAAATCCATCAGCATACTCAATATCCATGTCATAATTAGAGTTCACATGATCAAGATCATAATATGAATCCATTTCAAAATCAATTATTAGAGAGTCTTGTTCATTAGAAACAGGTGTAGAAGTTCTCTTAGACATTAAACCAGAACCAATACTCATAATCACCCAAATCATAGGACAATCAAAATCCATGGAGTTTTTACTTGCCGGTTCAAAATGGGAGATAAAAAAAGCAGAAAGGTCCTCGGAGGGGTACATCATGGAGTCCATAACATTAAAAATTACAACTTCATGTCCAAACTCCATGGAGAGTTTACCCTCATGAACATTTATGATAGTTTTTGCAGTTTCGAGAAAGGGTCTACCTAAGATAATGGGAGCATGAGAACTTACCTGATCATCCTCCATTTTTAGCACATAGAAGTTTGCTGGAAAGATCATGTCTCTTACCCGGACAAGTGCATCCTCAAGGACTCCCGATGGATATGCCGTATCTCTATTCACCAATTGCACCACGACTCTCGTCGGCTTCAATTCACCAACCTGTAAAGAAGAAAATACAGAGTGAGGCATCACATTTATTGAAGCTCCTAAATCACAAATAGCATCAGAGAAGTACAACTCCCCTATGGTATATGGGATGGTGAATGTTCTGGGATCCTTGCACTTTGTTGGTATTGCTAGAGTTGGTGTAATGAGTGCTGAGATATTCCTTCCTAGGTCGATCCTCTCCTTTCCCTTGAGCCCTCTTCAATTGGTGTAGAGTTCTGTTAAGAATTTGGCATACCTTGGGATTTGATTGATGGCTTCAAGTAGAGGGATGTTGATCTCAACACATTTGAATGTGTCCAAAACCTCTTTTTGCATCGCCTTTTCAGCCATCTTCTTGGTTTGAACCACCCTATTTGGAATGGGAAGATGTTTAGAAGGAACATCATAAATCTTTTTCTTACCTTTATCTTTCTATTTGGGTTTCTCATTAGTTGGTATTTCATGAGGCTTCTCCGGAGTTGAGGTGAATCCCGATGGAATGGTAGGTACAGATGTATCATTCATTTTCTTCCAACTTCTCAATGTTATGACACTATCATTCCCCTTTGGATTTGGAGTGGGTTGGGAAGGAAGATTATCCGGAATTCTTACTTACAAGTTAATGGAGGGAAGTGGCAATCTGGCTCATTTGAGTCTTCAACTCCCTCAACTCCGAACCTTGACTCTTCAACTCATTCTGTTGATTAAGAACAATTTGATTCAAAAGATCATCAGTGTTAGAGTCTACCTTGTGTTGGAGATTCCCTTGTTGCTGACTTGTTGATGTTTGAGCTTCAAATATCCTTTGGGGTTGTTGGAAAACCTCTTGGTAAGGTGGAGGCTGTTGGAAGTTTGGTTGAAAAGGGGCCCTTTGTTGTTTCCAGAGCCATACCTTGTGTCTGATTGATCCTTCCACCCTTGGTAGAATGTTGGTGCAAAGGATTCATACTTCTTTTGGGGATATGTCTGTTTTTGCTACTAATATGGTCTCCCAGGGAACACTGCTGCACAATCTTATGTTTCTTGGAGTTGTGAGAAATAGTCAGTTGGGTGGCTTGTCTCAGTGCAAATACCACAAGTCCTTAAAGGAGTGGGTTGGTATGTCTTTTGAGCCAAAGCAATATTCCTCACCATAGTGGTCAATTCTTCCAACTTGGTATCAATCAAATGACTTTCAAGAGAAGGACTTACCTGATATACTCCCCTAACATGTGGTGTACCTCTATCGCCACATTTTTGGGAGTTTTGGGCCATCTTGTCGATCAATGCATGTGAAGCTACTGATGTCTTGTACACTAATGCTCCTCCATCCGCAACATCCACCATTCTTCTCTCTATAGGTGTGAGTCCATCATAAAATTATTGGATGAGGAGTTACTCACTGATTTGGTGATGTGGGAAGCTTGCACACAACTTCTTGAATCTCTCCCAATACCCATACATTGACTCCCCTTGTGCTTTCTTGATCCCAGAGATCTCTTTACGAATGGAAGTGGTCCTTGATTCTGTAAAAAATCTCTGCAATAAAAGTCGTTTCAAATCGTTCCATTAAGTTACATCTTCGAGTTGTAAATAATACATCCAGTCTTTCGCAGCCCCATCAAGTGAGAATGGGAATGCTCTTAGTTTGATTTTATCTTCAGAAACATTTCATGGTTTTAATGTTGAAAAAACCACATTAAATTATTTAATGTGTTTATTGGGATCCTCACTAGAGAGGCCATGAAACATTGGAAGTAAGTGAAATAACCCAGATTTTAGCTCAAAGTCTGATTTGATATTTGGGTATGCAATACAATTTGGTTGATAGTTAATATCAGGTGCAGCCAATTCTCGAATGGTTCTATCAAGTTCATTTTCATTATTGTTATCCATTGGTTCTTGTTTTATGGTTGAATTTTAATTTCTTCCAATTTCAATGTTCTGAAAGTGGAGAACTTCTCCAACTGGTTTAATATTGAAACTTCTTGTAGACTGAGAATGTCTAATTCGTTCTCTAAGGCTACGTTCAATCTCAAGGTCACGATCTAAGAGATCTTCAGGATTATTTCATGTCATAAATAAGAGAAAAATGAAAAGAAAGAAATTGGACCATAGTAAAATAAAAATAATAAGGTTGATTTGATGGTCCAAAAAGAAGTAGAAGATAATAAAATAAGAAGGAAAAAACATATGGGGTAAAGAAGGAAGAAAGAAGAGAGGAAGAGAATAAAATGTAAAATAAAATAAATACATCTAATTGGTTGAAATAATTACTTGCCTCCCCGAAAATGGAGCCCATTTGATAGATCACTGTCATGGGTGCCCTCAAATGATTTGTGTGATTTTGGGGTACTTAGGTGTAGCAGAGTGGCTGACCAAGGTCGTCTCTCAATGGAGGAAGTGAATTAAAACAACTTTTTAAAAGTATTATAGAAATAAAATAAAAGAGAATAAAAAAACTACTTTAAATTATGGGGATGGTTGTTTATCATTTATAAAACTTGAATAAGTTTTCTATAAGAATACTGTAATTTTTTTGTTATTATTTTTGAAATGAATTTCGATTAAAATGACACAACAAGATATTGTTATTTGAGAAATATATTCTAAAAGTCGTAGTCGATCTAACTCTACATCTTCATTCACTTATTAATCATTATCATTTAAATCAATATCCACTTAATTATGATCCTCTAATTTGTTAACCCTCGAAACCTACAAGAGTTAACTTAACCACAAAGATGGAATTACTTAAACCATAGGCTAGCTTCGGAACACGCAATCGCAGCACCCTGATTTGATTGTTGTTCTAAGGTTAGCTTATGGTCAGTAGTTAATTAGATAACATATCCATTTTGGAAATGAGTTTGAATTGTTTTTATGGATTATATTTTATCTCTACAAATTTATCCCGTGTGGTCTTCTATTACCGATTAAGATTGCGCTCTCACAATTTACACAAAATCCCGACCTTGTGTGTTTTTGTGTTAATTGTTCAATTTCTTGATTAGTTTCTTACAATTTAAAAAAAAATTCATGGATAATATTAAGTTAATTACAGTAGCTCAATTATTCAAAATAATTAAATGAAGAGGGTAGAAGATAGATCGATCACTAAAAACTACTCTTCCATGGGCGGAGTGGTCATCGTGGAGACGTTTTGCATGAGAAAAGGATTGAAAGGGTAGAACCCAATCTTGTCTACACTCTTGATTCCAACCCAATTAAGAATATTAATAGAATAAGAAAAGGTAATAATACAGAATAATATTTGAATAAAAATTCAAGATACAAACATGAAAGAAAAAAAATACAAAGAGGAGGTGGGAGAGGAGAGCCTTTTTGGAAGAGATATTTTCACAAAGCCTTACTTCTTCCAAGAGTTGTGAGGGGCTACCAAGACAGAACCTTTCGGCCAAACCTTTCCAAATCCTCAACCATCCCTCTCAATGAGTGAAAAATTCCTTTAAATAGAGTTTGTGATGGCTAGGGTCACATAACTTTTTAAGCGTGAAATGAAAACCTCGGCGAAATATTTTGTTTCAATTTTTTCCGAATATTTGTCCTCCAAAACGCGTGCATTTGACGACCTTATAGAAGGATGATTTGTTCCATATCATGTCACAGATATTTTCTCAACATGTCGGCTCAATACAAGCCCGTATGAAGAAATTATGGCCCAAATACAGAACCCATGTCCATTCTGCCAAGTCCAGCCCACCATCGAATTATTGGACAATTTACTACATCCAAATGCACTCATTAGCTCTAGTGTCCTGAATAAAAGTTGTATAATATTAAGTTAGGAACATGGTTACAAAATTTTAAGTTAATATAATAATTATTAAAATATTTATCTTCAAAATACTACAGTACATATTAAAAGGAAAAAACTGGAATTTTCATCAAATTTTCAAATGAATGATCTAATCCCAAATATTTCATAAATGATCATACTTAACACAATTTGAAGAAATTATATCATTTATTATCAATAAAATATTCAATAAAATAGTGTTTTATCAACCATAAATTTCATTGTACCCTAAGAAAAAGAAATGATTTCCTTTAATGAGAACACACCCCAACAACTGTCCTGAAGCATAAGAATACACCACATAATTTGGTCATAATTCTTGAATAATCATGATTGGTTATGAATTAAGGTGAAATTTAAGCTCTTGGAATGATTTATATCATTCATTAGTCCATTTTGATGGAGCATTATTCTTTTTCAAAACATTCATAATAGAATATAGTAGTGTAATGTGAGAGAAAAAAATTTGGTAATAACCCACGAGACTTCAAAAACATCATATATCAAAGATATTCATCCATAGTTTATAAGAGATAAAAGAATATATCTTCTATGGATCCATTAAAAATCATTTTCATAGATTAAATGTACATGAAATCATACCTCTTGTATCCAAAAATCACACATTAATAGTTTGGAATACAAATCAATGGTATCTCAAGATATCCAAATCTATTTCCAAGTATTGTTCATGACCAACACTTGTCCTTGAAAACACTAATATTCTATAAAGAAGTAGAACAAAAGAAACCATATATCAAAAATATATATGATTCATCAAAAACATAAAAATATCCACTACAGTCATATGACTTAATGATATTAAAATGTATTCACAATGTACATATATTCTTTTAAAATCTATCTTCAAAATATCCTCCATCCAATCTTACAATTGGTGATATCCTAGACACAATTGAATTTTATAGAAACATTGAGATCCAATCAATTGATCAAATAGATCATCAATGTGTATAATTGGATATAGAATCTATATAGTTTTTTAGTTAAGATTATGATAATACACACACAACCATAGATCTTTATAAACATTTTTCATGACCAAGGCCTATGATTCCCATGGGGACGATCTTGTCCAAATGAACCCCTTAATTTACAGCTCTTCAAACTGCACTTTCAATTTCCTTAACTCTATTGGTTTCATCTTACAAGATAGAAGTGAGATTGGAATGGTTCTTAGATAGAAATCAACTGCAAACTACACTTATATTACTGGTGGAAACCTTGGCAATTTTTTAGGAAAATCATTAAGCATATGATGCCCCATTTCTCGGAAAATGATATGTTCAATATAATCCCTCGATACTAATGTTCAGACACCAAATTGTAGGAGATAATTACCAAAATTGGTTCTATCAAGAAAGATTCACATGTCCTTACACCCCTTTCTCCACTAATAATATATCTCCATGCCATCCTCAATCACGAAACTATTTATCCTTATAAAACAGACAATGTGGGCCTTGAAAATTTTAATCCAATCCTTACCAATGATTACATAAAAATCATCCATGTACAACATAGATATATCCCATTTCAACAATAATCCATCAGCATTTATTGAAAATTCTCTACATATAAAGGCACTACATTCTCTTTCCCCGAGAGAATTTTGATGTTTTCTAAAAGAGGGAGTAATATTATGTTTTAAACTCAGCAAATCAATAACAAGAGATTAAATAAAGGAATGTTATTTAACATGGTCAAAAAATACTTTCATATTTATATAATTCAAAACTAGTGTACCTCTTACTGTAAATGGTCTTTCCTAATCATCCACAATCACAATCTCAACTATATTTAATTTCTTCATCCCTTCATTAATTCTTTGATTTCATGTTGGGTTTTCCCTGACTAATGTGTCGTGGTATTCATATAATCATCTTGGATAGCTATACTGTAACATCCCAGGTAAATGAAGAATAATACATATTTAATATTTAATAATATTTTTTAATTAAATATTAATTTTACTTTAATGTGGTTTCTATGTTTCATAGCATACCCAATACGCAACAATGAGTTTTTTTGGAATCTGACGTTGCACACTAATAATATAATATTATTATTTTAAATGGTAGTTAACTCATAGTCGTTGTATTGGTGGTAATAAACTAAAATAACTACAATATTAGTATACATGTTTGTTAAATGTATTTAAATTTATCCAATAAAATTTAGAGGCTTAAAATGTGAATGAATCTAATTTTAAGCATAATTTACATTAAAAGGCCGATTTATCGCCTTTTAATGGAGAACCCTTTTAAATCTAGTTTTGGTCACTTTAATACATTATATATGACCAAATAAAATCTTTCTTTATAATTGGGACATCAAAATTTACATTGTGTATATTTTTGGGATTTTTCCAAAAGAGTTCATTTTTTATGAATAGTGAAAATATTGTATTTTATTTCAAAAGTTCCTTTTAATATAATTTATTTATATGGATAGATTATATTTTTAATTGGTTTTAATGTGTAATTAGAATATATTTTTACCATTTAATCCAATTTTGGTCATTGGAATTAATTTCACTTTGAAGATGGACATAAACAAGTATCAATATTTTGATAGTTATTGTTTCTTAAAAACACGCTATTTGTTTTAACAACAGGAATTAATATTAAAAATAATTAATTACACTTATATGTTTTGAATTTGAAAAAATATACATCAATTTGGAATTCAGAATATCAAATAATTCTTAGGTTGAATTTTTGGTATTTTTCTGAAAAACTACAATTTTTGATGAATAGTGAAACCACTTAGTGGCAGTTAAAAAAATGACTTTTTCATTTAAATGAAATTTTACCACATATATGAATTGAATTTAAAAAATCCGACATACATGGTTGTTATCAAGAATTAAAATGTGGTTCATTAAGATGAAAATAATTTTTGATGAATAGTAATTTTTGACTTTTATTTACCACGTTATAAGGTAAATAGGGTAATTCAAGGTAAAAAAAATATTATAATAATTCAAAATTACCTTAAAACATGTCCAAAAAAGATTGGTTGAGTTATTAACGACCATGGGCATATTTGGGTTGATTTTGGGACCCCATTGAGCCACTTGGGAGTGACAATGACAATTTGGATTAATTAATTTAATGTAAAGACAAAATTAACATTAACAAAAATCTTTTAGTAATTAATTTTTTTAAGGGGTTATATAAGTCCTATTTTCTACTATAAATATTCATTGGAAAGGTAAAATTATTTAGTATATCATGGTAGTTTTTTTATAATTTTTAGACGTCAGATAAATTAAATTATTTATGACACAATAATGATTCAGTGTTTACCTCATTAATAAATCATTTAAATAAATAAGATTATAATGACTAGAATATTATCCAAAACATGTCCAATTAATATTGGATGATTTTATTTAGACCATGAGTCATCTTATATGCATCTTTAATGATTTTTTGACCATTATAAACCGAATATTATTATATAATAAAATAATATTTTCACACTTTCCTAAAGAGAACCTCCTCCCCCTTATAAAAGGAGACAATTTCTAACCAATTCCTCACACCTATACACATTTTGGATCGTCCAAAATCTACCCAATTAATCTCCCTACATCCCTCTCATCCTCTTATAAGCCTTACTTTAGGCATAAGGCACTTCAATAAGTCCTTTTGGTTCAAACTAAAGGGAGTTACCCAAATTAAAGGTAAAGGTTTCTCTTAAATTGTTATCTTTTATTTAAATTCTCCAACCCCTAAAATATTTTTATTAATTTATTTTGTAAAAAAAAGTATCATAAATATGCTAGGATTTTTTTATGAGAAGGATTCTAACTACACTTACTCACATCTCCATCTAATGGATAAAAAACACAATGTTTCTGTGGATGGAAAACTAAGGCCTCATGAAACGATGATTGTTCGATTATCTCCTACCGCCTCTCATGGAGGCCATTATGATGGAAATATATTTATATAATATATATATATATATTATGTTTATGATTTCTTTATGCTTATGTACATCCCATTTATATCAAGCCTTTATGGTTTCCATAGTGGGAAAATACGATAATCTCATTTGAGGATGTTCGGACTACCGCCCCCTTAAAGTGATGTGACTCGTTAATTCCTTATGTGGGATGTATAAAGGATAGAGTTAATGATATTATATATGAAATTATACTGGAATTATAATATACCAATGTATCATTATGTTTTAATTCCATCAAAATAATAAATAGAAATGAAAGTAGTGTTCATGCATACGTACGGATTACCGTCTCCATGAACGGTGCATTTCATTTCATACCTCCAAATGTTATGTAAATACATGTATATACAGGATATATATGAAATATATGATATATAAATCATTAATATCATTCTGGATAAAATGAACCTTTGACCATATGAACAACATTTAATTATAAGAAGTCCATTTTTGACTCAAGTACCAAATATCGACAAAACGAACATTATTAAATTAAACGATTACATAATGTTTGTAACATGGTAATAAATGATATAAAAGGAATAATAAACTTGAAAAAGGTTATTAAGAAAGTATAAATTAACTTTAGTTTATTATTCAGGAGATTAAAGAATGATCGAGTCAAGTTAGACACGAGGTAAGGGACTTCGTCTCAATCTTTTTTCACTGAGGCTTATTTTGTTTTAATACACGAATTTATTATATACACTATATAAAAACCCTTGAATTTCCAAAGGGAATATTTTTCTATGAATATTTTTACTAAACGATAAAAAATATGTTTCTTTTTAACGTAAGTGGTGACATCGACCTTTTCCATCACCGCGAGTATTATTTGATCTTTGGCTTCCTCAACAAGACGTAATGTTTTTAAAAGAAAATAAATACCATATACTATTTTATGTATTTAGGTATTGAAAATGGTTTTGATATTGTATTTTTTATGTCAATATATTTAAGTTATATATTTTGATTGAAATGTGGAAATTTTTTATTTCCTTTATAATTGTTTTATGTATAATGATTTTCTAATGGTACCTGGACATTTGATAGGTGGTTATGTGATAATCCAAATGACGGGTGGTGTTGTGAATACCAGGACGGGTGGTTACGTAATAACCTCCAATTCATTGGGTATGGAAGACAACTGTATGACTATTCCATTTAGTGATATGTGTGGAAGTCGACCGTATGGTAATTCCATTTAAGTATGTTTATGTCCCAGGTTTCCTTTATAAGTTATGTGTTCTTTATATGGGTATTATGGTAATATTTTGGTTACAAAAGGTTAAGTAATGATATTTTATTCAGTGAAGAGTATATACTACTTTATAAAGGTGAAAAGTATTACTTATGTTAATGTCTTCATAGTTTACTTGTTGTTTTGAAAAAAATAATAGTTTTACTTCATTATGTATCCCTTACTGAGCTTTTTATTCTCATCCCATGTTTTTGAAATGTTTTTCACAGGACATAATGTGGAATTGGGTAAAGGATGGGATCAAGGAAAATTCATGCTGTCTTAAACATGGAACTATACATGAATCTTGTTTTCCAATAGTTCATGTTTTGTAAAAAAAATGGATACTCGGTAGAAGTGTCTACTTTGTAAATCTTTTGAGAAGTAATAGTTATGTCCTAACTCTCTAAAACACTAAACCTGAAAAGATCATCAATGTGAATTATTCATTTAATTCAATATAATGTAATGTTTAAGGCCAGGTCCTTATAATTGGTATCAAAGGTCGGTTTAGATAACTTTAGGAGTTAGGGTATTGTTAAATTGATATCCAGAAAGTAATTTTTGTTGATATTGAAATCAAATAGAATTTACAGATTACCATGTTGCTTCACCTAAGATATTTCTATGTTCAGAATGGTTTTCCGCCGAGGAAACAAGGGAGTTATATTGGGACGACATCAGGAGGATGACAACCTTCCAAATCAGCAACCTGAGATGGTTGGAATCAGAATTGAAAAGTTTTTTGCAGTGATGGCACAGTTGACTCAGGTTATAAATAGAGGTGGTATCCATGTACGAGATCAGCCAGATCAACCAGAGAGGAACATGTCAGTAGTGGAGAATTTCATGAGGCAACATCCCCCATAATTTAGAGGATCATTTGACCCTGTGCTAGCAGAAGGATGGATTAAAGGACTGGGAAAGATTTTTTATGTCATGGGTTGTTCAGAACATCAAAAGGTTAGTCTTGTTGTTTACCGTTTTGAGGCCGAAGCTGATCATTGGTGGTCAATGGTGAAAAATATAAGGTATAGTGAGGAGATTGATGCTCTTAATTGGGATGAATTCAAAGATATGTTTCATGAGAAATATTTTCCTAAGGTGGTTCATCTTAGGATGGAAAAAAAATTCCGGGAATTAAGGCAGGAGGATGGCACAATGGCTGCTTATGAAGAAACATTCACTCGACTAGCAAGGTATGCTCCAAATTGTATCTGAGATCTTGATAGTATGATAAATCAATTTTACTCAGGACTGAAGCCATAATATCGAAGGGATTTAGCTTCTTGTGACTTCAAAAGTTATGAAAAACTTGTTCGATGTGCGGAGAAGGAGGAAATAGAGTTTGCCGATGATCAAGTGTTCTTTGAAAAACAATATAATAAGTGGTTCAGTTGGCAAGAAAAGGGGAATAATTCATCAAAGAAGCATGGAGGTAAGAAAAATAAATATCCATCTTGTGAAAAGTGTGGTAAAAATAATCCTGGAGAATATTTATCAAAGACTATATAGTAATTCTCATGTGGTAAGTCTGCTCATATTTCTCGTAACTGTAAGGATGATGAATAACCAGGAAATGAAAAGCCATCGGTAAGATTTTTTATGTGTAACGAAATGGGTCATTATGCAAATGAGTGTCCAATAAAGAACTCAACTAAGGGAAAGCAGTTGGTATACAAGTAGAAAGTGGTTCTGAAATCCTTTGAAACTACTTCAGCAGATGTTGGGCCATCAAATGAAGTTGTATCAGGTACACTGTTTGTTTGTTCAGATTATGCCAATGTGTTGTTTGATTCAGGGTCTACACACTATTTCATTTCTGAGAAGTTTTCTAGTAAATTGGGAATTCCATATCATGATATTAATACTGAAATTAAGGTAAATACACCTAGAGGAAATTTATAGACAATAAGAAAACATAAGAACATTCTTGTCCTTATGTGTAGAAAGAATCTACCTGCAAACCTTATTGTTTTTCTTGTAGTAGAGTTTGATGTTATATTGGGCATGGATTGGATTTCTGTTTATCATGATAAGATTTATTGTAGAGATAAAGAGGTTTCTTTTTAGAAAGATATACAATTTGTGCTCAAGAATGAACCTTTTATTTTGATAACATATGAGGAAGCTGAGAAACTAGTAAAAGATGGAAATGAATGTTACCTTGAACATATTGTTAAAATTAAAGGAACTATTCAGATTAATGATATGCCAGTGGTAAATGAGAACCTTGATGTTTTTCCTTATTAGTTTCCTGGTATTATACATGACAAGGAAGTTAAATTTATTATTGACTTAGTTTCTGATGCTAAGCCAATTTCAAAACCCCCTTATTAAATGGATCAAATTAAACTTTTAGAGTTAAATAAGCAATTTCAATAGTTATTAGATAAAGGTTTCATTCGACCTAGAAAATCACCATGGGGTGATCTTGTCTTTTTTGTTAAGAAGAAAGATGGTTCAATGATACTTTTCATTGATTATAGAGCATTGACTAACATCACCATTAAGAATAAGTTTCCTTTTCCTCATATCGATGATTTGTTTGATCAGCTCCAGGGAGATCAGTGTTTTTAGAAGATTGACTTGATGTTTGGGTACCATCAGTTGAAAGTAAAGGAAGAAGACGTTCTGAAAACTGCATTTTGTACTAGATATGGCCATTATGAATTTGTAGTTATGCCTTTTGGTTAACCAATGCACCTGCTGTATTCATGAATATTATGAATAGAATTTTCCGTGAGTTCTTGAATAAGTTTTTGGTTGTGTTCATTGATGATATTTTGGTTTATTCAAAAAGTAAAGAGGAGCATTAAATTAATTTAAGGGTTATATTGAAAACCTTAAAATAAAAGAAACTTTATGGGAAATTCATCATATGTGAGTTTTGGTTACACAAAATTTCATTCCTTGGTCACATTGTTTAAAAAAATGGCATAATTGTTGATCCTGCTAAAATTAAAGTTCTTGAAGAATGGCCAATACCCACAAATATAATCGAGATTCATAGTTTTCTTGTTTTGGAAGGTTATTACAAGAGTTTTTTTTAAAATTTTGCATGGTTATCTAGTCCAATGACTAAGTAAACTTGAAAAGGTGTTAAGTTCATTTGGACAAAAGAGTGTGATGATTGTTTTCAGGAATTGAAAAGAAGATTGGTGAATGCTCCAGTTTTGGCACTGCCATCTAGAAATGGTGAGTTTGTTATCTACAGTGATGCTTCATTGAAAGGACTAGGTTGTTTCCTAATGAAGAATGATCATGTAATTGCTTATGATTCACATCAGTTGAAACCATGTGAGTTAAATTACCCAACACATGATTTGGAATTAGCTGCTGTTGTTTTTTCTTAAAAAATTTGGAGGCATCATTTGTATGGAGTGAAGTGTGAAATATATACTTATAACAAAAGTTTGAAGTATATATTCACTCAGAAAGAATTGAACATGATATAAAGGAGATGGTTGAAATTAATCAAGGATTATTATTGCACGATCCTTTATCATCCGGGAAAAGAAAATAAAGTGGATGATGCTTTGAGTCGAAAAAGTAATGATTCATTAACCATGTTACGTTTGGAATGAGATCCTTTGGTTTTTGATGTGATGAACATTGGAATAAAAGTTGTTTTTGTAGGAAATTATTCTGTTTTGTTTTAGGTGTCAGTGAAATCATCTCTATCAGACAGAATTAAGAAAGCGCAGAAGGAAGACAGTGAGTTGCAGAAAAAGGTTGTGTTGGTTTAGAAGGGTAAGTTGCCTAAATTTAAATTTGATAATGATTGTGTTTTGAGATTTTAAAAGAGATTATGTGTACCTTGTGATTCATAGTTGAAAAATGAGTTGTTATGTAAAGCTCATAGTTCTTCGTTTTCAGTTCATCCTAGCAGTACTAAGATGTATAGAGATCTTCGGTAGTATTACTGGTGGGATGGAATGAAAAAAGATATTCCTGATTTTACTGTGAAGTGTTTGACTTGTCAGAAGGATAATGTAGAGTGGAAGTTACCTAAAGGAATGATTAAGCTTTTACCAGTGCCAGATTGTAAATGGGAAAATATATCCATGGACTTCGTTGTGGGATTACCAAATACATATCGAGGTAATAATGCAATCTCGGTTATAGTTGATCGATTGACTAAATCTGCTCATTTCATTCCTATCAGAGATGATTTGTCTCTAGATCAACTTGCTCGGTTGTATGTTAAATAGATAGTCAGGTTTCATGGATTTCCCCTCTCCATTGTATCTGATCACGATCCCAGGTTTACTTCTAACTTTTGGAAATGCCTTCAGAAATCATTGGGTACTAAATTAAATTTTAGTAAAACTTTTCATCCTCAATCAGATGGGAAATCAGAACGAACAATTCAGAAATTGGAGGATATGCTACATGTTTGCTCGATGGATTATTAGGGATGTTGGGACCAACATCTTTCTTTGGTTGAATTTTCATATAATAATAGTTTTCATTCTAGTATACAGATTTCTCCATTTGAGGCATTATATGGAAAGCGCTGTCAAACTCCAGCTTTTTGGGATGACGTAGGTGAAAGGAAGCTGATGGCACCCGAATTGGTAGAACATATGGCAGAGAAAGTTCAGTTGATTCAGAAGAACATGAGAACAGCTCAGAGCAGATAGAAAAGTTATGCAGATAACTAGAGGAAAGATCTTTCTTTTGAGGTAGGTGATCATGTCTTTCTCAAAGTTTCTCCATGGAAAACTGTGATGCGTTTTGGTAAGAAGGGAAAGTTGAGTCCGAGGTTCATTGGACCTTATAAAATTCTGGAGAAATTTGGATCTGATTCTTACATAGTGGCTTTACCTCCAAGTTTATTCCAGGTACACAATGTGTTTCATGTTTTGATGTTGAGAAATAATATTCCAGATCCACCTCATGTATTAAGCCCAGATGTAGTTTAGTTGGATGAGAATATCTATTATTAAGAACAACCAGTTCAGATTCTTGACCGTAGAGACCAAGTGTTTCAGAATAAGGTAATTCACCAGGTAAAGGTTTTTTTGAAAAAACCATATGGTTGAAGAGGCAACGTGGGAATCTGAAAATGCTATGAGGGATAAATACCCACACTTATTTTGGTAAGTGAATAAAAATTGCGAGGACACAATTCCCAAAAGGGGGGAATGATGTAACATCCCAGGTAAATGATGAATAGGACATATTTTATATTTATTAATATTTGTGAATTAAATATTAATTTTACTTTAAAGGGGTTGCTATGTTCGATAGCGTACCCGATAAGCAACAACGAGATTCTTTGGAATCTGACGTTGCACATTAATAATATAATATGATTATTTTAAATGGTAGTTAACTCCTAGTCATTGTATTGGTGGAAATGAACGAAACTAACTACAATATGATTATACATGTTTGTTAAATTTATTTACATTTATCCAATAAAATTTAGAGGCTTAAAATGTAAATGATTCTAATTTTAAGCATAACTTACATTAAAAGGCCAATTTATCGCCTTTTAATGGAAAAACATTTTTAAATCTAGTTTTGGTCACTTTAATACATTATATATGACCAAATAAAATTTTTCTTTAGAATGGGGACATCAAAATTTACTTTGTAAATATTTTTTGGATTTTTTCGATAAAGTTCATTTTTTATGAATAGTGAAAATATTGTATTTTATTTCAAAAGTGTATTTTAATCTAATATATTTATATGGTTAGATTATCTTTTTAATTTTTTTAATGTGTAATTAGAATATATTTTTACCATTTAATTCAATGTTGGTCATTGGAATTAATTTCACTTTGAAATTGAACATAAACAAGTATCAATCTTTTGATAGTTATTGTTTCTTAAAAACAAGGAATTTGTTTTGACTACAGGAATTAATTTTAAAATTAATAAATTCCACTTCTATGTTTGGAATTTGAAAAAATAGACATCAATTTTGAATTTTCAATATTAAATAACACTTAGGCTGAAGTTTTGTATTTTTTAGAAAAACTACAATTTTTGATGAATAGTGAGACCTCATAGTTTTAGTTAAAAAAATTGAGTTTTTCATTTAAATAAAATTTTACCACTTCTATGAATTGAAATTCAAAAATCCAACATACATGGTTGTTATCAAGAAGTAAAATGTGGTTCATTAATATGAAAATAATTTTTGGTGAATAGTAATTTTTGGCTTTTATTTACCATGTTTAAAGGTAAATAAGATAATTCAAGGTAAAAAGAATATTATAATAATTCAAAATTACCTTAAAACTTGTACAAACAATATTGGTTGATTCATTAACGACTATGGAAATATTTGGGTTGATTTTGGGACCCCATTGAGCCACTTGAATGTGATAATGACAATTTGGATTAATTAATTTAATGTAATGACAAAATTGACATTAACAAAAATCGTTTTGTAATTAATTTTTTATGGCGTTATATAAGTACTATTTTAGACTATAAATAATAATTGGAAAGATAAAATGTTTTCCTATATCATGGTATTTTTTTAATAATTTTTAGAGATAATATAAATTATATTAGTTATTACACAATAATGATGCTGTGTTTACCTCATTAATAAATAATTTAAATAAATGATATTATAATGATTAAACTATTATCCAAATCCTGTACAATTCCTATTGGATGATTTTATTTAGACAATGAGTCTTCTTATCATCATATTTAATTATTTTTGGACAATTAGAAACCGAATATCATTATATAATAAAATAATATTTTCACACATTCCTAAAGAGCCCCTCCTCCACCTTATAAAAGGAGACCATTTATAACAAACTCCTCACACCTATAAAGCCTTTTTTCTCGTCCAAACTATGACCAATTAAGCTCCCTACATCCCTATCCTCTTATTATAAGCCTTACCTTAGGGAGAAGGCACATCAAGAAGTCCTTTTGGGTCAAACCAAAGGGAGTTACCCAAATTAAAGGTAACAGTTTCTCTTAAATTGTTTTCTTTTATTTTACTTCTACAACCCCTAAAATATTTTTATTCCTTTATTTTGTAACAAAAATAGTATCCTCAATATACAAGTATGTTTTTATGAGAAGTATTCTAACTACACTTACACACACCTCCATCTAAGGGATGAAGAACATAATGTTTCTATGGATGGAAAACTAACGCCTCACGAAACGATGATTGTTCGATTATATCCTACCGCCTCTCATGGTGGAAATTATGATGGCACTGTATTTATATATGATATATATTATGTTTATGATTTCTTTATGCTTCTGTATATCCCAATTATATCAAGATTTTATGGTTTCCATAGTGGGTGAATATGATAATCTCATTTGAGGAAGTGCGGACTACCGCCCCCTTAAAGTGATGTGACTCGTTAATTCCTTATGTGGGATGTATAAATGATAAAGTTATTGATATTATATATGATATTATACTGTAATTATAATATAAAAATTTATCATTATGTTTTAATTACATTAAAATAAGAAATATAAATGATAGTAGCGTTCATGCGTACGTACGGCTTACCGTCTCCATGAACGGTGCATTTCATTTCTTACCTCCAAATGTTATGTAAATACATGTATATACTAAATATATATGATATATATGATATATAAATCATGAATATCATTCTGGATATAATGATACTTTGACCACATGAACAACATGTAATTATAAGAATTCCATTTTTGACTCAAGTACCAAATATCGATAGAATGAACATTATTAACTTAAATGATTACATAATGTATGTAACATGGTAATAAGTGATATAAAAGTAATAATGAACTTGAAAAAGGTTCTTAAGAAAGTAGAAATTAAATTTAGTTTATTATTCTGGAGATTAATGAATGATCGAGTAAACTCGGACATGAGGTAAGGGACTTCGTGTCAATCTCCTTTCATTGAGACATATTTTGTTTTAATACACTACTTTCTTTTATACGCTGTATAAACACCCTTGAATTTATAAAGGGAATCTTTTTCAATGAACCTTTTTACTAAACAACTAAATATATTTTTCTTTTTAACGTAAGCGGTGACAAAGACCTTTTCCACCGCTGCGAGTATTATTTGATCTTTGGCTTCCTCAACAAGCCATAATGTTTTTAAAAGAAAATAAATACCATATAATCTTTTATTTATTTTGGTTTTGAAAATGGTTTTGATAATGGATTTTTTTATGTCAATATATTTAAGTGATATATTGTGATTGAAATGTAGAAATTTTTTCATTCCTTTATAATTGTTTTATGTATTCTGATTTTATAATGGTACTTGGACATTTGACTGGTCGTTACATGATAACCAAATGAAGGGTGGTTCCATGAATACCAGGACAAATGGTTACGTTATAACCTCCAATGCATTGGGTATGGAAGTCAGCTGTTTGGCTACTCTTTTTAGTGATATGTGTGGAAGTCGACCGTATGGTTATTCTATTTAAGTATGTTTATGTCCCAAGTTAACTTTATAAGTTATGTGTTCTTTATATGGGTTTTATGGTAATATTTTGGTTACAAAAGGGTAAGTAATGATCATTTATTCAGTAAAGAGTATTTACTAATTCATAAAGGTGAAATGTATTACTTATGTTAAAGTATTCATAGTTTACTTGTTGTTTTGAAAAACTAACAGTTTTACTTCTTTGTGTATCCATTACTGAGCTTTTTATGCTCATCCCAAGTTTTTGAAATTTTATTCATAGGACATAATGTGGAATAGGGTCAAGGATGAGATCAAGGAAAATTCATGTTGTCTTAAACATGGAACTAGACATGATTATTTTTTTTCAAGAGTTCATGTTTTGTAAAAAAATGGATACTGGGTAGAAGTGTCTACTTTATAAATCTTTTGAGATATAATAGTTATGTCCTAACTCTATAAAACCCTAACCTGAAAAGATACTCAATGTGAGTTATTAATTTGATTCAATATAATGTAATGTCTAAGGTTGTGTCCTTATATATGCTCTACTAATGATTTTTATTTTTCTATCATCACCATGTTGAAGCATATGACGACTACGATAATAGAGTTGTGTCTTGAGAACCTGACCTCTGATCACTCCAAAAATATCATATAAGATGTCCCATTTTATTACAAATAAGGGAATGCTCATGGTGATAATTTATACTCGCACTTAAGGTTGTCAAAAGAACCACATTGAGAACATAACACTTCTATTGTGGGTCTTTGAATATGATTCACAAATCCATCTGTCTGATTCTAATTCCTGCTATTACATTTGAATTTGGTTTCCCTATTATGGTTGCTCCCAATATTTGAGTTTGCACTTGTTCATGTGGGTATCAATATAATTCCTCCTCTAGTATCTCTTGATATGTCAAGATTATACACTGTTTCTTTATTCCATATATATTTGTAATCCATAAAACACAGAACCTACATCTTTGAGTGAATCTCCCACCTTAGCCCTAATTTTAGGATGTTTGCCTTCAAGGATGTGTTATCCACAATCTCGTGTTAATAGAACACTATAATCATGAATTTAGATACCTATTCTATGATAGAGAGTTTTTCCTACTTCAGACTGAATAATATTATATTAATATCTGAATACAGAACATGTGAGGAAAGAATTTGTTTGTTGAAAAATTCCTAAAAAATCCTCCCAACAATGTCCTTGATCTACCTTATCCAAAATCATGAATCTCATCCACTGGTGTGCATGATCCATGAGAAAAACATTGAAAGTTTTCCATTCTTTCCCATAAGTGTGCCAATGAAATTGATGAAATGATTCATCATGTTCATCTGCACTTATTCTTTTTCTGGTTCTGAGTCATCCCAAACTATGGGTGGATTCCGCTTTTGGAACAGGAAAAAATGATCCAATTACCTTTGATCATCCCCCATGTGGCCTGTGTCAATATATTTAAATTCATGGAAAATACTATGAACCAGTTTTATATTCACCTTTGTCTTATGTGCATCCACATTTTTGAATCTTTGTTGGTCGGTTTCTACAACACCTACCAGGTTCCATCATTAAAAAACAAAAAACACTATAAATCTCACACTATATAAACTGAATGATTAGTGTTTTAAATTCTATCACATCAAATATCACACATATTCATTGCAAAATAAACCATATCAATGTTCAATAAATTTTACAAAACCATTAACTTTGGTTGAAAATCATGTTATTTCAAGAATTCCACATTTATTCCCTTTTTAAAATTATTTCATTTCAAATAATATTTACAATTTATTCAAAATTGTCACATTGCACCAAATCACATATCACAACTCTAATTGACATATTCACTCATAGTGGAATGTAATTAATTTAATTCATTTCATTCACATATCATTGGCTAAACCCATGAAAATTTTATTTCAAAATCCAATAAGTGCCTCCAAAACACATATAATCTAAACTCACCAGTAACTGCATGATCAACATAAAAAGGTTTCATATTCCATTTTATGCTCTATATTTTTTTTCCTATAATATAACTTCTTTATATGATCCAAAATCAAGTAATATACAAGAATTAATTCATCTCCTAGATTTATAGAGCTTATGTATACTTTTACCATAAGGAATTGAACAAGTTGATACCATTTTTCTAAAATAGATTTTATACTAAAAAAACAAATTCTGTTTGTTTTCTACCTCCCCTTCTCATTTTCTTAAGAGTTTTGTTAGATATTACTAGGCATTTGGAGACATCCCCATGATTCCAAAGGCTAGAAAGAAATTTTGTAGGTATTAAATACATGTGGGGGAAGATCTTTCATTTAATAATAAAAAACTTAACAAAACAATACACTATATGATTCACGATATCAATGAATGATAACACACATTTAATTTGTCAGAAACAAAATAAAACCACGTTTTATATAGGAAGACTAAAATATCAAAAAAAAAGAAGACAGAATAAGAAAGATGAAGAAAACTACAAATCTCAAAGATCGACAAGCTCCAAGATCCGACTTCATCAAACTGCCCATGTATCACGAAGTAGGGATAAAGATGTGGGATACATTACATATTACCATATCCCAGTAGATGAAATCAATAAAATCTCAAAAGTAAAAAATTATGGGAGAGTATTAAAAAATATTAGGTTTTACTAATTGAATTCTCTACTAACACCAATACGATAGAAATGTTAGCAACATTTATAAAAAAATGTATATAAAATAATTTCCAAAAAATATTATAGCATAATATAAAAATGTATCATATCAAATATTTTTCTATTAAAATCCTTTTTTTCAATGTAAATACCAAAGAATTCTTGAAATTCATTTCACAATTCCACTTGTAATAACCATTGCATTTATCGAAACCACACCACCAACCATGAAGGCATTCATATGAATGTTCCACACTCATTAGTGTATTTTAATCAATCTAGAAAGTCATCACATGGTAAAAAAATTCCATGTTCCATTACACCGTTGGCAATGTGAAAAATGTTATATTTGAACCAATCCACATAAATGAAATTTGGACACACAATACATGTATGCCCAAAACCCGTGAAAACATAAAAATTCCAATTTCTTTTAATAATATACCATTTTTATTTAATTTTTTTTCCCACAACCCATTTTAAAATTCCTTCAAATCCATATTTTAAAATAAAAATTTTATTATCATTAAACCAAATAAATTTTCCCAACAATTCTCCACAATTCATTAATTTCATCAAAGACAATTAATCATCAATAAAGAGTATTTATATCATAATTGACACAAATAATTCACAATATATATCAATTAATTAAATCAATTTGAGATTATTCCAAATAGTTCTTGAAAGTGGTGTCAAATGTGAAGCCACCTACTTTTAGAGTTTTGGGGAAAATGATAAATTACATTAAACATTTCCAAAAACCAGGTTGAATATCAATAAACCCATCTCAGAAATCATCCCTATCATCAAAAATACAAAATATAAACATATTTAGAATCCATAAACATATATCTACCCACAATGGGAGTTTATCTAAGATATTGAGACAGAGGAAAAAGTAGATCAAAGAAAAACACCAAGAACAATAAATTATATTGACTTACTGTGACAATTAGGCATCATAGCACAAGGGAAAGGCTCCATATCAATTATAATTCTATTAGAAGAGCTTATACAACCATTTATAGAACAAAATCTTGGGTTAGGGATGTTTTTGAAAAAAATGGGGAACTTATATGTTAGACTGAAGCATATATACAATTTAAGGATCTAACATTGACATGTGCTTGGTTTAGTCGCATGGTTAGGAAAATAATGTGATAACCATGATCAAGTTATTCTTCAAGTTATACCTATTAAAATCAACTCAAATATAATTAAAACCATGGTCCAACTATTTTTAATTCACTAGATAAAAATACTAATACCAAATTTTTATGCACACAGTTTCTACTAAGCATCCACAAAAGTTTAAAAAACTATGTGTCACATGTGTGCCTTCTCTTTTTGAAATATATCATTGTGAATGGGTTACTAGAAGTATTTATTGGTTTCCAAAAACCATGAATGACCCTTTCCCATGTATAAAAACCCAAAATCACATTAAAATTTACCCAGAAACACCCAAACATCACCCAAACAATTTATATAATTAAGAATCATAATAGAATAGTTACATTTTTAAAAACCATGGGGCTTCAATATCCGTTTGGAAACATGTAATAAGGTTTTATTAGTTCATTTTAAATTAATTTAGGACATGATAAAAGATAATGAAATTATATTTTGACATTACATTTAATTTAATAATTTCGATCATGTTTGGAATTGATTAATGTGGGGGTTGTTTTTAGAAAATTAGAATGTTGGTGAGGTGTGATTCCATGTTTTGTTGGATCTCAATTGGATAACTCATGATAATGAACACACCTCACTTTTGATTCATCATGGAAACCTGAGGGAATTGGTAATGAAAATCAGGACATGCACAGTTATTCATATTCCACCATCTATAGCCTTAGGATAATGATTGAATACTAACTATAAAATATTATGATATGGATTTGGTCATAGCCCAGACATTTTTTTGGTCTTCCATAATATACCTTGAAACATAATTGTAATATATTGTTTTATCTATGAGTGTATGATGATAGTAAGATACCTTAACAATCATTCCGAGGGACACTCCAATAGTTATCATTTACTTTTATTTTATTTTATTTTATTTTTAATGATGTTTTTACATTATGTTCTTTATTTTATCATTATATTCCTTTTTTTAGTATCTAGTTAAAATTATTCATTTAATTATTTCACTAATTTTAATATTTTATTTATATCATCTCATATGTTTTTATTTCGATTTTTTTATCTTTATCATCCTTCCAAAATTGTTTTGAAAATTATTTCAGAATAAATTAGAACATGTAATTCTATCTTAAAATGATCTTTAATGTTGGATATTCATGGATCATTTGAAACCATTAATATAAAAATCTTACATATTGGACTAAATTTCAAACTATGAAGAGGAGGATTTATTTTGAAATGTTCTTCATTTTTCATGAAATTAGAAAAAACACCTAGCACTAATGATCATCCCTCTATTAAAAATTTAGTCTCATCTTTCAGAATTTTGGGAAGTTTACTAATTGGACATTTTTTTTAGTCTCATATAGAGTGGATGAATTAGTAGGTGACCATATGTCAAAATGATATATTACATAATTATCATTTATTTTCTATTATTTATCTTTTATCTAGAACTTGTTGACAAATTTAGTCTTATTTTTTCTCTCTTGGTTTTTTCGACTTCACTACTTGTATTTTATGTCATGGGTATTTGATGTATGTTAGTTTTATTACCATTCTATTATTTTTTCATTTTTTAATATAATTATCTATTTTTCATTGATGTATGTATTACATAAGGGTCATTCTATACTTACACTATAATTCAAATGTGTTTATTAATATATAGAGTGAAAAATTGTTCCCACATGATTTTATATGATTAGTTAGTGACTGATACTAGCAATAGAAAATTGAAAATGCACCTCATGTATATCCTAGGACAGATTGTATTCCTAAATTAGGGATGGTCAGGTTGGTTCATGAAAATATGCATTAAATAATTGATTGATTATTTTTCAATTTTTATATAAGAGGTGTTTCGGAGAACCATGGTTTTCTCACCTATTAATATTAATTAACAATTATAATATAAATAATTATTTATATAGTGGAGAATAAATAATAAAATTTCTATGAGAAGGAAATAATGTATTATACCATGATTAGTATAATAAGATCCACTAAGATTAATAAATCAGATAATTTTACAAATTCACTATATATATAATGAAATTTTATTAAAAAAAGTGGGGAATTTGAGTGATAAATTTTTTCATCTGTTACATGACATAAATCATTCAAAGATGACATGTTGAAAAAATGAGGAGATTAAGATGATGAGTAAAACTAACTATTCTTTAGGCATGATATCTATCACTTATATCATGACATTAGCTGATTTTAATGTTTCTTATGAAAAATACATGATGTGAAAATATCAACGTGACCTAGAAGATTTTCATTGAATAATTTTTGAACATATCAAAAAATACATGATAATGTATGATGGATATCTTCTTTTTAAATGGATAAGAATGAAATCTAATCATCATTATGATATAAAACATGTCGTTATGTAGATCAATTATAGTTATAAGTATAGGTATTCTAAGTAATAGGTAAATATAATTTCACTATATATAGTATTGTAAAATTATATAAAAGATATATTTTGGTGCTTTTGATGTATCTTTATTAGAAATTAAAAGGATTTTTTCCCAAAATCATGGAATTATAATAAGTTCAATATTATTAGAGTATTATTTTAAATAGTATTTTACTAACAGTATTGTATTATAAGTCAAGGATATGGTAGAGAAAGACATAAATATGGTTAAGATATATTATCTATTAACGCTTCATTACTCAAGGATGTGAAGACATTGATAATAGAGTAAACACGAAGGAAACGTGGTTGGACCAATGATTAATCTATAACATAATAGAAGCCTTATTTTGTAATGTGAGATGAAACATGTAAATAATAGCTAAAAATTTTAATGAAGTGTACGTGAGAGTGTTGTGATATTTTGTCCCCGAATAGAAACTTGGGTCTTAATATTAAATTTCAATGTCATTAATAAATGGAGATATAGATGATTTTTTATTACTATAATTTTTTAGTACATATTTCTACAAAAATTACTTTGGAAATTTCATAGAATATTTATCAGATTATAAGGTTATATAATTTCAAAGCTACAATGAGAAGTTTGAGATACTATGTATGTTATATAATACATATGTTTTATAATATAAATATAGTATTAAAATGAGTCAAAAATGATTTTATGATATTATTTTTTATGGCTAATTATCATTGATACTTCCTCTTGGTTTGTTATCACATATCAAAAAATGGAGATCATTTCTATTGAATCACCTATGTGAACCTCATGTTTTAGTTGTCATTATACTTTCCTATATATAAGGATGTATAATAGTGTCTCATCTTCAACTCAATATCAATATGTATCATTTAATAAAATTCATAATGAAAAAATTGATAAATTTTATTTCTTGTGAGATATAATTTTTATAGTGCATAATTGGCGGAATGACATTGATTCAATGACAAAAACATGATTTAAAAATTATGAATATTGTAATAATATTTGTTAAACACTTGAATGGGATGGTAGTTCTATGAACCTATGTCGATTTTAGATAGTGTAAATTCAATCAAATATTATTTAACAAATATAAATAATTCATTAAAGGATACTGAATAAAATTATGAAAATTTATTTATAATATATTTCATGGTTTAAATTTTATATTACAAAAAATGTGTGCATAAGATGTTGTTGTAACTATGAGTTATAAATTTATATGTAATCGTATGGACGTGTAAATAGATACTTATCATGGTGTAAAACCCTAACCCAAACCAAATGGTTTCATCTACTGTTTTGCATGACTTTATGAACAACTGCTCATATTCAAGAGGTCATCAAAAAGTGGAAAGGTCTTGGAAAATAACATGGGGAGACTATTCCCTGGACACCTTGTAAAAGTATAAATAATGATGTTATAACTAATAATAAATATATTATAAATAAATATATAATTATCTGAGTATCAACATTAAAAACATAAACCCATGTATTATCAATATAGAATGATAGATATATAAACCAAATAAAACAAAATAATTCAAAGTATGCGGTATAACCTCTAAAAAAAAGCATCAGCAGACATCCAACCCAAAATCAGTCAAGAAACTTCTTCCATCCTCCTACTGACATGCACATCTATCATCCACATATACATTTCCATTTATTATATCCCTAGTCATTACGTCTATAAGAACAATAAAATTAGTGAGTATATTGTGAATTAAAAATTCAATAGGACACCAACAAAACCTCATTGTAAATTATGAATCTTTATAAGATACCAAATATAATAGTACTCTATGAAGGAAAAATATCTCTCAAAATACCGAGGATCAAATCCCGGTTGGGAAAAATTTCCAGGTACTATAGTAGCACTAATGTAGGGAATTGTTGTAGAACAGTAGCAAAGGAATAACTGTAGCATTGGCTACACTATAGCGGTTGATCTACTGTAGCAGGAATATAGCGGCATCGACGATGTAGAAGGGAATGTAGGAGTCTGGGTACTGTAGCAGTACTATTCACCAAAGGGTCCTTTGGGCCAAAAATATGGGCTTTCAAGCCTAGTTTTCTGAGGACTTTGCCTTGGTCCTTTGGGCAATGTAATGGGTCTCCCTCTACCTAGTCAAAAATAATTATTTGTTTTAATAATAAAAATTAGGCTTCGACCCCATCCTTAAAAAAAGATATCTAACATTGAGCTTTCCATGTTCATATCTTAGATTAGTATTTCATTATCCAACATGGTAATATAATCCAAATACTACCAAATGGTTTCTCAACCTATGAGGATCTGGGGAAACCATATCATAAAGTCTTACCTCACCTCATCCCACTTCCACACTAACACTATACATGGAAGTAGAAACACTCCAAGCATCAAACATTCATACTTGAACTCCTGAAAAGATAGAAAGTAGGAAACAAATCCTTCAGTTTATATCATTATGTTGGCTCCCACAACAACATCCTAACATCATGATAAATCATGGTCAATCCCATGTAAAATTCCCACTAAAAATATTGGGAAGCACTTATTAGCACCTCTAACATGTAATATGGAACTATCACCCTACCATAAACATAGATCAATACACATACATCCCATTCCAAACCTAAAATATAATTATTTCCAAATATCCTCTCTCACATCATGACACATTATAGATCACTCTCGTGATAGGTTCTTATTCATTTGGCCACTAAGGATGTGCTCAATGAGGGTATAAAAGAAACTGGTCCTCCATCCTCAAATATACCAATTTCCTTGAATTCCAACAATTCCATGAACTCCTTATAATAATCTATTGTTTGATCACATAGTTAATATTTTTTTCCTAACCATGACATCAATGAATATACTATATTTCCAAATACCATAACCAATATCATACATGAAATTATGCAAATACTCTACCAAATTCCTCAGATAGAGATTCTAGTCACAATGGGATAATATATACAATTGAATATTGTGGATTTTATTCATGAAAAATCTTTTAGTGAATATGTTTTCTTAAATATTTAAATTACCCAACCACATTAACTAACTATAATATGGGAGTATTGTATTTTTCCTTACGGGGTTGTAGATAATGAGACCCATAAGTATCTAACTTGTCATCACACATCCGAACAACTCCCAGTCTAATGCCAAATGAAGCTCAATATACTATATATAAGAATATTTGATTTGAAAAATTTAGATTATAGAAGATTTTATCCTCTTATTTTTATCAAAATTACCTTTCAAACCTATTTTTTTCATTTAGACATAATTTCATTCTTGGTCAATGTGATACTAGGAGAATCTAGGAGAGAAAGGTCCCAAATGAATCACTAAAAGTACCCATACAAAAAGAGAAAAATCCAAATGTCAAAAACAATCCTTTATCACTACCAATATATGAATTCATCAATCTTCTCTAGTTCAAAAAATATTCCTTCTTGGGAGTACTTGTGTCCCTGAATGCATGCCTCATGTATCCAGAATTGATACATCATGATTTTGGCATAAGCCTGATGTGATTAAATCATGCCAAATATGATGTAATACTTTAAAAACATGAGATTATGAAGCCTTTGAATATATTATGATTTAAGTAATAAAAAAAATTATTATGAGGGATTCCATGAATGACTGAAACACCTTTTTCTTTAGGGTCATGGCCATTGTCAGAGGATTTGTTAGTCCCAACAGTTTGATGAGTTACTTTTACAACCCATGCCTACTCTTACAAATTGCCTATTGAAACCCTTCCTCTCTGATCTGATGATAATTCTATCTAGAACGTAGAACAATTTTTGAACAACACTTCGCTAAATAAATGAACAAAATAATTTGTATATCTTGAAAATTTGTATCTATTCTACACATTTATTTGATTTATCTTTTGAAAGTCTATAAAAATATGATTACAATCAACACAATTCATGGTTAACTATATGTAATCACACCAAGGGTTAAATTTCCGCCTTATTAATACTTTAGCTTCAAGTTCATCTGACTTCACCTTAACCACTTTCAAATTAGCT
Source organism: Viscum album (assembly GCA_963277665.1). NCBI lineage: Eukaryota > Viridiplantae > Streptophyta > Magnoliopsida > Santalales > Viscaceae > Viscum > Viscum album. The sequence goes on from OY728151.1 coordinate 798,271,746, forward strand.
GGGGTTAGGTGATACATTTAAATCTATATGGGTCAAGCATTGTTCCCAAAAATTATCTCAAACTCTACCCCCCAATTGAAGGAAACCCTAATAAGTACATTGGGATGAAATCATGGTACATGTAAAATGCTAGACGAAAAGTGGACAAAGTCACCACCTAATCCACTACAAGGATCATACATGGAATAAACTCAAAAATTTATTCTTTCTAATGAGAATATGTTCATCCTTTTATGGCCTCAACATCCAATTAAATAGTAAACATGATATTTTATCGTTAAAAAAAATAAAATTACTTTTCACAAATAAAAATTGATGTGATCAAAGTAACTAGTCAACCAATACATGAAAAGGATTACCTAAAAACATGTCTTCTAAAAAATTGTGAAACAACAAAAAAGATCGAATCTACAAAAAACCATCTACAAATTTGAATAGATATAAAGATCTTTTTATTTTATTCGTAATGGTGTAGTGATTCATAATATCTTATAATATAATTTAACTAGTAAATTTATTCTAGTAAAATATTCTTATGATATGAGTGAATATAATTATGATGTATCAAACAATGAAACATGTAATAAAAAATTCAAGTCCACATGTGGAAGTATAGAAGGACCAAATACACCTTCTATTGAAAATTGTTCAAAATTATAATCCTATATAACCACCATTCATATATACCCAATATGCACATGGGTTACATTATTTATCTAATCTTATGGGGTATATACTTACCGTTGAGGTCCTTTAATTTTTTTTACTATGATAATACTCAAATCACTATAACAAAATGATTAACATTCTCAATTTCTCCACACTACTTACAATAATTGAGATAATAGGCTTAATCAAATTTAATGATTCAGTTTATCCATAAATTTTAGTACCTAGTAGTGTCATCTCCCCTAATGGGAGTTGATGAAATGATACGATTCTAAGACTAATAACCAGAAAACTGACAAACATCCAATGAAATCATCTTCATATTCCAAAAAATTAATAATTGTTACTACCATATATAAATTATCTATTAGTCCAATTAATTATCGGAGATGTTGTGAATCATTATATTCTTCATATCCCTTCTCAAAATCTAGAATATTTTGAAACAATTCTACATAGTTCATCAATTTTTTGTTACTATCATTTTTATATAGATCTAGGTGAAGTCCAATTTCATTATTTCTATACTTATATGCATCATTCACCACTAAAAGAGAAGAATGTGAATGAACTCTTTGAATCATACTGAATAAGTTTTTATTTTCATCATCCCTTGGTGTAGATCCATTAACTCTTATTCAAGGATTAATTTCATTACATCTAGAGAGAACACCTCGAAGAAGTGATCCTTTATGTATTACCATGACATCCCTTCCTTTTGACCCACCTAAATCATGATATCCCACTATCATACATCTAATCTATGAAGTACAACGGTTGTGAAATTAACATTATGATCATTTGAGGTCATCACCATATCAATAATCCTCTTGAAGACCAATATTAAATCCTCTATATCTGGGGTTCTCTAATACCCTGAAATGATGAGGGTCCTATAAATGGAAGTCTTGAGAGTAATTTACCATTATCAGCCTACCCTTCTGGTATCCTCTATCCTTGTAATGTCTCAGATCCTGGTGCCACACAAAGGTTACCCGAACTCGATTGGTCACATGATGTCAAGATCATTTCCACAACACGCCATAGGCTTCCAACTAGCAGCGAGGGCCATAATGTGAAAATGAGGAAACAAATCCCTCATTTTTAGAGTATACATAGCAGAATAATAAATAGTAGACAATAGTGGAAGTAGTAATAACATAAAAAAGAAGCAAACATCAGAAGATTGAAACTAATAAAACAACTAGAGAACATATATAAATGATATATGTCACATGTATCTAGGAAACCATCCATACAAGTCACAATTCTGGAAATACTATACCGAACCAAAGTAAAAAAAAAATCCACCAACATATCAAGCCTCAACTTCGTCTCATGCTCTCAAACTCCAACAACAATCAAGTACCTGATAAATAATGTCTTTTTTCATTATCTATACCTAAAACCATATATTCTATTTAGGTCCAAAATCATGAATAAAAACAGTTTGATATGAATCCTAGTAGGCATCCCCGAAAATATTTTTGTCTAATTATCAGGGAATATATCTAGCAGGAAATATGCTGAAATGATGCAATAAACATGGAAGTACCCAAATGAAAACAATCATACAATTTCTAATTACATTTATTTAAAGTTATTATTCAATCTATTGAATCATTTAAAATTTTGGATATAGACCAATAATTGTATCCCTTGTTCAATACTAACAATAGACATATCAGAAGACCATCTAAACAATCATGTAAAACTGAGTCCAAGATTGTTCTTTATCTTGGCAGACTCGTCACAATCATTTAATTATTTAAAAATGACCCTTTGGGATGTTATCATAGTATAATCCACCTGGAATAACCTAACAATAATTCATATAATAATGATGCTCTAGGTAGTTCGCATGGTCCAACCCATTTTGTCTATCATTACTCCAAACTTTTACAAACGACCAACTGGGAAGCTCACACAATCAATACCCATTGTCCAACACAAAATCCATTCATTTAATAACAATTCTCTATTTACCTATCACGGACTAACACCTCTAGTCTATGACAACCCAAAATCTCTCTCAGTCAATACCTATGGGTCCAAATTACAAAAAAACATACATAGGGGACCCTACATTAGGTTTCTCTCACAGTCAAATTTCCCAGGGTTAAACTTTCACAATTCCTATCACATGCATCTCATATAATCAATAACTCCATCCTAACAAAACAAGGAATGTAAACTATGAATGCCTACAAACATCTTAGAAAAAATTTCCATGAATAATGAATTAGGGTAACTCATACATGGTGTGTCCCATAACCATGGTTTACAACCTTATGCATAAGAAAGAACCCCTTTAAAAAGAAATCAAACCATATAAGTTGTTAAATAGTGTAAAATCAAAAACTACCAATACCCAGACAAAAATATATGTAAATATAGCAATATCTAAAACAAAAAATAATATCCAAAGTCATAAAACCACCTATCCTAATGTCGTACAATCATCACCCTTGAATTTCAACACTTGAATCTCATTGAACGGTGTAAATCAAAAAAAAAAATGAAAAAAACAAAACCTTGAAATACTCATGTGAGAGGAGTAGTCAGGATGAGATGATATCTGGTAATTGAGAAAACACCATTGGGATTCGATTCCAACTAATGATTTCTCAATCAATAGTCGGATGAAGAATCATGAGGGGATCAAAGTTTTTGGTCATGCTACGACACTCTTGTATGAACCAAGAACAAAACTAATTGTTTGTCAGGATGGAATGTGACCCCACTACGATTTATAAAATAAAATAGTATATATCATTTTAATTTAATCTACACAATGTTTATTAGCCCCATCCATACCCTGCTTTAGGCGGTATTACAGGTCACAACATGGCCATGTACTCAGTGGTTACATGGCCAATACCTGATTATATGCAGTTCCTGGGTAGACGGTGTGTACTCATATGTACACAGACTATCTTAAAAAAATTACAATTTATTTCATTTTCCTAAAAAACCGCCCTAAATAAATATCTATACCTGAAATATAGATCCCAATTATTAGAAAAATACCCCTTAATGAAAATCATCCCCAAATTCCCCTTCCTAGTGTGGTAAAAAAGAATCTTTAAACATCACTGAACACTGTGATCATATGTCGACCTCCCTCCCCCAACTCTCATCCTATACTCACTCACACTACCATATCTCTTATAACATAGGAACATACTGTCCTTGATGAACATTCATTCTACAATCCACAATCTTAATATGGTTCTCTTTAAAGGATGCATCCACCTCAACCCAACCCCCTCAAGTTGAAAAAATAAGTAAGTACTGAAAAGTAATGTTGAATCTAAGAAATGTTAAAGACATCATGAATATCACCATACCTCTGAGGTAACTATAACTAATAGGGAACCAGATTGAATCACTCCAAAACCTCAAATGGCCCTGACATATCTCGATGAATGATTACCTTTTCTTATAATCCTCATGTGTCCCAACCTCAGTATGACACGTTAGAAAACCCGATCTCTGATCTCGAACTCTAGTGGTCATCTATGTTGATCATCCAAAGATTTATTTTATGACTGTGTAGTAGCCATATTTTTCTGAATCAACTCCATCTGCTCAGTGTTATCCTAGAAAAAATGAGGTCCCAACATAGCAGCCTCTCCTACCTCCAACCAACATATGGGTGATCAGAATGGCCTAGCTTATAAATCCACATAATGTTCCATATGAATCATTTATTAAAAATGATTAATATAGGAAAACTCCACTAGTGTTATTTTTCACTCCCAAGAGCCACCAAAATCCAAGACTCATTCTTGAAGCCTGTCCACCGAAACATGAATTGTGTACTTTGACTAGACATCTAACTAGGTGTAGTAAGCTGTACTCAGAAGTACTAGTGTACTCAAATCCCTCATTAATCCCATATAAGAATGAGAATTTAACATGGTGTCCCTATCTGAAATGATAGAGTGCGTAAACCCATGAAAATATATATTATATTGGATGTACAACCATTCATGCTCATTAACACTCAATGTTTTCTTAATCAAATGGAAGTGTGAAAAATTTGTGATATTTTCAATGACCACCCAAACGACATCATTCCTTTTAGGTGACCTCAAAAAACTCCTCATGAAATCCATCATGACATCATTACACTTCCACATTGGAATGGGTATCTACTGTGAAATCCTTTCCAATAAATTATTAACCACCTTCACCTATTGATAGGTGGAAAATATCAAAACAAAACTAGCTACATCCTTCTTCATGGCTGGCCACTAATAATGATATTGTAGATCTTAATACATCTTGATGACACCAGGATAATATTAAAATGCTGAGGAATGAAAATCTCGCATCAAATCATCGCATATTTCTATTAAAACCAATACACATCCCTGATAATGGAAAACCTCATCATCACATACGGTCTACATAAGAGTAGGGTCCTCACCTAACACACTATCCCATTGGACTTGGCCTTTAGAATCTAATAGATTAATCGTTATCACTCGATCTAGAAGAGTAGAAGTAACCGCTATAGAATAATGACATGTTTTCCCTTATCTTTTTTGCACCACCAAGTGCATCTCAGCATACATAGCCATAAGATCTAATTCAATGCAGGTCTCCTGAATTAATGGTATCCGAGTCCTCTCACTGAATGCATCAACCACTGCATTGCCTTCCCTATGCGTGTATGAATGATCAATGTCAAAAGACATAAGGTACATAACCCACCTTCACTATCCCAAATTTAGATATCCATGAGTAAATATATTCTTGGGAAATTTGAGGGCAATGTATAACACAAAATTCTCTCCAAAAGATATTGTCCCCAATAGCGTAAATCCAGCACAAATACTACTGAATCAAGATTATGCGTCAGGTAATTACTCTTTTGTGGCCTCAACTACCGAGACTCGTACACAATGAATCCTTCCCCTATATATGCACTAAATCCATCCTGATACATGATGCATTGTAGTAAATTGGTCAAATCATTCATGTCTCTATAAAAATCGATATAAGTGATAAAGTCGGTCTTCTGTTCAACTTATGAAAGTTTTAATAGTTGGAATCTATATTCAAGTAATATTTATCCTTCTTGGTCAGTCCAATCACTAGAGTTGTTAAGAATGAAATGTCTTGTATGAAGCATCTTTAACAACCATCCATCCCTAGAAAATTATGTTCCTAAAAGATGTTCTTCAACTTCTCCTTGGAAACTAATTCTATTACATTCTCTAGGTATACTAATAATATTGTCTTTGAGATAACATGACCCAATAAGTGAATCTAATCCATACAAATGTGTAATTTAGATAGCTTGTCACGTAAATGATGATCTCTTAGTGTACTCAATATGAACTCTAGATGGGTTGCATAGTCGTGTCAAGTGTGATAGTACACAATGATATATTCAATGAAGACTACCACAAAAGAATCCATGTAAGTATGGAACAATTAGTTTGATAGTGCCATGAAATCTAATGGCGTTTTAATAATACTGAAAGACATAACCAAATATTCATATAGACCATACCTACTCTGAAAGGATTTATGAGGTATGTTTGATGTTACATCGTGCAACTTATGATAACCAAATCTCATGTAAATATTTGAGAACACCTGAGCTCCTTGAAGATGATCAATGAAATCATGAATCCTTATTAAGGGATATTGGTACGTGACCATCAATTGGTTCAACATCCGATAATCCACAAAAACTCAGAGGGTACTGTCAGCCTTTTTCGCAAAATGGATAGGAAAACCCTAAGGATAACAACTGGGTTGGATGATAAATTTTTCCTGAAACTCATCTAACAGCTTCTTGGGCTCATTTAACTCTAGTGTAGCCATCCGATAAAGAGGAATGGACCATAGTTCCTTTCCTAGAAAAAGTTCAAAAAATAAATTGACTTCATTCTCTATAGTTAAACCTAAAAATTCATCTGGAAAGACATCTCTAAAAAGATCCACCACTGGTGGAATGTACATATGTGATTTTCCCAAGTCATCCCTTTATAAACTAGCAATCTTGGATGTAATTCCCCCCAAAAAATGATGATCGAGTCTATTTCTACTTGCCTGGACATCTTATTCACCCTTGTATAGAAAATCCCCACCCTCTGGTGTCGTGAAACTCAACTCGTGGCGATAGAAGTAAGAAATGGCCTGGAAAGAGACCATCCAGTGCATTCCATGAATTACATTGAAGCTTGTAATCTATAATAGAAAGAGTTCCTATAATAAGTTACACCCAACAACCCCAATAGAGAACTCCATTCACTAACGTACACTTGATGTCGTAATTCCCCAACAGTGTTTTTAGAGTCATAACATCATGAGGAGTAAAGATTCAAATCCCAAGGCTCTCCATAATGAGAAAAGATATAAAACTACAATAATCCCATGAATCAAAAAGAGAATAAGCTAAAACTAAGGCTACTAGAATTGTAACAGTAACTATAAAGGGTCCAAAATGATACTCCTACTAGGTCTACTCCACAACAAATGTCTGACATGTACCCAGAAACTATGACCATCACTGACTACCCGAAACCGATCCACCCTATTGTTGATGAAAACCTGCCATCTGGCTACCACGACCACGACCTCCTCCTGAGCCAGAACGGCCTGAAAAAATCTAGTTCCCTGACTATGGAGAAACTGGGGGTCCTGCTCCTGATAATTGAGTGATAACAAAATCCATATCACTCACTACTGGTGAGAACATCCGAAAAAAATTCTGAATATGGACCATCTTACAATAAGATCGACACTCGACTAGGTTCTTCGGGCATTGTGGCCTCGTGTACCAACACTCCCTACACTACTAGAATACCACCTCCATACTTGAAGAATCATCACATGAAATCTACTGTGGTTCTTCCACATATATGTAGAAGGAGTACCACCCCTAGATGTTGAACCGTCATAGCTTGTAGTTCCAAACTCTCTGGGATTGTGCATTGTAATTAGTCTGTGGATAAATATTGTTTTCACTGATGTCAGACTAAAAAAATTCACATTTGATCGAATTTTATACTTGTGACCATCCTGAACTTTCCTAGACAAAGAAAAATCATCACCACCCAGAATAGTTTTCAGGAACTGAGGCTCTGTAAAATTAAAAGAGTAATCCATCACAGAAAGTGCTCCTCATTCAAAATACAAGAACTCCCAATTTCAATCATCCCTCAACCTCTCAGAGTAGATGTAATCATAGAAGGTCCTCTAAAACTCTTCCCAATCCATATCCTTATGACATCACATTTGAGAGATAACATCCCACCATCTCTTAGATGAATAACATAGCACATATGTAACAAGCTTCACCCTCTTCTCTGCATGAGTATTCAGATGCTCAATGATAGAAATCAGGGACTCAAACCATGACTACGTATCATGTGGTCCTCCATCCCTTAGAAAAGTAGGATGATGCTGCTACTGGAAAAAATGTGTCAAATGTGCCATAGATGGCATATGATGTGGTGCTCCCTGAGAAGTTTGTAATAACCCCAAAATTACATCAAATATCTATGCATCAGAACCTACATATGGTATAATAGTTGGTACAAAAATGAGATGACATGGGGATCTACTGGTAGTCCCTGATCTACCATTTCTAGTGTCTGATCATACCCTCATACCTGGCGTACAACCTGAGGGAATCTTAACTGAACAACTTTTCCTAGTCAAGAATAAACCTCAGTAAAATATTATCATGGAAAACAACTTCAAAGTCCCATATATGAATAGTATATGAATGAATTCAATGGGTTACATGAAGTGTAGAAACACTACATAGAATTTTACCTTAAGATTTAACGAGGGTGGGTACCTTGGTCAAAATGGTTGTGTAATAGCCCATTTACATGGCATATTTATCATGAGACATGGCATGTACTTGAATTTTCCCTTCTTCCCAGGATCTTCTACACAGCTAGAACTACACAGTTCTCTCTTAGTGTAACACTACATGGAATGTCCTCCATAGAAACGACATATAAAACTTATGTTCCATCAACCCGTTTTGTCGGTCACTTGTTTAGATACATGGTTGATAACTACACGACATGTAAAAGTTAGACATGGTGTGTATAACCTATGTTTTATCCACCTGTGTCATTTTTCACACATCCAGATATCTGGTTCTTCAAAACATCACATGTACAATCTAGAAACAACATGTTGTACAAAAATATTATAGACCCCATATCTATGCTCACACAGTTAGTCACATGGTCCACAACTACACGATGTATACATACAATACATGGCTGACACTTATGAAAAGTCGATTCTTCCAGAACAGAATATGACATGGTGTTTGTTCATAACATCACACACCATGTGTGTATGGGTTTCTAGATAGAAATCAATTGAAACATCTATGAAACCCTTAAAAACAAAAAATTTCTACGGAATGTGATGTTCTAATTAGTGGGAGCCTATAATCCATGTGAATCAATTTTTGGAATGCTTATTCATTTCATATCATAACAGTACCAAATTAATTTTCAAACATGAACCGCAAAATTCTTATCAAAGAGGGATCATAACACCTCACAAACCAATGATTGGCATCCATCATAATGAAACATTACATATACCAATCCCCTTTCCAAATATCAAATATTTCTCTTAGGATATATATCACAACAACATGCATATCTATCACAACATCTATCACAACATCATGCAATCAATAATTCACCCTAAGTACAATGTTAATAATGAATAACATAAGATCTATAAAAAGTTTCACTATGATGCTTGAGATGGCATAATATCAACTCATTGGGTTGAAATAAAAATATAATCCCAATTATATAAAACATAATATGAGAAAATATGTGATTCACACAGTGGTGAAATCAAATCAACTATAATAATTGAAAGACTAGAAAAGTTTCAATATTCGATGTAGAATGGATCTTCCCTGTACATGGGTTAGCTAATACTAGGCAAAAATTATCACCAACTACCTATTCATTTTTATATCTGTCGATAGGCTCAAAATAGTATGGAAAAGTAGAAAACAAGTCCTCTAATACCACATTATAATATTCCGGTTCCGGGTGCAACCCAATGGTGCCCGGATCCCAGTTGGTCACATGACATCATGCGCATTTCCCCAAAATCCCGAGGTTGCCAACTAGAAGCGAGGGCCATAGTATAATAATGAAAAAACAATTCCCTCATTGGGAGAGCATACATAGTAGAATAACAAATAGTAAACATTAACAGAAGTAGTAATACCATACAACAGAAGTAAACAGTGGATGATAGAAACTAATAAAACAACATGAGAACATATGTAAAAGATTCATGTAACATATATCTAAAAAAGAATACAAACAATTCATAATGCTTGAAATACAATTCTAAACTAAATTATAGGAAAACTGAAAACTGTAACAGCCTCACAATCCTCAACATGGTTCTATTCTCCCTAGCTTCAATGGCAATCATGTACCTAAGTAATAAGACTCTTTTACCTTATCTATACCCATAACCATATAATATGTTTGGGTTCAAAATCCTGACCCAAAAAGGTTTTTAGATGAATACCAATAGACAATCGCCAAAATTTCTATGCAAAACTGTTAGTGAATATATAGAAGGCTATATGCCTAAATGAAGTAATAAACTATGAAGTAATAAAAATTAAAAAATCATACAGTCCCCAATTACATTCATTAAGAGTTATTGTTCAATCATTTACATCATGTAAACCTTAGGATCAAGCCTAATATATGCATCCCCTATTTAATAGTAACAATAGATGTCTCATAATACCTTCTAAACAATTAATTAAGAACGTGTCCAAGATCATGCTTTGGATAGTTAGACTCGTTACAGACATTCAATTATTTTAAAACAACCCTTTGGGAAAGTTTTCACATTCTTGTCCCCCATGTTCTTACATAAAAATAATTCATTTATTAACATCCCTCTAAGAATATATCTTGGTCCAACCCCTTTGGTCTAACAAAGCTCTAAAAATTAGAAACAATCACCAGGATATCTCCCACAATCAATATCCATTTTTCATCATAGCATCCACTCATTTAATAATGATCCTCTGGGTTTCTCTCACAGTCTTACCACTCTGGTCTATGGCCACCTAGAAACACTCATAGTTAATACGTTTGGGTCAACACAACAACAGAAAATCGAAAGGTTACCCTACCATGAGATGCTCTCACATTCAAATTCCCCATGGAAAAACATTGACAATGCGTGTCACATGTATCTCATATAATTTTAAACTCCATTATTATAAAACAAGGAATGAGAACAAAGAAATATTATACGCATCCTAGTCCAAATGGCTATGAATAATCAATCAAGGGAATGCATCATAGTTGTGTCCCATTAACAAGGTATACGACCTTATGGTCAAGAAACAACCCCTTTATCAAATAATCAAACAATATATGGTGGTAAACTATGTAAAATCAAACATAATAAATACCCCAAACATGTGTATGCATATCTTTAAGCTTATATAATCTAAAGACAATCCACTCAAGGAACAAACCACCTACCTTGATGTCATATGATTGAAACTCTGGAATGTAAACCATGGAATAGTCCCAGAATGACGTAGATATATAAGAATTTAAAAATGTTCAACCTTGAAATACTCACTACAATTGAAAAATCAGGAAGAGAAGCTCTTAGGGAATTGGGAAATCACCTGTGGGATTCCAACACACCTGACGTCATCTCAATAGAATTTTCAGATGATGAATTGGGAGGGGTTCGACGTTTGTGTTCATTCTACGATTCTCCTGTATGAACCAAGGATAGAGAAGAGTGTTTACAAAGATGAGACACGACCCTGAAACAATTTATCACATAAAAAGAAACGTAAATGGAAATTTCAATTAATATACACACTGTGTATTAAAGACAACTAAACCTCACTTTATGTGGTCTTCTGGTCACCTCACAACCATGTACTTTGACATTAAAGGACCAGTACATGGTTGTACGCAGTACCTGGGTACATAACATATAATCATATGTACATAGTGCGTACAAATAAAATTCCCATTTTATCGTTTTTCATCAAAACAATCTGAAATAATGTTACATAACTAAAATGAAGATCTGAATTCTTAAAATCCTAAATAAGAACTAATCTAAAAACAACAGGATGAACCATTTCTATTATTGGGCCTATTGGAAAAACCAATAATTATGCACAGTTTTATCCTCCTACACAATAGGTAGTTCAAATGGTTATGTTATTTTTTTGTACAATTTTTTGAAATTCAATAATAGTCCCTAGGTAAATAAAAAAACATAAAAATATGGAAAAAACTAGGTAAAATTTACATGTATTAGTGTTTATAATATGGTTCAAAATAAGAGGCTTCCGAAATGAATAAGGCCAAACACGCTATGAACTAACAAAAAACCAAGAAAGGCTTATTATTTATATATATATTAGTCACAAAAACATATATAGACACATGAATTTACTATAAATAAATAATATAATATATATAAGAAATAATATACCAATTTACATATCAATATTTAAACAATCATTGAATTTTGATGTACTATATACTAGGAAATAAACATGTATATGGAATGTAATCCTATCTTCCTAACATAATGCATTGATAAAAACAAAATCCCATAAATCAATACGGAACATCATGTGAATCATCGAAGGTTAATTTTTTAAAACAAAGGTAACATCAAAAAGTATTTATACAAATTCCTATTTTATGAAAACTGGGGGGTCCACTATAAAGTGTTAGCCAAGAGCAGACATAGAGCTCGCACCAATTCACAACCATCCAATGTCCTATCTACCATATTCGAGATCAAGGGAACAAAAATAATAAGATACTGAACCTAGTATTTTGATACTGTTTTCAAGACCCTGACCTGAACAATCTTGTTTGACCTGGGGTTCTACCTGATCCCATTAACACCTCCTTTTATGAAAGAGGTTACCAACAAGTTAAAATTACTTGAAAAACAATATGGGGATATTATTCCATCGGTACACATGAAAAATAATTGTTAAAATACATATGTAATAACAAATTATAATAAAAAATTCAATAAATATATAATAATCATAATATTAGAGTAAAAATAATACCATCACATTCATAATCAATATGGATTGTCAAATAAATAAAATTAAGTAAATAAAAGTATCCAATGAATGAAATAGAACTATTATACAAAATTTATAATTGGAATCCAACCCAAAATCCACCTAATAACATCTTGCATAATCCTACTAACCTTCTCAATTTTCTATGAAATACACTTCTTCATTCCCTAGATCCCTATTCATGAAATATATTATAAAATAGAATTTCCAATGTAGGGTATGAGTCCACAGATTAGTAGGAAGAGACCCAAAAACCATTAACATAAGTGAATAAAGGAAACATATGCATTCCATGAAATTAAAGATAATTAAAATTATACATTAACTGAAAAGTAAAACACATATTTCAAATATAATAATATTGGATATACCTACATTAATACCATTACCAGATTTTAATCATATATCCTCCTAACACATTCCATTGATGAGATATCAGAAAAACAAGTGTAAAACATCCTGATGTTTGGTAATCCCATGAACAAGCCAACAAATTCCTAACACATCCCTCTTAGGGTATATCCCAATAGATTTAACCTGAACGATCAACTATTGATGACATAGATGAACTTATACAATTTAGAAAATTAATGAATTATCATAACCAAATTATATAATGAAAAAAATCATAATATGAAACAAGACACATATGATTAAAACATCAAGAATAAGAGTCAATAAACATACCCACATACACCTAATGTTATTAATCATCAAACATAGGTTTCATTGGGAAACACAATAATATAAAAAACATGTTTTGATCTAATATACAAAAGTTAATAAAATCATTCGTTTCCTACCATAAGGGTAGTGACGATCTGGTAGTAGGGGTCATCATCCATGTCTAAATTTACAACCTAATATTGGAACAAGGCTTGATTAAACATGATTCATAATTATAGGATCAATCACGAGAATAAACCATTTCACAATATTGTTCAAAGTCAAATGTACCTGAGATGATCTACTTCTGAGAATGGTCATGGAATGATGGATGCTCAAATTCAAAAAACATATATCCTGCTAATGATTCTACAGATGTTCAGAAATATATCATTGAATCATATCCAAACCCTATGCTCTATTTATGATATAATATATCTAAGTGATTGAAATAGAGGATATGATAAGGGATTTTCTCCAAAATGATGATCAGAATGGAAGAATAACATAAGATCGATTAATCATTTCTTCATCTAACAAATGTGATGAATGGGTGGAAAATACCCCAAATTCACAGAAGTGATATCATAGTTCCTTGGGAAATGATATAATTAAATTATGATTAGAGAAAATGGTGAGGGTTTTTTTAATGAAAATAAATCGGTGGGACCTTATTGGTACATGAACAATGTCGTCGACGATCCAGTTACCAATGAGTAGACCCAGTTTGTCCCAGGAGACGCACATGCTAGCTAGTGGGATATTAAATATTCTTCAAATTCATGTATACTAGACCAATGAGTTAGTATAACCCACTAGTTGGTTGATATATTATTCTAGTTATCTGATCATGTAGGAATAACTTTTCAATAAATAGTAGGGCCCCAAGAGTGGCCATTTTTTGAAAAACATCCCTACAAACCAATAATTGTAGAATCATATCACCTTAAAAAACTTTCACAAACAATTTAAAATACATTAATAGGAATACCATAAAATATTAATGTCCTATTTGGTCTATGAGTACAACAAAATATTTTAATGAGAAGGGGATAATGGTTTATACCAAAATTGTTTTCATATATTCTACCAATCTAGATAAATTTCCATAAAAATGAGTTCAGACCCATGAATATAATTCATTGGTGGTATTAATGCGAAAATTCATAGATGAATATATAATTTAATTAAATTATAAAATTTCATGTTTGGAATGATTTTAATTAAATTATGCTTTCATGTAATTTAAAAGTTATTTATTATAAAATGTATATGTCATAAAAAAACATTTTTTGGAATGAATTATTTTTATTCATGATTTTATAAAATAATTAAATTAAAATAAGTCGATTAATTGATTCATATTTATTTACATGATATTTTGGAGTTTACAAACATGGTGATGAAATTATAGGACTTGTATGATGAGTTTTATGATTTATAAATGAGATAACTATTTATCTTTTATGGACAACAATTTATACAGACATAATTGAAACATAATTACATAAAACATATCTAAAAATGTAATTTTACTCATTAAGTGAGTGTCACGATAAATTTTCATTAATTATTGATGATATCTATTATTATCTAATTTTATATAGATATATACTAAAGGGATGACCACAAATTGATATATCCAAATTATTATGTTGATTAAATTATATTTTGTGCATCGAAGGGTCATTTTAATGCAACTTATTATCTAATATTAGCATAAGTATACTATAGAAAAATGTATCTATGGTTCTTTTGAATTTTTAGAAGATCTTGTGGTGTTCTCAAACATATATTTATAGCTATATCACTCTAATGATGAGTGTATCTTAATGAAGCTTCATGAATAAATTTTATATGATTTTAGTAATGTTACTCAAACTAATATTTATCTATACATGATCCTTTTGATTAATTGAGTACTCAAATAATGATCATGTATTTGATGAAAATTAAAATAAAATATATTTGGAAATAATAGATTTTAATGCATTCACTGCATATTTGGGAAGTTAGAGGTATGATTCTTGCTTCCTGATACCCTAGTAAATTAATAGATTTTAATGATATTTGGAATAATACTATCAATTTTATTTTATTCAATGTATTTAACAAAAATCAATCAAATACACATAATGAAATGGAATTTAATATTATTCTATATTCTAAAATGATTCTCGATGGAATCATAAGTTTTTCTAAACTTTTTTATATAAAAAATTATGTAGTAACATCAACACATTTTAACTCTTTATAACATTTAATTCAATAAAACTCAACAATTCTATTACTAAAAAATTAAAATAAATAATAAAATCAAAAGAGAGAACATAAAAAAATGTTTTAAAATAATACATAACATAAAAAATGAAATATATTATAGTTAATATATGTTGTTTTATAATACATCTTCTTCAAAGCACATAACCATGATGTATTAACTGTTACATTGACTTGGTTTACTCTAAAAAATAGATAATGGTTTATAATAGAACATTATGAGTTCTGATTTAGTATATATTTAAAATAATTTTACCACTCTAAAAATTCTTTAAAGGACTAATTTATTATAATTTTATATCACATTATATGTAAGAACATTTCCAAACATTTCTATGACTCATTGTGCATAACTTATAGTACTACTTTTGGATAAGATATAATTATAATAATAATTTTTTTCAAATATTCTATGGTAAAAAAAATCCTTATTCATATATCTATTATGCGCTCCCCTAGTCCTTGATATTAATGAAGAGAATTATGAATTCCGTAATAAATAATATTATGTAAATATTATCTTTTAGAACAAAATTAATATTCCATAAGATAATAAGGGGTCTAAAATGATATCTGAAAAACATATATATCTCAATTGTTTTTGGGACCCTGTTAACTGGAGAAGGTTTTTGGAGGTTTTTTAATAAATTATTGTCTTTTTTGGTCAAAGAAGATAAATTTTATAACATTGTAAATGTTAAAAATCAGACTCACAAATATTTTAAAAAAACTGAAAACAATATTTCATTGAAATTACTTCATATGGAGAGGAATATTTTTTGATGAAAAGGTTTTGATCGCAGTCACATTAAGTCCAGAATAAGAGAATATTGTAATGAAGTATTGATTGTAATAATATTCAACATGGATCTAATAAAAATATGATGATTCATTGGTGTATTTTATTTCTCATAAATCATTTCTAAGTTGTGAAACATATGATACAAGCATTATGATGTTAAATGAGATGAAGGAAGAGTTTTAAATAATGATAATTAATGAAAATATATCTCTATGCCTCTTGATGGAAAAGATATTATTGAGGATATATTGGGATAAGATGGTAATGAGGCCTAGGAAGGAAAGGATGTTGATAAAGCTTAGGAAGGAAAAGATGTTGATGTGGATAAGAAAGAAAAATATTCTTTTGAGGATAATAAAATAAAATATTTTACTGAGTGTTAGGAATAAAAATATGTTGATAAGGATCAAGTAGAAAATGTTGCTTCTAAGGCTAAAAAAGAAAATGATTTTTTAGTCACATGTTGAAGAAAAGTTTGTTGAGGCTCAAGAAGAAAATGATGTTGCTGAGGCTGAGGAAATAATATATTTTACTAAAGAATTCGTTCTATGTAAACCATGTGGAAGAAATTGTATTGGGGATTTCATACTAAAAAATATTTATAGATGAATTCTTACTAATGAATTATTATTTAAGAATTCGAAAAATAGAATTCATCATAATGAAAACATACTAAATATTTCATAATGAATAAATTGTTATGGGATTTTATAATGAAAAAATATTACCAGAATTTCTTAATGAAAAAATCATACATGGATTTCTTAATGTTGAAATGGTACTATGAAAATCAGAATGAAAAACTAGAATTAGTTTGATGATTTGTTAGAAATAGTTAAGGAAACTGAATTGAACATATGATCCAAAATATATGGAATGTTATTAAACTCTAATATATACATAATTTTAATGGAAAATTTAATTAGTTAAGTAATAATAAATTATTTAAGGAATATTGAAAATTTGAGAATTTTTGTAATGTGGGAAAACATTTTCAAAATCCCACCTTAACCATTCTTACATTCCTATAAAAGGATAAAAACACCTTCTATTTTTATGTGACAACCATTTATTGTGATAGAGGAGAGATAATCTCTATATTTCTAGAATGTGAATATAGTCTTCTGGATTGAGTTGTCAAATAGAATTCTTTTTTCTGGATATATGAATAAAATATTATATTCAACAATGCTAATTTTATTCAACTAAAACATCATATTTAACTGATTATTATATTCTTCTAGATTGGGAATCAATTTTATTAATTTATACACAATATAAAAGAGGTATATATTTTTCTCAACCATATTAAGATAGAGATATATATTTCTTAGATTGGGTAAAATTGTATAGGGAAAATCATATAGGTATTTTTATTGGGAATTTCATACTGGTATTTTCTTAATAGGATTTTGCATACTTGGATTTTTATATATGTATTTTCATACTGTAATTTTCATATTGTAATTTTTGTACAAGGATTTTTGTACTAGGATGTTTTGTACTGGTATTTTTTGTATTGGGATGTCCTTACGAGGTTTTTATTTCTCATATTTTAATATATGTAATTTTGTAGTAGGAAAATTATTCTGCTTTTTCATTAAAAAATCATCAATCTATCACCAGAGTTTGAGTAATAATTTAAATAATTCATGTGAATGTTTAAATTCCTGAATATTTTTTTAAGAAGAACCATAACATTTTTGTAATAAACATTCTTCTATCGTTTCATTCTATCTAAAGCACATGATTTGTTGTACAGATCATAGATCTAAATGAATATACTGGTATATCCTACTCATTGTATTATAAAAAAATATTATTTTATAATGAATTTTGTGGTGTTGTATTATTTCTAAAGTATACCAAGGATTAACTACTCATGTTGAGTAGTTAACCTTGTAAAATCTTGTGTTTTTGTGGTTATGTGTTTGATTTTATTTTTATTAGAGAAAAAATGATTTAAATAGAGGTGAATGTTTGTTCTTATGAAAGAAAACCTAAATTAAAAAATATAAATGAATAACCCATACCCCTCTCAGTGATACATGAATCCTAGTTGGTTTTTATCAATTAGTATCTAGGCCAGGTACCCTTATTTTACACGTTGCTTACTTTTTTGAAAGATAATGTGTGATGGAGAACATGAGTTATATCATTAGAAAATTAATTCCACTATTCGATGGATAAAAATATATTATCTAGAAAGATAAAATTTATCCTCATCTAATGGATATTGGATATGATGTTTTTGAAGTTACAATATATGGATTTCTTCTTATTGATGACATGGTTCCTCTCACTACCATTGACAAGAAGAATCCTGAGAATGATGGTAGAGCTAAAAAAAGTTTACTTTAATTAGTTTAAAAAATTGAATTTTTATGAGTGAAATGTGCTTCCACTTCCAATAGTACATGGGATAAGGTAAAAATATATTAAAGAAATACAAAATTGATGAATGAAAATTTTCAAATATGGATAATTTAGAATAAATATTTCATGATGGGGGAATATGAATCAATTTGTGACTCTATTACCAGGGAAAACGACTTTTTCATCACTATCTAATGGCTTGGTGAAAGGTTGGATTACTATTCAGATTTTAAGTATATCTTAATCACCATTCCTGACCAGTTTCATTCTAAATTATATTTAAGGAATAATCTGGTGGTTCTGATTAAAAAAATGAGGTATGTAAAATAAATTTATTAAATTTTATCATGGTTTTCTACAAATTTGAGATTATTTTTAGGTAAATATAACCGAGAACATCAATTATAATGTTTTTAATGTGCACATTTTTTTCAATTTTTAGATAATTTTCATCAAATAATGAAATAATGAAGATAGTGATGATGAAGAAAAAATGCCAATAAAGTCATAAAAGAAAATAGGGTGATAAAGATAAATATTTTTCCATTGGGAAAGATAAAAATTTATTTAAATATAAAAGAAGAATATATTTTAGAAATATGAAGAAGAAGAAGATAGTGATGTTTAATTTGAAAAATAATTTTTTTGAGAAATATGGAGAGAATAATTTTATTTCAATATTTATTAATGATGATATTAGAAGCTACAGTTCTGTTAAGAAGGTTTCTAAAAATTATACTCACAACACTGGTCAATCTGAATGTTTTACAAGAAAATAATTCTTCTATGGATACTGCTATTATTGTGTTAGATATGATCAGAAATAAAATATTTTTTTGGTTCAACCATGAACATCACTAGTACTCTATAGGTTATGAAATTCATGGATTGAGGAGGAGTCAATCCTCTCAAAAAAGTCATAGAAGGAAATTAAGAAGAAAACTGATAGGATTAATGTCAAAATAGGGAATAGGTTCCAATCCATGCAAACTTTTTTCTAAAGATGTAAAAAACCTATACATCTTGATAATGGATATCTTGATTTATAACCAAAACAAAAATAAATTCTTAATAAATATCAAAATCCAAAGGTAATGATAAAAAAGAATAAGAAATGGCTCGTATTTTTTAAATCTATTTCAAAACTATAAATTGAGAAATACCATGGATGATTGGTAGTGGCTATTATTTTCATATGACATGATATTTAATATTTTTTTAAAATGTGAAAGAATAAAAACTACAAGTAGTGACATTTGGAAATGGTGAATCTATGACAATCAAATGTGTTGGATCATCCATTACTGGAATAGAAAAGATAACATCCATGAATACATTATATGTTCATGGGATGAAACATAACCTAATATGTATTTTACTACATTATGATCAGGAAAAAAGGTTAACATTTGAAAATATGGGCTTATTTTTAATGGTGGTGAAGATTAAAATATAGTTTCAAGAGTCCAACATACATAAGGAATCTTATTCCAAGATGCTGAATTTAAAAACTCTTGTTACTTAGGTATGATGAATGTGAATCAGTTTTTACATAAAAGGGAAAAATGTTCCAGAGAAAAATGAGAAATTTATCATTGCCAGATAGTGTTTGAAGTATTCTAAATATGTCAGGATGAAGAGGTTGGTGTTTCAGTATTTTTCATAAATAAAGGCTTACAAATTCAACATATAAAAATGATTATATTTGATAAAAAAACCTCTATATAATTCATTATTATATCTTTGGGACAAGGATAAAACAACAAACTATTCTCAATAAGTACTTCATCACATTCATTAATGACTTTAATTACATTAGTTATATTGTGTATAAAAACCATAAGTTGGACTCTTTAAGATTTTTTAATTGTTTTAGGAGGAATAATAAGAATGATCATGATTATTTTATGAAGAATCTATGAGATGATAACAGTGGAGATTATAAGATTGAATATTATGATTGATTCCTTGAGAATCATGGAATTCAACATGAGTTCAGTAATACATATAATCCTCAACAAATGGTTTTTCTAAATGAATTATAAGAAGTATGGTGGGAATGGGGAGGACTATCTTAGATGAACATGGTATTCCTCATTTGTTTGGAAGGCATCCCATGAGCACTGTTGTGTATATCCAAAAATGATTTTTCTACTAGACAATTTTAGATAATAATAAATATGATATTTTTTATAATATAACCCAATGTTTGAAAAAATTAATAGTTTGGGGGGGGGTCCATGCAATATATATAATAAATGTGGATACATGGGAATGTTTGAACAATAAGGTGAAGATGGAATCCTTCATGGTTGTGCTCTTGAAGGAAGAGAATATAGATGTTTTAATAATGAAATACGAATCATATTATATTTTTTTGATATAAAAGTTTATGAAAAAGATGAAGATAAATGAACTCATGCAGATAAAAAATGTTAAGAAGGATAAGTGAATTATTCTTAAAATTTCTGATAAGTATATATACATTTGTAATCATACTCTCTATGAGAAGAATAAAACTCAACTATTTATAGTGATGAGTAAGATAATCAAAAATCTCAACATAAGATGAGGAATAATGTGGATTCTTAGATGATTATTGGTGGTCAACATCAGAAAGTTAAAACATGAAGAACAACAAATTCCATTAAACACACTTCTTTGTTTTCAAAAGTGTAAGTAAAATATGTTAAATAATATTTTGAGAACAGACAATGGGTTACCTCCATGAATGAAGAAATTAATCAGATTGGGAGTAATCATATGTGGGAACTCATACTAAATCAATATAAAAAAAAATTTCTTTGTACAAGGTGGGGTTTTCAGAACAAGATGAATGGAGACGGTGAAGTGATAAAACAGAAGTAAATACTTGTTCAGAATGACTATTAAAAAATTAATGCTATTGATTTTGATGAAACATTTTTTTCTATAGAATGAATAGAAACTATTAGATTATCCTTACGGAATCATGTAAAAAGGGGAGTCATGGGTAAGCTATGATTTAATAATGTATGTGGGTGAATTATTATATCAGTTTGCTGGAGTGGTTATAATAATTTTTTTCTAGGAAAATTGAATGATTTAAGATTAATATGGATTAAAATATTAGTGAGAATAACTGAGGATGAAAAGATGTCGAAGGTTAATAATCACTAATTTTGGAAAGCATGGTTCTTCTATAAAAAATTATTGTTCCATCTAATGAGTCAGCTCACATAGGCTTAAGAATTTCTTATATATAATTCATAACTATATTTTTCAATGTTCAGTGATTTATCAATCATGGTTGAAAACAAAATCCATTGATTAAGATTGTTGGGAACGAGTTTACAAGAGAAGGTTTTTGGATGTTTTCATAACAATATTAGATCCTTCTGTTGTTGAAGAAGTTAAATCAACTATCATTGTAAAAGATAAAATCGAACTAAAAAATATTTTAAAAAAAATTCAAACTAAATTTTTTTAAGAATGTCTATCATATCAAGAAGTTGGTGGTTAAAAGAAAATGTCCTAGTCATATAAAAAAATTAGGTTCAAAAGGGAATAATATTGTAATGAGGTACCAATTTTAATCAGATTCATCATAGATCTAAAAAAATGTTACAATTCATGGGTACTTTTTATTTCACATTAATAGTAAGTATGTTTTGAAACATATGATACACGATTTATGATAAAAATGGTTAAGAAGGAATTTTTATGAAGAATGGTGAGTAAGATAAATATGTTTTTGAGTCTCAGGAAGGAAAGGTTATTGATGATTCATAGAATGTAAAAGATGTTGATTAGGATAAAATTTAAGAAGATATTTATTAGGCTCAGGAAGGAAAATATATTGATGAGGCTAAGGAAGGAAAATATTTTGTTAAGGATTATGAAGGAGAATTGATGTCACACCAGGACTTCGCATTGAGGTATGATTATTATTTTTTACGTAAGTTTAGTTTCCTTTTTATAATTGTTTCGTTGGAAAGTGGGCTGAGCATGAAATTAGTGTGCACTTCTGCGCTGATAAATGAACGCTGCCTTAACAATTCTTGATGAGTGGGCAGGGCACGGGCGAAGCCGTGCGGCCTGCCTAGTGTGCGTGTGGACCTTTTCATCATTAACTTTTTAAACATGTAACTATTATTATTATTATTATTATTATTATTATTCTTATTATTGAACCACATTTATTAATTTATCTTATTAATTTTATTTACCATTTTATTTTTAATTTATTTTATTCTAGGTGGTCTAGTCTTTTTTTTGGGTTTCTATTTTTATTTAATTTTTTTTTATTTTCCAATCATTTTCTTTTTCATTCCTTCTATTTTATCTTTTTTTTTCAATCTATCTTATTTCTTTCTCTCCTCTCTCTCTCTCTCTCCCCGTGGGCTACTTTTCATCCTCCCCCTCCCTTTGTCTCGCACAAACCCTCCTCCGAACCCTACGCCGCCGCCACACATTCTCTCCTCCCACCAGACCGGCCTTGCACCGGTTGCGCTCCTCCCTTCTCCCGCTCACCTAGGCTGCACCGCTCTTTCTCCTAGCCGACCTCCTCCGCGACTACCCCCTGGTGCTCCTCTCGTTCGGCCGCCCTCCCCGCTACCTCCCCTTCAGCCGAAACCGAACCCCCCTTCTGCCTCCTCCCTTCTCCTTCTTATTTTCTTCTCCCCAGCCAAACTTCCGGAGACTCCCATTTTTCCAGTTCCAGACCCCTCCTACTACCTTGAACTGGCTGTCCATCCCTCTTCTCATGCCCAGTACACCAGAGACTCACACCCCTTCTCCTACTTTTCCAACCGGACATATACTCCCCCCATCGGACAGCCCTCCGGCACCCCCCAATTTCATCTGCCCAGCCCTTAGAACCCTTGCTGGAGGTGCGGAACACATTGGTTGATTTTTATTATGTTTTGGTGATGTTGAAAATATAATTTCGTTTTTGTGTGATTCAATTATGATTCGGTTGTGCTATGACTTGTTTTAGGGTGCATTTGATTTTGTTTGAAGTGCATTAGGTGCGCTGGCTTTTGCGCACCAACTGTGCGAAGATTGTGACACGTTGGTAGGTGATTTCACACTCAAATATTATCTAGCGATCATTTGCGTGTTGGTTTAATTTTTTTATCCCCATGATATTTAGTTTCCATGCTGAAAATTAGTTTTAATTACATTTTAAATGTAAATCTAACTTTCTAGAACTATACTTATGTGATGATGGTCCATTTTTACTGTGAAAACTCACTTTGAACTGTTTATTATTGTTTGTAAACTGTGCAGCATGTGTGTTAGGGAAATGTGGTTGGTGTAGTTATGTCTTGTAATAGTATTAAAAATGTGGTTGTCTTGGAAAATATTTTGAGTTACTTTTTCCCTTTGAATATTTGAAAACATGTTTCGAAACTGCTTAATTATTTTAATGGTTAGGTTGGTTATAAAAAGTGTTTTTTTTATAAAACTATGTAGGTGGTTTAATTTAATGTGCTAGCGGCACATTGTAATTTTTAAAACTTTTTGGTGTGCGTGTGGTTTTCAAAAATGATATCAGTGTGTGAGTGACATGTTATCTGAAATTTGAATTTAGGTGAGCACAAGGAGGGATGCTGGGGTAATAGGTGGGGGGACTAGGACAAGTGAGCTAGTGTTCCGGAGATTACATGGCCTGGTTTCACTGGCAGGATTGATGATTTCAACACTAACTAAACATATGATATCTGAGGATCGTGGCCTTCTAAGCCACGTGTTCTGAGGGTCGTGGCCTTGTAAGCCATGTTATCTGAGGGTCGTGGCCATCTAAGCCACGTTTCACTGAGACACGACGTTCTAGGGTTCTGCCTGTTTCTATTACCCATAGGGCCTATCCCATCTTTCGGTGCTACCGGTTACTTTGAGTGCACAATGATATGTGATATTTCACTTGATTTACTGCCCAAACATGTGTTTACCTTAAACTATTTTTCTTTAAAGTCATTTTATGCAAACCATTTTTCACTAACTTTGTGATGAAATTATTTCTTTCTTTTATTTATTAATGCAAATGTATTGTCTTTTGATATTTGTCTGTGGAATCTTTTCATGGTGATATCCTGCTGGGCCCTTGCTCACACCCTACTTACACCCTTGCGTGTAAGTATATTTGTTTACGTCTGGTACGGGTAAGGGTCCAGAATTTGGGAGTGGTGGTTCAGGTTGTTAGCAGGCCTCTCTACGTGGCGTTTTGGTGGCGGCTTGAGGGTGGTGTACTCATGCCGGGAAACAGTTTTTAGGTTGGTTTTTGGCTTGTTTTTAGTATTATTTAGGTTTTGGATACATGTGACTCAAAATCCTATTTTTGGTTAAAGACATGTTTGGATGCAACTTTTAATTTTGTTTGGTTTATTTTGTTGGCTGCTTTATATTTTTTTACTTGGGTAAACCGTTACCAATGATTATTTTGATACCCAGGAACTTGTGCCAGCCCATGGGGATCGGAAATGCCCTTTGGGCCTTACCATGGGCTGGGTCGGGCGTCGGTTCAGATGGCGACCAGACTTGGTTCGTGACAAAATGGTATCAGAGGGAGGTTGCTTTTTCTGTCTAGGTTATTTTATTTGGGAAAAGTCTGGTTAGACAGGAGTTAGGATTGTCAGGGCTCAGAATTCTGGTTGCAAGTAGGGTGCATGGCCAGCATACCTCGTGACAGATTATGAGTCGCCATGGGATGTCGGGATGCTTGTTTGACTTCTCTTCCAGGTGGGACGTGCAGGCTGCAGACTGTACGTGGACATTAGGCGGGGAAGAAGAGTTTGGTCATGATGCTATTTTTTCATATTTGGTTTACTAAGGATTAACAATTTTTTTGAAAAATTTTACTTTTCTTTCCATATAATGTATTGATGATGCTCTTTTATGACTATTTCACTTTGCAGCAAGTTACCTCCCCTGAGGGATTATACGCTCCCATGAGAGGAAGCTAGGGATAGTTCTCCCTCGCCGCTTGATCCGAGATTGGTAGAAGCCGTGGTCCGAGCTGTACAGACTTTAGGACAGGGGGAGACTCCTTCCCCTGACCCTATTTCAGTTAGAGGGGATCCATATGGCTCTAAGAATGATAGAGATCAGGAGTTTCTGAAGAACAAACCTCCTTCATTCCGAGGTAGTTCAGAACCTCAGGAGGAAGAGGAATGGCTTGAAAAGATAGAACGCATGTTCAAATTCCTTGACACGCCCGAAGTAGTCAGGGTGATGTATGCCAAGTTCCAGCTAGAGGATTCTAATTTCAAATGGTGGGAATCAGTGGTCCAGGCTGGAAAGCATGAGCAAATGAGTTGGAAGGATTTCAAAGCTATCTTCAGCGAGCAGTACTATCCCGAGTTCCTGGCCTACACCAGATCCCAGGAGTTCATAGATCTTTCCCAAGGGGATCATACATTAAGGGGGTATGCAATACGCTTTTCTGAGTTAGTGTGGTATGCACTTGAAATTGTTTCAAGTGAATATTTGAAATCTCGGAAGTTCGAGAAGGGCCTTCGACCAGAAATCCACTCTCAGGTGTTCTTGTTCAAGCTGGGAACTTATGCTGAGGTGGTCAATCGTGTTTGCATGGTCGAGATTGACCAGAGAGGAAAGTCAGGGTTTTCAGGATCAGTATCTGGGTTTGGCAGTGGCAGTTCATCCGAGAAGAAGAGGAAGAGTGATGATCAATGGAAGAAGAGTGGTGGTAGCTCAGGTCATCCTCCCAGACATACTTCATATGGGGCTTCTGGTGCGGGGTCCTTAGTGTGCCATCAATGTAGAAGGGTAGGGAACATCCAACCTACTTTTCTATACCCTCCCAGACCATGCCATGGGTGTGGAGTTGTGGTACATCTACATCGCTTCTGTAGGACTTCACACCCTTACTAAAGTGGGGTTGGATATGTGGCTTCCAGAGGGGTATCAGTTCAGTCAGAGCCAACCATGATGACAGGATCTCGGTTTGGTGGTCGTGGTGGTAGGACCAGATCATCTTTAGGGTAGATCCAGATCAGGGCAGAGCCTCAGGCGAGCGGTAATTCTCAAGAAGGGGCTTGACATTTATATGATGTGGATTAGGCACCGCCGGGATCCGATGCAGGACCTTCGACTGTTCGAGGTACCATTCTAGTTTCATCTTTTATAGCTGCTGTTTTATTTGATACTAGTGCTTCAGTTTCATTTATATCTGTACGTATTGTGAACTTGTTGAGCCTTCCTACTAAGCTTTTATCTGTTGCAATGGAGTTAGTAACACCACTGGGTAAGCAAAAGGAGTAGGGCCTTAGGTGCCCGTTGTGCACACTCTCTGTGTCAGGAGTCGAGATGGAGTGGGATTTCTTGGTCCTTGATATGGACCTATTTAATGTGATCCTCAGCATGGACTGGATGGTGCGCTTTCAAGAGAATATTGACTGCTATCAGTGCCGAGTCATCTTTATGTCACCAGATGGGAGTCCTCAGTTATTTCATGGAGAATGGGATCCTCGGTCGGGTCGCGCGGGACATCCACTCCCTGAGTTGGGGAATATTTCTTATCAGTTTTCGTTGCTCACAATGGAGGATGATGGTGGTGTTTCTTATGGTGGGTTACCTCGTGTATTGGATGAGTTCCCATAGGTCTTCCCAGATGATTTTTCAGGTTTACCTACAGAGCAGGACGTGGAGTTCTTAATTGTGTAGGCGCCAAGAACACAACCTATATCTCTTCCCTCATATCGCATGGCCCACACCGAATTGAGGGAATTAATGATATAGCAGGACGATTTGGAATCCAAAAGATTCATTTGCCCGAGCGTCTCTCCTTGGGCCCCCCCCAGTTCTTTTCACGAAGAAGGCCGATGGAACCCTTCAGTTATGCATCGATTACCAGAAATTGAATAAGGTGACCATCAAGAATAAATACCCTTTTCCCCAGATTGATGATTTTCTCGACTGACTGAAGGGGGAAAATTGGTTCTCCAAGATCGATTTGCATTTGGGATACCACCAGCTCAGGGTGAGAGAAGCAGATATCCCAAAGACGGCTTTCCGAAGCAGGTATGGTCACTTTGAGTACTTGGTCATGCCTTTTGGATTGATGAATTCTCCTGCAGTTTTTATGGCACTCATGAATAGGTTGTCCCATAAATATCTCGACTCATTTGTCGTGGTATTTGTGGATGACATCCTGGTTTATTCAGGATCTGAGGAGCAGCATGAGAATCACCATCGCAATGTTTTGGGCACTTTTCAAGATCACCGCCTGTATGCCAAAATCTCGAAGTACACATTCTAGATCAGGGAAGTGATGTTTCTGGGACATTTCGTCTCAGAACAATGGGTTTCAGTTGATCCTAAGAAGATCAGGGAAGTTCTGTCGTGGGAGCAGCCGAAGAATGTGTTTGAGATCAGGAGTTTTCTAGGCCTGACAGGCTATTACAGGCTTTTTGTTCGGGACTTATCACGGCTCGCCTCCCCCATGACTGCACTCACCCGAAAAGGGGTGAAGTTTGAATGGATCACATAGTTTCAGGCTTCCTTTGAGGAGTTCAAGCGGCGGTTGACCACCGCACTTGTGTTGACCTTACCAGAATCAGTAAAGGGCTATATAGTTTCTTGTGATGCTTCAGGTACGGGCCTTGGGTGTGTGCTCATGCAGGATGACCATGTGGTGGCTTATGGTTCTCACCAGCTCCGGCCGCATGAAAAGAATTATCCGACTCATGACTTGGAGTTGGCAGTAGTTATGCACGCCTTAAGGACTTGGAGTCACTACCTATTTAGGGAGAAATTTGTGGTCTATTCTGACTATAAGATCCTAGCCTACATTTTCTCTCAGAAGGATCTCAATCTGAGGTAGCGCTGCTGGATCGAGTACCTGTAGGGTTTTGACTTTGACATTGTCTATACTCCAGGAATGGGTAATGTGGTGGCCGACACTTTGAGCAGGAAGGTACCTGTACAGGCATTGAGGAAGTCCAACGATGAGTGGAATTTGATGGGGCTCTTCGCCCAGATGCACTTGGAGAGCATGGACCACAATGGAGGTACTTTCTTGGATAGCATTCAATTGAGTCCTGCTCTTCTGGAGTTGATTCAGAGAGAGAAGCCTGGTGATGAGCTGTGTCAGTGATCCATGTGGTTTCTTTATGGTGGGGAGACACCTTCTGATTGGTCTTTGTCTCCCGAGAGGATCTTGGGCTTCAAGGGCCGTGCTTTGGTACCATTGTCTCTGCGGAAGGTGGTGATGTAGGATAGCCACCAGTCTCAGTGGTCCGTCCATCTTGGTACCAGAAAGATGTATTATGATGTTCGCCATTAGTTCTGGTGTACAGGTATGAGACGGGACATATCCAACTTTGTATCGAGATACTACACTTGCCAGCAGGTGAAAGCAGAGCATCAGAGACCATCTGGCCTACTCCATCCATTACCCATTCCTACCTGGAAGTGGGAAGAGGTCACCATTGACTTAATTATTGGATTGCCTCATACACATTGGGGGAGAAATGCTATCTGGGTAGTGATTGACTTCTTGACCAAGTCATCTCACTTTATCCCGATCAGAGATATAGTGAAGGTGGAAGAGCTAGGCCATTTGTATGTTCAGGAGGTGGTCAGACTTCATGGTGTTCCGTCAGTAGTTTTTTATGACAGGGACCCCCGATTTACATCCTGGTTTTGGGGAGGCCTCCAGAAGGCTTTGGGGTCGCATATTAAGATGATAACGACATACCATCCTCAGACCGATGGCCAGACGGAGCAGGCGAATCATATTATGGAAGACATGCTTTGAGCCTGTGTGTTAGATTTCGGAGGCTCATGGGATAGCCATTTGGGATTGGTCGAGTTTTCTTATAATAACAGTTACAAGTATACCATCAGAATTGCACCCTTTGAGGATCTTTATGGCCAGACTTGTCGGTCTCCCTTGTGTTGGGCTGAGGTAGGCGAGACCTCACTCTTGGGACCGAGCCTTGTTCAGGAGACATATGAGAATGTTAAGCTGATTAGGCAGCGGTTGTTGACAGCTCAGATTCTCCATAAGTCTTATGCAGACCAGAGGCATCAAGATCTTGAGTTTTCAGTGGGGGACAGAGTGTTCTTGAAGGTGTCCCCTCATCTGGGTCACCACCGCTTGGGGAAACAGGGAAATCTGACATTGAGGTATGTTGGGACTTTCCATATTACTGAGCGGATTGGAATGGTGGATTACAGGTTAGCTTTTCTTCCATAGCTGATGCAAATTCACGATGTATTTCACATTTCCAAACTGAAAAAGTATAATCCCGATCTATTGCATGTGTTGAATTAGGAAGAGTTGGAGATTGAGCTAGACTTATTAGTGTTTGAGCGACCAGTGCAGATAGTGGATTCTCCAGAGAGGGTGCTTCATGGAATGTCCACTCCTTTGGTTCACATTCTTTGGAAGCACAGGAATGAAGAGCACGAGACTTGTGAGAGGAATTATTGGGTTGAGCAAGAGTACCCATTTCTATTAACTGGTCAGGCTTCGAACTGACTTTTTGGGGGCAGAAAGTGTTCATGGTGGGGAGAAATGTCACACCTGGACTTCGCATCGAGGTATGTTTATTTTTTTTATTATGTAAGTTTAGTTGCCTTTTTATAATTGTTTTGTTGGAAAGTGGTCTAAGCATGAAATTAGTGTGCGCTTCTACGGTGATAAATGAACACTGCCTTGACAATGCTCGAGGAGCGGGCATGGCACGGGTGAAGCCGTGCGGCCTGCCTGGTGTGTGGGTGGACCTTTTCATCATTAACTTTTTAAACGCGTAACCATTAATATTATTATTATTGAACCACCTTTATTAATTTATCTTATTAATTTCATTTACCATTTTATTTTTAATTTATTTTATTCTAGGTGGTCTAGTATTTTTTTGGGGGTTCCAATTTTATTTTATTTTATTTCATTATCCATTATTTTTCTTTTTGATTCCTTCTCTTTTATCTTTATTTTTTCTTTCTCTCTTATTTCTTTTCTATCCTCTCTCTCTCTCTCCCCGCGGGCTACTATTCATATTCCCCCTCCCTTTGTCTCGTACAAACCCTCCTCCGAACCTTACACCGCCGCCACGCCTTCTCTCCTCCCGCCGGACCGGCCTTGCATCAGTTGCGCTCCTCCATTCTCCCACTCACTCAGGCTGCACCACCCTTTCTCCTAGCCAACCTCTTACGTGACCGACCCCCTGGTTCTCCTCTCGTTCGGACGCCCTCCCCTCTACCTCCCCTTCAGCCGAAACCACACCCCCCTTCTGCCTCCTCCCTTCTCCTTCTTTTTTTCTTCTCCCTGGCCAAACTTTCGGCGACTCCCATTTTTCCAACGCCGGCCCCCTCCTACTACCTTGAACCGGTGGTCCATCCCTATTCTCTTTCCCAGTACTCCAGTGACTTGCACCCCTTCTCCTACTTTTCCAACCGGACAGATAATCCTCCCCCCATCGGACAGCCCTCCGGCACCCCCCAATTTCATCTGCCCAGCCCTTCAAACCCATGCCGGAGGTGCAGAACACGTTGGGTGATTTTATTAGGTTGTGGTGATGTTGCAAATATAATTTAGGTTTTTTGTGATTAAATTATGATGCGGTTGTGCTATGACTTGTTTTAGGGTGAATTTGATTTTGTTTGAAGTGCATTAGGTGTGGTGGCTTTTGCGCACCAATTGTGTAAAGCTTGTGACACGTTGGTAGGTGATTCCACTCTCAAATATTATCTGGCGATCATTTGCGTGTTGGTTTAATTTTAATAGCCCCTTGCTATTTAGTTTTCATGCTGAAAATTAGTTTTAATTACATTTTAAATGTGCATCTAACTTTCTAGAAGTATACTTATGTGATGCTGGTACATTTTTATTGTGAAAACACACTTTGGACTATTTATTATTGTTTGCAAACTGTGCATCATGTGTGTTAGGGAAATGTGGTTGGTGTAGTTATGTCTTGGATTAGTATTAATAATGTGGTTGTCTTGGAAAATATTTTGAGTGAATTTTTCCCTTTGAATATTTTGGAACATGTTTCGAAACTGTATAATTATTTTAATAGTTGTCCTGGTTATAAAAAGCGTTTTTTATAAAACTATGCAATTGGTTTAATTTAATGTGCTAACGGTGTAGGATATGTTTTAAAACATTTTGGTGTGCGTGTGGTTTTCAAAAAGGATAACAGTGTGCGAGTGACATGTTATGTGAACTTCGAATTTAGGCGAGCACAGGGAGGGAAGCCGGGGTAATAGTTTTGGGGGACTAGGACTAGTGAGCTAGTGTTCCAGAGATGACATGGCCCGGTTTCACTGGCAATATTGACGATTGAAACACTATCTAAACATATGATATCTAAGGGTCGTGGCCTTCTAAGCCATGTGTTCTGAAGGTCGTGGCCTTCTAAGCCACTTATCTGAGGGTCATGGCCATCTAAGCCACGTTTCACCGAGACACGATGTTCTAGGGTCCTTCTTGTTTCTAGTACCCATAGGGCCTCTCCCATCCTTTGGTGCTACCGATTACTTTGCGAAAACAATGATACGTGATATGTCACTTGAGTTACTACCCAAACATGTGTTTACCTTAAACTGTTTTTCTTTAAAGTCATTTTAGGAAAACCATTTTTCACAAACTTTGTTAAGAACTTTTTTATTTATTTTATTTATCATTGAAAATGTATTGTATTTTGATATTTGTGTGTGGAATATTTTCTTGGTGATATCATGCTGGGAGATTTCTCACACCCTACTTACACCCTTGGGTGTAAGTAGATTTGTTTATGTCTGGTACAGGTAAGGGTCCAGCATTTGGGAGCACTGGTTCAGGTTGTTAGTAGTCATCTCTACCTGGCGTTTTGGTGGCGGCTTTAGGGTGGTGTCCTCACGCCGGGAGATAGTTATTAGGTTGGGGTTTGGTCACCTTGTTTGAATTATTATTTGGGTTTTTGGATACATGTGACTCAAAATCTTGTTTTTGGTTAAAGACATGTTTAGCTGCAACTTTTACTTTTGTTTGGTTTATTTTTTTGGCTGCTTTATATTTTTTTACTCGGGTAAATCGTTCCCAATGTTTATTTTGATACCCGGGCACTTGTGCCAGCCCGTGGGGATCGAGAACTCACTTCGGGCCTTGCCGCTGGCCGGGTCGGGCATCGGTTCGGGTTGCGACCCGACTTGGTTCGTGACAATTGATGATGAGGCTCAGGAATAATAAGAGGTTATTAAGGTTCAAGAGTAAAAATATGTTGCTGAGGATCAGGAATATAATTTTTTTTGGAGGCCTAGGGGAAAAATGAATTTGTTGTGGCTTAGGAATAATAACATGTTGCTAAGGCTAAGGAACAAAACATTGTTACTTAGGAATTTATACTAAAATATCATATATTGTGGAAATCAAATAGAAGAATTCATACTAAAAAAATCTTATTTGAAGAATTAATACTAAAGAATTTGTAATTATAAAATCATACAGAATAATTCATACTAATGAAATCATTCCATGATTTCATAATGAAAAAATCATTCTAGAATTTGTAAATGAAAAATACATACTGGGATTTCTTATTGAAAAAACTGTAACGGGATTTCATAATGAAAGAAATTTTCCTTGGAAATTTGTAATGGAAAATTAGAATTGGATTATATGTTTTTTAGAATGAATAATAGAATCTTAATTGAATAGATGATCAGAAATTCAAGTACTGTTGAATAAGTCAAATAATGAAACAAATTTCATAGGGAGTGGAAGTAGTTAAAGAATGATCTGATACTGAAGGAATATTAATTATTTGGGAATGTTGTTATAGTGGAAATAAGTTTTCAAGTTCCCATATAAACCATTTATTCTTTCTTATAAAATGAGAATAACAATTTGTTTTTCTATGTGTGTTGCATTGATTATGTAAGAGGAGAGGTAAGCTCTACATTTCTTGAATGTGGATAAGGTTTTCCATATTATTCCTCTAGATAGAAGTATTGTTAATGGATAGAATTGAAAATTTTGTATTCATCTCTAATCATCATATTCTATTAAAAAATCACATTCAGCTAATTATTATATATTAATGGATTAGGAATCAGAATGAGTGTTGTACTCTGGATTGAATGGGTTCATATTTATTTTAACCATAATGGTACAATGTTTTATATTTCTAGGACTTAAGAGAATTGTAATGAGATAATTGTATTGGTTAAATAGTATTGGGATTTTCATACTAGCATTTTCTAATAATTATTTTTCATACTAGGATTTTTGAAATGTGGTTTTTGTACTGGAATATTCATACTAGAATTTTTTGTAGTGGGATTTTTGTACTTAAATTTTTTGTATTAAGATTTTCATACTATTACTTTCATACTAGTATTTTCATACAGGGATTTTATAAAAGGATTTCATACATAGAATATCATATTGGGATTTCATTTAAATGTTTGAGAAGTCCTTACCAGCTTATATGAAATAAAGTGGATAACTTAATTGAATATTTATATTGGTGAAAGTTAATAAAGAATCATTGTAACCGGTTTATTAAAAGAATATTATTTTATCATTTCGTGATATCTGATGAACATACTCTATTGTATTGGTCATAGTGCTACATGAGTGTAATAGAATATTATACACATTTTATTCAACAGAAAAAAGGATTTTTTCTAGTTGATTTTGTGTTTTTTTATTATTTCTAAAGAATACCAAAGAGTAGATACTCTTTATGAGTAGTGAACATTGTAAATTATTATGTTCTTGTGGTTATGTTTTTTATTTTTTTAAACAGAGAAAGAAATATTAAATATGATGTGAATAATTTCTCATAATAAATGAAAGATAAAATAAAAAAATATCCAAAATTCACTCCTTCCCCCTCTTAGTGACACTGGAATCCTGACTACCTAATATCAACAAATATGTCCCGCAGATTTATGAAATATCATAATAATAACCACTAGATCCATTTTTATAAAAAATTGACTGATCATTATATATATAGTATGTAAGTATCATATTGTAAATTAATATATTACGAATTCTCTAGGTATATATAGATGAGTAAGATAAAAATATCACATGGGATTTACCTTGAGGTATGAACACATCACACACATATATTTTAATTATATTGGAACCAAAATTATCTCTTATCTTGTTTTGACCATGAGCATACTAATTATATTCCAAAAATGATAAATATTTTTATACTCACCATATATGATGACAAATATAATCATGATTATAACCTACTTGATGACGTGATCAGTAACATACTCAAACAATTATGATACTCTTATAGACAAGGATAGTATAATAAGGGTATCAATGTATAAATGTTATAATTTTAGGTGACATTTAAATTTCATAATTTGGGGATTAAATATAAATAACTCACCAATATTTTTTCATATAAATTTTTTTGGAAATATATGTGGTAAACATTTAGGTTATCTAATAAAATACATCTCTTTAATACCTTTGGATAATTTTTTTTCTTTATATAAAACCCAACACATATCAATATCCTATCTCTATGAAAATAGTTTTTCAATATAATAAATTTTTTAGAAGCATTTAATGCAATACATATTAATATAATCTTCACATTCCATTATACCTGATTATTTTACATGACAATAATCATTTTCGGATTACTCATATTAATTCTTGAGAGAATAATTATCATATTAATTGAATTATTTATAATTTATATATAATAAAGTTATAAATATAATATAACATTTATATTTTATGAGGAATTGAATATAATATTAAACTCTACAAATAATAATGACAAAAATATACATATGTTTTGGTTTAATCATATATCTTATTATACACCACAAGAAAAATATTTTATTTGTTTAATTTTAATTTTTTTATAGAATAATTATATCCTTATGTGAAAATGAGCACATAAAATATCAACCATCTAATAAAACTCCCACTAAATCCTTTTTATGTTATAAAATCTATAGAGATAATTTTAATAGAATAATATTGAGATTAGGGTTTCAAATCCCAATTATAAAATCATTGAACATTATATTTATGCTTTATTGCATCACATTATTGATTCATTTTATGATAAAAAATTATAGTTTCTTAAATAATTAGTGCTTAATCTATTATTTATCATCATAATCATATTATTTATTTCTATCTTCAATCATTATGTTAAAATTATTTGGTAACAGATATAAATTTTCCTCTTTAATTTATTATCTTTTTTTAAATAAATCAATGACTCTTCTTGAATATAAATTTACATTTATTTTCAATTATATTGGAATAATAATTTCATTACTATAGTAAACATTTTTTATTGTTAAAAAATAACCCCACTATAATTTATAAAATAATATTTTCTAAAAAATATTTTTCTAAAACAAGTTCATTTTTTAGAAAATATAATTTATTTAAATTAGTAATAAAATTCAAAAAAATATTTTTTATAAACATATATTATATAAGAATTTATGGTTTTTAGTAATATTGTTAAGGGGAGATTGTATTGTGTAAAATTTTCTACTTCTAGTTGGTGGGAACTCATTCCCTCAAATTATAACTAATAATAATAAGAAAAAACTATACACTTGATATTACATGTATTAACATATATAATGATTCGTTAATGAATTACGATACGGATTTGACTCAAATGGAACAATAACTATGGTAATTTTAAATTAGTTATTCCATATTAGATAAAAAGTTTTTAGTTTGTGTTTGGAATATTGATGTTGTGGTTTTATAGGAGGATATGTGGGTGTATATAAAATAGAGTGAAATCATTGACATTTCATATATTAAAATAGATATACTAGGTAGTTCAATAAACTATTGAGCAATCAATGTAGTTCCACTAGGTTCATGGGTTAATAAATAGTGGGTTAGAAATCATGGTTGGGTATAAGCAGCTTGTGGCCTTCCCCTTGGTCTTTGGAGAACCATGGAGTGGTCGGTGGAAGTCTACAATTTATGTGATGACACACTTCATTTTTTTCTATGGGTGTAGAACCATAATACAACTTTTAATGTATTTAATTTTTCAAAGAATAAAATTGTACTATAAAATTCAAATTTTGATTTCCCCCTTTCTATTTTCCACCCCTTTGATACCCCTCTGATTTTTTATTGATCAGTGGTTTCTCATGGTTTTTTTCATTGGATATCATGGTAAGGTAATACCATAATCTCTTCATTCATATACCAATTCATTTATGAAAATTCATGTTAGATTTATTTAAGAATTTATAATTATATTCCACTAGGTTATATTAAAATTACAATGTATTGATTTTTCTTTCATCATTAGTGGCTATAGAACTTTGATTAATGGTGAAATCATGTCATTAATTATCATTTTAAGGGAATTATATTTCATGGTGAATAATACATGAAATTTCATAATTTTGGTTATACATATATAGCTACTTTATTATTATATATTATGTATTTTTCTTATTTCAATAAAAAGGGTTTCTTTATATATCATTTACCATAAATTTCTCATGATTATGGAAATTATTTACCATGTAGGGTTTCTATACAACTTTAGTTTGTTTGGGGAAAATGATATCTACTGTATAATAAATTGATGGTGACATGGGATAATATATCGTTATATGTATTTAAAGATGAATGATATGATATTTAATGAGTAGTTGGATAACATGATGAGGTTTGGAACATTTTCTAATTGAGTATATTGTTTATTATTCCATATTTTATCATTCTTATTTTTTTGTTTTTCATGTACTGTAAATATTATAATGAACATGATTTTATAATTCCTTAGGAATGAGATGAACTTGGTTCTACTTGAAATTCACTATAGTACCACATACCCTATATATATATGTTTTCTTTTGTGGTTTCATTTCTAAATGACAAATTATATCCTACGTTATGGTTTAGAAAGAAGGGCGGGTTAATGTTTGACATAATTTTAAAAAAAGGTTCCTATTAAATTATTATCATAGAATGGTAATGATTTGGAAATGAAATTTCTAATGAAATATAATTTGAAATGGATAAGTTTAAAGTAAGGTTTTAAATTAGGAAATAGGGAAATTACAATGTTTATTATAATAATACTGTTATATAGACCATGAGTGAGTATTCTAGTCACGTGTTCCCATTTTAAATGGGTTTCAATAGATTTATTTTAGGGGTATATTAATGAAATAAAAATGATTTCGTTCATCAAAAAGTGTTTTATCTGATTTACATTTTATGGGAGATGTATCATTTTCATAGAACATATTCTTGTTTGAACTCTCTTATTTAGTGAAATTCTTATATGTGTTTACATAATTTTAATAAGGGATGATAATGTTTTAACTATAAAAAAAATTATTCTTGTGAGATTTTATGGTTTGACTAGGATTATGGGTTTAGTGACCCCCTTATATATCATATGCTTGGATTTCCATGGGAGGAACCTGAGAGGATTGAGATAATGTTTTAGGGGGTTAACATTGGGATATTGTGGTACACCATTTATTTACTTCATGATGGAGAGTGTTTTAAATTTCCACCTTTATAGTTTTTTTAACATCTAATAGATTTAAAAATGATATATTTTATTGAAATCTATGGAAATAATTTGAGAGATAGGCCTGGGGTTATAACTATCCATGATATGGGATGTGATAAGGTATTAAGCTTGGAGAGGTATTTCTCAATGTTGTGTTCTAATTTTTTTAATTGATACATATTGATTGGTATGTATCTTATTAGTATGGTATTTTTACATTGACCAAATATATATAGTTATTATTTAATACAAACATTGTAATAATGATGTGAACTAGAAATGGAGGTGACATTTGAGATGGGATCAGGTGTATTGATCATGCTAGTGTGGTGTGAGAAGTTACACAGAGATGTCACATATATGGTTGGAGATATATCAAGTTGATTAAATTTTTTCTCATTTTGGTGGTATTTAAAAAAACATGAATCATCTTGATGGAAAATGTTTCGCTTAAAAACAAAGGATATTTTATTAATGGATGTGACAATAACAACCTTTGTGAACATTTTTTTGATAAATAATCTTAATAATAATAGCATTAAATCTAAAAAGGATATGATGATGAAAATTATATAATATTATTTATATGAAGAATTGGTTCATAGATGATGTGTTATGGAAAATCTATGTGGGATCTAGATATAATGATTACTTTTGTTTCATTAGATAGAGCATTTGTTACTATATGAGTAGTCTGACAGATACATTTGATAAGGACCGGTGAGGTGGGAAGGGTATGGTGTGAGAGTTAAGATTTTAGTTTCAAATGTTGGAGTCCCATTGATTTTTGACCTTTTTATATTGGAATTTCCATTATATTATAATTATTTACATTAGGGCCATATTGAGTACACTTCTAATTTCATTGTTAGTAAATATTTGGTATTGATGGTTATGATCCATTTTATTTTTTTATTTGGTTTCATTCTACCATTATTATTTACCACCGTGTTTTGGGTATTGTGACATGACCAATATGTTAGGAGGGAATGTGAGGAGTTAATTTAATGTAATATTAAAATATACCTCTCAATTATTTCATAAGACTAGATGATATTGAATTTGTGGTATAATTATAGGAACAATGGGGTAAATATATTACCATTTATAGATATAATGGACTTTTCCTATATATATAGAACTTTTACTTACCCATAGAGAATTATGTTTCTTATTCAATATGACAACATATAAGTAAGATAGAAATAAATTGGAAAGCATGGAATATATATCTCAGTGGGTAGATTTGTGATCATTGTATACTTATTCATATATCTAATTGATCATTAGAATAAAATAAGTTGAGTCAGGAGGGGAAATTGAAGAGAGTCATTGGACTTTATCCAAAATATATAAAAGATATGAGTTCCAATGCACTTGGATATAACTTCTTTTTCATTATAGGTAATGGTATCATCATTTTGTATAACATATGGATTTGGATGACTCATTTCATAGAATACAATTTTCATCAAGAGTTGTACAGTGAGTTGGGGTATAAGCTAATGTATTTTGTTATATTTATTTTGTTGTGTATGTATCCACCAATGTTTCAACTTGTTTGTCAATTTATGGATTCCATGTAATTTATTTAGATTTTATTATTATATTTGTTACTTTATATAATTTTAAAAAATTTACTTTTATATATTTGATAATGGGATATAACTTCCAAATACATATTTTTTCTTGCTAATTTTTTTGCAGGTATCTAATGTATAAATAAGTTGTCTCATTTTTACTATATTCAATCTTAAAAATTATGTATTTATTTGAGGTTATATTCTCCCCATGTTTTTCTCTATCACTCATCTATATTAATTTTTATATGTAATACTTTGCATTTAATTTGACGCCCTACGAGGTTCCTAGTTCATGAAAGGATTCGATGGACAAGGCTATGGACAATAAAATGTTAAATTATTGACATTGTTTTGTTAGGATGTAGTCTTCTAGAGGTGCAGATGGTATCTTGATACATAAATTGTATAAAAACAGTATAAATATAATGCATGAATTTAATTAAATTATTTTTTCCATGTATATCATATTTTGGGTATATAAAGTCTAATATAAATTAGAGTCGTGTTATTAATTTTTCAATTGTAAAAGGGTGAATTAGGATGAATAAATTTTCCCAATGCAGATTCATTATTTTCGTTTATTTTCATTCATGATAGTTATATTTTTAGGGTATGTAATAGATGCAAAAGGTTAGTTTTTATTAACATGTTTCAATTATATGATGAAACAATAATTAAAAAAACAAATAAATTATTTGATGTTTTAAAAAAAAATCATAATATTGGTAACATAATAAATTAGAAATATAAGGGTTATTTTATTGATGGATACCTTTTTAATAAAATTTTTTATACTGAATAAAAATATGATTTCAACAATTTTACATTTTTTTACTGAAAATATATATTTTAAGATAACTAAATACCGATGTGGAAGTATATTTCAATTTCCTTTCATCTGAAATCACTGAAAAATTATTGATTTTAAAAAGAAATAAATATATTGATGAAATATTTTCCTTTAAAATATGTTATTATGTAACATCACAATGTATTTAATTTTTTACGATGTTTTTTTCATGAAATTATCAATATATCATTTTATTTTTGGATTTTTAACTGATAAATTAGAATAAATTTAATGTTTTTCCTGATTTAGAAATATTTTTTTAACATAAATCATTTTTATTATAATACTATATAGTCCAATGAATTTTTAATTTTTTTTATCAATACCCCCTAGTTGTTAATTTATTATTGGTAAGAAACTAAAGTTCTTTTTTATTTTTTTAAAATAATTTAACTAATTTTTTAATGCTGAAAATCACAAATTTTTTATCGAGTTTCTTAATTAATATGTACTTACATGGTGTGAAATGGGTAATTTTTATATGAATGTTTTGAAAATGTGTACATTGATTGTGTTGATATATATCCACATGATTAAGCTAAAATCATTAGAGTTTTGGATTTTGGCACTTGGTGTTGGGTTTTTAAACTAATTGTTTTAATGTTCTAATATTGTGGGTTCTTTTTTATATTTTGAAATTATTATATAAAGAGACCCTAAATTGTGGCTAAAAAATAACCCTTAGTAACATTAAATTATAATATTTATCTATTTATAGTCCAGGAATCATTTTGGTAAATGAGATTAGGGTCATTGGGTTATTTTAAATGTATATACATATTATAATTATAGTAAATAATAAAATAATTTATGTAATGTGGTAGAAATCATAAATGATTTATCAGTAATTTTGGAAATTGTGTGATATAAATTATAGATAGAATTATTATGGAGTATTCAGTGGAAGTAAAATAGACATTTTGTAAATATAATTCAATGAGTCATAAATGAATTGGATGTTGTTATGAGTTAATATTTTTATGTTGAAGACTAGTAAAAAATTTGTGGATGAAAATAATTATTTTTGGTGGTTTTTTAATATATTTTTTTATTTCCAATTAGTTAATATTGATATTTAGTAAAGACTAATGGAATTTATATTTCATTATTTTTAAAAATTAAAATTCAAATTATTTAAGGGATATTATAGATGAATTTAGATACTATAGGATAAGGGTTTATGGGTGGATATATTGTTATAATAGAATGGAAGTGAAATATTTAGTTCTTTTAATGCTAATAGGTAATTATAAGGATTTTACAAAAGTCATCAGATGGATGGTGTTATTCCACCTGGTTTATATTGATCCATTAATTTTCTAGTGGATGTCTATTTATTTACTAATACTGATATGCACTGTTTTCTCTTTTTAGAGATTTAATTATAATTTTATAGTCACAATACATTATTCATGAATTTGATAGTGGGTCTGGGGAGACTATTTTAGACATTATCTTCCCCATTTCATTCCCTAATTAGGGATCCCTTTGGTCCTTATTAACTTGTGGTGGTTTGTAAAACAATTTTATAATAAACTAGATTTTAGATTGCTAATGTTAATAATTATTTTAACACAATGGTAATGAATACATAAATTAAAATATAAATTATCTAAATATTAATTGTGTCAGGATAGTGTATATATAAAACATTAACAAATTTTACTAGAAACATAATTAAAAAAATGAATATTATAATTCATACTTTTCTTATGAAGATATTATTCATTGTAGTCCTTGAAGTTGTATTGAAAAAATTTAAAACAATTGAAAGGGGAGATATTAGATAGTCATTATGTATTTTTCTACATATGATGATGTCAAAACATTGAAAATAATAACATATCATGATAATTATAGGTAATTTAATAATTCCACACAAATCACAATATTAGCATAATATATCATTGGATGAAATTAAAATAGAAATAAATAATAATATGTGTAACAATAAAAAATATCGTGGTGATGAACTCCATAATTTAATGTTTCATATCTATACCATCAAGGCTTAAATTATTTTACTATACATAAATGTGATGGTATACACATTAAAAAAAGTATATTATCTCATAATACCTACCAATCCATCAAGGGATAATTTTCCCTTAGAAACCATTAACATGGATACACAATAATTTATTATCTATACAAAAATAATGTGCAAAAAACTATAAATATTTCAACAGAAAAATGATTTTTATAGATTTCTAGGAAAAAAACCTTCAAAATGAAATATTAAATATAAGGTGTTCTAAACAGATTGGGTATAAGATATAAAATATTGTGAAAAAAATGAACCCATAAAAATATGGGAATTGTTTTTAATATATCCAAGTGATAAATTTCATGAAAAAATAATTTAATATATGTCATTATAGGTATAAAGAGAGTGATGAAGAACGTAATAACAAGAAAGGATGTTAGTGTTCCATTCAAACAAAATGAGGTGTAATGAGATAATAATAAATATTTAATAAATGAAAAATTGGTATAGTATATTTTAAAAACATTTTTGATAATAAAAATAAGAGAATATAGAGAACGGTAAATTTTTTAACAGATATGATGCAGATTTAGAAGAGAAGTCACATACATTGAAATAAAAAACGATTATGAAGTGGGTTCAATAAGAGTGATTGATTAATATTCCATAATATATATATATATAATATTATAATAATCTAAAATTATAATAATGGTTGAATATAAAGATATATTTAATTATATAATTTATTAATGATTTTAAAATTAATGGTATTGAACTAAAAACCCTTTATTTGACATAGTAATGGCTTTGGTAAAAGGTTTATAGAGATGGATCGTGTAATATGTCATTGATAATAAGTTAAAAGGATGATAAAGGAATTGAATTATAAACATGTTATTATATGTTGATAATGGTAAAATTATAATGGATAAAATGTTTTAAATTTAAAAATAAAGAGGAAAACTAGAAATGTTTACCACGAGTTTCAAATCTCATTGATTCTCC
Organism: Viscum album; assembly: GCA_963277665.1. NCBI lineage: Eukaryota > Viridiplantae > Streptophyta > Magnoliopsida > Santalales > Viscaceae > Viscum > Viscum album. The sequence continues at coordinate 798,315,605 of OY728151.1, forward strand.
TGCAACATCATCTATTATTGAATATAATCTATAAATTTAAAATTTTAGAACAATGTTAATTATTATGAAATATATTGAACCATTTTAATATGAAATGTCATCTATTTATATGATTATATTTCCAATCATGATAATTAAATTTATTATGTTCATAGTTCTTATATGACTCCGTTATGGCGGTAAAAGTCACTTTTCATTGCCAAAATGTACTGAAATTTAAAAAAGTCAATTTTTATGGAGTTTAGGAGTTCTTATATTATTAATTGGTTCTAAATATTAAAATTAAATCAAATATATGTTTGTTTTATTAGGAATAAACATTAAGGTACAATAATATTTTCATTTAGGCAATTTTATAAGATATGATGGAATTAGTTTTTTTTAGTTAATTTTATAATTATTTAACAATTTTAGAATATGAAAAATAATAGAATATAATTATTATATTCATATTTTACAATTAATTAATATTCTATAACTATATTTGAAGGATGGAATAGTTCTTTAAAACCAATATCCTTGTAGTTAGTTATCTGGACAATGATAATTTATATATAATATTTTCACACAATATTTATTTGATTATTATTAAATTTTATAATTAATATAATTTATTAATCATTTTTTAAATATAAAAGAATAAAATTTTAAATATATCCATTTAGGTTGCGACAAAAATAAAATACATTATATATAGAGGTGGTGAAAAAATCATAATATGGATGGTGTTCTCATTTTAAAATAATTTGGGGTGGGTATATATTGGATATTCCATTAATATAATAACTTTTAAGTGTACTTATGTAATTATAAAATTATGAATAAAATAGATATATTGTAATGAATTTTCAATAAGCATTATATATACTAGTGTATTTAGACTCGAATTCGCATTCTTCCAATCCCAAATATATTATAGCTTTATAATTTTTGAGATTAATGAATATATATATATAGTAAACCCATACATTAAAAGAAGACACTTTTACTGTATAACCAATTTAACTTAAAAACTAATTAAAATAAAACTTGGTTTATTTTCATCAAAAGTATTCATAATATTTATGCTTTCATTATATTTATCCTTACTAATCTATAAAAATCTATTGAAAACAAATTAAAACTTTAGATGAGAAAACAAATATTTGTAATAGACAAAAAATTAATATATAAACTAATGGTCAATGAATAATTATTAATTTTTAAGAATCCTTTGAATAAAAATTGGGTTTAAATTAAACATTTTCTATCCCAAGAAAGCATATCAGCTTCCTAATATATTTTTTGTAATAAAATTCAATATAAATATTAATGGTAATAAGAAAACTCAAGAAGGTTACCTTCAATCACATGAATGACAAAATGAAACCTTTTCCTGAAGATATAATTTAAACATTTACAATTTGAATAACCATTATGTTTATTAATGGAGAACCATAATTTATACTCATGAAAAAACCATCACAACCATAAATGGATTATCCCTCACAGTTACACATGGAATAAATTTCATGGTTATAAATAGATCAACCATTGCAGTTACTCATAGAACAACCATCTCAGTTATAAATCAAATAACCATCATAGTTACGCGTATATTAACCATATAAATTATATTTAGATTAACCATAATAGTTATTCACATATGAAATATCACAATCAACTTCTAAAAATTACATTTTATTAAATATCATAGCTTTCCATGGATTAACCATCACAATTAATGTTGGAATAACTATCAATATCAACTTATAAAAATAACTCAATCATTGTGAGGGAGATAATGTGTATCACCATACATATATGTTCTATTGGGAACACCTGTCACCTCTAATAGAGATCAACACTTTGTATCAGCGGTATCGTGAAAAGACATTCCATATATTAAACTAAAGTACAGAGAATTTTATTCATGCACGTTTTCTTCATAAAAAAATTAAAACACTATTTTAAACCCATATAAAAAAAATACTTGGATATCAAAATATTAATTGTTTCAAAAACCATATTTTCAATAGAAATATGTATGGAAAATGTTAATGGGGGTTTTCATTAAAGAAAATAACATTATAAACCACCATGAGGTTAATAATCATTCCATTTTGAAATACATTTTTTTTAAGAAATACACAATTATAAATTAAAAAATTTAATTGAAAAGAACAATTTATAATTTAAAAGGACATTTCTTATCATAAATTATTTATTTTAGTATGAAAGATAATCTCATTCAATAAATGTTAAAAAAAATATTCCTTCCATTCTTGTGAATGAAAATTTACAAAGTACCTCGTTTTGAAAATGTCAAAAATATTCCTTAAAAAAAACATAAATTTTCAAACATTGGAAAAAATGACATTATTATTGGGTAGTGTAATAGTAAAATCCATATTTGATCATTTTTTATAAAATATTTAATTGGATCAATAATAGAGTTTTACGGGAATTTTTGAAAGATGGGTTTTAAAAAATGTAACGCCCCGACCCCAGCTACCCAGAGTCGGTGCATTACTTCGTAACATTGGCATGATCACAAAGGATCAAGTCTCGAAAGACCGATTAGTTTAGTAGCCTTGGAAACACTAGATACATTCATAAGTCTTTCATTACATCAAAAAGTGAAAAACTACAATAACAAAGTCTCCATAGTCCACACTCATATCCTCTTCTGACTATCCCTGCAGGTCATTCATAAAATACTTCTTCACATCCTGGAAAATATTAAAACATTGAAAGGGGTGAGCTCAGATGCTCAGTAAGGATAACAATAATGCGGAAGCTTTCATAAATAAACATTAAAATTTAAGGCAATGTATAACTAAAACAAAAGCCTTTTAAACTTGAACTTCAACATAATATGGCAAAAGTAAAATGAGATAATGCCATTTACTTCTTCACATGGATATTCTACTGGTCGAATAATCACATGCAATATCAATAACCACTTTCATAATGATGGAATGCATAATGACAGACTATCATAACCACGTAGTCAAGGCCTCGTGCCAAGACCACAAATAAGATTTTGTCAAGGCCTTGTGCCAAGACACTAGTTTGTCTCATGAGACCTGCCGATGCATCGAGGAGCTATAGCGGGCTCCACCCGTCACTTATTAAGTCCAATGCATTCCTCATATGAATAGGTTTAAACATATCATAAACCATAACATAATCGTATCACATAAAACATGCATAAAGGAAACATAACATTTCCACATTTCAATCACAAGATATCAATACAACACATTGATATAATAAAAACTCTTTCAAAACCATTTTCAATACCAAAATAAAAGAATGTTAAAACTTTGTATTTATTTTTCATTAAAAAAGAAAATGATGGCTTGTAGAGGAAGCCGAAACTCAAATAATGGTCACGGCGGCGGAGAAGTCGTTGTCGCCGCATAAGTACGGAAAGAAAAACATTCCCTTTTGTCGTTTAGCAAAATGCTTCGTATAAAAAAGATTCCTTTTGAATAAACGTAAAAGTCAAAGGGGTTTATACATCGTATAAAAGAAGGTTGTGTATAAAACCAAATATGCCTCAATGAAAGGAGATTGAGACGAAGTCCTTAAAAAGATCATTTTTAAAATAAAATAGATCTATTATGTGTATTCACTATAGGTACACATAAAGAAAGTAAAAATACAAAATAGGTCATAATAACATCATGACATAATTTGAAAGTAGGAGATTAACCCAAGAATGGAAGTTGGGTTAAGAAATTCCCTTACAAGATCATTTATAAATAAAATAGATCTATTATGTGTATTAACTATAAGTACACATAAAGAAAGTACAAATACAAGATAATACATAACAATATCATGACAGAATTTGAAAGTAGGAGATTAACCCAAAGAACAGAAATTGGGTTAAGAATTTCCCTTACCTCGTGTCTGACTTGACTCAACCGTTCTTTAACCTCCTGAATAATAAACTAGAGTTAATATATACCTTATTAAGAACCATTTTCAATTTCATTATCCTTATTATATCACTTATTACAATGATATGAACATTATGTAATTATTTAAGTTAATAACGGTCGTTTTGTCGATCTTTGGTACTTGAGTCAAAAATAAACTTCTTATAATTACAAGTTGTTCATGTGGTGAAATATCCATTATATCCGGAATTATATTCATGATGTAGATATCATATATATCATATATACAGTATATACATTCATTCATAATGTCACGTAACATTTAGAGGTAAGAAATGAAATGCACCGTTCATGGAGACGGTAAGCCGTACGTACGCATGAACGCTACTTTCATTTCAATTTCATATTTAATGGAAGTAAATCATAATGATATAAATGTATAATATAATTCCAGTATAATATAGTGTATAATACCATTTACTCCATCCTTTATACATCCCACATATGGCATTTACGATTCAAATCACTTTGAGGGGGCGGTAGTCCGCACTTCCTAAAATGAAATTATCGCGTTTTACCCATAATGGAAATCATAAAGTATGCCATAAATGAGAAATAAAGAAGCATAAGTAAAACAAAATCATATTATATATCATATATAAAAATAGTGACATCTTAATGGCCACCTTTGAAGGTGTTATATGAGTGTTGAACAATCATCGCTTCGTGAGGCAGAAATTCGCCATCCACAGAAACCGTATGTTCTTTAACCATTAGATGTAGGTGTGTGTAAGTGTAGCTCGAATCCTTCTTATAACAACATCCTAGTATATTGAGGATACTGGTGTTGTTACAAAAGAAATGAATAAAAAGAGTTTAGGGGGTTGGAGAAGAAAAATAAAACAAAACAACATTATAAAAGACATTACCTCAAAATCGGGTAACTCTTTTTGATTTGAGCCAAAGGCTTCCTTGGGAAGAGTTCTGCCCAAAGTGAGGATTCTAGGAGTAAGAGAGGGATGTTGGGAGAGTATTTGGGCAGAGGTTGGCCGAGCCAAATGGCTTGAAGGTGTGAATAAGGTGGGAGAGGTGGGGGCCTTTTATAAGTGGAGAGGAGGGGCACTTTTGGAAAGTAATGAAATGTTACATTATTTCAAAATGCTTTTCGGATTCTAAAGGTCCCACATCTATATAATTCGAGGCTAAGGTGATAAGGTTTCGAAATATCTTCATCCAATAGGCTTTGGACAAGTGTAAGCCTCGGATTTTGCATTATCTTCTCATTTTATTTAAATCGTCAAATAATGATGTCATCGCTGCATCATTATTATGTCATAAATACTTTAATTTATTTAATGTCTAAAATTTATAAAACAAATACTATGATGTAGGAAATCTTTTTAGCTTTCCAATGACTATTTATAATCAAAATTTGGACTTGTATAACCCCAATTAAAAATTGTTTTAGTAGAACAATTTATGTTAGTGTCATTTTCACTTTAACATTAAATAAAAACTAATTTATGTCATTTCCCAACAAAAGTGGATCCATGGGGTCCCCAAGTTAGGCCATGGCTTGTCTTGGTCGGCCATGACTCAAACAATGAGGTTGGGACATGTGTCTAGGTCATTTAATATTATTAAAGTATTATCTATACCTTAAACTACACTAATTACCACTAATCGCGATTAAGAACTTAATAAGTTACTATTCACCAAAAAAATTATTATAATCTCATTGAACCACATTTTACTTCTTAATGACAACCATGTATGTCGGATTTTTGAAAATCAAATCACAGAAGTGGTAATATTTCATTTAAACGAAAAAATCAGTTATTTAACTACCACTTAGTGGTTTCACTATTCATCAAAAATTGAAGTTTCTCAGAACAATGCCAAAATTTCATCCTAAGCTATAATTGATATTCCGAATTCAAAAATGATGTCTATTTTACAAAATTCCAAACATATAAGTTGCATTAATTAATTTTATAATTAATTCCCGCTGTTACGACAAATAGCGTGTTTTCAAGAAACAATTTATATCAAAAGATTGGCAATTGTTTATGTCCAAATTCAATGTTAAATTAATTCTAATGACCACCATTGGATAAAATGGTAAAAATATATTCTAATTATACATTAAATCCACTCAATAGTATAACTTATCACTATAAATTATTTTGATTAAAAAAGATGTTTTAAGTATTTTTCACTATTCATAAAAAATTAGAAGTTCTCAGAAAAATACCAAAAATTCAACATAGGCTAATTTCGATATTACGAATACAAAAATGAAGTCCATTTTGAAATATAAAATTTCTATAATTTTAAAAAGTGGTTATTACTATTCATAACGGCTAGTTTGATTTGTCGCGATGTTTTAGAACTCGAAGTTGCGTACAATGCAAGCTATTGTATTATTGAATGAGAAGCGTATCGTGGAAGCTCGGGGTGTTACATTCTCCCCTCCTTCAATAAATTGCGTCCTCGCAATTTGAAATTTTTCTTGGAAAATACAAGGTTGAAAAGAGAAAATACCTTTGAGGAAAACCCACATCGAAAATAAGGTTAATAAATATATAACATTAAAAGAAAGCAAGATAAGTACAAAGGTCACCCGATATAGCCCATTCTAGGATTCTATGAAAATATGGATATGGAGGAGAAACAAACCATCAAGGTCTGATGGAGAGTTATTGAAAACAGGATTAGGAGAATGTTTAACCACAAGAAAATCACAAACTTGTGATTGGTTAAACGGTCATTGAATCCCCAGTTGGAAAAGTTAACCGACAACATTTTTGTTTTAAGTTACCTTTTATAATGTTGAGGAATTTATTTATGAGATTTACTAAGAACGTAAGGGAATATACATACTTGTTATGTATACTTTCATTCGTTAATAAATTTTTACCACAAACCCAACTTTTACTCCAAATGGTAACGGAACTCAAAAATATTCTATTTATCCTAATTGTATAAGGTTCAAAATGTTAAAACATACCATTTAGATTAGTAAAATTATTTTGTAATAACCAGGGACTTCCTGTAGGCTAGTGGTAGGAAATAAAGGCTTGTCGCACTTTGATTGTGGGTTCGATTCCTACAGCTTTGTCCGACGCGACGGTTTATGCCCCACCCTGCAGGTTGTCCTTTTCCTAAAACTATAGTATTATAATACTCCAAAAACAATCTTCATTAATTTTTTAACCTTAAACCATACTATCCAAAGATCAACTTAATCCACTCCAAAATAACTCTGTCCATACTTTCTCTAAAATGTCTCTTAATTCCAAAATCAATTGTAGCATCAGATTCCCCATAAAAAGAAAAGTTTCTCTTATTGTCACATACTAAAAATATGATTACCTTAATCATATTAAAACCTTACTGAAATCAAAAAGTACTGCAGTACAATCCTTATATAGATCACATTATTCTAATAACCAGAATATAATCCATGAGTCCAAAAGCACCAATACATTAGTTATTCTGCTTCAACTGTAGTAATAGCATAAGATTGTCCTTGATCCCTTGGCCTTTTCTGAGGTAAGTTTCCTTGACGCTTAGGACATTCATTTGCATAATGACCCATTTCTCTACAATTGTAGCATTCAACTTTGACAGCCTCTTTCTTTCCCTTGCAATCACGTGCCTGGTGACCTTTTTCTCCACATTTATAACAGACTCCCATTCCTTTTAGGCAAGTACCAGGGTGATTCTTCCCACAATTATCACATAATAGAAAATCCTTCTTTCCCTTTTTCCCTTTATCTGTCTCTTGTTCCACCGTTCTCTTCTTCTCTTGCTTTACTTTGTTGTCATAAGACTTAGAGAATTCCTTTTCTGTCTTGATAGCACATGAGACTATATCTTCGTATGTTGAGAAAGATTGTGACACTAGAGCTCGACGGAGAAATGGTTTTAACCCATCAAAGAAACGATCAATCTTACTTCTTGGGTTACGTATATAATCTGCAGCATGCCTCGCTAACCTTGTAAAGTTAGCCTCATACTTTGCGACATTCTCATCCTCCTTTTGTCTCAAACTCAAAAATTGCCTTTCCATATCCGCTCGATGGTCTCGAGGTAAGTATTTTTCTAAGAACAGTTCTTTGAACTCCTGCCATTCCATGTTTGTTAATTCATCATCTTCCTTTGTGTTTTGAATTAGTGACCACCATTGATCGGCATCTCCAGTGAGGCGGTAAACTGCCATGACAACCTTCTCCCTTTCACTACTCCCCAAGGCATGGAATATTTTCTCTAAGGAATTTATCCATTGCTCAGCTATTGTAGGATTTGTACTCCCATTGAAGGTTGGCGGTTGTTGCCTCATGAAACGGTCTAGCATTGATCCTCCACGTTGCGGATCAGGGTGCTCCATACGAGTAAGGTTGTTATTCATAACCTGCGTGAGTTGTCCCAGTATGGTAATAAGTTGATCAGCACCAGTTGTATCTCCAGGTCCACAATAATTATCTTGAGTAGGAGGGAAATCCCTACACGGAGTTCGTGCATTGATACAGTTTCCATTCCTTCTACTAGGCGCCATTTCTAAACAATGGCATAATCCAGATTAGTTTATGAATCAAAATACATAATTCCATACTTGTAAAATACTTAACATAAATTGAACTATTTATGGATATAATCCATAATCATAAAAAGGTTTTATTTGAGGAAGTATATGCTCATAACCGTTCATAGTGGTTTGTAAAGAAAATGAGAATTATCCTAAGCATATCCCCCGGGAGTGTCGTAACCAAGAGTGCAGCAAGGCCCGTTGTCGTGCACCAGTTCCCGTTCGAGTCTAGCTCAAAGCGGTGTTTTCGGGTTTTACCCCTAGGTACATCTGTGCCAGAGCCGCCTCTACCTGCTCGTATCCAGACAGGGATGTATTGCTCGGAAAACTCATAACATCTCTATAATACCAAAATTCTAGGAAGTTCTTCTATACTAATCCTCAAAGTCTATCTTTGGGCTATGTGCTCTAATCAGAGTTTATCTAAATCTAGCTTCCAAGGTTAGTACTAAACTGCCTCTGATACCAACTGTAACGCCCCGACCCCAGCTACCCAGAGTCGGTGCATTACTTCGTAACATTGGCATGATCACAAAGGATCAAGTCTCGAAAGACCGATTAGTTTAGTAGCCTTGGAAACACTAGATACATTCATAAGTCTTTCATTACATCAAAAAGTGAAAAACTACAATAACAAAGTCTCCATAGTCCACACTCATATCCTCTTCTGACTATCCCTGCAGGTCATTCATAAAATACTTCTTCACATCCTGGAAAATATTAAAACATTGAAAGGGGTGAGCTCAGATGCTCAGTAAGGATAACAATAATGCGGAAGCTTTCATAAATAAACATTAAAATTTAAGGCAATGTATAACTAAAACAAAAGCCTTTTAAACTTGAACTTCAACATAATATGGCAAAAGTAAAATGAGATAATGCCATTTACTTCTTCACATGGATATTCTACTGGTCGAATAATCACATGCAATATCAATAACCACTTTCATAATGATGGAATGCATAATGCCAGACTATCATAACCACGTAGTCAAGGCCTCGTGCCAAGACCACAAATAAGATTTTGTCAAGGCCTTGTGCCAAGACACTAGTTTGTCTCATGAGACCTGCCGATGCATCGAGGAGCTATAGCGGGCTCCACCCGTCACTTATTAAGTCCAATGCATTCCTCATATGAATAGGTTTAAACATATCATAAACCATAACATAATCGTATCACATAAAACATGCATAAAGGAAACATAACATTTCCACATTTCAATCAAAAGATATCAATACAACACATTGATATAATAAAAACTCTTTCAAAACCATTTTCAATACCAAAATAAAAGAATGTTAAAACTTTGTATTTATTTTTCATTAAAAAAGAAAATGATGGCTTGTAGAGGAAGCCGAAACTCAAATAATGGTCACGGCGGCGGAGAAGTCGTTGTCGCCGCATAAGTACGGAAAGAAAAACATTCCCTTTTGTCGTTTAGCAAAATGCTTCGTATAAAAAAGATTCCTTTTGAATAAACGTAAAAGTCAAAGGGGTTTATACATCGTATAAAAGAAGGTTATGTATAAAACCAAATATGCCTCAATGAAAGGAGATTGAGACGAAGTCCTTAAAAAGATCATTTTTAAAATAAAATAGATCTATTATGTGTATTCACTATAGGTACACATAAAGAAAGTAAAAATACAAAATAGGTCATAATAACATCATGACATAATTTGAAAGTAGGAGATTAACCCAAAGAATGGAAGTTGGGTTAAGAAATTCCCTTACAAGATCATTTATAAATAAAATAGATCTATTATGTGTATTAACTATAAGTACACATAAAGAAAGTACAAATACAAGATAATACATAACAATATCATGACAGAATTTGAAAGTAGGAGATTAACCCAAAGAACAGAAATTGGGTTAAGAATTTCCCTTACCTCGTGTCTGACTTGACTCAACCGTTCTTTAACCTCCTGAATAATAAACTAGAGTTAATATATACCTTATTAAGAACCATTTTCAATTTCATTATCCTTATTATATCACTTATTACAATGATATGAACATTATGTAATTATTTAAGTTAATAACGGTCGTTTTGTCGATCTTTGGTACTTGAGTCAAAAATAAACTTCTTATAATTACAAGTTGTTCATGTGGTGAAATATCCATTATATCCGGAATTATATTCATGATGTAGATATCATATATATCATATATACAGTATATACATTCATTCATAATGTCACGTAACATTTAGAGGTAAGAAATGAAATGCACCGTTCATGGAGACGGTAAGCCGTACGTACGCATGAACGCTACTTTCATTTCAATTTCATATTTAATGGAAGTAAATCATAATGATATAAATGTATAATATAATTCCAGTATAATATAGTGTATAATACCATTTACTCCATCCTTTATACATCCCACATATGGCATTTACGATTCAAATCACTTTGAGGGGGCGGTAGTCCGCACTTCCTAAAATGAAATTATCGCGTTTTACCCATAATGGAAATCATAAAGTATGCCATAAATGAGAAATACAGAAGCATAAGTAAAACAAAATCATATTATATATCATATATAAAAATAGTGACATCTTAATGGCCACCTTTGAAGGTGTTATATGAGTGTTGAACAATCATCGCTTCGTGAGGCAGAAATTCGCCATCCACAGAAACCGTATGTTCTTTAACCATTAGATGTAGGTGTGTGTAAGTGTAGCTCGAATCCTTCTTATAACAACATCCTAGTATATTGAGGATACTGGTGTTGTTACAAAAGAAATGAATAAAAAGAGTTTAGGGGGTTGGAGAAGAAAAATAAAACAAAACAACATTATAAAAGACATTACCTCAAAATCGGGTAACTCTTTTTGATTTGAGCCAAAGGCTTCCTTGGGAAGAGTTCTGCCCAAATTGAGGATTCTAGGAGTAATAGAGGGATGTTGGGAGAGTATTTGGGCAGATTTTGGCCGATCCAAATGGCTTGAAGGTGTGAATAAGGTGGGAGAGGTGGGGGCCTTTTATAAGTGGAGAGGAGGGGCACTTTTGGAAAGTAATGAAATGTTACATTATTTCAAAATGCTTTTCGGATTCTAAAGGTCCCACATCTATATAATTCGAGGCTAAGGTGATAAGGTTTCGAAATATCTTCATCCAATAGGCTTTGGACAAGTGTAAGCCTCGGATTTTGCATTATCTTCTCATTTTATTTAAATCGTCAAATAATGATGTCATCGCTGCATCATTATTATGTCATAAATACTTTAATTTATTTAATGTCTAAAAATTATAAAACAAATACTATGATGTAGGAAATCTTTTTAGCTTTCCAATGACTATTTATAATCAAAATTTGGACTTGTATAACCCCAATTAAAAATTGTTTTAGTAGAACAATTTATGTTAGTGTCATTTTCACTTTAACATTAAATAAAAACTAATTTATGTCATTTCCCAACAAAAGTGGATCCATGGGGTCCCCAAGTTAGGCCATGGCTTGTCTTGGTCGGCCATGACTCAACCAATGAGGTTGGGACATGTGTCTAGGTCATTTAATATTATTAAAGTATTATCTATACCTTAAACTACACTAATTACCACTAATCGCGATTAAGAACTTAATAAGTTACTATTCACCAAAAAAATTATTATAATCTCATTGAACCACATTTTACTTCTTAATGACAACCATGTATGTCAGATTTTTGAAAATCAAATCACAGAAGTGGTAATATTTCATTTAAACGAAAAAATCAGTTATTTAACTACCACTTAGTGGTTTCACTATTCATCAAAAATTGAAGTTTCTCAGAACAATGCCAAAATTTCATCCTAAGCTATAATTGATATTCCGAATTCAAAAATGATGTCTATTTTACAAAATTCCAAACATATAAGTTGCATTAATTAATTTTATAATTAATTCCCGCTGTTACGACAAATAGCGTGTTTTCAAGAAACAATTTATATCAAAAGATTGGCAATTGTTTATGTCCAAATTCAATGTTAAATTAATTCTAATGACCACCATTGGATAAAATGGTAAAAATATATTCTAATTATACATTAAATCCACTCAATAGTATAACTTATCACTATAAATTATTTTGATTAAAAAAGTTGTTTTAAGTATTTTTCACTATTCATAAAAAATTAGAAGTTCTCAGAAAAATACCAAAAATTCAACATAGGCTAATTTCGATATTACGAATACAAAAATGAAGTCCATTTTGAAATATAAAATTTCTATAATTTTAAAAAGTGGTTATTACTATTCATAACGGCTAGTTTGATTTGTCGCGATGTTTTAGAACTCGAAGTTGCGTACAATGCAAGCTATTGTATTATTGAATGAGAAGCGTATCGTGGAAGCTCGGGGTGTTACAAAAAAAGCCACCTACATCGAGTTTTACAATTCACAAATATTCCCTCTATTCCTCAAATAAAATACTATTTTTATTTTATAAACCCATAATATAAATTTTAAATTCCATTATTCAATTATTTTATCTAATAACATAATATATTTAATTATTTAATTAATTAATTTCACTTTGCGTATTTTGATGATATTTATCTCTTATGTATAAAATGACAACGGTAGGTTCACTATAGTCAAAGAGGTTTTTATTCCATCATATATAGAATAATAACCATTAAAAAATATCATTTTTAACTATAAATAATTATTTAAAAACAAATCATTGTAGACTTTTATGAATAATGTACTATGTAACAATCATGGATATGGTGTACCGTATATATCCATGAGTAACATTTTCATTTTTCAAAGATAACTAAGGAAATAAAATAATAATTATTTTATCCTTCCATAAATATATACACATCTTATATATTAAATTATATATGTAAATATGATTATATATACCATCAATCTGATATGGGGATGAAAAATGAACCACATCGGTTCGTGGACATGGTACTCTGCACATACACATAAACGACATTATCCTTTTTTAGTGAAAGGAATGGTAAAAATATAAATGATATATAATCATCTATTAATTGTAAATATGTAATTAATATCATATTTATACCTTAATTCCATCATTATAATTACTCTTTGAAGACTATGATGTAAACGAATGACATCAGTTCGTGAGGCTGCAGTTCACTGTATACACAAACAATGAATTACTTTAAAATTTTATTGTGGTTGGAGAATTTGATATTAACATAATACCACATAATTATATGAATTATAGTTCTATTGTTATTATGGAATGGTTTATGAAGATTTTAAGAAGTTTTAAGAATGAATAAAATAAATATTTTGGATTAACAATGATACCACCTTTTCTAACATCCTCTATTGCAAAACACCTCAAGACTACTATTGATGTTGTTATTCCTAAACCAAGAAATATGTATATATATATATGGGTGTGATAATAGTAATGGATTTGGAACATTATTTTCGAATCCATGTTTGGTTTTATGTGTTGAGTAAATAAATAAATAAATTCCATCTCATAAGAGAGGGGAGGGTCACTATTGGATTTTTTTTTTCAAAATATTATATTAATATAATTCATAATTCTATTCAAAATTTCAACAAACTAATTTATTTTTATTAGAGGATGAGTATGTATTGAAATAATAATTAAACAAGTTTTATCACATTTTCACCCTAATCCTTTTTATCCCATCGTTATCCCCATCCATTCATACCATGACAACATGCATATTTTATTCATTTTGGGTCAATATAGTTACCATCAAGGGACAACATTTTTTAAATGGACCATGTATGAAATTATCAGACATATGATGATCGCATTGATGAATCTATTTTTTTATAAATTTTATATCATTTATGAAAATATTAATTATTATACAAGTTCATTAATTTCAATTTTGATAACGATACATTATCTTGATATTAATAACATTAACAAAAGAAGAAAAATATGAATTTTTTTATTAAATCTGTAATATGTAATTTGTATCTATAGATTATTTTTAAAAAATAATTTATTTAAAATTATGTTATGTTTAAAATTTATTATAACATTTATTTTAGTTTTAAATTAATTCTATAAATAGTTCATCATCATTGTGTTAATTTTAAAGGTAATTATTTATTTACTAAAAATTGAAAATAACTTTCTAGAATTATGACATATATTTTATATTTCAAAAAATTATGTATAATATAATATATCACCTATTAAGGTTCTTTTTAATCAATTATAGTTATTAAAAAAATGTGTGACATTTTTAACTTTGCATTAAATAAATATTAGATTGGTTATAATATCATCTAAATTAAAAATATTCCGTGTAATTGAATATTGGATAAATATGGATGAAATAGATTCATGAAATAAATTATGGTATTGGTTAGTTTCATTTTATAATTCTTATTATTTTATCTATAACTTTAATTACTCAATTTAACATTTACTATGGTAACCAAAATTAGAACGTTTTTTATTAATATTGACCAACGTTAAAAGGCGCATCTCTACCAAAGTTTTCACCAAATGATTCTAAAAATGGAATATTTTTTTTTCAAAATTCATAACACTAAATTAGGAGAATTTAATTTTAAATTATACAATAAAAATGAAGGAAAAAAGTTTTTCATAGATATTTCCTTTTTAAATATAAAATGTTTTTATAGAAAATTAATGAGAAAATAAAATTAAAATACTATAGTTTAATTAGATAATATAAAATAGAAGTATTTATATTTTAAAAGAAATCCAAAATTTTATTTTACATTTAAAAAAACATAATATCATTTTATGATTCACTATAAATGAATATTTTTGAACTATTCACTGAAAATTTAATATTTTTTAGAAAATTCTAAAAAACATTCGACTTGATAATTTTTTATTTTGATTGAAAATGCAATATTTATTTATCATATAATTTTTTAACTTTTCTGAGAAATTAAATACATTATTCACTCACAAAATAATATAAAAAAATATAATGGTGAGATAACTTTGAATAATAAAATGGTTATACTAAAAAAATGAGTGTTTATTAAATAATAATTTTTCAATAAATTTTTATTTAATAGAACCTTTATATATTTTTCAATAATTAATCAATTATGTCCGTACCCACTAATTTTATGGCAAGGATATAATGGTCATACTAGAATAACAATATTTCACGATTCAATTAAGATCATTGTTTCATATCTTGTTTGATATTGAACAAAATATTACATTAAAAAATATAAGGTTACTAGTCCTATAGAATATATATGAAGAAGAAAACTAATTTTTTTTGGTATTGGATAATTTATCTCTTCCTTTAAATATATTCCTTTTATATGATATTAATGATTTAAGGAATGGTAATTGGAGATGTTATACATTTACATGAAACGAGGTGTGTATAATGATGAATTCTTATTAGATTGTTTTACATAATTAACTATGTTAAAACATTTAATTAAAAAATAAGGGTTTTGTTATTTAACTTTAAAATGGACATTAAAATATTCCAATAACCTCTATAGATGTTATAAATTCATTCACATACACTTAAAAAATTTGACCCAAATATATTATTTAATTGTTATCTTATATGTTTTAATATTTATGAAAATACCAAAACATCACCCTTAAAAAATATTAACATGATTATTAAAAACACAACACCCATTTCTCTATTATAAATTTCTACATTCTTTAGATTTTAAATTTAATTTTAGTATAAATGTTAAATTTTATAATATAATGTAAAACTCAATTTAAAATATATATAAACTATTACATTAATTATGCTGCATTAATTGTGTAATTAAATAAATGGTATTTTGATAGGTATTGTAAATTAGTTTATGGATTCAAAATAAATTGATTTATTGTTTCCATACATGTTCACTATTAAGATTCAATGAATTATTTTATGTTTTTTAATAATGTTATTTTTTTGATATGTTCTCTAACTATATTTATATCTAATATAATGTGATTTCTTGTATTAGTCTAGGAATTATTCTATAAAATGACTTTCATTGGTTATATACTTTATATTGGGAACACGTCACTATCATCAATCATCTTGATTAAATGGATTATGCTATGATGAATATTTCTTCTTCATAGTGTTTTTATACTTATTTTAATTTTGATCGATCCATTCCATGTGTATGATGGATAATCATTTGTTTCAATATTTCAATATACTATTCTTTCTGATAGAAAATGTCAACTAATCACTAAATAATCTTTATCCATACATCCATTCTATTTTATCACAACACGACAACGCATAACCTTTCATTTCCACTTTCATTTCCTTAATCTGTTGGTTGAGATATGTATTAAATATTATCAATCCATTAGGAGAGAGAGATTTATCCTACAAAGGGTGAATGTAAGAGAGATGGATAAATAGAGATATTTTGATGGAGTTATTTTTTAGTTTATTACTAATAATCACTGAGTGTTCATCATCATAAAATATACTACACAATCCTAATGTAGTGTTCTATTGATGATCACCAAATATTTTCCACAATCCCTGGAGGAGAGGATCTGAAATACCTAAAATAGAACCCTATGAAATGGTTCCATATTAATTAAATCATAAATAGTTGTTGTTGTTATGTCCTATAACTGTATGTGAGTTTATAATTCATTCATGAATCGATCTATTTTATTCTACTTATTATTTTATATTTGTGTGTATAATGTTATTTTAAATAGGATAGTAAAATATAAAATTCTATTGATGGGTTCGATCACCAGCACCATGTTTATTGGAAAATTATTTCTAGGATAAGTTGTTTAGTACCATAATATTTTCAGTCTCTTATCTTATTTTTATTTTATTTTATAAAACAATGAAATCTAGGAGATAGGGGTATTTTCATATGAATATGTCCACATTCTAATAAATAATGTTAAAGTATTTTTTTCTAACATTGTTATTCAATATACACATTATGATATTATTCATATAATTTTAATTTTAGTTTTTACATAAAAATAAATTATCTATTCAACTCATAACCAATGATATATATTAGTGGATTATTGTTCATTGAATGTAGGTTTAACTACAACATCGACTGAAATAATTTAAAATAATTACATCATATCCATAACAATGGGATATATAAAATTCAATACAGAAAAGATCAAATGGAAAAATTATTTAACATATGGATGACTAAAATGAGAGAACTTATTGATCATAATAAGTTTTTGGATTCTCACTATGGTAAATTTTATTTACTATGAACACTTTGAAATGGACTACTATCACTTCTTTAAATTTTTCTATCGATTTTCTTTAAAATCCTATAATCATGTGGTGTTTTTTAAGTGGTAATTTTCTTTGAGTAGTTTCTTATGAGTCTAATACTACTCAATTATGGTCTAAACATGGAAATATATATTGGATTTGTTTTATAGTGGTAATAATACCTATGAAAATAAGATTCACCATTTTTAAAATGTTTCCTAGAACTAAATTCAAGATTATTTCTAATTATTTTAATCAAACGTTATTGTATTATTCTAATATAAATAAAAACCAAATTCTTAAAAACATGAAATTTTCGTTAAAAAAATAATTCTTGATTCGCACAATTTTGTTAAATTAATGATTATATAAGGTATAGATACCTTTCATCGAAAATAGGTTACATTTTCTTTATTATTAGAATAACATAAAAAATTGAGATTTTTTGAATAGAAAATATAATGAAATATGATTTAGGGGTAGAATCGAGAATGGTGTCATCTTAAGAGATTATAGGTAGTCTTGAAGTGTATATCTAAAAAAATTTTATGATTAATTGTAATCATTGTAAAAATTTAATGAATAGTAAAGGAAAATATTATAATAATAAACAAAATTTCATTGTTAATATTATATATCATCCAATATGACACTAATCTTGTCCAATTAGTTATTTTTCCATAAGGATTCAAGCACACCTCCCCATATGATAGAGGTTGATGACTAGTATAAATGACATATGGGGTGAATATGGGGAGATTACTACCTCATATTAGAGTGAGGGAAAATGGAAATAAGTAAATATTATAGACAATAGTGAAAAATTAGATTGACAAATAAAGAAATAAAAAAAACCTGTAAAACTAGGTAAAACTTTGTAAAGCCTTGAATGACCATGTAATAAAAACAAAATTGTTCACACTATGGGAACTTAATATATATACATGAGAAAAATAATGAAATCTAAAAAAATTAAAAGTTTCTAAAATACATATTGAGTCATATAACATACGTATCTCTATATAAATATATGATATATCATACTAAATCAATCATAGGTATCAACCCAAATGATGACTGGAACCATGTGAATATATTCTAGGTTCCCCAACACAATCATGAATTGGGAATAGTGTGGGAATATATATTATTAGGAAACCACAAATGCAGTTCCATACATTTTAAATAACATGATGTGTATATATATGTTAGATACATTATTAGATAAAAATAATGATAACAACTGACTCCTAAAAGTGAATAGAAGACAAAGAGGTATGATATATATGATCGTGCATTTTGATCATCATTAACAGGACACAACTAGAAATAAATGTCTATCATATATATCCCAATAAATAAATATACACGTACACATATATATATACATGGAATCAAATTTTATGAATAAATAATACAAAATCGTTTCCTTGGGTCTGTGATTCCGATCATTTGGATGTCATGTAAATAAGGGATTGAGTTGGATATTGTGACAATAAATCTATATAAAATTATGTTGATCCTAATGTATGTTATCCTGGTCAATGATAACTACTACATTTTATGTAGAAAATGTATTTGAGGAAGCTACATCAACACATGGGGATATATGTCATAATTCTAAATTCACCGTTATATGCTTGTAATCACTATAATGATGGATTCCAAGTAATAGTAAGGAATATTATAAGAAAGGATTTGAGATTTATACCACACAACAAAAGCATTTGTAATCTATTCTGAAGTGGGATTAATAGGTCCCAGTATGTAACTTATCACAACATTGCAACTTAGATGATCCTGAAGGGGGGTGATCATTGGGTGATAGGAATAATATAAAGATTAAATATAAAATTTGAATCAATTTAATAATTGGAACAAGGAAACCATTCCCATATATATAAGGGAAATTTAGTAATTGTGAATCTATGAGAAAACATTACAGTATCATTGGAACATTAAGAAGATATCATAGTAAATCCTCACCGATTTCAAATATATTTGGAGATTTGTAAAGTATACCCACCCAAAAAACTTTATAAATCATAGGGATCGTAGTGGATATGCATCCATAGAGTGACACAAGGTAGAGGGGGTAACCATTAAACTTTTTTTCTAACTATAAATACCCTATAAAAAAGGGAATCATAGTGATAAAAATTAAATCCAACTAATTGTAAGAATCAAAAATCAATACCATGAGGCAGATTCAAGATGTACATATTTTAATCCCCACTACAGAATCCTAGAATATGTGGTTAATCATCTAAGTATGATGAAATATCTAAGGTCCTCCTAGTATATATTTTATAATTTGGGATAATCATCAAAAAAAACTAGGAGGCACCTATGGTACCCATATATTCAGTAACAAAAAAAAAAGTTACTGATTAAATGAAAGAGTAAGGTCATCTGAACTCATAAACTCGCAATTCAAATCATACACTCCCATGATTTCTATTTTATTATGGGAGAGGAATCAAACTCTGGATCCTCTAGGTTTATACATAAGCAGATGTGTCACTCTTAGGGACCTCTATGTCAACTGTAAGTAAATGTATCCATATTGGGGTCCTAAAAATGAGTAATCTAGTTAAGGTTTTATGCATGTAAACCTATAGACCATATCATGTTTGTATGAGTACCATAGGGGAACCTCATTTTGAGAGATAGTTTCGAGTCAAAATATGAAGCTAGTGAAGAAGGGTTGTTAGTGACCCAAGGATTTCAACCATCCATTTAACAATATTGACTAAATTTAAATATATCATATAAATGAGTCTAAATACGAGGCATAGGCATGTATTTAAATACCAAGAGTACACATAATTCAATAAACACAAATATATATGTAATAAAAACCACCTACCATTTAGATGCTTTAAACCATTTATAAGAAACTCTATGAAGCTCTATCCAAGATCAATGAATTCCAATTCAATACACGTCAACTTCTAAGACCGTACCTAACATTTGAATGAACATTAATAGTCCAGAAGAATCAATTAAAAATCAAAAAATTAAATATAAAAAAAAATGGAAAAAATTTATAACAAGAGATTACTACCTAGATGCTTGTCTCATGTTGTAAATTTGTAGAACGACATGGAAATGGTATCTAGTGTTCCCCGAGAAGTAGTCTCAGAAAAATCCCAATTTAAAAATGTTAGAAAAATTATTCACATAATTTGATTTAGTTCAAAACTCTAATAAAATTTCATAATGTAGGTATACCTCATTAAAATGACTTTTTGAAAAGTGTATATGTCCTATCAGTTCAATATCTTCCTAGTAAGAGTGAAAACACTATCACTGGTATCCAATTCCACCACGTTCTAGTGGAATTAATATTTGAATCCATAATCAAGGAATGTAAGGATCGATAATTTTTAATGTATGATATCTATGAAGCTCATTTCAGGATAAATAAAAAAATTAACTTCCATTAAAGGCCATCAAAATAACCCCATGATTTGGTTTGATGTGAGTAATGGGAAAAGGGACCCCCTCGGTCACATGAAGAAGAAATGGGAAGGAAATATAAGCACATTATTTTTAATATTGAAATGGAAAACTTTTCATCTCCCCCTTATATGTGAGCCACACAATTTGGTCACATGGTAGGATAAAACTTGTTCCTACCGTGGAACTATACAATCTTAGGCACACTCCACTTCATGGAGTTTAGATGCATAGTTTAACAAACCATGTGTGAACCATGGGACACGTATCCAATTTATTATAGAGAATAATATAGTTTCTCAAGCTCCATAATGATTCTTCCCCAAAATGTGCACATATTAATGTTGGAGTACATGGTTTGGTGACATGGTTAGTACTAATTGTTAATGAGTTGTCCTTCATTGGATGTACCATTCCAAAATATTTACCTTGTGTCCCAAACAACTCTGATTCAATTTAAACCTTTGGGATACCACCTAAGCATCATTTCATGTATAGAAATATAAAATTGAGGCATACAACTATAAAAATTATATTCTACATATATGAAAAAAGATGACCATCTAGTAGCTAAATATATAAAATATGTAAATTTATAGTGAGGATTAATTACAGGATTATGAAAATTGCAAACTATAATTCTTATCATCCTCAAGAATGATTTTCATGATTCAAATTGAACAACATGAACTACATGGGTTGGCAATTTCTGTTTAGTGGCTGTGTTGCTTCTCTGAAGTACCAACATGCTTCTAAGAGAAATATCAAACACACAATAATTAATTCTATAATACCTAATCCATTTATCATTATATTTGTTGAGATATAAAATTTTTACATAATAGATCATGTCTTTGATGAACTATGATCTCATCATTTCTGATCTATTTAAATAGTCTATAGAGGACTACAGATTCTTTCATTTCAAAGGTTAATTATGAGACATAATACTACCACCAATGGAATTTTCAAAATAAACATGTCCCTAGAATCCTGAATACACTTCCACCACATTTCTCACTTGTTAAAACTGATCAAAATGAGGATACATCCCATGATCCCCAGTTAGATCTAATAGTGTAACATAAATGGACCATGTTAAACATCATTAAACTACATTTTCCATCAAGGGATGAGGATGAACATTGCACAAAACTCATCTCATCCTAATGTAATACCTATTGTGATTCCTCAAATAACACATGAAACTAGATGTAGGTGTTGAAGATAAACAACCATCACGAAAATATTCTAGAAAATTCTCAACTCTCATAGAAAGTATGCCCTCTCATCCCAAATCTTGATTCCTTTATCCAATGTCACATGAAGATCATTGATAAAATGATCACCAGAGTCGATAACACACTCTAAGTGACCTTTCCAAGATAATCCATATTCTTTCCTTTATTTTTTTATAACACAACATGAACGAATACAAGGATTTCTTATATGAATTTAGAAATGCAACGATTCATTAATCTAATGACCCAAAAAAATAATTGACCATATAATGACCTGTCTCATGGTCATAGGATAAATATCATGTGATGGTCAAAGTGACCAACCAAAATTCCAATACCCATTTTATGGGAATAATTTTCATCACACCATAAAATCTAGTTCTTGATATACATAGATAAATCCACTTTTTTGACATAACCAATGACATGGTTAAATGTTCACTCACATATGAGCTTCAATGCAAACGTCTCCTATGAGAAGTTCCAAATCAATGGAAATGACACCGATGGTAACATTCTAAATCATAATGTAACTATGGTCACTACCCAAAAAATGACAAGGTTGAAATTTCAATCAAATATCATACATTTTTACCACTCCTTATATATAAATCCCATGAATTTTATCCCTAATAAATGAAATGTTAATTTATAAAAGGAAATAAAATCACCATAAATCCAACACACTCTCTGCATATGAAGGATTATGTTGTTATATTTGGTATATTCATCTTGATGCAATAAGAATAAAAAGAATTCATTTATAGGGGTGTATATCTCTCCACGATCCATGGTGACATAAAACTAGGAAATTATACCCCTTATCCAGTTCTTGACACCATGCATCTTCCAAACAATTTTGTATAGGTCTAGCCACGGGTTAACAATATTATGGTACCTGATTTCTTCATGAACCCCACTCTACCATAAATGGTTGTTCCATGATTTATCACAACATAGAGGAAACCATTATGAAAATATTCTATTAAAACCATTTTTCCTGACTTTGTATCAAATCTATCAACAATTGAAAATATTAAATGGTTCCATACATAACTGACACATAACCTTATCAAACTATTCATGCTTCTATGAGTGATCCACCACTGAGATATGTTTATTGTTCTATATGAAATTATTTTCTCATAAAGATTTAATCTCCCTCAGAACTACTATCAAATATTATTAACATCTATTTCTCCCTATTTTATTTCGTGACCACCCATCACACTGTACCATTATAGTCACATGCATGAAGCTTAAATATGAATACATTTTCTACCATTTATGGGTCTATTAAAAGGTTAAGTCACCAAAATATTCCTTTCAATTTAACGCTTTATTTATAAAATAGTACCCAAGGTGATTCTTTATGAACATATGTCATCTAGATTCCTATATTTGAAAACCCAAGGACGTTCTATGAACCAGTCTAAACAACAAACTAATACTAATTTTGACCCCTCAAATGCATCAATAAAACTTGAATTACCTTACTACTAGGTTTCCCTATTTCAAAAAAGGTTTACCTATAAGGGGTTGAATAAAAAATAAGTTCCTTTTGTTCTCCCACATTTCCCCACTAATCAAGGATCAAATCACGACCACAAGGGCTAACGACCAAACACCAATGGGAAACCTCTCCAGAGTCACGTCTCCTAGGGATCCTTCAACATTCCAATTTCAATTTAAGAAATTTAATGCACCTTTATACTCTCTCTAAATGAGTAATTTAAATTATCAACCTACATGGTTCAACTCTTTCTATTAATAGGGTTACTGGGTCATGATCCTCTTTGAACATCCTTATGTGGAACATCTCGCTAGAGTGCCTGATTTCAAATAAAAATAAAATTAAATGATCTTCAATGGTAATCTATACAAGGTAACTCCCCCTTTTGGGTGTCATTATACTATAAATATTCAAGTATATATTTACATCATATGGATAGACCCACTTAGATCACATCAAATGAAAGAATTAACTACCGATATTGACCTAGGAGGGTCAAGAGTTAGGATATATAATTAACTCAATGGCTTATTTCATTTGATTATAATAATTTTGTTTCATTATAATATCATTTTTAACTAAGAGGGAATAATATAATAGATTGTTTTTGGAACATTAAAGAACCAAACTAATGAAAAAACACATAATTAAGTGTTCATCACTCTTCAGCATTTACCATTTCAACCAAATTGGGTCACTAATCCAAATTTTTTTGATTATTTATTCATCATACTCACATTAATATTCTTCTCCATAGATCCACTTCACCTTCAGTAAAAAGAAAATATATACTAGTATGCTTAATTAAGTAGAATACCAGAATGAACCAATATAAGAAAAACCATTTATATTATTTTTGGTATATCAATCAATTGAACACTATCATATGTGAAATAAAAAATTATAAGTCCTACAACATTTTGAACCTACGTGCCAATATGATGCATAATATGACTCTTTCCTTTTCCCACAAATATTAAAAACTGATCATTATCCTCTTTCTAACAACTGAGAACTATATTTCTATAATATATTAATAAATACACATGAAATAATGAATATGTAAAATATAATGTCATATAAAACTATAAAACTACAAATTAGAATAGTAATTCAATAACCCTGGTATCTTGTACATCCCACCAGAACTAGTGTTCTTGACGAACTAGTCCTATAACAATCACATGCTTCCATACATTCCTAAATATAGTGTATACTATACCCAATATACTTATATTATATTAATTAAATTTTCACACCCATGACTTATTTTAATGGTATTTTTAATTTAATTTCTAGTCTTGCTTTGTTTTGGATGATTCACATTCATTTTGGGGGAAATGGTGGGTTTTCTAAATTTGGACCAAACTTTGAACCGATTTTCAGTTTTTAAAATAAATTTTAATTCGTTTATAACTACTTTTTTTCATAATTTTATTCTCCTTCCACTATTAATTGGAATCCCCTTGTATCTTATAACCACCATATCAATTTGGATCCCATAAAAATCCATAATAATGATGTATTTTTGTTTTTTATTAATGTTTTGGGCCATCCTAAATCCCATTTCCTACATTAAATTAATTTTTTAAATTTTCAATATCTCATTAATTTTTTACTGTTATTCGCTTATGTTACCTACCTCCAAATTCCAAATACCTAATGATCACTCTCATTATATATTTCACCCATTTGGTCCTCATTTGGATCACGAATTTTTGAGATCCTTCTCAGGGTTTTTCAAATCATCCAGATTTGAGAAGGTAATTTTATTCTCTCATAAACCATTCAATTTTTACTATCTATCCCCCATTTTAGTCCCCACATAACCTAAAAAAGCTTCATTCGTGCCTATATATCAGTTTTGGTAGCTTGTAGATTCTAACTTTGGTGAATTTGGGCTGATTTCTTCATAATAGTTCAAGGTAAGTGATTCATTCCTGGTTTTATCCTTTTTCCTTAGGGTTTCCACATTTTATGTTATTATAAAATGTACAGAATTTGGGTATTGAATCTAGGGTTTTATTAGTTGTCCTTTTTGTCAAATCTTGAGGTTTAGGGATGATTTTCACCCACTTATGGTGTGGCGATGTTGTGGTTGATGTTTCACACCATGTTTTGAGGTTTTCAACACAAAAAAGTATGTGATTCATTGTGTAACCATTTTATTATGAGTTAGTTCGATATATTTACTCTTTTTTCATATTCCTTATATGTTGTGTGTGGGAAAAAACAATTTATGATTTATTTGGTTAATCATTTAATTTCTTGTTTCATTTTGCTTCAAATTTTGTGTTTTTATTATAACTCTTGGGGTATTATTAGAGTGTATTTTATAACATATGAAATTAGTTTACTAAATCTTTCTTCTAGTTCCAATTTTATTTTGAATGTTATTAATGTTCCATTGGTCTAGAACCATGTTGTTCCTCCTAATAGTGTTTTATGAAAATGTGCATGTTTTTATGTGCATCTTTTGTGGTATTATTCGATGTGATTTTATAATACTTTAGAGTGGTTTATTAAATCTTTCTGGGGCATCCAATTCTGTTTTGGATTGGTATTGGTGTGATTTTTTCCTTGAAAGATTATTTTGAAATGGGTTTTAAGTGCAAAGCTTGGGTATACTCCTTAGAATTGTTTTATGAAAGGATTGAATGGTTTAATGATTTATGTATGAGGTGAAACCATATTGGAAAACTAATTTGGATTGTTTATATTTTTAAATGATCCATTTTAAATGTGAAAGGGGATATCATGTGATTTTTATCCTCTAGGAAATGTTTTATAATAATGTTTAACGGAATTATTGAAGTGTAAAAGTGATGTGAGCTTGATGTCATATTTTTGGTATGAGTGTGATGTGAAAAATGGATTATGTTTATGAAAACGTTATTATGTAACATGTGAGTGGTCTTATAGGTGATATTTATCATCTTTGGAAGGATTTTATAGAATTTTTAAATGATGTGTTGAATTGTGATTGATATGAAAAATGTGTTGTCAACTATTTTTGTGTGAGTTGGATTTAAAAATAAATTTGATGCTTAAAAAAATAACTAAACTATGAAGATTATGATGATTGGGGACCACTAGGTTATGTATAGGACCCCTACTAGTGGATCATTCACAAGAACATATTTTGTGATGGATACTATAACAAATATATGAGTTAACTGGGACCCACAACAAGCTAGTTCCTAGGGGTTGTTTCATATTGCTTGTGCTTATTAGATGCATTAATATTACCATCATAATACAATATGTTTGGTTGGAAATTTATTTATCTTTGGAGTTTTCTTTAAAAGTATTGATTCTTCAAAATAGCCCACATGAAACTGTTTAAATTTTTAAAGTTGCATCTTTTTGAAATTATATCTAGCATTTCTTGTTTTTGAATACATGCATTATTTTCATCATTTAATATCGATCAAATGGAATATCAAAGTGGTAATATCCTACTAGGAATTGGATCACAACCTTCTTAGAACTTTGGGTGTATGTAGACTATCTGATTTTGATACCACAGGTTTGGGAATATCTTTTGTGCCAATAGTTCGGGTTTTAGTGGTCCAACATGATGCAGTGTTGTAGAGATGGCTTGAGGGAGGTGTGTATTTTCTTGTGGAGGTTCTTGGGATGTCATTTATAGTTTTTAACTTTTTAGTGGTCTTTGATAATTTATTTAAGTTGTGAAATTAAATTATGAATTTTTATAAAAGATGATTTTTGATTGAAAAATACAGATACGTTTTATTCGATTCGTTTGCTGTTTTATGATTATACACCAGGGTAAATCATTCCCAATTTTATATTTATGATACTTGGTTACTTATTCCAGCCCATGGGTATTAGGATCTCCCTTCGGGCTATGTGATGGGTTGAATTTGGTGCATGTTTAGATGGTTACCATATTCAGTTCCTGACAAAATGGTGTTAGAGGAGGTTTGCTATTTTTGGTCATATTATATGGGGAACAGTCATGATAGTTTGGAGTTAGGAATTTCAAGACCTGAAATTCAGTTTATGGGTAGTGTGACTTTCCAGATTACCCCATGATGGGATTCGAGTCTCTAGAGTAATTGAGGATTTGTCTGAGTCCGCTGGTTTTCTTGGTTTGATGATGAATAGAGGAAATGAAAATATAGTCATGTTAATGGTCTCAGTGATCTCACAGGGCCTCACAAGACATGTGGGGTAATGAATATTTATCTAAAAAACTATATTTGAACATGAAGTGATTGGCATATTGTCTCCTTCCATATGTCAATGTTACCCACTAAAACTAGTTTCATCTCTCATTGTATTGTGTTCTTTAGTTTTTAAATATTTGAAGATTGGTTTTAAGTAAAATATGGCTTGGTTTTAAGAAGCATAAAGTTTCTGTGAAACTATTTTCTAATAAAGAGGTAATTTTATTATTTTTGAAATGGTGGAAGTAAATTTTCAGAATTGTTTTGAAATAGAAAATGGTGTGTTTACACATCTTTTGAAAGTAGGAAATTATGTTAATGTTGGTTTTGAAAAAGTATTCCCAATAGATTTTTCTAAACTATTGAATGGTGTTGTGATGATATGAGATGTTTTGAAATTGATATATATGACTTGAAAGTAAGTATTCATCAAAATTATTGAGATTTTTATTTCATGGATAGTGGTCTTGAGAAAAAGGAAGTATTGGTTGATTGTTTGGGTTTTGAAATGTGGAAAGAATTTTTGTTTTGACCTTTGGTATAACTAGGAGAGACAACATTCATGTGGTTGTATGGGATTATGGTTGGATAATGACATCGATGTATGAGTACATAGATGTATATCAAGAGTGTGCATGGTGTTTCACTGAAACATGCATGTGTGAGGCCCATGGGGTGCCATTGGTGGATACACTAACCGTGGAACCATTTGTTTTCAAAGAAATGTTTTTAATGGAAAACATGATGTATTGATGACTATTTTTCGGATCGTGTGTATTATGTGTTTTTTAAATAGTTGATATTTAGGGTTGTTTTCAGTCCAAGAACCCCTTTTATTTGCACTGTGTTTTGGGTTTTTGTTTGATTGGTAAGGTGGGTAGAAGGGTTGGTTAGTGGTCGCTTCTGAGAAAAGTTCTAAAATCCTTTGCGATGGTTCCCCTCACATGTTTGGTTCTGGTTTGCACACGACATCTGGTTTCTTGGCGGTGATGTTGGTTCCAGTGACCGGTTGCCTCCGGATTTCTGATGCAGTGAAGAACCGATGATGATGAAGACGTGGTGATTTTTTAGTGATGATGATGAAGGATACGACAACGATGATGGACAATGATCTTGATGGACAAAACTATGACTTTGAATAATGCGAGCATATCCTGAAAGTAATCTCCTCGTTTTGTGTGTGTATTTTTCATTTTGAATTTGGTTCACCACTGTGGAATCCCACTGTATGGTTTTGACTAATGTCCTGGTTACCACTCACCTTAAAGCGGTCTCTTTGAAAATAAAATAAAAAGTTATTTTGGCATATTTACCAGGATGGTTTGTTCCTTGGGTTCATTCATTCGATAAGGTAAACCCAATTAAGGTTAGTTCATGATTCAAGTGCAACCCGAATTGTTTTTCCAATGGAAAATCCTCCAATTGATCAATATAATGAATACTTTTCTTGCGCTTGGGAGGATGATTTTACAGCATTTCCATTCATATTTTTTAGGACCCTCTTGTAGTGAGAGAGTTCTCGTGGAAGGTTGAAAGAGACCATAGTTTCTTATGTTACATGAACCATTGATGGTGGAAGTGGTATGGGGTTATAAGTGTGGATGAGTATCTGGATGGTGTATAAGAAGTCCTTTTGGTCCATCATTTTCTCTTCAAATATGGTTTTTTATGTTAAACCACAAGTGTGTGATATCTTGTCATGAGAGGGTATTACGACCACTTGAGAGAATTGTGGGTGGTTTGCGGACATGGCATAAACTCCCCTTACTTTAATTATTTCTATTAGTCGCAATGGTCACGTTCGGTGATGCCTTGTGGTGTCGTGTCCTGGATGACTATAATGGCGATGGTCGTGCAATCCTTTAAGAGTCACTAATATGTTGGGAGTATGTCTCTTGATGGAAAACACCAAAATATTATGTTTTATAGGAAGGTGATTATATGTTTCCTTTCCTTCTAATGTGTCTCACCCAAAGAAACTATTTGTGATGTGTGTGTGCATCATATAATCCCTTGTTTCAGTTAAATAGCGGGTTAGGGTAAAGTGAGTTTTAGAATGTGTTATTTCTTGGTGAATCCATTGGAGATCAGGGTATAGTTTTCATGGAACGTAAAATAAAATTTTAATTTAGGGTTTTACAAAGCCAAAATACGAGACTGAAGATGCTTCGATCATTTGAGCTCTAGCCACATGCCTTAGAGAAAAGCTAGCACGTAGTGAGGGGAAATACTTGGGTCATTTAAAACCTTATAAAAAGTAAAATATTCATTATGACTGATGAGGAATAGTATAAACCTATGATGGGTTCATCATGATTTTTTTGTTCCCTTTCGATGGAAAGAAATGGGAGGACCACATGTCTATGTTATCGCCCAATGTCATTCTATTCCCCTTTGGTTTCCAATGAGTTTTTGGAGTATGGTTTGGAATTCATCCAGATAGGTTGAGCGCATGGTTTGGACATGTTTAGTTGTAACCATTACCTATAAAACCATATATTTATATGGATTCAAATGGTTAGAGCAAAATTTCTCAAGCAGTGCAGATTAACTGTGTTGTCTCCCAACTCTTTATATTTGGGTTCTTCCTGTGCCATCCCATGTTGGTCGTTAAAGATGGTTGAATTTTATGGTGGGGAGAACCACTATGATTCTCATTTATGTTCCATTGGATATTTTGAATGGACATATACCCCTTGTACTGAGGAGTCTATTTGAGCCTCCCCTTTTAGTGTCTCAATTCTGTCTCGAGAGAATTTGAGTTCTGTCTTATGGTGGGGAACCCATTTTTGTGCCCCAAACTAGTTACTCAGAATGATCCTTTGTCTTAGATTGGAATTAGGTAGACTTTATTGGTGGATTCTAACTAACTAAATATTTCTTGGGTAAATTTTGGGAGTAGAGAATGCCTGATGGTCCAGTTAAAGAAAGTAATGTGTAACCTTTTTCATTGTTGTTGTTCATTTGGGTAAATTGCTTGAATAATGATTTTCTAGGGTTTGTAGAATTTTATTTTGGGATAAAATCTTAATATACATGAACATTTTAGGAAGTGGTGTATTTTTTGGATGGTGATATTATTATTTCATAGATTGATCAATTGGAGGTGTTTCGGCCTTTTAGGGGCAGATGAAACATGGCAAAGGAGCCCATTTTGGCCGGATTGGTTTTTTCTTTTGGCCTTAATATGGATTTTTGAGAGTGGAAAATTTTATGGTTAGGAGAATTGTCACACCAATGAATTATTTTAAAGTTATTTTTCATATCATTTACATTCTTTCATTGTTTTGAAGGTTTTCGATTCATTTTAGTGGAAATGGTGGGTTTTAAAAATTTGGGCCAAACTGTGAGCCAATTTTCATATTTAAATATAATTTTTTTTCTTTTATAACTCAATTTTTTCAACATTTTACACCCATTATACTTCCCAATTTTCATCTCATGGTATATTAAAACCACCATATAAATTTTGACCTCATAAGAATCCATAATAATGATAGATTTGGGGTTTTTATTAAGGTTTTGGGCCAGCCTGTAAGCCCATTTATGGATTTAAATTGTTTTTTTAATTTTCATTAAATCATTCATTTTTACTATTTTTTATAATTCCACCTCCCAACCAAAGCCAAAAACTAACTCTCACTTTCATTATCTATTTCTCCACTTTTCAGGTCATTTGGATCACAAATTAGGGTGAAACTACTGAGGGGTTTTCAAATCATCAAGACATGAGAAGGTAATTTTATTCTTTCATAAAACATTCAATTTTCACCCCATATCCCCCATTTTAGTCACCAAAAACCCTACTAATCCTTATTCAGGCCTACCAATAAGATTTGGTTTCTTGGAGAGAAAACATTTGGTGGATTTGGGGTGATTTCTTCATGATTGTTGAAGGTAAGTGATTCCTTCTTGATTTATTCCTTTTTCCATAGGGTTTCCTCTCTCTTTCATGAAGTTGTAAAATGTCTAGAAGTTAGGGTTTTATCCTAGAGTTTGATTTGTTGTCATTTTTGTAAAATCTTGTGGTTTAGGGTTGGTTTTCACCCCTTGTGGTGCAGAGGTGGTGTGGTGGATGTTTCACACCATGTTTTGAGGGTTTCTACACAAAAAAGTAGGTGATTCCATGTGTAACCATTTTATGACAAGTTATATTTCAGTATTTACTCAATTTTCATATTTATCACCAGTTTTTTGTGGGTAGAAATCAATTTATGATCTATTTGGTAAAGTGTTTAAGTTTATTGTTGCATTTTTTCTTGAAATTTTGTGTTTTCCATGTGAAACTCTTGGGGTATTATTTGGGTGTATTTTACAACATATGAAATTGGATTACAATATATTTTTTGGGCTTCCAATTATTTTTTTCTAGGGTATTGGTGGGACATTGGGATTGAAAGAGGTTTTTTGAATGGGTTGTGTGTGTAAAAACATGTAATGCCTCTTGAATGTGTATTATGAACATGTGTGTGTTTTCATGAAAATATTTTGTGGTATTATTCTAGGTTATTTCATAATAATTGATAGTGGTTTATTAAATCATTACAAGGCTTAAAATTCTATTTTGGATTGGTATTGTTGTGATTTTTTCCTTGAAATATGGGTTTGAAATGGATTTTATGTGCAATGCTTGTGTATACTCCTTAGAATTGTTTTATGAAAGGTTTGAATGGTTTAATGATTTATGTTAGAGCTGAAACCATATTGGAAAACTGTTTTGGATTGTGTATATTTCGAAATGGCCCATTTTAAATATGAAAGGGGTTTTCATGTGATTTTTATCCCCTTGGAAATGTTATATAAAAATGTTTAACGAAATTACTAAAATGTGAAAGTTATTTGAATGTGATGTGTGATTTTTTCTGTGAGTGTGATTTACTAAATTGATTTTTTCTATGAAAAGGGTATTATGTAACATGTGAGTGGGTTTTCATGTGATTCATAGCATCATGGTAAAGATTTTACATAAATTTCTAATGGATGTGTCAAATTTTGAAAAATATGAAAAACGTATTGAGGGCTACTTTGGGGTGAGTTGGATTTCTAAATCAATATGAATGAGAAGGGGGGTGATGTACTTGTGTGATGTACATGTGTGTTGTTCTATTGATTTGTGATGTGGAAGTTGAATTTTCATTTGCAAATTATATTTCATGGCTTGTTGAAC
The DNA here is from genome assembly GCA_963277665.1 of Viscum album. Taxonomy (NCBI): domain Eukaryota; kingdom Viridiplantae; phylum Streptophyta; class Magnoliopsida; order Santalales; family Viscaceae; genus Viscum; species Viscum album. The sequence goes on from OY728151.1 coordinate 798,348,869, forward strand.
TTGTTTGAGCACATGATTGAAACTCAGGTATCTAGGTGGGTGGATGTGTACTAGTATTCCAGTGATCCGGTGGCGTTTTGCCTCAATTTACTATATAATGATTGATGGTTACAACACTAAATAAACTATGATTATGATGATTATTATGGACCACTAGGTTATGGGTATAATCCCTACTAGTGGTTTATGCATGAGAATATATATTGTGATGGTTACTCTAACCGAGATATTAGGTACCTGGTACCCACAATGAGCATGTGCCTATGTGTTATTTCATATTTATTATTCTCATTAGATTCTTCATAATTACCATCGGCATACAAAATGTTTAGAAGGAAATATATGTAGAATTTTCATTTAATTAAAATGTTTATATTCTTTCAAATATCCCACATGAAATATGTTTTAATTTTAAAATTTTCTTCTTTTAGAAATTATAACTAGCATTTCATGTTTTGGAAAACTTACTTGCTTTTAGTCTTTGAATGTTTATCACATTGAATCTTTTGGTGGTTGTATAGTATTTAGATTTGGATAATGCCCTACTTACACCTTTTGGTTTATGTAGACTTTCTGATTTTGTTTCCACTAGTTTTGGTATAACTTTTTTTCCTATGGATTGGGTTTTAGCAGTCCAACGAGATGCATTATTGTGGAGATGGCTTGAGGGAGGAGCCTCATTCCGTATAGAGGTTATTGGGATATGGTTTCTAGTTTTTTAAAATTTTAATGATTTTGAGAATTGTTTTATTTTGTGTGATTGAGTTCTGAAAATTTATAAAAGATGATTTTGTATGAAAATTCCAGATTCGATTTATTGAATTTTTTTGTTGTATTATGTTTATAAACTCTGGTAAATGGTTCTGAATTTTTAGTTTCTGATACTCGAGCTCTTTTCGCAGCCCTTGGGGATCGGGAACACCCTTCGTGCCTTGTTGTGGGATGGTATTGGTGCTGGTTTAGCTGTTAACCAGATTTAGTTTGTGACCTGAATATCTTGTATACCACATTTTAATTACTCGGTCTGGATTCCACTAATCTTGTGAAATAATCCATTTCTTCATAAGGCATAGAAAACATCTCCTCATATACCAGAGGATTCCAAATAGTATTGATGACATCGAGTTCGATAGTAGAAAGAATATTCTCCAATGTCAAATTGAGAAATATTATCAATAACAATCTATCATCCATAGAATTACAATATCACACTGATAAAGAAATTAATATTAAAAAAGGATGTAATAATAATTGAAATTCATAAAAGGATTGAATAATCATTTTATAAATACAAAACTGACAATCTATTGATCCAACAATAAATATACAAGATTGAATAAATTAAACCGTTATAAAATTAAAAGTTAATCTACATTCATTGAGACATAAAACATACATATATTTCCATACAATTATAATCTATCTTGATTTATAGATATCTGTCATTTTCCCAAATTGTTCTTGTAACTATGTGAATGTCTTCTCGAGTACCCTAGTACAATGCCATACCTAGCATGGTGTGAGTAAAAAACTCAGTAGGGTAACTCCAATGTGGTCTTATACATATCGAGTAACATGTTATGTATGTAACTATAAGTTTCTTAACTAGATAACAACAATGAATATAACATACTCATAAAATTTAAGAAGAATAAAAGATTAAGATATGTATTCCTGTTGAACGTGCTTCTCCAAGTGAAGACACGATTCGAAATAAATGTACACTATATATATATATACGACACCATAAATAAATATATCTATTTATCTATAATAAATTAATTAAATCATATGAATAAATATTTCCACAGTTGATTCGGGTTTGGGATCCCAAACATCTACAAATCCTATACATTTTACATTGAGATGGATGTTGTGGGACTCCGACATTGTATAATTATGTTGATCCTCGTGTATATAATCCCAATCACCATTAAATACTTCTTCTAATGATGGGAATGTATCTATGAAATCATTATCACCATAAGCGTACACATTTCCAAACACTTGGTTTACCTATACTCAAATCCAATCTCTACAAAGAAGGATTCCCTGTAATTAATAGACACCTATAATCCGGGCATTGAGCTCTATTCCACACCTATTATGTTTCATGTAACATAGTCAAAATATTGACACATAGTTCCCATTCCGAAAGCAATAAAGACATTGAAAATAGGATGATCTCTACAGAGGATGACCCTTAGAAGATATAAATACTCTCTAGATCCAATATAAAACTCTTAATCCATTCAATAACCAACTAAAAAACCCCATTCATATATAACTATAGGAAATGAAATTATGCAAAATCTACTAGGATCTAAGGAGTATCCTTAACCACAATTATGGAGATCAATGTCAATCCTCAAAGATGTAGACTACATCTCCATATTGGGTGAAATTTCCCCCTCGATCAACCACTATAAATCCAATGGATACTATAACATAATAATAAACATGGATACAATAATCAAAGGTCTCTTCTAATAAATCAGCATGAACCTATTAAAATCTCTATATATGCTGGAATACTAGAGGTGGAAATGGAATTGTTGTAATGGTAAGAATAAAAATATAATGATTATGAGGAAGATCAAGGATATATGTCTAGTAATCCTTATAATAGCTTAATAGAACATCAGTCCCATTTATAGAGTAATATAAACACCTCTAACAGTCCCACTATATATTGCATAATTTTATGTTCATTGAAAAAAACTATGAAGCCCCATTGGAAATCATTTCTAATCAATAGTATCCTTATGAATGAATATACTAAATAGGCCATGTTGTCGAATGCCTAAAACCACAACTAATTCAACTACCTCATGGAATTATATATTCTATATGGGAGAAGCATCCTATTCAAAATATTTCAGGTCTATATATATGTAGAGCTATACCTCTTAGGATCCTCTAAGTTGTACCATATGTATATATATCCCTCATGGGATCCTCATTAGGATAAATAAACTATTTAAATCCTACATGGAATCCTCTAGGTCATATCATGAGTATTGGAATCCCATAGGGGATCCTCTGAATTGTTGATAGTCTCAAATTGAAGTAGGATGATATCACTATAAGGTTTTTTTGTGAAAATTGGAATTCATTCATTCAGTCTAACAGATTGATTTTATAGCTCATTATAATGAGTCTAAATAGAGGGATTTTTTCTCTAGGAAAGACCAAAAATACACATACACCCTTAATCATGAAAATTAATTCCGGGAAAGTACAACATACCACCAAACTTTAAGAAGCAATAAAACATTTATCAAAGGCTATCGACAGCTCCGTCAATGCTATCTGATGTCTGAGTAAAGTATCTTTGTCTTCCATGACCAAACCTAACCAGGTATATCATATGTAAACTCGAGAAAAAATTGTTCTAAAATATTAAAAATTTATATATAAAATAAAATACAAAGGAATACTAGGAGATATCTCGCTGAACAATCATTTCATGATGTATTGTAGAGGAACCATGTGAAAAAGGTCTTGAGGTTCCCCTAACATAACTCTCAAAAAATCCAAAACCAAAGTCATAAAAAAAATCATGAATTATTTTGACTTAGGTGAAAACCCAAATAAAAATACATAATAATTTCATTTCTCTTTTAAACCATATGAGGAAAATTTCAAACAACATCTCAAGTCTCCCTATTCTGTTGTTGAGTGAAATCACTACCAATTTTAACGGATTCAATCATTTTATAGTGTAAATAAGGTTGAAATCTATAACCATGGAACATAAAAATAGACAATGACAGGTGTAAGAGACTAATGAGGACAATAAAAGAATAAATCATACCATAATATGTCATTAAATTCCATAAAAACCATTTATTCAAAGGGATTTGTAGAGAGTAAGGGGAGAAGGGAACTCCTTGGGTTGCATGAGGGATAAATTTGAAGGGAATATGGGTTTTATAAGGACCCGACCAAATTACATTACATAATCTTGAATTTGAGTAAAGAACTCACTTCCATTTACATTGGGGATCATTTTGGGTTTATATTTTTAGAGATTTGGGATATAACATATACATATCATTAAATATTTACATATATAATATACCAAAAACCAATATTTTTTTTCATACAAAATATAAAACATTTCAAATAAAATAAAGATTCTTTGACAAGTCTTCATAAGATATAACATGGATTCCTTCTTTTTCATACAAATCCTTATAACCTGTGACAATCACTTAAAAACATGGGATGATCACAAAAATCATTGTTAGGGATAAATCTAATATAAAATAATCATTAGTCTACGAATACTTGTAACATATGTAATCATTTTCAAAAAGACATACTTGTCACACACATAAACATATTTTGCGAAACATGATATTTCCATAAGATTTCCACAAGACAAATAGAACATAAATAGAACCATAAAGGTATCTTCAGGAATTACTTACAATATATTAAAACTCTTTCTTGTACCTTATAATTTGAAACTATCCTGACTAACTTACAATTTAACTGTCACGACTACATTATGGTATAACCATCCGAGCTACACATGGAGTAACCATATGGCCGACCTCCAACATACCCATAACCAATAGATTGGAGAGAGATATATTTCCCACCATTCAACATAAAAAATTCCGAATAACTAGAAGATAACAATACAACATGAAAATTAGCACAAAAACAATGATTTGGAATTTCATAAAACTGAATTTTAAGACAATTCTTTTAAAAGAAAAAACCATTGATAATGTCATATAATTGGAGTTAGACTTAATAGAGTTGATTTAATATGTAAATATAATATAAATAAAAACAATTAATCAAAATATAAACAAAATACATCACACAAAAAATTCTAATATCACATACAAAATGAGGTAGGCTGTTAACCAAATGAATGGAAATTGGGTTAAGAATTCTCGTACATCAGGATTGCCTTAATTAAAAATTGTTTAAACCTAGTTTATAATGTTTAAAAGAGTCTAATTAATATATTTTATAATATAAAACATGTTTATTAAACCATTTAATACCATTTAATTATATAATTTCACCCTTTAATTGTCAGTATTTTGTTCCTTCCTTTGTTTTGGATGCATTCTTTACATGATTTCCATGGCCGATAGTTATTTGATTTTCATGTCATGTGGAAATGAAATTTCATATGTGGAATGAAATGGTATTAATAATTTTTCAATATATATAATGATATCGTAAATAATTTTTTTTATCAAATATGATGATTAATATTTAGATAAAAAATTAATGATATTTGTTTAGATCATTTATTGTGGTTCCATGGTAATCGTGAACTTGTTTCATTATATAATTTAATGACATGAATATATTTTCATTAAAGAACATAAAATATTTTAAAAATACACATTACAATATACTTAAACCATTAAAATGGTTTCATGATCAGCTTTGAAGGAATTATCGTAAACTAGAAAGACCTCGTCCACCTTTTTGGAAAATTAACACATCTCAGATGGTCTTTTTATGAATAGAATTAGTGGGATAAGGGAGGAAGAAAGATGACGAATATTTTACATGAACATGATAACATAAAAAATATATAATATTTTTCATATTTTATACCTCTTACATTAGTGTAGGGGAATAGAGTATTAGAAAATAAAGGAATAAGAATGAAAAAACATGAATACGTAAGAGGATTCTAGCCTCTGGATCTCTTCTCCTTGAGATCCTCCTTAATGACTTTGGTTATGTCCTTTTGGTTAGACCATCAGGTCATAGAAGTGGTGGATATCTTTGAGGAGGGTATATCTCAAGATGTTGACAATTATCAAGGCTTGAGAGGTGTGTTAGGAAAAAGGGAATGAGGACGATATTTATAGGGAAGGAGAGAAGGGATTTTACATTATTTTAATCATTATTATTATATTTTTTCTCATGAAAAGGAATATTCATGATTCTTGTGACCCAAAATAGTATAAATTTCATGTGAGTTCAACCATGTGAAAAAAAGCAGCCATGGATCATCAATGAAGCAGTAATCCATGTATTTGGCATTTATCCTAATTTATAATGTTTTACTATTCATCAAATATTCAAGAATTTCAGAAAAATCCCAAAAAATCACCATAAAAATTTATCGATGGGTAGAATATAAAAATTAACTCCATCTTTTGAAAATAATTTTCTAAATATTATTGATTTAATTTTTAAATAAAATCATTATTTATTCAAAAATAATAATTTTAAATCTATAACTCAATTTTGAAGACATGAAAAAAAAATAAACATATCATTAGTTTATAACCATGTGAAAATAAAATAATAATATTATTTATTATTCATAAGGTTCATATAACTATTCATAAGGGTTTATTACTATTCACAAAAAAACAATATGGTCATATTAGTCTCAAAATAATTAACTAATCAAAATTATAGATTACATTTTTCAAAAATTAAAATCATAAATGTAGAAAAATTATGTTTAATATCATGTTATAACTGTCTAATTAAAAAAATTCATGAATTTCAATGAATTTTTTTAAAACTTAGGGGTGTTACATTATCCCCACCTTCTAGAAATTTATCCTTCATAATTTTAGTTTCTTATTAAACAAGTGAAGGTACATTTCCCTCATATCATTTTTAGATTCCCATGTTGCTTCTTCAACCATGTGATTTCCCCGAAAAACCATTACCTTGTTGATTTCCTTATTCCACAATACTATTTCCCATAGATCAATAATATAAACTAGTTTCTCTACATAAGAAGGGTTCACTTCCAGCTGAACATCTTTTGAGATCAAGACATGAGATGAATCTGGAACATACTTTCTCAACATTAAAACATGAAAAACATTATGTACCTAAGATAATAATAGAGTCAAAGATTGTAGGTAGTCAAGTAGTCCATATTTATCAATGATTTCATAAGGTCTAATAAATCATGGACTTATCTCTCCTTTCTTACCAAGTCATATAAGACATTTCCATGGTGAGATACTAAGATAAAACATTATCACCTACCTCCAAAGAAATTTCATTCCTCATATTGTCTACATAACATTTCTACGCAATCTAAGTTGTATTCATGTGTTTTTGGATCATCTTCACTTTAAAATCCAGCTCCTCAAAAAATTCTAGTCCCATTAAATTACTTTCCATGACTTCATCCCAACAATCTGGGGTTCTACACCACATCCAATATAAATCCTCAAAATGTGCCATCTGTATACAGGAATGAAAATTTTTTTTATAAGAAAATATAAGTAAAAAAATATTTTGATACTAATATCCTAAGTAGTTCATATAATAATCTCGAAGAATATCCTTCAAATTCTGAATTGTTCGTTCTAACTACCCATCTGATTCAGGTTAAAAGATATACTAAAATTTAATTCTATTCCCAAATACTTTTGAAGGCCCTTAAAAATGATAGAAGTGAACCTTGGATCCTCGTAAGATACAATGGAAAGAGGAACTCTATATAACCTGAAAATATATTTGAGGTTCAATCAAGAAAGATGATTCAAATACATTTTATCTTTAATAGGGGGAAAATGTGAAGAATTAGTCTAGTGGTCAACAATAAAACAGATTGCATTGATACCACAAGAAGTATTTGGTATTCCCACAATGATGTCCATAGATATATTCTCCCATTACCACTCTGGAACTGGAAAAGGTTGAAGAATAAACATCGGTAACTACTACTCTACTTTAACATGCTGGCATGTCAAACATTTCATAGTAAATTCTTTAATATCCCATATTATTCTATACCACATGTAATACTTCTAGTGGTCTTTATACATCTTAGCACTACAAGGATGAATTGAAAATGGAGTACTATGAGCATCCGAAAAAAAATATTTCGTCAAATTGCAATCACAAGGAACAGTCATTCTTTTACCAAATTGTAAAACACAATCTTTATCAACGTTAAATTATGAAAACATACTTATTTTATTCAATTTTACCTTTTTTGTAGCTCATGGTCTTCCTTTTGTACTTTATTAATTATGTTAGATAATGATGATTGTGATGGATCCTAAAATAAAATAGATGTATTTATTTTACTAAAATCTTCTATGCCAAAATTAATCAAATTATTAATCAAGGGATCATGTTCCAAACGTAACATGGTCAATTTGGCATGATATTTTAGACTTATAGAATTTGTCACTTTTTTTATTTTTCCTAGATGGTAATTGATTCTTCAATCATAATCCTTTATTAGTTCAAGACATGTTCACATCCTCATGATTGATTTTTTTTGACATAATATATATTTAAGTCATTTATGGTTAGTATATATTTTAAAGTTGGATATGTATAAATGATTCCTCAAAATTTTCAAAGTGAAAATCCAAAGATATAAATTCCAACTCATATGTCGGATGATTTAATTTATGAGGTTTTAGTTTTATAGAAGCATAAACAATCACCTTATCATTCTACTTTAGAACACAACCATGAAACTTTAATGAATAATCATTATAGAGGAAAAACTCACCATTTTAGGAATTCAAGGCCAAAACCGGATCATTCACCAATCTCTACTTTAGTTCCTTAAAACAATAATCATATTATTCTGTCCAAATAAATTTAACCCCTTTTCACCATAATCTAGTTATCAGTCTAGATAACCGTGATATGTTTTTAAAAAATCATTGGTAAAAACATGTTATCCAATAAAACTACAAATCATTGTAACAGTTATAGATCATGTCCATTAATCAACCACTTTTTTAGCAGGATAAACTGTTATTCCATCCTTATTTACAGTGTTCCCAATAAAAGATTTCCATTGTAACAAAAAACCACACTTTTTGAATTTTCAATACAGTTTTTTCCTTTGAGGTCTACAAAACAACCATTAGATTTTTTTTCATGATCCTCTTTATTCAGATAAAATACTATAATGTAATAAAAATAAACAACCCCAAACATATCTATGAACTCATGAAATATTATATTCATAAGTTCCATGAATATAATATGTGCATTAGATAACCCATATGGCCTAACAAACAAATTCATAATTCCCATACATAGTACGAAAATGTATTTTTAGAATGTTATCATCCATCACCTTTTGATATTGGTTTCTCGATCCCATGTCAATCTTAATAAAGTATTGATCTCATGTGAGTTAATCAAACAATTCATCGATATGAGTAAAATGACACTTTTTTTAATAGTGATGTTATTCAAGGAACTATAATCAATGAAAAGTCTTGTGGAACCATCATTCTTTTTAATAAAAAAAACAGTGGCACCCCATGGGGACATTCTATGAAGAATGATGACTTTATTACAAAACTCTTGCAACTAATTTTTAAATTCCATAAGTGCATTTTGATAAATTTGATATGGGGTTTTGAAATTTGAATAACATCAAAGAACTATGTCAATTGTGACTTCGACTACTCAATATGGTGTGAAATTGGGTAACTTATCAGGAAAACATCCTAGTATTCATTTACCACTAGAACATTATTGATATGAATAGTTCCCTTTTTTGAACAATATGAACAAGATAAAATTCATTTTCTTCATTAAATAGTTTCCTAGATTCTTGATTTGTTATCAATTTTGTGGGTTCATTCTTATATACAAACTGAAAATCTTTCAAAAAAACAACTTCTATTCCTCTACAGTCAATGTTAAAATGATAAACAGAAATCCAATTCATTCCTAGAATCACATCAAACTCTACTAAAGAAAACAGCAAAATGTTTTCAGGTAATGTTTTTCCATAGTCCATAATAACTTGATTCTTTTAATTACTATTTACTATAACATTTCTCTTTGGTGTTTTAACAATAAGTTCCAATCTCATTTGGTGAGGTGATATTTCCAATTTTCTAGAAAATTCCACATAAATAATGAAATGGTTAGACCCTGTATTGAAAAATACATTAGAAAAATAAGTGAAAAAAAGATAATGTACCAGAAACAACATTATTAGATGGCATGATGTCTACTCACGTAGTTGAAAAGTATCTCACTACACATTTCTGCTAATAGTATAGCTTCTTTGCATCATTCTGATCTCTTTTTGGGATGGAATTTTCATAATGACCCATCTCTCAACATTTAATACCATTAATAGTTTCCTTATTATGATTAGTCTTATGATCATTTTCATTATATTATCGGGCCATATTTCCCAACATAGCACATTGAAAACACATCCTACTTTTGGTAAGGCACTACTGATGGTTGTTTTTTCCACACTATTGAAAAACTAAAAACTGTAATTTCTTACTTTCATATTTCATTGGATGATTAATACCCATGAAATACAATTCTGTCCTCTTCTTCATTGGGTATAAAAAGTTTACATGATCATCAAAAAGCTCCATCTCTACCCACTCATCAAATCAGAAAATTTTCTCATAAATTTTTAATTCATTGGAGGAAAATTCCCTTTAATACCTTGGCATTAATCTGGAGTAAAATTGCTTTATTTTCCTATCACGATGCAAAATAATATTTGGAGAATACCTATCCACTTCGGTGATGATTTCATTATACACACCCACTAAATCATACTCTTTTTGCTTCTATTTAAGGAATTGATTCTCCATCCTAAGTCACACCACCTTTTGGAAATATTTTTCAAGGAAAAGACTTTTAAATCCATCCCACTCTAAGGAATAAATATCCTCTCTATCCCAAATAATTTTGACCATTGGCCACCACTGATCAGCATCACCCTCAGAACGATAAATGTGAAGACTTACATTTTGATTATCATAACATCCCATAACATTGAATATCTTTTCATGGGATTTAATCCATCCTTCAGCTGCTATGGGTCTGAAGATACACTGAATGCATGAGGGTGTTGTCTCAAAAAATCTTCCACTATTATCATGTTCTATTTTTTTACCTATAGTTGTTCTATTTCATGGATTCCACCTCCATTTGTTGTATATTTTATCTAATCTATTTCTATCACAAGCTGATCGGCTCATATTCCTACCATTTCGGGTTGTAGATTCTGAAGGATATCGTTTTTTCAGTTCCTCTCCTCTTACACTTCCATGTTTCATCTTCAGAAAACCAATCTGAAAAAACATATCTTTGTAGAAGTAATATAAAAATATTAAATTTCAATATTATTTAAAATTAAACATAGTGTAAATATCATTTATTTTATTTTATTAAGATTCACCTAACCCCTATAGTTATTTAAAAAATCCTATGACACCAACAATAAGGACTCTTCCTTATTACATTACATAATCATAATTTTGTTTTCAAGAAATCAATTCCTTTCACAGAGAGGATCATTTTGAGTAAATAGTTTTAGAAAAATGGGATATAAATCAAACATAACATTAAATTTTTATACATATCATATACCACGAAAACATTATATGTTTCTTTGAAAATATGAACCATTTTAAATGAAACACGTTTTCCTTGAAAAATCAACATAACATATAGCATGGATTCCTTATTTGTTGTACACATCCTTATAACCTGTAGAAATCATTTAAAAACCTGAGATGAGCACAAAAATATCATTATGGGATTATAATTTAAGGAAATAAAACATAAGTCCCGAAATACAAATAACTTATGTAATCATTTTCAAAAAGACATTTTTGTCACCCATATAAACTTACTTTGTGGAAAGTGAGATTTCCATGTGATTTCAAAAAATCATATAAAGAATAAGTAGAACAATAAAGATATCTTGGGGAATTACATATATAATATTCTAAACCTCTCCATAGACTTATAATTTGTAACCTTCACTAATACCTTACAATGTAACCATCACAACTACCTTATGGTGTAACCATCACAACTACACATTAAGAAACCATTTGGAAGACTTCCAAAAAAAATACCCACTACATTAGAGGGATATATAGGCCCCAAAATTCATCATAAAAATTCCCAATACCAAGAACATAATTAAATAATTTGAAAAATTGCACAAAAAACACTGCTTTTCTATTTTTAAAATAATATTTTAAAAGAGCATTTAAAAAAACTCCTTTAAAATATAATATAATTGATGTGAGACTTAATACAGTGGATATAATATGTATATACACTATAAATACACATAATTAAGTATTATGTAAACGAAGTTCATCACATAAAAAGTTTTAATACAACATAAATAATGAAGTATATTGATATCCCACATAATAGAAATTGGGTTAAGAATTCCCTTACAACAGGTTTGTCCTACATAAAACATAATTATAACTCTTATATAATTGTTAAAAGACTGTTATTAATATATTATAATAACATATTAATGTTTTTAATACCTTATATGATAATTTCATTTCGTCATTTCACCCATTTATTTTAAGTATTGTGTTTATTCCATTGTTTTTGGGGAATTCCTTACATGATTAACATAGATAATTTGTATTTGATTTTCTTATCATTTTGAAATTAAAATCTAGAAGTGGGATGATATAGTATTCAAATTCTTTATGAATATATAATTAAGCCAAAAATTATTTCATTATCATATATGTGGATGGATTTTTAGATAAAACATTAATGATAAATTTTAGATCATATTTTTCGGTTCTTCAATAATCATGAATTTTTATCCTAATATAAATTAATTTCATGAATATAAGTTCATTTAAGAACATTAAATAGGTTAAAAATAAATGTTAAATTATGATTAAACCATTAAAAGTGTTATATGATTCTCTTTGATGGAATTAATGGAAATTGGAAACACATCATCCATGATTTTTGTAAATTAGCATATTGTTGATGGTGTTTTTATTTTAAGAATAAGAGGGAGAGGACAATAAGAAAGATGATGAATATTTTACATGAAAACTATATCAAATAGAATATATAAAAGTTTGGATATTTCATACCTCATAGATAAGGGGAGGTAATGGGAGTATAAGAAAACAAAGGAATTGGAATGAAGCCACATGAAAAAGGAAGACCACTCTTATATCTTGATGTATTCTCCTCGAGATCCTCCATAAGGCCTTTCGTTTTGTCCCTTTTATGAGACCAATAGGTCTTTAATGTGGGTAAGAACCTTGAGGAGTGGATTTGGTGGTACATAGAAAATTCTCAATTTTTGAGTGGTGTGTGAGGAAGAGAGGAGTAAGGATGGTATTCATAGTGGAGGAGAAGAGATATTTTGAATTATTTTAATCATAATTATAATTTTTTTGTACAAAACTATGAATAGTATTGATTCATTTGACCTAAAATAGTAATAATATCATGTGAGTTCTTACCATGTGGGATTATATCAGCCTTGAATAACATATGATGCAGTAAAACAAATTTTTTTCATTAATCAAAATTTCTTGTATTTTACTATTCATCAAACATTCATGAATTTCAGAAAAATCCCAAAAATTAACACCAAATATTTTTCATCATTTAGAATTCAAAAATTTACTCCATTTCTTGAAATTAATTTTTTAAATATTATTAATTAGTCATTATGTAAAATCAAAATTTATTCAAAAAATAGCATTTTAAATCTTAAAATAATTTTTTAACACATTGAGAAAAATAATTCAAAATGACATTATATTAGAATAATAAGAAAATTCAATAAAAATAATATTTTCTATTATTTTGGGTGATATTACAATTCATAAAGGTATGTTTCTATTAACCAAAAAAACATGTTGGTTCTATCATACTCTAAATAACATTCTGATCACAATCATAGATGACAGTTTATTGAAATTAAAATCATAAAATCAGAAAAACTGATGTTTAAAGGCTTCTTATAATTATACACATTAATAAGATTAATGAATTTCAATTTTATTTTTTTAAAACATTTGGAGTTTCAGGTTTATCATCTTAAAAATAAAAGAAAAAATTTAAATTACCTCTTTTATGTGAGATAAAATATTTGGAAGCACAATTGGCCATACCGAGCACCTCTACAGTCCAAGGAATTCTCTACATCACATAGTTCAGTTTAATAGTTTAACAAATTATTCTCAAACTATGTAGAAAATCATTATTTTGAAAAAAATTTATAATATGGTTTTCCATGCCCCCAACATTGTATTCAACAGACCATGTGCTTACGAAATTTTGGATAAACAATTTGGACAAATGGTTATCACTAACTTTGTTCCAACTTTATACACTTGGCCACACCATTCCAAAGCAATGAATTCATATCTACAACTCCTGGGAATCTCCCAAAACCTTTAATTTACATCCACATCCTCATTTGACTTCATATAAATGTCAATTTTAAGCATTTGAAAATTTAAAAATCCATTATGAATCGCCCATCTTATTTTCATCTATCTAGTAATTGGAAATTTGAAAAGCATCATAAATTTCCATATAAAAATGGCACATGATCTAACAGTTAATAAAGAATATAATTTTTTTAGTAATAGAATAATTTGATACTTTTAATTTTATAAATGTGTGTCTTTATTCACTGTCCAAGGAGAGGATCCTTGATTTATGTGCTCTTTCCATTTCTATATAATGGTATATTATACTGTAAATTTTATTGAAATTAAATTATGTAATGTATTTTAGGGAATAAAAATTATTTTTTGAATTAAAGTAATGTGATTATTTTCCCTAGATATTCATTACGTGTCTATGAAATATCAGAATAATGTTGGGTGTATACCTGAGTAAAAATGAAACCTCATTTACCTCCTAATTATTGATAATTAAAGTTTCATATTTAAATATATCTATATATTCATTATTATTTCTAGGGGATCATTTAAAATTTAGAATTATGAATTTACCAAGTGAAAAATTATCTTTATTAAAAGTAATAATGATTAATTGAGCATAATATTTGACTTTTATCAATAATGATTATTCCAAAAAGGAATGATTTCAAAAGGGACATCATTATTACAATTCAACTCACTAGCCTCCACCCTTTTTCATCAATTAATCATCAAGTTTTCTACATTATATACATGTTCAATGATGTAATTCAGGGATGAAAGAGATTACATGTAATTATTTTAGTTTATATTTGGTTTCATTATTATTTCTCTAGGATCAATTTTTTTGTATTATAATTTTCCCAAAATGACATGTAACTTTATTAAAAGGAATAAAAATTATAATAGTCGCAATTTTGAAAATTACCAATAATGATTATGCCAAAAATAATAGATATCAATAGGTATATCATTATTTTAATTCCACTCAAAAGCATCCACTGCTTGCTTTTTCCAAATCATCAACCACTATTCTTCAAGAAATGCATGTTTGATTAGGTAATTCAAGGAAAAATAAGATTACTAGAAATTAATTACCATGTTAGTAAGATTCCAAGAAAAATGAAATATTCTATCTCTGATCACCTCAGTACAGTGTTTAAATCACACTCATACCAAATACTGAACCATCTTTGCCTTTTCACCGCTTCAATAGCATTGATAATCCAAATAATTTCATCACTCGAAGATGTACTAGTACCAAAAAGTCAATACAGATTTCCAAATCCCATTATTGTGTGATATCCAAAGATGTAACCATACATAGAAGGACTTGGATAACCTCTTTAAGAAAAATCCTTGTTTTACATGATGCCTCTGGGAAAATGTGATACTAATGGGAATTCTAAGGTACCAAAAATTGGGTTATAATTACTTGCAATAAAAATTCAGTTAATAAAAACAAAATCAAGCAACATATTTAAAAAAATCCATTCTCAATCGTTTTTTCCATTTCACAATAAAAATAATTTACAAAATAGAACATTGGAGGATGAATAAGATGCCTTCATGAATGAACTAGTTGTGGCTACTCTAATAAATATGAATTATTTCCAAGAGATACACATGTAATAGATTCTTTATTTTCATTGAAATATTCAATTTAAAATATATTTATATGAAAAAAAGAACAATAAAATGGGGGAACCATACTTAAAATTGGTCATCCACAATAAACCACAAGGAAGAATCAATGAAACAGCTCAAAAAAAGATGTTCTATGTCATCCCGATGTCGATTGGCCAAAACACCCATTGAAAAATTTCCAACTCCAATAGATTGATGAAAATTATTCATTGGTATAATTGTGTGTAAAAACTCCATACAAGAGTTAAAAGGGATGGAAGAATAAAAATCTTATTCTATACTTTAGGAAGATAATATTATGTTTTGGAACAATATTTAGATATAAAATTATTTAAGATAACATCCCATTGATAGTTTTTTCCCAAATTAGAATGCATCCCCTCAAATGAAATTATAAATCAAGAAAACTTATTTGATTCTAGTAGGATTATTTTCAATATGTATTTAAATATTTTCTTTAATTTAAACTATATCTAAAAAAATACATTTCAAGGGATGATTTATCAAAATGGAGAGGGCATCCAACCTAATAATACTTTATGAAATTAAGAGAAACATGAGTGAGGAAAATCTAATGGAATTATTCCATGATAGAGGAAAATTAATTATTAATGGTATTCCAAGCTTATTATTCCATAAATTTACTTTTCCAAATTTATGTTTTCCCTGAAATCATAATCTTAGAAAAAAATACCCTTATATATCTCATTTATATGTCGATATATAAGACCACCTTTGAAATCGTGGTTAAATTTTCTGAGATTCTTAATTCATTTATCTCCATATTCAATTAGAAGGCAATACAATTTCCATGGCACAATACTAATTTTCATTTAAAGAATTCATCCAATACAAATAATAATTTTAATACTGATTCTGATACTTTTCATGAGTACAGATGACCATTTTTAAACAATAAAATAATAAATTAATTTTGTAACATTTCTAGATTTAAGAAGAAAAATGTGACCGACCATTGATAACAATTTTCCATTCCCTGAAGATAATTTGTTCTTAATTTGACTGAAAAAATTAGAAATATGAGCTGGTTGGGTCATTCCCAAAACTTAGGAAAACAAAGATAAGTGATTGGAAATGTGCCTTCTCTAATCCATATCTTAATGATGATGTTCAACCTCATATATATATTAATTATTTTACCAAATTTCATAAAAAATTTATCCAAAAAATGTCATTCTTGGATAATTTCTCATAATGGATGATAGAATTTTTTATATTCTCATTGTTCCATTAATCACAGTAAATAAAAATAATTATTTCATCAGAATAAAATAAATGGTGGGAGAGATAATACGTCTAACATCTTTTATGGGTGTAATTTTATTCTCAGTAAAAAATATAATAAGCAGTCTACTCATGTAACCTACAACAATGGAAGAAAAGAATCACTAAACGAGGATCCCCTTGTCTGACACCTCATGAATGAAAGAAATATCTCTTATGGGAGACATTTATTATGACCAACATACATGTATAACATTAGAGGGATTTTACCCAATTAAAAATTACATTATTAAATCCAATCCTTGTCAAAACACCACAGATGAATCCACAATCCAGAGTGTCAATGGTTATTTTGACATCTAATTTTAGGGGAATGTTACCTCCTCTTTTAGTTTTCCTAAGGAGGTTAACACATTATGAGGTCGTTAATAGAAAATAATGTCTGGTTTTACCTTTGATAAAACTAAATTTATTTTAATACAATATCTGATTATAATTCCAATATGCATGTTGGCTAAAATATTCCCTATTATTTTTTAAATTGCGTAAATTGTAGAAACCGGTCTTTAGAGTTTTATCTCATTAGCATTAGAAAAATTATGGATGATAGCTATGAATTTATTAATAAATATTTAGGTAAGTTATCCATCATTAAAAAAATTATTAACTAGTCTGCTTACATCAATGAAAATAATGTCCTAGAATGTGTGGAAGAATGAATTCAAAAAACCGTCTAGCCTATGCTTCCTTAAAGAATTCAAAATGTTAATGACCCATTTAATTTCAAATGAAAGTTAAATGTAAGAATTATTATACTTATCCTTTTAGATAACATGTTTTGGAATTATGTCTTCCAAAAACTCATTCGAAGTATTAGAGGCACAAAAAAGCCTCATGTAATAGGTGATGGCATGTGTTGAAAGGACCACCCACTTATCAAATAAGATAACAATGACATAAAGAATGGGCAAAGGTCTACTGTTTTTCCTAACCCATTTAAGAGACTTAATTTTTTTTTAATTTATGTAACCAACCGTATCCCATATAACATTAATATACCCCACATACATTCTTTATTTATGATAATATATGACATTTAGATCATGAGTGGCTGTATTTTCTCATTCAAGACCAACAGAAAAATAATTTCCAGTGCTTCCCTCTTGGAATGAAAGAATAACATATTAAAGATATGATAATTTTTCATCAATGTGACCCATGAAATTTATACAAAGTGATTTCAGATTTTTGTTGAGGATCATTATCTTCAAAACAGAAGAAAGAACATCATATATGAAGATAATGAAGCTTCAAGTCTCCTGAATTAGAGTTTTATAGTCAGGGTCACTACTCAAGAAATTATTAAATTTTATGGGTATTGGGCGTCTCTCTATTTTAAAAGTAATCCTTTTCAAAATGGGATGGAGATAAAAGTTGAATTTAGAAAGGGTGGAGAAAAATTCACTATATTTAGTAGAGGTAGAATATAAGGGATATATTTGCACTAACATGATAGTGTTCAAAACATCCCTATAGATTTCAAAAAAATTATATCATCATCATTTATATGTAAAAAAATATGGGTCCAAATTAATTTTGTTTGGATATAATAATTCATACTTTTATTTTTCATCAACAAGAGATGTACAATTTACCCTTATAACATATTTCATATCAATAGAATATTTTTTATTTTTTACCCATATTTGTATTTCATATTTCTTTTGAGATACATTTCTATAAAGAAAAATATATTTTCCTAGGATTTATCTACTGGATTCTTTCCATTCATTTGGATTTAAAAAATGTGTAAAAATCCATTTAAAATGCCTACATCTGGAGATGTTTACAAAAATCATAGAATGGGGAAAAATCATACATTATTTTTACATCTATCATAATATCATTTTCATTTAATAAAATAAAATTTTGAGGATTAATATCACGATCTACTTCATCTGGGATTCTTTCATACATCCATCATTTCACCACTCCATATTCAATGTTTAATATTTAGAGTAATTATAATAAAAGCTACATGATCTTTCTATTATTTTGGGTGCCAAAACAGCCAATTCAGTCCATGATGATGAATTAAAACATTATTTATAGAATTACTTTGTGTAAATGGATTGATGTAAATGATCGATTCGAAAATCCTCAGAGGACCACGATTCAAGAGAACATCACCAATCTTTCTTATTGCATTGATATCGTCTTTTCATTTCAATAATAAGTGGATGTAACCTCTTCCAAATGAGATCTAAATCAAATATTTTCCTCCCTATCTATGTGAGATCCATGAATTATGATCATCCTTGGAATACTATTCTTACCCTTTTGAATACACAAAACCTCCATGAATGGTTAATGTTCCAAAATACCTTCTTTGTTGAAACACTTTTGGATCTACCACAGAAGAAAATAAACCACCATCCATTTTAATAACTGTATATTGACTATGTAAATCTCTCAAGCACCTGCATCAGTTTCACAAAGATCCTCCACAATGGATGTTCCTCTACTCATCAACATTTTGAAGGCCCCCTTCAAATTTTAATTTTCTTAATGATACTTCATGGAATAATATAGTTCAAAACAATCATGAATGAATGATCATTACAATTCTTGGTTGAAGGAATCATGAGTCAAAAAATGAATCATATTAAGGAAAATTCATTCTTGTATTTCATATGGAAGCTTGTTTATCATCACCAATTCAACATCCTTGAGAGAGAAAAAAATATCTTTTATTAGATTAATTGTATCTCTAAATCGAGGGAATGCACAAAAAACATTCAACTTTGATTTATTAATACCATAAACTCAGTGTCAATCCTCCAAGATCACAATAAAATAAAGTTGATGTTAGATGGAGTCCAGGTTTTCAAGCCGCAAGCCAAACCAGATCTATTAAATGAGACTTCTGCACTTTAGGACCCATATTACATGAATCAACTACATAATAGCGAGAATCCATAATCTTTTCTCTTTGTTGATGGATCTGTAGACCTATGGTGAATTTCGTGAGATCTAGTTGATGGCACATCTGCTGATGGATGTATGTTGTTCATCTGTTGAAGGAATAATATGATGCATGAATTCAGTGATAGTCCTACATAATCACACGACAGTGAAACCAATGTTATCCAAAGACCAGATTTGTAATTTTTATTCCAATCTAAATCCATTCCATGGGACTTCAACACTATATGTCCGAAATTTCATTCTAGAAGAACTCAAATGGAACTGATCCATCGGATTTGAGATTGATACACCTTCCAAAAACATAGATACAAGTGAAAAAGATGAAAAATTCTCATCCACCTATGAGTATAAAGTGACTCAATACAGCAGATGTGAGTTTCATTGATGAGTTTCCATATTTGAATTGGATTATATGAATAAATTTAGATCGAATGTAATCCCCATCAGAATATACCACCATGAATCTAGAAACATCAAATTATAATGTTGTTGGAAATTAAATATTTATTTCACTGATGCGAGAACCCTGATGAAGACTAAAACCACATCTAAAGAAGTAAAACTAGTACTGGATGGTATGTGGTGTTCATTGGAGAGAAGATTCAATCCAAATATGAAATATTGATGAAGGACAGTGATCAAAGATTACTATATAACGTAAGAAGAAGCTGATCGAGATCTTGATGTGTCAGATGTTGATTTGGTCAAACCAGAGTATAAATATGATCATCGATCAATCATCCATTTCTCTGTAATTGTGAAATTCTAGGATGTCATTCTTATAAATGAAATGAAATCTCATTAATAGACTGTTTGTTTTCAATTTTGAGAAAAATTTTATGAAAATGAATTCCACTCATGTTCAAGTGTATCGAAATACTATGATTTGGTACATATGACATAACTATATAAGTAAAAAGAAAATAGATGAAAAAATATACATGTATATTAATAGAAATATACTTGAATAATTTTAACATTTTAAAGTATTCTACATTTGTTAATTCTATGTGAGTGAGTTTTAATAAGTCTAAATAATAATGTAGGAAACATTATTAATATTTGAATTCTAATATATGGGGTCTATCAAGAATTTCCACCCCAAGTGAAGGGTTTTAAATTTTTACTCTTTTTGATTAATTCTAACATAATTTCAAGAGAAACACATTAATACATAATTAAAACACATTTTACACATTTAAAAAAAGGAAAATTATTGTTAAAAATAAAACTAGAAAAAAGTTATAGACTCTTATGAGTTATAGTAGGCAATAATATATGTAATTTTTTTTATTCAATCACTTTGATGAGATATTTAGAAAATTAAATATCATAACAACCCTACAACAAGAAATTTTTCAAGAAGCGGATGAATAGTCACAACATGAAGATGGTAAGACTAATTCTCCAGCAACCAATTTGGCCTCTTTCTTTTTGGGAATCAACTAACACCACATTATAATAACTGATAAATTATATATGTTCTACTAATATAGGAATTAAATGATCTTATGAGTTGTAGAATTAAAAATAACAGTGTTTTTTACCCCATATAGTCTTTAGTTGTTCTAATATACTTATGAAAAAATAAACTAGAACATTAACCTTCTATGTGTGTTTTTGTTGGATAATCAATAGGTATAAAGGGTTCAAAATAGTGGATATATAATCCTAGTTATTAGAAATGCATCCTAATTAACTTTATATTTTTTTTCTATGTTTTTGTTGCATAATAAGACGTTTATTGTACATGATAAGGCTATTATAATTCATCTTTTTGGTGTTCATGTTCTGCTGAAATCTTGGAATATGTTTGAACATGAGACACCTCCAGTAATCCACCCCTATAGTCTCAAATTTTATCTAAATTGGAATCAATGTTACTGTATTGGGATATGATAACTGATGTTGTTTCCAATTATCTTGATACCGGTTTAAGATATAATAATACACACACTAGTCATTTTAGTCATAATGATGTGGCTTACCATGATTATGTTATATCGTAGGATATTAATAGTTATGAATTCCAAATATTAAAAAAGGATATGCAGTCCTATGAATCCATGCAATGTTTTTAGCTGTAAAATATGGAATGAAACTCCATTGAAAATTAAAAACTGGAACATGTTTACTATAGATAAATATATTAAAGTAATTATATTGAATGGATTTTAAAAATTATGTATGATAACTATTTAAAATTCAATAACTAAATTTAATGACCTTTTTAGTTGTAAAAGGATTCCTTAAATAATAAGGGATCAACTAGAATGAAATTTTTTATTATATTTTAAAACATCTCTATATTTCCATGATACTTCTTTTTTAAACTATTTTGATTTCAAAATTTATATTTTTTACAAAAAATGAATTTCTTACTAGGTATGTTGGATGGAAAAAATTTTCACAATTCCCCTTGATGTATTCTAAAAATACATCAACATCGATCAAGTTTTTAATAAATAAGATCCTTTTAGGGGACTAAAATATTCTTCTAAAAAATGTTATAAATGGTTTGTCTACATAATTATTGAAAATTTATTTTCTAGAAGAATTTATGACGAATGTGTCTATTACAATCCCCTAAATCATGAATTTATTTAACAAATACTATATATTTATTGTATTTTTCTTATCTATAAAATTATGTGGATGAATATATAAGAAATCATTGAACATAGAAATTATTTTCAAATGAAGGATTCACATAAGGAAAAATAAATATTATTCATGGAAAATATACAATGGAGATATTGGTTTAAAGTATCTATAAATGTGTTGTTATATTTATTTACTATTAATGAGTTATATTTTATTATACATTAAACAATTTATCATTCCTCTAGGTAATGATTTTAAATCCTTCCCTACCTAGACCTGAAACTACAAATCAGATGTATCCGTTGTGAATAAAAAATGACATTATAGTGGGAAGATTTATGTTTAAAATAGTTTTCTCTAGAAATTATATACTAATGTTATTTTGATCTTTATGAATGACTATATGAAACTGGGTTACACCGCAGAGAATGAATTGAAATAGATCAAATGGTATCTATCAATGAATATTGATTTTTTTATTTTCATTAGTAATAGAAGTATGTATGAAAATAGGGTAGTTAGTTTTGTTTTGTTTTACTATAATTTAAATGTTGATATATGAAATTTTATTATTAGATATGTATTTCTAGCCTATAGTATTCCTTTTTCAAAGAAATTTAACATTATTTTTTTCAATTCTAATAATAATGAATAATATTTATCTTTATGTAAATGTATCAAATAATATATTTTTTACAGGGTTTGAAAAGTGAACTATCCTTATATATAATTAGTATTAATGTGAATTGTGATAGTCACACTAACATTTTATTTTTTAAATATCATGTTATTTATTATGATTCGATGAATATATATATGGTTGTTTTTTGTTATAAATGTTTTTGATACTGGGATGTTGTGTGTCAATAAGACGCAATAATACGATTGAATGAACTTGAACTCGACATTAGAATTATTAAGAAACTTTTTCAATGTTTTTATTCAATTTTTTTTATAAAACAAGATATAGTATAAAAATTATGGATTTATCGATGGGATGTATATTAAAAAATCTATGTATGATAATAAAATCCTAACCAAACGTGATAAATATATTTGGAGAGGGTGTGATATAATTTTTTACTACTCGAATGCATATGATTATTGCATGATGGATCGAAAATATGATTCCAATATATCATATAAGAATTAACTTGAAGAATATGGTTTCTCAATATATGATCCATTCATTAAATCAAGATATAAAAGAGATCTAAATTACTCACTTTTGATCACCTAATGGAATTTATTCCATATAATAATTAATTTTAAATAAAACCCTATTATTCTCTATATTTTCTCTCACTAATACATTAAAGAACCCATGAGAGTCGAGATTTCCAATTAAGGATCTAATTAATTACTCATGTGTAAAAATGGATTTTTATACAGGGGTTTCATACTATAAAATTTCACATTTTTCACATAAATATAGTTATATGGAATACTATTGTATTTATCCATTAATGAATTTATTAACATATCATAATGGAAAAAAATTACTATCTAAATTTTTATACTATCATGGGACATGCGATGATATATGAACTATTAACCCTACTCGTTCCCCCCATATATTAATACAAAACATTTAATAAAAATAATTTGATCGAAAAGAATTTTTTCATGTCTAGTTATTACATTTAAAAACTAATTAATACCTTAATAAATAAATTTAACTTGGATTATTCAAAATTTAAACAACATTTAAATTAATTTATTTCAGATTTGGGTGATATATTTTATAAATTGACATTCACTAGATCCATTAGGTGGGGTATACTTCATCCAAAACTCTAAATCAAATTAATGTTTGGAACAGGTGGATACACTTTCGATGTGGCCAGCTAGGATCTTATCTCAGTAGATATGAAAGATACCTATAGAAAAGGTGGTATTAAGAAACAATTCATCAAACTAATAAGGATGCCTATATTTCATAACTATAATAAACTCATGTGAAACAAATATTTTTAATATAATCTATTTTTCTCAAAAATTATATAAATAAGGAAAAAAACTATGTTTCGTCATCCATTAATGATTTATTTACAGTTATTGACTTCAGTGGATATAATTTACATCATCTATCATGTAAAATTATTTATTCAATGCAATAGTATCACCATAATGTGTCCATAGAAATATCCATCCAATTAACAAAAAATAAAATACTGTACTGTTCAATAAATTTGGGTCATACCAATATTAGTTCACAAGACACAAGATACATCACAAAACCCATAAACTATCATAGTTTCATAATGCATCAAAGTAAATGATTAAATGAATAATATTAATAATTATTTAAATGTGTGAATTTGATAAATATTCTCATAGATGTGATGTAATGTCTCGGACCTCACTAGTTCATTACTTTGAGAAAACCTATTGATTGGATTGTTCTATGAGATTAAGAAAACTTATTCCAAAACATTGTAGTTTTTTCAATTTTCCAATTCTAAGTCATGATGGTTAGTTGTAAAAGTGACTCGCACTGGTAGGTGATGATGGTGGGTCGCAAGGGTGACCCACACCAGTGAGTTGGGATGGTGAGTCAGGACCAGTGAGTCGTGATGGTAACTTGAGATTGTAGCTCGCAATGGTAGCTCTTTGAATAGTGATTTTCACTAGTAGGAAACACTAGTGACTTGCACCGTTAGATCACATGGGTAGCTCACTCCAGCGAATCATCCAATGGTGAGTAATTTCCAACAGTTTACAGTTTTTTGAGATACCCTAGTTTCCTATAGATTCTCTCCCATAATGTTTTCTTTGAAAGAAAATGAGTTTAATACCATATTTATTAATTTTTGGAGCCATTTTGAATTATATCTATCTTCTAAAAACCTAAATAGTAATTGTTTATCTAAAACATGTGTTATTGGTCTAAATCTTCCTTTAATGAATTTTAATATCAGTTCTCCAATTGATTTATGATCTAGACCTTATAAGGTCAAGATATTCACTTCCATGAGAGATTCCCCTTCCATTGGTGATGGATTTCATAAATCATTCTTCGTTGAGGGGGAATGTTTTTTTATTGTACCCATTGTATCGTGTTTTCCCTATAGGCTTTTCCTTCTTCATGCATGCCACCAACATTCGTGCAATAAGGTAGTGTTGATCATTTTTTTTACAAGTACAATTTCCACCATATTTATCTTTTGTTAATCATGTGGGGTGGGTGCATCTATGTATCTTTTTTTAAAATAGTTTATCAATGAATAATCAAGATAATTGAATCTATTTTTAATAAGAAAACATGTGGTTGGTAATAGAACATATTTTTTAATTTGGTATTGTTTCTTCTGATGATATTATGATCTATATGTTCTTGTGACCCACTGAAAATCATGGCTAGTGGTGGTCCTTTTTTAATATGGGATAGTTATGTAATGTATGTGGTTTCTTATCATGAAGAAAAATATATATGAAAATTATTAAAGACATTGACCTGGATCATAATTAGAATCCATACGATCAATCATTCTAGGATAAACCTGGAAATAACAGTCAAAATTAAATAAAGTATTTTTTTTATTAAATCTAGAAATTGTGAATTGTGTGGTTTGTGTGGTAATGTGGTTGGGGGCATGGATTTTTATAAGTGGTTTAGAAGGTTTTTTTGTATCTCAGGTTATTAGATTGATTGATTATAGATTAGATGAACAATTTTGTGAAGAGGTACTGTCATTAGGTTGTGCTATATTATGTTGCATGATGTGATGGGTGTGGTGTGGTTATGTTGTTGGGATGGAGAGAATGGTTTCAATGGGTGTTCTGTAGTTGTGATAAGATGTGTTTTGGTGCGTGGATGTAAGTTAGAGTTTTTTCTATTGAGATGATGTATATGGTAGAATGAATTTGAAGAATATTTATTTAAGTGTTTGGTATTAACAAAATTCCCTTGGTTTCTCTAGGAGTATCTTACATGAAGATTCACTATGTTCCTTGAGATCTATTTATGTTCATCCATGAATGGGTGTTATATATATAGTAATATAAATAATATTAATTTAACTATGATTCTTCTTCATCTATATGAGTTTTTTTGTGTATTTATAGTGTTTTATACTTTGTATATTCCTTGATAGATATGTAATGGATAAATTAATTGTTTAAAAAAGAATAATTAATGGTTAAATGAATTATTTAGAGGTATGATATGATTTTTTTACTGGTTGTGTATTTTGAGGTAACATCGAAGGTGGTACTTGTTAGTAGGTTGTAGGTTGAAAACTAATAGGTTGGGATTGAGTGTATGGTATCAAATATATATAAATGTATTTTCCTTATGATTTCTATAAACACTCCACCATTATTGATAAATATGTGTCGAACACCATCATTGTCATGGGGGAGGGTTTCTTTCTAAAACATCATAGTGGGAGGATGGATGGCTAGACACTCTCTTTTCCTTCCTCCCTCTTCCAGGTGGTAATAGTGTATGATTTTTTAGAAAGGTTATATGTTGTGGGGCCCAGCAGTGTATGGAGGAATTTTTCTTCTAGGTGTCTTTGGGATGAGATGGGTTTTGTTTTCCTAGGTTTCTTCGGGATGAAATCTGTTTTACTTCACAGGTTTTTCTTTGGTGTGATGTGGTTTTTCACCCATGTTTTTATGGGTTCTATGTGACGTGGTTTAAAGAATGGGGTTTCTAGAGGTAGGATGTGGTTGTGAGGCCCTGGTGTATGTGAGTTGGATGTGATGATCATCATTTTCCTAGGTGATAGTACTAGCTTTTATGTCCCCGTGTGTGTGAACATGTTGGGATGTGGTGTGTTTGGAAGATGTGGGGGCACCATTATGTTTTCTAAAATGGTGTGAGAGTAGTTGATTAGTGTGAAAGCTTTTCAGGGTACCATATTATCAATGTGCTTACTATATTACATTACATATTTTTGTGGTGGGAATTATTACTATACCTCATAAGGTTCTCTTGGTTGTATTGTTTTATCATGGGATAAATATTATGATTCTTATCTTTTTCATGAAAAAATATTTTTTTCATACTGAGTATACTTTTGTTCTCTCCCTATACATATAAAACAATTTTCATATTTCTAAGAGGAGTTCGTGGACTATGATAGATTTTACCAGCTCATAAAATTATAGTTCGTGTTCTGCTACCTAGATATACATCAGTACATACTTTGGAAACGTTTATTTTGTATCATTTTTATTTTTAAACATGCATGTGGGATGGATTTGGTATTATTTTATACCAATTAGTATTTGAGTTTTTTTGATGGACCATCTTATCTCCTAATCATGTTTTTCTAAAAATGTATATTCCAACAATTTTGTGTTGTTTTATACCCTTGGTGCTCATTGCCACCATGGGGAAAACTAGAGGCGGGACGCAGGGGGGTCATTATCTCCCTTTCATAATTTTCATCCTAAGTGTAGTATCATTTGAGGGAGGGGATCATGATAAAATGGTAGAAAAGGAGGGCTGAGAGATAGGATGTAGTTTTTAGTAAGGAATAGTGAGGATTTAATGGGTCGGTAGTTCAATATTTTTAAGTGATTATGGTACCTAAAATAGGCTAGGGAAGACTTGTGAGGACACAAGATTTTATATCCACCATGATCTGACTCAAGGACTCTAAGCCTACAGAATGACCAAGGGAGGCTACACTGTTTTCAGGGTAGAGACTCTTGGAATGGTTCATGCATCAAATTGACTTCTATTATTAATTTGATTTTTTTTTTATTTTTGGTAATTTTAAATAGAAAATGAAATCAGTTAAATGAGTGAAAAAAATATTAAATGAAATTAAATAATAATCAGCCATTGGAATTCCTTGTTTTCCTTTCATCTACAGAACATGTTCATCCTCAGTGTGTGGATATTGTAGTTTAGGCTCAGCAGGCTGATCCATTTGGTTGGTGGAGGGTTGATCTAGTAGTAGAGGTAGACCAGTGGCATAAAATAATATGTGCTTTCCAGTGTCAAGTCATAGGGATGTATGAGGGATGTGTTTCTAGTATAGAGATATAGAACTAGCTTGTGGAGGATGAGATCACCTTTAATATTATTTAGGATCTGATGGAGTACTAGGTGCCTTTGGCAGCAAGCCATATATAGGGAGCTACATGTCTGGAGTGGATGCTATTTCTGGGGGAGTAGAGACATGTATACATGTTTGGGATTGACTTTCAAATGGAATTCCAGATAGAGTTCCCTTTGTCTACTATGAAGGATAAGTATAGGCAGGAGCTACTCTCCCTCCAGGATAAGTGTTTTTTAGTGTGAGAACATGGAATCATGTTCAAGGATCTTATTCACATTTCCATAGATCAATTTCTGGATGAAGAGTTTCATATGAGAAATCATGAGGAGTCCCTCCACCCTTCTATCCAATATGATATTACTCCATTAATGTTTCCAAAGTATCTGTAGGTTCAAAATAAAGTAGAGGATTTTGATATATTCCAATCATGAGGATTCGTATCATGATAGGTCTAGAATTATTATATAGAGGAAGTGATATCAGTGGAAGATCTCATGTGTCCATATATTTGATGTTTTAATTGGAAGATAATTGACCTCATCATTTTTCGTATTGACCATCTGGTCCTCTTTCATTTCTTGTTGGTTTTGGGTCATTGTTTTTCTTTTTGGAGGTTCAAATTTTTCTCTAGAATAGGTTTCCAACAACCATTCAAGATCAGTAATGTGGTGGTGGAGAGGTTACATGTCAACCTCAATAGTAGTTTCCCATAACGCTATTTCAACAGTAGGGATAGTAGACTTATACTTCACTTAGGGGAGACAGAGGCAGTAGAGTCCATCCTCTGGGTGTTCCTCAGGGACCTTGACTTGGGAGTGTTCATGTAGGTGGTCATCAGCTGAGTTCTAGAGGATATGGGTGTCATTAGTTGTACACTGCAGAAGTAGTTGTTCTATCAGGACTAGAGATCATTAGAAATACATTCAACTTTTTTCGTACCATTGATTGTACATTGTTTGATTCAGTAAATTTTCACTCCTATTTTTCACAGAGTATGTACCAATCTTGGATCCTATACGTAGAGAATCTTTCCATTCCACTGGTGTTGAGTACTCAATTTGAATGTCAAACGATCTTGTTTGATGTGTTTTGGGGACGTAGACTGATGATGGGACATCATCAGTCATGTGGGTGATTCTTTCTTGCTATAGATGAAACCAATGGATGTCCTTCAAAAAATCAACTAGTTGTATTTTGTACACTCAATTATTGACTACTTATATAGAAGTGTTATGTTCTCAGACATGGATGGTGGGTGCATGGTTTTCATTATTGAGTAGAGTTGTGTGGTGCAATGTCTCTGTGTAGAGGCTCTTCATTCCATATTATATGAGCTTTCAGTGTAATCAAAAAATGTTGGGATGGTGGAGGTTCCAGGTTTTGTTTGTGATTTCATGGATGTTTCCCTAAGGAGGTTTTGATGTTGCACCCTCGAGGCGATGTAGTTATAAGGAAAAACTTGTATTCTGGTGCTTCTTTGATTATGCTGGTTCATTATCATATGGAACCATTTATTTTGTGGGATTTTAGGATTAAGATTTAGGATATGATGAATAAGTGATTTATTTGGCCTAGTGTGTCGCTATGGGGTGCTCTAGTGTTGTTTTTAATGAAGGTGGGTAGTGATCTAATGTTTCATATAGAGTATTAGAGGTTGAATCATGCAAAATTCAAGAACTATTACAGTCTTCAAAGGATATAAGATATTGTTTACTAGTTGAGAGGGGTGAGTTGGATTTCTAAGATCAATATATGGTATGGATATCAATAGTTGAGGGTGAAGGCTTATGATATCTCAATGATTTCATTTGGATGTAGGAATGAGAAAATTTAGTTCATAGTCATTTATTTAAATTCTACAAAAGCCTCATCCATGTTCATGGGGATTACGAAATTAGTATTTAAATAGGTCATAGATTGTTTCATTGTCATATTCATCGATGATGAAATGATTTACTTGTGGTCATAAGAGGATCATGTCAATCATCTAAGAACCATCCTACAATTTCTTCAATGCCACCAGCATTACATAGTGTTTTCCATGTGTACGTTCTGGAAATGAGAAGTGCATTCCCATGGGTATGTGGTTTCCTAGTATGGTGTATCAGTGGACGCATCAAAGGTGGAATACATTATTTCATCAAAGGAAACCAAGAATGTGGTAGAGGTTCACAATTTTCATGTTCTTGGGGTATATTACTAAAGGTTTGTACCCTATTTCTCTCAAGTTGTAGCTATATTGACATCCCTTATTTGAAAGGACCAAGATTTGAGTAGAGTGATCTGTTCCATGCCGGGTTCAATGATCTAATGTGAATGTTTGTCTCTTCTCTAGTTGTCCAGTTTCCAGAAGGAGGGGTGATGTTTGAGTGGTTTTTTGACGCTTTCCATCAAGGCATGGGATACGTCTTGATGCGAAAATAGGAAGTGATCTTATATGGTTCTATGGAGTTATGTCCCCATGAATGTTAGTATTCTATCTATGATCTGGAGGTAGTAGAGGTAATGTTTGTGCTGAAGTTGTGGTAGAAATACCTAAATAAGGAACGCTTTATGGTCTTCATTGATCATAAGCGTTTGTTGGATATCTGTTTTCCATGGGATATGAACATGTGACCGAGAAGGAAGATATAATTTCTTTAGAACTATTATTTTAGATATTCTACAACATAGAAAAGGGAAATCATTTGGCCAATGAATCAGGTAGAATGTCAGGGATTGAGGATGTTCGGTAATCTATAGATGCATGGAAATCGAATTAAGAGACGGTAGCCTTACGAGTGGATTCAAGGATGGATGATGGTAGAGGTTGTTTGTTTTATATGAATGTGAAGTCATCTATGATGTATAATCAAGAGGAGTGCCACTAGTTAAAATCAAATGTAGATGATGTATTTGATTGTTTTGACTATGGTGATCCTCTAAAGAGATGGTAAGAGGATGGTCATATTCAGATATTGTTTTGTGGAATGTTTTTTTGTTCTAGTGGTGATGCATGAGGGAGTCAACCGTGAGTTTCATAACACACTGTTAGTAGTAAAACCTGAATTTGTAAGATGCACCATGGCTAGCGGATGATGGTTTTTTGGGCAAGGATAAAGCGGGTAGTGGAAGATTTTTCGGTGAAGTGTTTGGAGTGCCAGCGGATGAAGGTTGAGCACCATGTTCCATGTTGTTTTTTTTGCAGCCATTAGATATCCCTGAGTCGAAGTGGGATGAAATCATGATGGATTTATTCACAGGGATTCTTAGATTCTAGGGAGGCTATGATGTGCTCAGGGTATTAATGGACCAACTAACGTAATCAGCTCACTTAATTGTGATAAAGTAGTCGGGTGCAGTGGATTCCTTGGAAATTAGAATTGTGGATGGGGTGGTATGACTGCAGAGAGTTCTAATATCCATTACCTAGGAATGGGATACAATATTTAAATAGATATTCTTGAGGTGATTGAATCATGCTTTGAGAACTTGGTTATTCCTCAACACTACATTCCCCCAATATACAGATGGGTAGATAGAGCGGACTATCCCGAAATTGGAGGATATGTTGAGGGAATGTGTCTTAGGCTTTGGTAGATCTTTGGTACAACATATTCCCATGTTAGATATTGCTTATAATAATAGCTATAACTCTTCCATTAGAACGAATATGTTTGAATCATTGTATGGGAGAATGTGGTATTCAACTTTTTTCTCGACAACGGTTTGGCGAATATATATTCTTCATCAAGATGTGGTGTAGGGCATGCACGAGAAGGTTCATCTTTTTTATGAGAGGATGAAGGAAGTGTAGAACCAACATGAAGTTGTATTTAGATCACCAGAGTAGGAAGTTGAAGTTAGATGTTGGGGACCACATATTCTTTAATGTATACCCTCGACGTCGTAGCTTAGGTTTGGAAGAGGTTTCAAACTTTATCCTTGGTTCGTTGGACCATTCTAGGTTTAGGGACTTTTTGACAAAGTGGAATAAATGATGGAATTTACACCATAAATGGAGAGGATCCATGACATCTTCCATGTCTCTCAACTTCATCAGTATCTTCATGATTACTCCCATATCCTTGATTGAGGATAGTTGGATATTAATGAAGTTAAGTCATATATGGAGTAGCAGATATAGATCCAGGATTTATGGGAGAAGGCGCTACAAGGGAGGACCATTTCTTTTGTTTGTGTGTTGTGGAGGAAAGTGGAAATGGAAGAGAAGCGTGGGAATGAAAAATGAAAATAGGTTCTAAATACCTAGATTTGGTTTGAGTTTTTCCTTGTAATGTGATTATTGAACCTTTCCTTCTATTATATGAGTTGTTTCCTTATTCTATAATGCGTGATAGGGTTCTAATGTTGGTGGAGGGGATGAACTAATTTTTAATCGAGACACATTAATTGTGATGCGACTAAACCCATGATAGAATCTTAGTTCCCCCAAGAGTGGAAATTATCCTGATAATGAGGAGGGAATTATGTGGTTTTTTTTGTTTGGACAATGTGTTTGTTATTCTTGTGTGGTGTGCCTTGTGCTAGTTTGGGTTGGAAGTTTTTGAAGGAGGTGTTCTTGGATGAATAGGTTTCACTCAATCATTCAAACAAAATTGGGTGTTTTAACATTGACCTATAATGTGTTTAGTCAGTAGAGATGTTTCAGGCATAGTAATATTCTTGAGAGGTATGTCACGAGGTAGTTTTTAGGCCCCTATTTCAACTAGGAATTGTTTTTAATTCTTGAGTGTGAAAATATTTTGAGGGGTATCTCATGTATTATCCTAGAACATAGTAGTCCATTAATTTGAGTAAACCTAGTGATTGGGGTGTTCTAGGAGATCAAATCAAATTACTCGATCACTCTACTATTTTTCATATTTTCCAATGGTAAGTCACGATGGAGAGTTGAAATGGTGACTCTCAATACTAGGTTGCGATGGTGAGTCACAATGGTGATTCATATGGGTGATTTAGGAATGTGAGTCAGGACCAGTGAGTCATGAGAGTGACTCGTAATGGTAAATAGAACTAGTAGATCACCGAACAATGAATCACATTAGTAGCTCGCACTATTGACTCCCACTAGTACATAACACATGTGGTTAGCACCATTGCCCCATCCAACGAGAAGTCATTCACATTAGTTTTCCATTTTACTGTTTTTCGAGTTTCTTATAGTTTATCCCCTTTCATATTTTCATTGATCTAAAATGAGTTTCATATCAAATTTAAAGGGTTTTGGGGTGTTTTATAATTATATTGGTCATCTAAAAACATGAAGCTTGCTTCAACATCCTGATTTCACGTTCATTGTCAACATCATACTTTAATGGATTTTAAAAACAATATACGTAATTCAGTTATGATCTAGACTATCTAAATATGGCATATTATTTTCATTGAACACCTTACCTTTCATTTGGTGAATGAGTTCCTAATCCATTCTTCTCAAATAATTCATCTGTTTGTGTTGTAGCCTTTGGATTGACTATTCCCCTAGAGGCTTTTCCTATTGTTTTTTCACCCACAACATTGGCTCAATAAGGAAGTAATGATTGTTTCTTCTTCCGATAAGTTTTTCCTTCATCTATCTTTTTTGGGTATCATGTGGGCTGGGTGTATGGATGTCCCTTCTGTGAAAATAATTTATCCAATATTAATGAATACAACTGAAACCATTTTAAATAAGCAAGCATGGGTTTGCGAAAGTAACATAAATTTTAATGTGCCATTGTTTTTTGCAATGATATTATTATCTATTTGGGCTAGTAACCCATAAAAAATCAAGGACATTGTTTTTCCTTGTTTGTGAATGGGATTGTTATAGAATGTATATTTTTCATTCCATGAACAAAATTATATATGAATATTGTTAACTATGTAGTCATAGATAATAATTAGATTCCCTAGGATCAAACCTTCGTTGAGAACCCATGAATTAACAAACAGAATGTAATAATGGAATCCTTATTAAATATGGAAATTATGATTTTTGTGGTTTGTGTAGTGTCATTGTTGGGTGCATGACTATGAATGGGTGGTTCATAATTTTTGATGGATTCTCGGGTTGTTAGATTGATTTATTATATAATGGATGCATAGTGTTTTGCAGCGGGGTTGTGATTTTGTTTTGCTATGATGTGTTGGTGGATGTGATGGGTCTGGTGTGGTTATGAAATTGGGATATAGAGAATTGTTGTTATGGGTTTTCTATAGTTGTGATAAGACGTGTTGCTGGATGAGGATGTATGATGGGGATCACATTAATGAGAGGATGGATTTGAAGGAATGACATTGAATAATGAGGCTGAAAATGGTTAGTATGGATAATTTTTTTGAAGTTTCTCAATGAGTAGTATGCAGAAATATTAACCCAATGTTAGGGTATCAATGTGTTTTATTCCACGAATGGATGTTAAATGGAGAGTAATGTGATTCCGGTTAATTTTACCATGGTTCTTCTTCCTCTATGTGACTTTTTCTATGTGTCATATTGTGTGTTGTACATGTCAGTTTCCTAGGTAAAAATGGAATGATTATATTAATTCTTTAATAATGAATGTGAATTGGTTAAATTATTTATTTGGGGGTATGATTTGATTTTGTGGTTGTTTGTGTGGTTGTGCATTTAAAATTTGCATCAAAGGTGATAATTGTGAGTTGGTTGTTGGTCGAAAACCCATATACGGGATTGAGTGTTTGGTATCATATATATGTATGTATGTATGTATGTATGTATTTTCCTTATGATTTCTATTTTCACCCCACCCTAGTTCAGCACTATATTCCGAACACCCCCATCATAATGGGTGAGGGTGCCTTTCCCAAACATCATAGTGGGAGGATGGATGGATGGACACCTGCTAAACCCTGCTCTCTATTACAGGTGGTAATATCCCAATATTCATTGGGAAGAATGTTATTTTTGAGGCCCAGGTGTGCGTGGGAGAGTAGGTTTTTCCCATGTGTCTTCGATTTGATATGTGTTGTGTTTTCTCATGTGTGTTCAAGATGAAATTTTATGTGCATCCTTAGAGTTTTCGAGTGTAATGTGGAATGTGTCCTAGGTTTCTTTAGAATGGATTTGATGTGGTTGTGAAGCCTTAGTGTCTGCGATCAAGATGTTTTTGTGAAGCTCATAAGTGTGTGGTTGGGATGTGATGAGCTTCATTTTCCTAGGTTACAGTAAGATATATGATGGCTAGGTGTGTACGGGCGAGTCATCATGTGGTTTATTTAGATGATATGAGAGTGCCAAGATATTTGTCGTTTGGGTGTGAGAGTGGATAATCAGTGGGAAAGTGGTGAAAGGAACCCTATTATAGATGTTCTTACAATATTATATTACATGACTGGTGTTACCTGGTGTGCATCCCTTGGTATGATGGGGATTATTAGTGTAACTTCATTATTGTTTTTTGTTCTAATTTTTTATCATGGGAGACTTAGTATGCTTCTCTCACATATGTATGTTACACTTTGGTATTATTATTGAGTATAATTTTATTCTCACATTATATATTTAAATTTTTTCTAGATTTAAAGGAGGACATCATGTACCATAATTTACCTTACTAGCTCAGATCTTGACAGTTGATCTGTCTCTTCCAAGCTCTACTTTGTTACTTACATTAAATAATTCTATTTTGAATTAGTTATATTTATAATAATTAATGTGGGATGTGATTTTAATTCATTAATACATATATTTCGTGGATTCGTATTGGTATTGACGATCATACCACATGATCATGTTTTTTTAAAAAAGGGTTATGCGGCCAATTTTGTGAAATTGAACACCCTTAGAGCTAATATCCACCTCTAGGCCTACTGGAGGCAGGACTCTGGGGCCATTATCTCCCTTTCTTCATTACCAGCCTATGTGGGGTATCATTGGAGGACGTTGGTCATGACATAGGAGTATACAATGAAACTAATAGCATGGATTTTTTGTTGGAAGGATAATCATCATGACTCCACTACACGAGAATAGTAATTACACACTTCCAAAGAAAATTTATCATGTAATATGATAACCACTTTATATTAAAATATAATCATATTATCATTAGAATGATATATCTAGACCACATGAAATATGTTTTGATCATTTTTATAGTATCTCAGTCTTCTCATTATTACATGTAACATTTATAAGTCATGGATATGATAAATAATATAAGGAAATTACAATTTAAATTCTTTAGGAATAATTCATCATACTATTATGGTAATAATACATCATGAATAGCACACTTTAGTAATTATATTTTAATGGTAAAATTATTATTGATGTTTGGTTTTGGGATTCTGTATGATCAAAAGAGTACACTGAAACATTGAAATAGGGATAATTATAGTTTAAAAGAAAAAATGGAATTTTTTTTAAATCACCTACTAAAGGTTAATCAGATAAAAAAATTTCATGTAATTGAAACTAGTTATATAATTAATTGTTGTGACAATTTAAAAAAATGAAATTTTATAGATTTTTATAATATAATATTTTCTTTAAAAACCTGAAAACGGAAATAGAAACATTTAAAAAAAGTATAATGAAAAATTATAAAACTAATAATAAATATTACCAAAATCATAGTAATGGTATTTATTATATTAAGCATTATCGTCAAAGAATTCTATAATGAATTATTAGGGAATAAATATTCAGAAGTAAACTTTAAATTTTTAACTTCATTAATAAAAATTTTATCATTATAAATACGTAAATAAATTTGTTTCCCTAGTCTCCAAAACCATTGATTAGTAGTTTTAGAAAAACAATGTCTTCCTATCCCTAAATTCTCTCTATCTCTGTAGATAAAAATAATAATAAAAATCATAGAAAACTCCAAGAATTTTAAAATTTCCCCACACAGGGGATTCCTTAAATTGAATAAATATGTTAAGATTTATAATTATGTGATCACTCAATGTAACATGATGTTAGAATATGATTCATTACAAACCATAGATTATCGATTATGAAAAAAATTTCTTCCCCTCAAATACAACTGCAATTTATATATAAAAATACAATAGTAATGTTTATGATTCATTATAGATGGTTGAAAGGGATTAAGATGATCACATAATTCTCGTGAATAGTTCTACATAGCTTATATATCATATGTTAATCATATTTATAAACCACTATATTGTCGCCAGATTTTTATTGTAAGAACCCAGATATTCGTTTCAGGCACATTTTTCCTTTTTCTGGAGTTTTTATGAAAAAATGAGTTTCTTGAAATTTTGGAAGTATATAGTACACGCTGTGTACTTCTTTCCCGCTCGAAGCCATGTGCTGGCCATGTCCGGGCCACACACATGGTGTGTAGGGGTGATGTGGAGACCGATTTTGGCGGAGTACGAAAAATCCTAGTACATGCCGTGTACTTTTCTTTTTTCACTAAATGCACCAGAGTCGCGCCTGATGGACAGAACTCGCTTCTTCTTTAGGATCTTCGTCCGAGAGCGACCCGTACGGCCGAAAATCTTCCCCGAGACCCCATGCCTCCGTCCGATATCCATTCCAACTGCCATCAATTGCGTTGGGATCGCCTCAGTAATCCCTATCTTCTGCTTTATCCTTGTTCCATGGTTCCACCTCTTTTCCAAGTTATCGTGGGTTGAATGTTTTGTGCATTTTCTTATATCTACGCCATTCTGAGGAGAATCAGGCATCATGGTTCACGTATATAGATCCCCTAGCATTAAGGTAGGTGGTTTGTGCCTTTCTGTAGAAATAATTTGAGTATTTTGTAAAAATTCCACCAATACCATTGAACGGGGTATTGCATGTTTCATGTTTTTCCCCTATTTTTGACCACTATGCTTGATTTCTTGAGTAGAGGTAAATGCTTGTAAATTTTTTATATGTTATACTGTGTTCATATTCTTTTCCTTGCATGTTTTTTTATTAGGCAGATTCCAGTTCCAATGCATAGTTGTAGGATAGTTGAACTGTCGTGATCTTTTGCTGCTGAGCCTTAGAATGATAGCCAAGTAGTTCTTGAGGTTTACTTGGATGACACACGTGCTATATTCAAGTTTATTTGTACACTCGGCTGCGAAAAACTAGTGTAGTGGACCATAGGGAGAATGGACGGAAGGGCTTCTCCAGAGTTTCTTTAATTTACGATGCGTGCCATAGGGGGAATTGACGTTGAGTGCTTCCTCAGAGAGTCTGTAGTTCCTCGACGCATGACATAGGGGGAATTGATGTGGAGTGCTTACCTAGAGAGCCTTTAGTACGATACGAGACTATAGGGGGAAATGACTGTGAGTGCTTCCCCAGAGAGTCTATTATTTAGCTGAACCGGAGGGGTGAGACTGTGTGTGCATCCCAGGGGGTTTCTAGTACTTATAGGTTGAACGATAAGGTTTAGGATATGGGAACTACCCAGGGGGTTACCTTGTTTTACTTGTTGATTGTTTTATACTTGTAAAGTTTTTATGCTAGACTATAAATTGTAGCTGCTATGTATTTTCCTGTTTACTGTTCATGTACTTCACTTGCCATGTATTCATTGACTGTTAGGCATAGATATTTGGGTGGTTGCCTACTGGGACTTTGTCTCACACCCTATTTGGGCCATGCTTTTGGGCCTAAGTAGACCATGTTGTTGCAGGTATATATAAGAGCAAGCACCCTTCTACTTCAGGTTCTTGATTGCACTAGAGTTGGAGAGCATGGGACTGAGCCGAGGCTTGAGATGCTGAGGATTTTCTCATCTGTTTTTATTTTACTCTTGCTTTAGTACATGTGTTCATTTGTATTTCAGCATGTTGTTGTGTTTTCTGCTTTCCTTAGATACTTGTACCTACTGCATCATTTTCATCATTGCCATATATATATTCTTCCGCTGTTGATTACAATTATGTATGTTGTTACGGCTTCCGCTATTGACCATTGTTTTCCTTACCTTGTATACCTTCCCAAATGAGGGCATAGTTTCCCCAATAACTTACCAAGGCCCTCGCTGCTAGTCAGCAGCCTCTGGCATTTAGGGAAATGTGCTTGAGGTCATGTGGCGAACTGGGTACGGGGCACCAGTGCAGGGGCTCTGGATTAGGGATGTTACAAAGTGGTATCAGAGGGTGTTCTTTCCTTTTGATTTACTGTTTGGAGCCTTTATCCAAGGATAGGATGGATTTAGTACTTGGTGTTAAGATGTTATCGGGAGTATCTAACCCGTGTACAGGGAAATGCCATACTAACTCGATTATTGCAGTTTTTAGGTTTTGAGATTTTACGGTTGATATGATTTAACCTAGAGTGATTCACATGACTTGTGTTGTTATTGTTGTATCTATTATGGTTCTATTTCTATCGCAACCCGATGAGATGAGGGTATGCCATATCATGCATCATATAGGCACTTGTAGGAATCATATTCCATGCATTCTCGCCATGACATCTAGTGTGCATTAGCGATTACATGCAGTTGTGATAGAATTTGTGTAGATTATGCATGCCATTGTGATAGATGCTTGCTATAATCTCTACTACCTCGTTAGAGGATTTTTTATACTCTATATTGATTAAATGAATGCCCAGTTTTGATTTGCGTGGAGTATGGGCCCTCATGAATCATAATTTGGAACCTCTTTGCCTTGTTTTCCGTGTTTTCTGGGCTTCTGTGCAGTTTCTAAGCTACTGCCCAAGAAAAACCAGAATACACGGCACGTACTTTTTAACTACACGTCGTGTAGTTTTTAGACTGTGTCACTGACCATGTGAGCAGGACACGCTGTTTTATAAATATCTTCATGAACACACCGCGTACGGTAGGTACACGCCGTGTAGTTCAGAGCCGTGTACCCGACCATGTAACTAACAACACAGGTTAGGGAAGCTCGAGTAGAACACGCCGTGTTATAAATGAACACGCCGTGTAGTCCTGTCCAGGTACCCGACCGTGTCACGAACAACACTAGTCAGCGTTACATTCTCTTAGACACGCTGTGTTGTCTTCAGAACACACCGTGTAGTCTTGTTCAGGTAGCCAGACATTTCACGAACAACATGTGAAAATGTCACCTTCACCTATACACGCTGTGTTTGTTCGGAACACGCCGTGTAAGGTTCAGCCGTGTAAATGGTCATGTGTTTAACAACACGGGCCACCGAGGCCTTCCCTAGTACACACTGTGTTTGTTCATAACACGCCGTGTAGTCCCAGGTTATGTCGGACCATGTGGGTTAGCCGTGAAAAGAGACTCGGGCATGGGAATAGTCTTCAAGTACACGCCGTGTGTGGGGTCAACATGCCATGTAGTTTGAGGTGTTACATGACCTATAGGGAAGCGAGTACGAGGCCGCAGTTCCAGAGGGACCCAGTGGAGTGCTGATCCTGTGGAAAGATGGGTCACCATCATCGTTTCTGCCAGGTTTTCTCAACAGTTGCTGGTGACGGGCGTTCTTCCAAGACTCCTC
Source organism: Viscum album (assembly GCA_963277665.1). Classification (NCBI taxonomy): domain Eukaryota; kingdom Viridiplantae; phylum Streptophyta; class Magnoliopsida; order Santalales; family Viscaceae; genus Viscum; species Viscum album. The sequence continues at coordinate 798,389,971 of OY728151.1, forward strand.
ATTCAGGGGCAGCACCATCAGTCTCTCACCAGTCAGGGAACTGGAGTTCTTCCAGCCGTCGGGCCGAGGCGGAGGTCGAGCCCATGGTAGTCAGTCATCAATTCTTCAGCACCAATAGAGAGGTTCAGCTCAGAGTGGTCACTCAGGGTCACAGGTCTGTGGGGCTGGACCGACTTTTGCGGTAGAGCAGATCTATCAGGATCAGGATCTCAGACCTTCTACAGTTCGAGGTACGATTTTAGTAGCCTTAGTTTTATCTTCAGCTCTTTTCAATACTGGTTCCACATATAGCTTTATCTCTGTTGCTGTTGTGGAAAGCCTTGGGCTCTGTGTCTTTTCTTCTGCCGACTCATTGACACTAGGTACACCTTTGGGGACGAGGACATCTAGTGTACGCCAGTGTAGAGAGTGCCCTCTCGAGGTTGCAGGGTATCATTTATTATGGGATCTCTATTCCCTATAGATGACATGCTATGATGTCATCCTCAGGATGGACTGGTTTGTTCCCTTCCAGTCATTCGTTGACTATTATCGCTGTAGAGTGAGATTTGTTTCACATGAGGGTGAGGCTTTTCATCATAGAGGCGAATGGGACGTTCAGGAAAGTCGAGTAGGACTCGAGCATCATGGGCTAGGAAGGGTGACAACCCATATTTCTAGTCTTTATCTAGATGATCAGGGGACTTCGCAGTTTAAATTTCCTCCAGTGGTTCATCGTTTCAGGGAAGTATTTCCATAGGACTTTTTGGGTTTGCCTCCGGAGCGTGAGGTAGACTTTTCTATTCAGATCGTGCTAGGAGAAGCAAATGTGTCCATTACTCCTTATAGGATGGCTACACCTGAGTCGCAGGAGCTCAAGAAGCAGTTGGAGGAGTTGTAGTCAAAGTGTTTCATCCAAAACAGTACTTCTCCTTGGGGTTCGCCTGTCCTGTTTGCGAAGAAGGCAGACTGCACCCTTCGACTTTGTGTGGACTATCAGAAGCTGAACCAGTTGACTGTCAAGAACCAATATCCCTTGCCGAGTATCGATGACCTCTTTGATCATCTTAGAGGAGCCCAGGTGTTCTCGAAGATTGACTTGAGGTCTGGTTATCATCATTTGCGCGTTAGACCATCAGATATACCTCTGACAGCCTTCAGGAGCAGGTATGGTCTATACAAGTATACAGTCATGACATTCGGTCTCACGAACGCGCCTGCAGTTTTCATGACACTAATGAACCGACTGTTCCGTCCTTACTTGGAATCCTTCATAGTGGTCTTTGTGGATGATATCTTGGTGTACTATCACACTCAACACGACCATGCCACACATATTGAGATCGTTCCGAGTACACTGAGAGAGCATCGACTTTATGCTAAAATTTTGACGTGTCACTTTTCGATAGAACAGAATCACTTCTTTGGTCACGTCATCTTAGAGGAAGGAGTATCTGTGGACCCAAAGAAAGTGAGGGCTGTAGTCCCTTGGGAGTAACTGAAGAAAATTTTTGAGGTACAAAGTTTTCTAGGGTAGGCTGGATACTATAGACGCATCATTCAGGACTTCTCGCACCTTGCATCACTATTAACAGGCATGACCAAGAAGGGGGAGAAGTTCTTATGGTCATAATCTTGTGAGTCATCATTTCAGGAGTTTAAGGGAAGGTTGACGTTGGCACCGGTACTAGTATTTCTAGAGCCAAGAAAGATCTATACAGTCTATTGTGATGCTTCAGGTATCAGGCCAGGAGCTGTGATTATGCAGGGAGATGGAGTAATTGCGTACGGGTCTCGGTAGTTGAGGCCACAGGAGAGGAACTACCTGATGCACAATCTGGATTTGGAAGCTGTTGTTCATGCCTTATGTTTTTGGAGACACTATCTTCTGGGAGAGCACTTTGTGGTCTTTACTGTCTACAAGACTCTCAAATATATCTTCGCTCAGCGTGATCTACATATGAGACAACACAGGTGGGTCTAGTATCTTCAGTCTTCTGATTTGGAGCTTGCCTATAGGTCGGGAAAGAGCAACATAGTGGTAGAAGCATTTAGCAGGAGAACTCGGATTCAGGCAGTTCAGGAGGCCAGCAATGAGTGGCAGCTTATGGCTCTGTTCTCTCAGATGCATCTGGAGGTGCAGGATAGACAGAGACATACCTTGTCACGACCCGCCTTCACCAAAAGGAGGGAAGGGTCAGAAGATTTCCAGTCCCTTCCTTCTTTAAGTTGAAGTAGAGATTATGACCCCCGAGACCCGCCTTCAATGGGCCTCAGAGTGGAAAATAGCCCCAAGGGTATCGAATTTCACACAAATGGAAGGCATTACCCCTTTTTTTTATAGTATCGGGAGATAAGAAGATGAAACCCAACAACGCCACGGTACGAGAAAAGTAAAGCCAAAAGTAAACCATTCCCACATGCATGTTCCAAAAGTAAAAGCCACAAGGTACAAAAGATGACCACAAAGGTAAGTACCAAAAGAAGAAGAACAACAACTGGAACTTCCCCAAAGGTCCGACCTAGTAAGGTTCTGTGCGATCCCCGAAGTCCTCCTGGAAACCGGAAAGCCGTTTTATATACGTAGGGTGATCATACAAGTACACTCAGTAGGGAAAACCAAAGACTCTCGTGCACAAGTGGGGGAACGTACTAATGTCCTGTGAGAAAAGAAGTAAGACAAACACCTATCAAGGTAAACTATACACCCAAGCCTCACCAAGGCACACTACCCAAATAACGCAAGTCATGTAATATATATAATAAGATAACATCGATGTTTGGGAACCCCACACCACTTTCCCACTGGTTATTGAGACATCCTACGCATCAAACCAATCTCGTCCTTCTCATCGCAGTCCCACTGCCACACCCGCCCACACACACCTGGGCCACAACCGCACACAGTCCCACTGCCAAATCCCACCTGCAAACACCTGGGCCACAACTGTCACACGTAACCATGCCTTCAAACACCTAGTCCAGAATAACCACCACCACACCCAATGACACCTGGGCTAGAAGATCCACTTCCATGCCCGAAGACACCTAGGCCTCATCCCGAACACACTTGGGAAACCACCTTCCGCACACACTTGGACAATCACCACACTACCCCGCCTGAAGGTTCTTGGGCTAATAATGGACCTCAGGCCATCACATCCTGCCCGAAGATACTTGGGATATCTGGGAAAGGGAGCAGAAAAAAAGAAAATAACCAGCCACTAAGAATAATGTTGGAAAAAACACCCTCCCCCATGAAATGGGGGTGTTCAGAACTAAGTGCTCAACTTGGGTGGGGCGCGAATAAAAAACACAATACTACAAGTATATACATAGGTAGCAAGCACTCACCCAAAGTTAGTTTTTCTTCAGACAACCTACAGATCACAACAACGCTCAAGTCCGAGTCACAACTCTCCCCAACAAAACCCATTTGTACTATTCTTGTTTTCATGTTCAGTATTAATGTTCAAATAAGTTTATGAACTACTGGGAAACTAACACCATAAGCATAACCAAGGAAAAGAAACCAGCCAAACGTCAATTGAAGTATCCACACCCGGTTCTATTGTAAAGTCACAACAACAAAAGAATAAGTGAGATCCCCCAAAGTACTGGAACCAAAGACAACCCCGAGACACTGCCCAGTGTCCCCTCCCCGAAAAAGGTTTTTCATCAACAAAGGATCCCACCCCAATTCGTAATATAAACGAGGTAACCACCCGGCCCTAAAACTCACAACCACCGAATCTGTAATAAAAGGGAATCCCATTCCCAATTCCATAACAACCGAGAGTATAAAAACAGGGGATCCCATCCCCTCCCACATCTCCAGCAACTGACCCGTGGAAGAAGAACAATCAAACCACTACCATCAAGCGAAACAGGCCCATGCAGGTATTTTCAGATTTAAAGAGATTTTACACGCTCCATCATTTCAATTCCGTGTTTTGACCGGGGTTAGAAAAGAAGGGATTGATCCTCGTGCTTTCAATTTATTCAGCCGGGTATACATGATTAACCAATTTACTTTTCACAGCAGGAGTTTACTCTTACAAAACAAGCCATTTAAAACACCATGATGGGTTCATTAGTGCATAGACAATGACCACCAACGACCTCAATTTCCAGAAGGCGTAAGACAGTATAACTCAGAAAGATGATTAAAATATAAAACAACATAAATGATCACAACCCCCCTCATTATTTATAGAATCCGTTCATTATCTTTATTTAGGTCTGGTTTATCCAATTATACAGAATCAAAAGCACAGCCACCCCGTATGATACACAAAAGAGAGAGACGAAGGAGAAAATTCCCTACTTGTTTGATATAAGATCAACGCTGAGGCCGGGAGTGGAACGTCACGGATAACGATGCGGCTCGCCCAATGCTAGAAAAAAAAACCGATAGTTGGGACAAATTTACTCCTCGCAGATGTTGAGCGAGAAAAGAAGAAACCCACGGCAAACCCTTTAGCTATATGGTTCGGGGGCGGTTGAGATAAAAACGTGAAACCGCGTAAGTAGTGGGGTTGTGGGTTGGCCACGCGGCCCCACACGTCATTAAAGGGGTCGGGTGGTTTAAACTAATCTACACACACCAGGTTAATTCATTAAGTATTTAATTAAAACACTTATGGGCATTACTGGTCTTTAAAACACGATTAAACGAGTCAGAATATGGTTTAAAACCCTAATTGCGTAAGAAGGAATGCCACTGGAAAGAACCCACTGGGGTAGGCCAGAGCCACCGGTAGCTGAGAGCTACCGGTGGGTGACAGCTACCGGTAGGCTGCAGCCACCGGTAGGCCGAGCTACCGGTAGGCTGCAGCTACCAGTAGCCTGAGAAACCGGTAGGATGCAGCTACCATTAGGCCGAGCTACTGGTAGGCTACAACTACCGGTAGACCCAGCTAGCGGTAAGCTACAGCTACCGGTAGACCCAGCTACCGGTAGACCCTGCTACCGGTAGGATGTAGCTACCGGTAAACCGAGCTACCGGTAGGATGCAGCTACCGGTAGACCAAGCTACCGGTAGACAGAGCCACCAGTCGCTGCAGCTACCGGTAGACCGAGCTACTCGTAGATAGAGCCACCGGTAGCTGCAGCTACCAGTAGACCGAGCTACCGATAGACAGAGCTACGGGTAGGCTGCGGCTACCGATATACCGAGCTACCGGTAGGCCCGCTACCGGTAGACCGAGCTACCGGTAGGCCCACTACCGGTAGGCTAAGGCTACCGGTGGACCTACACCACCATGATTCCTAGACCAGAAAACCCAACACATGATTTTCACAAAGTAATGGACCCCAAAAACCCGGGCCATTACATCAGATACCTCTTAAACTATTCTCATCCTCGAGAATCAAAACAAACTAGAAGGAAGGAGAGGGTCCGAACAACCACCTCGAAAGATACCTCTTAGGAGTGAACCCACACTAACTAAAAACACTTCCATGTCAAGAACCAAGAAACACACCATGCCAAACTGCCTAGGCATGTGGGTTGGGGAGTCTCCTCCCCCATGTCAAGATATTATCTGCTTTGGGCGGCATTGAATCGCCCCCACGGGTTTAATCTCATCTACCTTAATGCGTCTTGATTAGGGGTCGGGTCCTCTCCTCTCCCATAGACAGGGCTTTTCACACACATCCAGAGGAAAGAAAACCAGTACATTCCATAGCCAAAAAGACAAAACGTTCTACTACAACAGCTACAACAAAGAAGAGAACTCAAAAAAACTCTGGGTACTGGGTACACATATGTGCTTCCCACTCCCACGTACTTTCCTCATGCTCACCATGTCTCCACAACACACGAACCAAGGGAATGGTTCTCCCATGAATCACCTTCTCCTTGTGATCCTCGATCGTCACTGGTGTCTCCACAAAAGTCATGTCGTCCTCGATGTCCATCTCACCCCAATCAAGGACGTGTGAATCATCGTGCAGATACCGGCGGAGCTAGGACACATGGAAGACATCATGTATCCTCAGTAGAGGTGGTGGTAATTCTAGATGATAAGCCACTTCACCGACCTGCCGCAACACTTCAAAGGGTCTGTTGAACCTGGGAGAAAGCTTACTCCCCTTGTCGTATCTCTGCTGCCCACACCGAGGGGTGACCATCAAGAACACATGGTCTCCATCCTCAAACTCCAAGGGCCTCCTCCTAGTATCAGCATAAAAATTCTCTTCATCCTTTCCCGTATGAGATGAACCTTCTCTGTCATGCTCTGCACCACTTCCGGGCCATGGATGCCTGCCTCTCCTACTTCGGTCCAACCCACAGGTGAATGTCATGGCCTCCCGTACAAATCTTCAAACGGGGCCATACCGATGGTAGAGTGGTAGCTATTATTGTAGGAAAACTCTACTAGAGGAAAGTATCACACCCATGACCCCCCTGAGTCCAGAACACATGCCCGCAGCATATCCTCCAAGGTCTGGATGGTGCACTCTATCTGTCCATCTATCTGAGGATGGAAAGCAGTGCTAAGATGAAGCTTGGTTCCAAAAGCATCCTCCAATCCTCTCCAGACTCGTGAGGTAAACTGTGCATCCCTATCTGAGACTATAGACCTCGGAATCCCATGCAACCGCACCACCTCATCCACGTACCTTCGCGCCAGAGCATCTACTACAATCAACTCCCTGATCGCCAGAAAGTGAGCCAATTTAGTCAACTTATCCACCACCACCCATATGGCGTCATATCCCCCTTGGACCTTGGGTAGTCCCATGATGAAATACATCGAGATGTAGTTCCACTTCCACTCATGGACAACTAGAGGCTGCAGTAGGTCCCTTGGAACTCAGTGTTCAGCCTTCACTTGCTGACATACTAAGCACTTGGCCACAAACTCTGTCACCGCTCTCTTAACTCTGGGCCACCAAAACTGCCTCTTCTGTCCCTGGTACATCTTGGAAACTCTTGGGTGTACCGCCAGGGGTGAGTTGTGGAACTCACTGGGAACCTTGCCCGAGCATTGCCTCCAGAACAAACAACCTTCCCTAGAAAAGAATCCGGTTCTGACAATCCTATGTCCATCCTTCCGGAGCATTGCCCTGGTCAACTCAATCACGCATCACTTCCCACTCTGGGTTTCCCCAATGAGTCTCCTCCACTTGCAGAAATAGAGATGAATGCACTGTCATCTGATATAGGCAACCTCTACCATTATCCATCTTCGCATCCAGATGTAAGGTATCCAACTCCTCCATTTCCTTCCAGGCGTCTGCCGACTCTCAGACCGCATCTTTCTGCATCCTCCTCCTCAAGGCATCAGCCACTACATTGACCTTGACCTCAGTATAAGAGATCTCAAAGTCGTAATCCTAGAGGAACTCCACCCATCTCCCGTGTCGCAAGTTTAGGTCCCGCTGGGAGAAGATATACCTAAAGATTTTGTGATCCATGAAGACCACAAAGCGTTATCCGATGAGGTAGTGCCGCCATAATTTTAGCGCAAAAATGACCGCTGCAAGCTCCAGGTCATGGGTGGCATAATTACGCTCATGAGGGTGTGGCTGCCAGGACCCATAAGAGATTACCCCTTGTCACTGCATCAACACACATCCCAGGCCCTGTCCTGAAGCATCATAGAACACCTCATATGCTGCCCCTTCTTCTGGTAATCTCAGCATTGGGGCACTAACCAACCTCTCCTTCAGATAGCTGAAGGCCGAATCGCACTGCTCACTCCACACGAAAGACTGGTCTTTCATGGCCAGGGCTGTCAAAGGGGATGCTACTAGGAGAAGTTGGGTACGAACCTACGATAGTAACCTGCCAACCCGAGGAAACTATGGACCTCTGCCACATTATTGGGTGCTGCCCAAGAAACAACTGCCTCAACATTTGACGGGTCCACCGCTACACCCTGCTCGGACACCACGTGCCTGAGGAAGTGCACTTCTCGTGTCCAGAACATGAATTTCAACAACTTCCCATAGAGCTAATGATGTAGGAGGACCTATAGAACCATCCTCAGGTGCTTTTCATTGTCCTCATCCGATCTAGAGTAGACCAGGCTGTCGTCAATGAACACAACTATGAACCGATCTAGGTAATCCTGGAAGATGGAGTTCATAAGCCCCATGAACACAACTGGGGAATTAGTAACGCTGAAGGGCATAACCACAAACTCGAAGTGTCCATACTTGCATCTGAACGCCGTCTTCGGGATGTCTCCCTCCTTCACTCTTAGCTGGTGATACCTAGAACACAAGTCGATATTCGAGAACATCATGCCCCTTTCAGCTGGTCGAAAATATCATCTATCCTCAGAAGAGGGCATAAATTCTTGATCATCACCTGATTCAGCCTCCTGTAGTCTATGCACAATCTGAGACCAACATTTTCCTTCTTTGCGAATAAAACAGGAGCACCCCACGGTGACACACTCGGTCGAACATAACCCCTCTTCATCAGATCATCAATTTAGATCTACAACTCCCGTAGCTCTGAAGGTGCCATCCGGTAAGGATCCATTAAGATCGGTCGAGCGCCGGGATGCAGGTCTATCCCGAACTCGATATCACGTCGAGGGGGTAGAGTCATCACCTCCTTAGGAAATAATTCCATAAACTCACGGAAGATCTCTAACACTTCCACCATTTCAGCATCTACTGACCCTACTGACAGATCAGCTAACATGGAGAGGAGGGGTTCCTCTCGCCTTTCGCCCTTCTGACTGCTCCGCTCACCGGTGAAAACAACACGCTGGCCACCCAAGTCTAAGAACACAACCCTTCTTCAGTAGTATTTGATGATGGAAAAAACCGAGAATAGCCAGTCGATGCCTAGGATGACATCGTATGGTTGTATCTATAGTAGAAGAAGATCCCTAACTGACTGATGCGGCCCTATCATCAGTCTGCATCCCTCACAAACAGACAACATGTCGGTCTAACCTCCGACTGGTGTGCTCAACACTAGGGGCACTGGAAGTCTCTCGGAATCTAGACCCAATGCTCGGGCTAAACAGGGTGAAACAAAAGAATGCGAAGCTCCGGTATCGAACAAGGCATAAGCAAGGGTACTAAACAAACTGATCGTACCTCAAATAACCTCCGGCCCTGCTGGAACTGCTGCCTCTATGGCCTGTAACTGTCCACACCTAGCTCCTCTGCCCCTTGGCTGTCGGCCACCCTCCCCCCCTCGACCACGCCCCAGTCGAGGTCCCTGAGGAGCACCCTGAGGCCGACCTCCTCCTCCTACGTCTGCCCTCGGAGGAGCGGGAGCTCGCTGTCCCTGCTGCTGCTGCTGGAAAGGCATGGCTGGAAGCTGATGATTGGGTGGGTGGTGGGGATGTCCGCCAACTCCGTACTGTACCCGGTCCGGGTACTGACTCCGGAGATGTCCAGGGATCCCACAGACGAAGTACCACGGTCCCGGGCCCTAAGGAAAAGGGAAAGGACCAGGGGATCGAAACTGAAACAGCTGCGGCCTGCTCCCTGCCGGTCAGAACCTGGAGGGTCCTGACGCTGGAGGCCTGGTGATGACGGCCTTACCCTTCGATGGTCCCAACTGTATCCCCTCTCGTGACACTCCTCCTAGAGAATGAATCCTCTCCACCACTTCGGCCTTCTTCCGAACCTCCAAGCACGTCGAAAGGGTAAAGGGGGTAACAACATACTGGAGGGAGTGTCAGAGAGCCTCCTCCAAATGTCTTGCCCGAGACTCCTCATCGGGAAAGTTGTCTGGAGAAAAAAATAGGAGGTCCTTGAACATGATCCCTAGCTCCCTCACGGATATACTCCCCGGCTGGAGGGAGAGTAGCTCCTGTCTCTTTTCCGCCTTCATCGTTAAAGAGAGGAATTTCGCCCGGAACTCCCTCTCGAAATCATCCCACGGCACCTCAGACTCTCTCCTCTTCCCCAGGTAAGGCGCCCACCACTGATGCGCTGGTCCCCACATCTGGCTGATGGCTAGAAGAACCCAGTACTCGGTCGGGGGCTGAATCAGGCCGAAATCTATTAGTAGCTCCTCTAGCCAGCCTTCCGTCTTCATGTCAGAGGTGCTGCCCTCATACCTCTCAAGGGTCTGTTGCTAGAAGGCCCGAGGAGTCTTCTGCCACTGGTCGCCGTCTTCCTCTCGATCATCCCTCTTCCGATCGGCCAAAGTAATCTTTGGGGCCTCGATCGCCTGTACCACACGTGGTTGCCTTCCAGGTGCCATAGCTGTAAGGTAAATAAAGAATGCCTAAGCCCAAGTAGTGCAGATCATTGTCTTTAAAACTTCTTAAAATTTTCGTTTATTATTAATTCCCAAAACACCCCAGAAACATGAGAACACAAGTCATTATGATGCATGTACCTTTCTTAGGGTTTCTACCCTGCAATCAGTGCGGCATCACTTGGTCGTTCGGTAGGTCCAGAGTCCTTGCATCGGATCACGGGGTGGCCCTAAAATCTCGTGTCCTAGCCGGTATTACCTGTCCTAATTTCACGCACCGAGGTCACCCAACACTGTTTCCTTACCATCCCATGCAACCCTCACTGTGCCTCACTACATACTACATACTATCTCTCAACCATCAGCCTCTGATACCATTCTCTCATGAACCGCCTTCACCAAAAGGAGGTAAGCGTCAACAGATTTCTAGACCCTTCCTTCTTTATATTGAAGGGGAGATAATGACCCCCGAGACCCGCCTTCAATAGGTCCCGGAGTGGCGACTAACACCAAGGGTATATAACTTCACACAAATGGAAGGGATTACCCCTTTTTGTTTTATAGGATCTGGAGATAAGAAGATGAAACCCAACAACACCAATGTAAAAGAAAAGTAAAGACAAAAGTAAACCATTCCCACATGCATGTTCCAAAAGTAAAAGCCCCATGGTACAAAATATGACCACAAAGGTAAGTACCAAAAGAAGAAAAATAGCAACTACAGCTTCCCCAATGGTCAGAGCTAGTATGGTTCTGCGCGATCCCCGAAGTTCTCTTGGAAACCTGAAAGCAGTTTTATATACATAGAGTGAGCATACAAGTACACTCAGTAGGGAAAACCAAAGACTCTCGTGCACAAGTGGGGGAACGTACTAAAGTCCCGTGAGAAAATGAGTAAGCCAAACACTAATCAAGGTAAACTATCCACCCAAGCCTCACTAAGGCACACTCCCCAAATAACAAAATTCAAGTAATATATATAATAAGAGCACATCGATGTTTGGGTACCCCACACCACTTTCCCACTGGTTATTGAGACATCCTACACATCAAACCAATCCAGCCATTCTCACCGCAATCCCACTGCCACACCCGCCCACACACACCTGGGCCACAAACGCACGCAGTCCCACTGCCGAATCCCGCCTGCAAACACATGGACCACAACTGTCACACGTAACCACACCTGCAAACACCTAGGCCAGAACAACCACCACCACGCCGGAAGACACCAGGGCTTGAAGAACCACTGCGACGCCCGAAGACACCTGAGCATCATCCCGAAGACACTAGGGAAACAACCTGCCTCACACACATGGTAAATCACCACACTACCCTGCCCGAAGGTTCTTGGGATAATAATGGACCTCAGGACATCACAGCCTGCCTGAAGATACTTGGGATATCTGGGAAAGGGAGCAAAAAAGGAGCTAATAACCAGCCACTAAGAATAGTGTTGGGAAAAATATCCTCCCCCATGAAATGGGGGTGTTCGGAACTAAGTGATCAACTTGGGTGGGGCGTGAATAAGAAACACAAAATTGCAAGTATATACATAGGTAGAAAACACTCACCCAAAGTTAGGTTTTTCTTCAGGCAGTCTACAGATCACAATAGCACTGAAGTCCGAGTCACAACTCTCGCCAACAAAACCCATTTGTCCCATTCTTGTTTTCATGTTCAATAATAATGTTCAAATAAGTTTATGCACTACTGGGAAACTAACACCATGAGCATAAAAATGGAAAAGAAACCAGCCAAAAGTCAATTTAAGTATCCATGCCCGGTTCTCTTGTAAAGTCACAAAAAAAAGGAATAAGTGAGATCCCCTGAAGTACTGGAACTAAAGAAAACCCCAAGACACTGCCCCGTGTCCCCTCCCCCAAAAAGGTTTTTCATCAACAGAGGATCCCACCCCAATTTGTGATATAAACGAGGTAACCACCCAGCCATAAAACTCACAACCACCGAATCCTTAACATCAGAGAATCCCATTCCCAATTCCAAAACCACCGAGAGTATAAAAACATGGGATCCCATCCCCGCCCACATCTCCAGCAACCAGCCCATGGAAGAAGAACAATCAAACCACTACCATCAAGCGAAACAGGCCCATGCAGGTATTTTTAGATTTAAAATATTTTACACGCTCCATGATTTCAATTCCGTGTTTTGACCGGGGTTACCACAAAAGGGATTGATCCTGGTGCATTCAATATATTTAGTCAGGTATACATGATTAACCAATTTACTTTTCACAGCATGAGTTTACAATTACAAAACAAGCCATTTAAAACACCAAGATGGGTTCATTAGTGCACAGACAATGACCACCAACGGCCTCGATTTTCAGAAGCCATAAGCCAACATTACTCAGAAAGATGATTATAATATAAAACAACATCAACGATCACATCCCCCCATCTTTCATTATAGAATCCATTCATTATCTTTATTTAGGTCTGGTTTATCCAATTCTAAAAAATGAAAAGCACGCCCACCACGCATGATACACAAAAGGGAGAGACGAAGGAGAAGATTCCCTACCTGTTTGATAGATTATCGACGCTCAGGCCGGGCACAGAACTTCACGGATAACGATGCGGCTCGCCCGATGCACGAAAAAAAATCTGATCGTCGGGATGAAAGTACTCCTCGCAGAGGGTGAGCGAGAAAAGAAGAAACCCACGGTGAACCCTTTAGTTATAAGGGTCGGGGGCGGTTGATATAAAAATGCGAAACCGTGTTAGGCGCGGGGTCGTGGGTTGGCCACGCGGCCCCACACGTCATTAAAGGGGTTGGGTGGTTTAAACCGATGCACACACACCATGTTAATTCATTAAGTATTTTATTAAAACACTTATTGGAGTTTCTGGTGTTTAAAAATGCTTAAACGAGTTAGAATAGGGTTTAAAACCCTAATTGCGTAAGAAGGAATGCCACTGGAAAGAACCTGCGCGGGTAGGCTAGAGCCACCGGTAGTTGAGAGCTACCGGTGGGTGACAGCTACCAGTAGCTGAGCTACCGGTAGGATGCAACCACCGGTAGGACGAGATACCGGTAGGTTGCAGCTACCGTTAGGCCGAGCTACCGGTAGGCTGTAGCTACCGGTAGACCCAACAACCGGTAAGCTACACCTACCGGTAGACCCCGCTACCGGTAGGCTGTAACTACCGGTAGGCTGTGCTACCGGTAGACCGAGATACCCATAGGCTGCAGCTACCGGTAGCTGCAGCTACCGGTAGGCTGAGCTACCGGTAGACAGAGCTACTGGTAGGCTGTGGCTACCTGTAGACCGAGCTACCGGTAGGCCCACTACCGGTAGGCTAAGGCTACCGGTAGGCCTACACCACCGTGATTCCTAGACCAGAAAACCCAACACGATATTTTCACAATGTAATTGACCCCAAAAACCCGGGCCATTACATACCTTCCTATCTTCTGTAGTTGTTACCTCTACACTACTTGATCGGGTACATATGAGGAAACTATCATACTCAGAAGACTTAGTCCTGTGGAAGAGTGTGTTAGGAGATGAACCTCTTCCTGGACGGACAGTGGGAGAGGATGATATCTTACGTTTACAGGGATGCGTATGGGTGCCAGTAGACATACGCGAGGAGATGATGTGGGATTTTCATTCCTCAGTTTGGGCAGTTCATCCTGGCATCACCAGGATGTATCAGCATCTTCATCACCGGTACTGTTGGCCAGGTATGAAGAAAGATGCTGCTAGTTTTTTCATGATATCTTCTAGTTGTCAGCAGGTGAAAGCAGAGCATCAGCGACCAGCATGGCTTTTGAAGCAGTTACCCATTACGGAGTGGAAGTGGAACGATGTTGCGATGGAATTCGTGAATGGGTTGCCGAGGTCACCTTGGGGGAATTATGCTGTTTGGGTTTTCGTCGACAGGATCAGGAAGGTTTCTCACTTCTTGCCGATCAAGGAGACCTTCAATGTCGATGATCTGGGACGACTTTACATCAGAGAGATCGTTCGTCTGCATGGAGTTCCACAATCTATTTTTTCAGACAGGGATGTGCGCTTTACTTCTTGGTTCTGGCAGGGACTTCAGAAGGATTTGGGTACCCAGGTACTTCTGAGTACGTCATACCATCCCCAGACTGATGGCCAGTCCGAGTGCACAATCCAGGTGCATTAGGATATGCTCCAAGCTAGCATCCTAGACTTTGGCGGTTCTTGGGAGAAGCATATTCCTCTGGTCGATTTCACCTACAACAACAGTTTCTAGGCGACCATTCAAATGGAACCATTTGAGGCTTTGAAATGTAGGCCATTCTGATCACCCTTATGCTGGCTGGAGGCAAGAGAGGCAGCTTTGCTAGGACCTCGTCTTCTTCAAGAGAATTCAGAGTAGATAGAGCTGATTCGGAAAAGGATGGCTACATCACAGTCTCAGAAGAAGTCTTATGCTGATCAGCAGAGATGACCTCTGGAGTTCGAGGTTGGGGATTAGGTTTGCTTACATGTCACACTGAGGCTGGGACACAAGAGGATTCAGAGGCAGGGTAAGCTTTCACCGCGGTACGTCGGCTCGTTTGAGGTTTTGGAGAGATTTGGGCCGATCGCCTATCGGTTGCAGCTACGTCAGAGGTACCATGCCATGCATGACGTATTCCACGTCTCTCAGATCCAACGTTACTTTTCAGACCCGTCTCATGTCTTTAATTTTGAGGAGGATGAGCTCGAAGTGGATGCATCATTTGAGGATCATCTCATCCGGATTTTCGAACATAGTACGAAGGTTCTCCATAGGCAGTCTGTCCCTCTTGTACGGGTGTTGTGGCAGCATTGGCGAGTACATGACGAGACCTGGGAGAGGGAGGCTGATGTACGATCGCCATGTCAAGAGCTTTTCGGGGTTTCTCCATCTCATTAGGGAAATTCAAGGATGAATTTCATTAAGTGGGAAAGTTTGTAAGAACCCAGATCTTTGTTTCCTGTATGTTTTTCCTTTTTCTGGAGTTTTTAAGAAAAATTTAGCTTCTGTAAATTTTTTAAGTACACGCCGTGTACTTTTTTCCCGCTCAAAGCTGTGTGTTGGCCATGTCTAGGCCCCATACACGGTGTGTAGGGGTGATGTGGAGGATGATTTTGGCGGAGTACAGAAAAACCTAGTACACGTCGTGTACTCTAAAAATACACGCCGTGTAGTTTTCTTTTTTCACCAAATGCATCGGGGTCACGCTTGACGGACAAAGCTTTCTTCTTCTTCAGGAACTTCATCCAAGAGTGACATGTACGGCCAAAACTCTTCCCCGAGCCCCCGTGCCTCCATCCGATCTCCGTTCTAACCACCGTCGATTGCGTTGGGATCGCCTCTGTATGATCTCTCTTATTATTTTTCCTTGTTCCATCTTTCCTCTTCATTTTCAACTTATTATGGATTGAGAGTTTTGTGTGTTTTCTTAGATTTACGTCATTCTGAAGAGAATCAGGAATAATGTTTCAATTATATCGATCCCATAGCATCAAGGTAGGTGGGTTGTGCCTTTTTGTTGAAAGTATTTTAGTATTTTGTGAAAATTACACCAATACCCTTGAACGGGGTATTGCGTGTTTCCTGTTTTGCCCTTATTTTTTCCTACTATGCTTGATTGCTTGAGTAGATGTAAATGCTTGTAAATTTTGGATATGTTATACTATGTTCACGTGCTTTGCCTTGCTTGTTTTTATTATTAGTTGGTTTCAAGTTTCCAAGCCTAGTTGTCGGATAGTGGAACTGTTGTTTTGTTTTGCTGCTGAGACTTAGAATGATAGAAAAGTAGTTCTTGAGGTTTACTTGGATGACACAGGCGCGCTATGCTTGTTTATTTGTACACAGGGCTGCGAGAACCTAGTGTAGTGGACCATAGAGAGATTGGAAGGAAGGGCTTCCCCTGAGTGTCTTTAATTTATGATGCGAGACCACATAGGGAATTTAAGTTGAGTGCTTCCTCAGAGAGTCTGTAGTTCCTCGATGTAGATCACAGGGGGAATTGACATTGAGTGCTTCCCCAGAGAGCCTTTAGTACGATACGAGACTATAGGGGGAATTGAAAGTGAGTGCTTCCCCAGAGATTTTATTCTTTAGCTGAACTAGAGGGGTGAGACTGTGTGTGCCTCCCAAGGGGTTGCTAGTACTTATAGGTTGAACCATATGAGTTAGGTTGTGAGAACTACCCAGGGGGTTACCTTGTTTTACCTTTTGATTGTTTTATACTTGTGTAGTTTATATGCTAGACTGTAAATTGTAGCTGCTATGTATTTTCCTGTTTACTTTTCCTGTACTTCACTTGCCATTTATTCATTGACTGTTAGGCACAGATCTTTGGGTGGTTGCCTACTGGGACTTTGTCTCACACCCTATTTGGGCCATGTTTTTGGGCCCAAGCATACTATGTTGTTGCATGTATAGATAAGGGAAATCGCCCTTCTACTTCAGGTTCTTGATTTCACTCGAGCTGGAGAGCATGGGACCGAGCTAAGGCTTGCAATGCTGAGGAGTTGCTCATCTGTTTTTCTTTTACTATTTCTTTATTACTTATGTTCAATTTTATTTCAACACGTTTTTGTGTTTTCTGCTTTCCTTAGATACTTGTACCTACTTCATCATTATCATCATTGCCATATATTTATTCTTCCACTATTGATTATAGTTATGTATGTTGTTACTGCTTCCGCTATTGACCATTGTTTTCCTTACCTTGTATACCTTACCAAATGGGGGCATAGTTTCCTCAATAACATACCGAGGCCCTTACTGCTAGTCGGCAACCTCTGGAATTTGGGGAAATGCACTTGAGGTCATGTGGAGAACCGGGTACGGGGCACTAGTGGAGGGGCTACGGATTCATGTCGTTACATTTATGGTAGATTAAACTCTATTTTTAGGAAAAATTTAATTATTCAAATTATATATTTTAAAATTTTCTTCATGCGATCTTTATTGGATCAATACGATAGCATTATTCCAAATTTTTTTTAATTTTTTTAATTAAATTCATTATAATTCAACTTCAAGAATGTTTTAGACCATTGTCTGTTTAAGATTTAAATTTTTTTCCCACAAAAGAAGTGTCCAATTAATAATATAGTCTATTTAATAAATATATATTTCAATTATTTGAAAATTAATTTTCTATAAAAAATCTTATAACTAGTTAATTATAAATGTCTCTATATTATTATTGATGAATGATAGTGATTTCCAAAATTATGGATTAAAAGATTGTAAAGAATGGTTTCAACTACATGATCTACCCTTTTTTTGTAAAGATCGAAACATAACATCTTAAGAGTAAAACTAATATTTATACATTTTGAAAAAACATAGACACCCTTAATTTTATAGGCATTACCCATTTAACTATTTCATTATTTTCTTCTATTTATTTATTTCCCCCACTTTTTTATAATATTTGTCCAAAATATTTGATTGAAATATTAGATTTTCTATCTTTTTCACCACCTGTTATATTTTTAGAAATAATTTTGGAATGTATAAAGGTAATTGAAATTTTAGGGAATTGAAAAATAATATATGAAACATTTTTAAATATTTATAAAAAAAATTCATCCAAAAAATTATGGAAATATATTCACTTAATGAATGTGGGAAAAATCCTTATAAAAATAATTATGAAAAATAATTTGAAAACATTTACTATAAAAAATTACCATTATAAAACAATTCAAAGTGTTTGGAAGGTGATAATTAATTTTAGTATTAAATAACAACATATTTCATTTTCATTCTGGGTTCTGTATATTTTTCATATATTACCCACTGGATCTTTGTTATGCATTTATTTATGATTTCCTACTACTAGAAGTCATTCTAGAGGTTTTTGTGGAAAATGGTTGAAAATAGATTTTTATAGTGAAGGAAATCCATCCAAACAATTGGAACATGTCTAGTAAATATAGGTTAGAAACCTTCTTTCAAGGTAATGTTTTCTAATTCTAAGGGTTTTCAAATTTGATCAAACATTATGAAATCATATGGCTCTAAATGTATAAACATGTGGGTTCTTGGTGTCTGTCAATAGGGGAATAATGGGTTTTTATACCATCCATCATTCAATTGTATACTATATGGATTTTATTTTTATAGAGATAGTATCCGCAAATAGATTCAAAATAATTTTTCTAACCGTGTATCCTTACCATCGGCAGAACACAATTTCCATTAAAAGTAGTCGATCCACTTTTCCCATTTATCATTTTAATTACAAATCACTTATAATCTCTTTTTTCTTAAACTAATATTTCCACACTAATAAATAGACATATACCTTTGGATTATAGGTTGATTTTCATCCTTCATAATAGATTAACTCAGGGTATGTTTCATTTTGATATAGTTTTTCCTTTTCTTCTATAATCATTATTTGATCTCTTCTCCAATTTTTTTTGGAACCTAAATGTGATGTTTCTTCTAGATCAAAGGGTTTTTATATATTATTTATAAGTTTTTAATAGATCTGGGACAATGATGACCAAGTCTACTCTTCTTGGGTCTCTGTTTTCAATGGAATTTACTTAAGCCTCCATTCTAATGGTTGGTATTACTATACAAATGCATTATTCAATGAAATTTTTATTTTTTATTAATATAGTTTTTCTTATTTGGGAAATTTAATAGACTCCTGATTAAAATTTTGTATTAATAATAATTCCATTTTTAAAGGATATTTTCATTAAAATCGGTTTATGCACACCAACTATTTAGTTAAATGATTAAATAATGTCTTTGGTTCAAAAAAGTTTTTTCATACTACAAAGTAGATTTACATTGATGAAGAAGTGAGTTAAACATTTTGACAATGGTTTTTAAAAGTATTTAGAAAAGATGGCACTTTGGGAAACATGTGTACATAATTAATAGAAAATCCAATCATTGTTTGTGTAATGCCACTTGAGGTTTTCAGATATTATGTAACCCTGATGGGACTCAATATTTGGTAGGATCCATCATATTCCTAGTTTCAAATTATTTTATGCCTATTTTGTATTGTTATAGGCTAGGTACCAATATGGTGTGAATCTTAACTTATGACATTCTTATCAGATGATGGATTTTTTCATGGATATTTTATCACATATTTTTACATGTGGTTGTTTCATGTGGTTTACTGTGATGGATTATTTCATTGATATGTGCATAAATATTTTATTTACGGTGTATATTTATGACACCATATTTTATCATTGTAATTTTAAAATTCATCAAATTATTAATATGGATGGATTTAATTAAAAAATGAATTATTTAGAAATGGGCATGGTTATCATTCCTGTTGAAGTGTTGTTTTTTAACAATACAAATTATATTACATTAAAAAGTTTAGTACCAGTAAGGGAATAATCCACATGGAAAGTGAGTTATGTTTTTTTGGTTTATCAAAATTATAATTGATTTAGTGATGTTTTATAAAATTTATAGTTGATTTATTTTTTTGTTTTGATAATAATTGATTGGATTTAAATTTCTTAATAAATTACATGAATTTTAAAAAAATGTGGTAATTTGATTTGGATTAAAATTTAGAGAGAAATGGGTTCAGGATTTGGATTTTAAAGGTTATGATTAAATTAATTTTATTGGGTTTGTGTTGTTCATGATAAATCACATATCTGGGTTAATATTAGAGAAGAACCTCCTTTGACATATGAGTTTTGTTCAAATCAATATAACCAAATTTCTCTGGTCAGGAAAAAGTTTCCTCTTAATTTTATTAATTTGTATCCCTCATGAGATGATTAAAACACCCAATGGTCATGTATTATTAAAATAATAATTCCTTAATGGATCCCTAGAAATCTCTTTCTTAGTCTGATACGATATTTCTAGTGATATATAGAAATAATTAATAAGGAACTATGAGAACGAAGCTTAAACATCACGATTAGAATATCACTAATGATAAATTACAACTCTCAATTGTCCATATCCCCAAAAAATTTGTATTTAGCTACTAATAGAGTAGATAGTAATTAAATAACTTATATTACATGAATACATCATCTTGAAATAATTGGAGTAAAGGTCGTTGGGAAGGTAGCATGAAAGCTCCTTCTCTCCTCTTTTCTCTCATCTTCTCCCTCTCTCTTCTTCTGTTATTGGTCATTTCCTAAGTTCTCTTCCTTCGAATATCACAGAATGGATAAAGTATGAATGAATAATGAATTTGGAAGTACTGCCACCTATTTATAGGTTTTTCTAGTACATGGTGTGTATTAGGAAGTAAATGACGTGTACTACTATTAAACGTGTTTTGGCCAACCTTTCTCTACCGTTAGGTGAGATATCACACCGTCTCTGACTTTGAACATGGGTCCACATTGTAGGTTTAAATACATGCCATGTGGAGCCACCCCACACACCATGTAATATAGTCCATCATCCACCAAATGCTTCTAGATGGTCCACACGACGTGTGGAGGGGTCGTACATGGTGTGTATTCTTCAGCCGAAAACATGGGAATGTAGTCTTGCTCTCTACGACCACCCACTTCTAGAAGTGGGTACATGACAGGTAGCTTAACACACATGGAATGTAATGGTTTCTATAACCATGGTAATTTACTTTTATGGTCAATCTGTTTTGGAGTTCTGATACACGACATATTTCCTAAAGTACATGCCGCGTAGTTTTGAATTTTTGATAACATTTCCTGGATTTGTGTATTTAGCATGAAAATTAATAAAAATCATCATGATCACTAATGAAAATAATTTTAATAGATAAATGATTGAAATTTAGTGAGAAATATGTTTTTATTCTCATTAAAATATATGTAAATGTATACACAAATCAGGTACATCATACTCCCCCACACAAAGTCATTTTATTTTCCTCAAGTAAGTTCTTAACATCTAATCTATAGAATTCATACACTATAATGGACACATTTAAATAATTAAAACTATAAATACTAAAATAATGGTAGAATATATTTAAAATTCCTAAAAAAAACTCATTTCAAAATATATTCTAATCATGCCTCATATATAATAGAATTGAAAATTTACGTCCTCTTTCATTAAAATTGTTTTACTTTTCATAA
Organism: Viscum album; assembly: GCA_963277665.1. Taxonomy (NCBI): domain Eukaryota; kingdom Viridiplantae; phylum Streptophyta; class Magnoliopsida; order Santalales; family Viscaceae; genus Viscum; species Viscum album. The sequence goes on from OY728151.1 coordinate 798,411,210, forward strand.
ATCAACATTCCACATGGTTATTTACCTCACCAAAAGGTACCACACTCCTCACTCAAAGTTTATTTGATCGGGGTTCTATTGATTTTTCTGAATATCAACTATATACATAGGCGTGCATGTATTATCATTGTCCCCTTTAGAATTCAAATAAAAAAAATCAAGAGGGATTTCAACAAGAGTCAAATGTTTCTATGGATTAGAGATGGTATGCAATGTTAAAAATTGATATAAAATTCATTAAAAGGAAGATGAATTCTAAAACATTAATGCATAATATTCAATAAGAGTTTAATGAATATTCTCCCCCAATAAAAATATCTCAAAGGTGTCATTAAAATAATATTCCTTTTCCAATATGGGCCCATAAACCTATAATATGTAATAAAGAGTCTGGAACTACTTCTTCATTTTTTATTGTTTTTAATATAAAAAACATTGTGGTACAACAAGAATTCAATGGATAGTATTCTCTAAGACCCCTTTCCCAAAATGAACAAATGAAATAATCCCCCACACATATGTTCATGGTTTATCACTAAAATATACCACGAAAAACCAAACTCCCTATTTTTGATCATGTGAATAATAATAAAAAATTTATAAAATAATTTGGGTAGGAAGCGAAAATAGGTTTGTAATGTGGCTTACAATCAATACATTTCATGGTTTCTAAGGGTTTATGAAGATCAGATGTAGGGTAGGGCTCATGGTCAAAGGGGATAAAAACAATCAAATACCTTAATCGTTTTAATGCGATTCAATAGTAGACATGTTTTTAAGAGAAAAGATATAATATACTTGTAGTAATTAATTTCCCAAGAATATCTTGAGAAATATGATATAATAAATAATATGTCAAAATTTTAGAATACCTATCAGTAATAGAAAAAACACAAGGGTCAATCGGGTTAGAAAATGAATAAAAATGATAAATCTAATAAATGTAAATGTCTAATGCTTAAAATCAAAAATCAATAAATATCAGAAATCATTATATAATTCTTTTGAAATTGAAATAATCATATAACTTTTAAAATTATCTTTTATGCCATTATTATTTAAAATTATATGTAATCAATCATTTTACACAATTTATTATAGGTCAATTTTTAATGATGTCTCTTAGATTAATTTAATTCCAATACTAGTGTAATCATAGCCACTCCCCACACATAATATAGAACATGGTACCACTTGTGAAATACTAGGGAAGAGGTGAGAGTATTGGTAAACAAGGGGCAGAATATGAGGGGATGCAATGGAAGAAGTAACCCAAAAAATGAAAATAAAAAGAAAAACTAAAAAATCATCCCCATAGAAAGGGACATACCCCAGTCAATCTAGGGTACTGGTGACTGGTGATGGAAGGGAAAAAGAAAAACAATTGGCATAAAAAATATCACATCACAAGCCTAGAATAAACACAGATATATACAAATAAATTAAAATGTTCTATAAACTAGTCATGGGGTTGCCCCAGAAGAGGCATCATCCTTTATATGAGGATCATGCAGTGAAGGTGCAACAGTGGTGGTGGATGCCTTATTCTTAGGAGCCATGTTCAGATGAGGATCCGTAGAAGATGGAGCCACATGAGTTGAACTCGAAGTGGGTGGATCTTCAATGATGCATGGGTCGGCAGAATGAGTGGTAGTAGTGGTGTCGATGGAGGAGAGGAAAACTGAATATGAGGTTATCGCTATAAAAGGAGGTGTATCTAGAGAATAAGGGATATGAGTGGAGGTAGGTTCAGGTGGGGGGTTGTGGAATGAAATGATGCTGAAGAAGATGCCCAATAATGTTCTCTTGCCGGTCCAAATGACAATACAGATGAACCAGGTGTGTCTCCACCATGTCTGGGAGAAGTGTAGAGGGGAGATCTTCTAAGGGTGTGGAGGGAGGGGATGGTAGAAGGATCATAATAATATTGAAGATATGAAAAAAATAAGGATAGAAGAAGTGGGTAGGGGTGGGGAAGGGACATCTGTAGGTGGAAGGGGTTGATCCTAAGCACCAACACCAGTGGGAGAAGGTGGGTCCTCCCTCACCCCTACCAAAGCAGGGGCATCATGCACAATCACAAAGCACTCTCCCCCGATGCTCGACCAGCATCATCTATATAATAATGGGGAAGCCCACACATTGATGGGTACCAAAGTGTTTTTTAGGGAGATACATCTCAAAAACTCCCATAAACTGTGCCAACAGGGTGGCATTGAACTCGCCGTTTAGGATGCCTGGTCGGCCGTGGAACATTTAGTGGAAATATTTGGCGGCTATATAACAGAGATCAGGGAAATCATTGTCAATAGATACTGGTCAAGAGGACCATGTCCTGCCCCAACACAGCACCCATATCCTCATGGTGAGTAAAAAGTATGACACTAATGACTTGTTGAAGAATGTAAAGAGGAGGGTCAACGATTAGCATGCTCTTATGCGAGGTGGGGTTGTACCTGTGGTTAGGCCCAATAAGCTCCCACTACATCACAACAATATTAGATCTCTAGGGGAGAGTTAAAATGGATATACGAAGGGGTTGTAGGATGGGGATATAAGCCACAACCTCAGCCAAACTCTGCCATTATAAGTGAAAAAGGCTTCCCCCTTTCCGAAAATGAAATGGGCGAGCTGTATCTATGGGCCTCTACCAGTATGTGGTCCCGTCGAACACGATGGAGGCCATGAACCACCAAAATAAATCATGATATGTAGGAGTACTAACCTGGAATGTATCTAGTGGGCGTGTATGGCCACGAAGACCCTCAATGTCCTCCGAAATTCCAAGGTTCTACAACACCAAAATGTCAAGGAAGCAATAACTCAACATGATAGTGCAGTGATAAAAGCACTAGTATCACTCTGCAGAAGGATGGTCCTCTAAAAAAACCAAGCATCGATGTAGAGGTGGCTGGGAAGCAGTTGGTGGAGGTGGTGGTGGAATGGCCGGTTCTGGAGTAGAGGTTCCCACCACTGAGGTTGAATATAAAATAGTGGACACATGAGCGGGCACAGATGGCTGGTGAGATGGTGGAGGTATGGGCTCAGTCAGGTCCACCACTGGCATGGATGTTAGCTCATAGGGAGTGCAGTCAAATGATGTGGCAGGGGAATAGGAGCTCTCGACCATAATAGATGGAACTGAAGCCATAGTTAAAGGATCTAGAGTAGAAGGGGCTTCATGAATGGTCAAATCAGTAGATGTCGCATGTGGAGGTGGCATCAGGAGAGGAGGATGAGTATCCAACAATGGGGGCTATAAAATATGAAAAAATAATTTAGGCTGCTTTGCATGTCGAAGAATAATCCGATAGTGAGGAGGTCACTGACCCTCAGCAGCAGAAGCATGGTATTTCCCACTTTCCGAGTCACTATCATCCATACCTAGACCAAAGATAACAATGAAGTAGAAATAAGAAGCTATAATTCACGAAATTTGCGGATTCAGATCAGGTAGGGAGAACAACATCTAGGGGAATATAATGTGGTAGAGGGGGGTCACACGACAAGGGATCATGCTGGGTGTGGAGTAGCCTTTATAGACACGGTATATGGCGTGTACTGGGAATTACACGCAACATATTACTGTGTTTTATTTTTTCAATATGAAACATAATAGAATTATTATAGTAAACTATATAGTAATTAATATTAATAATAAAAATAATATATATATATATATAGATAATTTACTAAAAATAAATCTATACATGTAGTGTATCAGAGAATACACGACCTGTTTTCTAAAATTGGAAAAAGAGAAGCACATCTTTTTGTTCGGTACTTTGGGCGAGGTTCGAACCGATGATCGGCTGATCCAAACGCATGCCCTCAACCACTGGAGAAATGGTTGTACTACATAGCATGTTTATGAATTATATATATTTAATGGGTCTATCCAATAATACACGGGGTCAGGAAAATTCAGAGAGTGTGGTTTTTAATTGGAATAAAAGGGATGAAGCAGAGAGATTAGCTGAGTACGAACCCAGGTCTTTTGGATCCTAGGCTGAGACTCTTCGAATCTTCCAATCACACCTTCTTGTATGTTATTATTTCAATAACTATTTATATAATAAAAAATAGGGAACACATGATGTATATTTAAATGCTCATCGTGTGGTTTTATTAATATGAAAAATGAGGGAAATGAGATGGTTTTCAGGATTCGAACCTGGGTCTTTTGGAAACTGGTATACGAACCTAGCCAGCGAGTCTACACTCACCATGGTTCTTATTTTATTTAATAAATTTACATATTATTTTTAAAATACCACAATCATTGTGTAAGAAAACACAAGTATAAAAATGATGAACCTCATGCCGAAGTTATGGATGAACGGATCAAACCAGAGATGGCTCGGAGAAATTCCAGTGACTTAACCACCGACAGAAGCATCATCCATGTTTAATAATGTATTTAATATATATATTTATAATATTAGGAATATATACAAAAAATATCCTTACACGCATGTGTAGATGTAACACCCCATGATTCCACGATAGGTTTTCCTTTGAATAATGCAATAGATTGCGTTGTACGCAACTTCGAGACTCTAACTCCCCAAAACCAATCAAACTAGCCTTTTGAATATTAATACTCACTTGTTTGAAATTTTATAAATTTAATATTTAAAAATGGAATTCATTTTTTAATTTAAAATATTGAAATTATCATAGGGTGATTTTTTGGTATTTTTCTGAAAACGTTCAATTTTTTATGAATAGTGAGAAACAATGCATTTTTTGTTAAAACCAAATCTTTTTAAATAAATTTTTATTTTATATAAATTTATTTTGGAGAAAAATATATACATAAGACATATAAAATTTAAATTTAATTCATTGGAGTCATTTTATAATAAGTCTCAATGTTTAAAAAGTTTATTGAAATTTTTACCGTGTTTTACCCACCTCGATGGAGCATTTCCAAATTTTAATAGAACTTAATTTTATCGCTTCTGTGTGATGAATTTCAAAAATACATGAGACATGGTTAATATAATTACTTAAAATGTTTTTCAATAAGATGAAAATAATTATTGGTGAATAGTAAGTTTTGACTTTTATTTACCCTGGTTAAAAGTAAATAGGGAAATTAAGGGTAAAAATGATATTATAATTACCCTAACACATGTACTAGTTCAATTGGATAAGTTTAATTTCACCAAAAACAACATTTGGAATAAAATATGATCATCATTGGTCCACATGGATTAGATTAGGAAATTTAATAATATTATATTTAAAGAATAATTAAAATTGTTAGATTTAATGTTTATTAACTAATCCAATTTTAATTTGGGATTATACGTAATATAAATTCGACTATAAATATTCATTATAAAGATAAAACTATTTCCTACATAATGGTATTTTATTTATATTTTTTAGATATTAAATAATTAAATTTATTTATGACACAATGATGATGCAGTAATTACCTTCTAAAAAAATATTAAAATAATTGATATTATAAATATCCAAATATATATAATTTTATACTTTTGTTGAATTACAAAAATTTTATAGTTTAATATGACATGTGAGCTTGGTTATTGGGTTAGAATACATGTTGATATCTATCTCACATGACATTAAAGGTATGTGGGATCAATATTTACCTCTGGTAGAATTTTCTTATAACAATATCTTCCATTCAATTATTCAGATGTCACCATATAAAGCGTTATATGGAAAGATATGTGACACACCAAATTGTTTAGATGACTTTGGTGAAAGAAAACTCATAGGCCCAGAACATCTGTAGGAAATGATGGAAAAGGGGAAGGCTATCCAAACCCACATCAAAGCATCCCTAAGATGGAAAAAGATCTATGATGAAAACCAAAGAAGGATTTGGAATTTCAGGTAGGAGATCATGTTTTCTTGATGGAATCTTAATGGAAGAGAGTTATATTATTCAGTAATAAGGGTAAATTAAGTACCAGGTACATAGGAACTTTCAAAATTATTGAACAATTTGGGGTTGTAGCTTACCCTTTGGCAATGCCACCAAGTCTCTCCAATGTTCATGATGTGTTCCACGTATCACTATTGAGAAAATAAATTCCTGACCTAATGAATGTACTCATCATTGAGGAAATTGATCTGGAACCTGATATATTTTATTTTGAAGTGCTTTTCAAAATTCAAGATATGAGAGAATAGGTGTTGAGAAACCAGACTACTCACCTGGTAAAAGGTCTATAGAGAAACCATAAGATGAAAGAGTCAACGTGGGAACCAGTGTAACTTTTGATGAATAACCACCAGAATCTTTTGGTGCGGTAGTATTATAGAAATTTCACGGAAGAAATTACTTGAATGAGGGAAGAATGTAACATCCCAAACTTCCACGGTATGTTTCCATTTGAATAATGCAATAGCTTGTATTGTACGCAACTTCGAGACTCTAACACACCACGACCATTCAAACAATCCGTTATCAATAGTAATACACACCTTTTTAAATTTTATAAATTTTATTTTTCATAAATAAATACATTTTTGAATTCGGAATATTGTAATTAACTTAGGGTTAAATTTTGTGTATTTTTCTGAAAACTTTCATTTTGGGATGAATAGTGATAAACACTATGTTTTTGGTAAATAAAGATATTTTTTAAATTATTATTTATTTTATTTAAATTTATTCTATATCTAAATAGATACATAATACCTATATACATTATGTTTAATCCATTGGCATCAATCTATAATAATTTTATATTTTTAAAATTTTTATTGATCTTTTTACTGTCTTTTACACACCCCCAATGAGCATTAAAAAATTTTCATAAAACATAATTTTACTGCTTATGTGAGTTGAATTTTAAAAAAATGAGATATATGGTTAATATTATTATGTAAAATGTGGTTTAATAAGATTAAATAACATTTAGTGAATAGTTACTTTTGAATTTTATTTACCACGATTAAATGTAAATTGGGTAATTAAGGGTAAAAATGATTTAATAATTACCCTAACACATGTCCTATTTCTATTGAATAAGTGTAATTCGACAAAAAACTACCTTAGGAAGAAAATATGATCCTCTATGTTCCACTTGTATTATATTCTTACATTTAACATGTTAATGATACTGTATATATGATATACCATTCAATTACATACGAAGTGGACCAAAGAGGATCATATTTTATTAATAATGCAACTGGAGATATATATGTATATATGTATATATATACCAATAGAATTAGTAAACATGTAAAAACTTGTAAGAGAAGTATGTAATAGATTTTATTCCTAACACGTTGGATAAAGAAAGAGAGTATTACCTGAAATGTTAATTTAACATGGAAATATTTATTAAATAGGTTGTATAAATTCATAAATAAATCATGTATGATATAATAATTATGAATATGGTTCTTGTATAATTTAATAACATTCTATGGTTATCATACAAAAGGTTAAATGTACCCACAACCAAAGGAAAGTGCAAGGTAAGTGTTAATTCTACAATCTCTTCATTATCCGAGGTTGTTTTTACCTAAGTATCTATTGGGACCTCTTTATTATCCTCATCTGGTATTCATATAAATATTTTCATAAGGAATATATTAAGGTTTTAGGGTAGGGAATCTAGATCATCATTTTAAATGGTTTAAATATTTATTCTTCTAAATTATTCTCATTAATTTCCATGTTTACAAAATGGGGTTTAAAGATGTATTTAGATGTACATGAATGTTTTTAAAATGTTAATTCTATTAAAAAGTTTCATTGTGGATTGGGATACTATAATTCAAAAATGACATTAAATGTCTTCCTTTCTAAATTATCTAACTTTTAAATGTTTTTAGGAAAAAGGGATATTTCTCTCAAAGAGTTTTAGAAATCATTTTCATCTATGTCAACATCCATTGATGGATTTTAAACTTGTTTGAAGATGATTTATTATGATACAAATATTTCATATTGTATTGAAGGTTTTAAGATATGTTTGAATATGGATGTGTTATTTTCATACCATTCATGATTTATGGATAAATTATTGACATTTTGTATGCTAGTTTTAATACGAATGTTTATGTTATGTTTAGTCCTTTTCATAAGAGAAATGAATTTGACTTAGTAAGTGATGGGTAGAGCCTACAATATCTCCTCAATTCATCGGTAGGTATCATGAGACAATTTATTGTCTTGGCACATTTCCTTGAAAAAATATTATTTTCAGTCTTGTAATGAGGACTTGACTATGTGGTTATGAAGTCTGGCATTATGCATTTCATCATTAAGAAATTTTATATTGATATTACATGTGATTATTCGACTAGTAGAATATTAATGTGTATATGTAAATGAAATTATTTTATTTATCTTTGCCATATTATTCTAATGTTTATGTTTAAAAGGATTTTTTTCATAGTCTTATACACTGTCTTAAATGTTTATTCTTATTTAAGAAAGTTTCTGCTCTATCGTTATCATTACTGAGCATCTGAGCTCACCAATTTCAATGTTTTATTTTTCACAGGATGAGAAGAATTATATTTTGACTGACCTGCATGGATAGTCTCAGGGATATGAAGGTGGTCAATGGAGACAATGTTGTTGTTTATTTTTTATCATTTTATAATGTAATGTAACGTTCATGTATGTAATCTATTTTCCAAGACTGCTAAACTAATTGGTCCTTTGGAACATCATTCCTTGTAATCATACCAATGTACTAATATAATGCACTAACTATATGTTACTAGGGTCAGGGCATTACATTATATGATACACCCAGCATCTAACCTATGGGTTTCCACCTAGGATATACATTTGTTTCTGATCATTGGGTCGACCGACCTTCCTCTTTTTACCAGAAATTAATGGTGGAGATTTTACCTACCATATCAAACACATGATGATAAAGCTTTAGTCATTGTCCATTCACCGTAAAATTTTTACCATTTTCACCAGCAATTTCAACCGCACCATGGTGTAAAACATTGATCACTTGAAATGGTCACGACTATAGGGACTTCAACATACCTAGAAAAAATTGCAGACGTGAGTTGACGAGCTATACCTGATCAATGGGATGGATGGTTTTGTGGAAAATCATCTGGTTTTGGATTTCTTGTGAATTTTATTTTTAAATTTTCATGTTCTTATACTCTTATCATTATATTTCATCAATATCTATGAGATAGAACTTTTAATTCTCTTCGGCAGCCTTTAAATCAAAATTTAGGGCCTTGATAGCCCAGTAGGATTTATGCTCCCATTCCATCGGTAGGTGTCATGGATTTCCAAAGACATGGAGGAATGGAGACATCCCCAGAGGTGTCTTGAAGGTAGTCTGGTCGGCCCATAAGGCATCATGAATCTTTTTGGACCAATCCTTTGATTAAAATCCAACCATTTTCTATAGGATCTATTTTTGTACATGATTTGATAATTCCACATATCCACAATATTGGGTATGTTATGGTGTTCCCATGTGATTCTTCACCCCATACTTTTGTAACACATTCTTCATTATGGTAATATCAAATTTTTTTCCCCTCTCGCTGATCAATACATAATGAACACAAAATCTACTAAAGATTTTTTTTCAAAAAAGGCACAACTACCTTGGTCGTGTCATGTGATATAGTAACAACTACCACCCATTTAGAGACATAATCTACATAGATGAGTATGTATGAGTACCAATATTATAGGCAAATAGCCATGTGATGTCAATTCCCTAGACATCGAAGATTTCGACATCTAGGATGGGTGTTGAGGCATATCGGCTCTTCAAACCATATTACCTATTATCTGACATCTATCACACCAAGTAACAAGGTAATGGGCAACCCAGTGCATGGTAGGCCAAAAAAACCAGACTACAAAATATTCGCTATCATACGGTCTGGGACATGATTTCCTCCAACTGGTAAGGAGTTACAGAACTCCCAAACTCCTTGAAAATCATTCTTTGGGATGCCGCGATGAAACAACCCATCATCACATGATCAAATGAGTAGAGGGTCTTCTCTAATGAACTTCCTGACATCAGATAAAACTTTATTCTTCTACTGATAACTGAGATCAGGGTGAACTAATCTTGTAACAAAATAATTTCCAATATCTAAAAACCATGGACATGGTGGTCCCTCAATCAAGAAATGTTGCTCATTTTGGATGTCATCCCTAATGTCCCTCTCATCCTCCTTCTCCAAATGATAAAATTATAGGTGCGAGTGTTAGTCAAAAATAACATTCTCATTGCGCTTCTTTTCACAGATCTACAAGTCAAATGCTTAGAAGAGAATAACCCAACAGATGAGTTGTGACCTCACATCCTTCCTATTTATTAAATACATGAGTGATGAATAGTTTGTATATACAATAAAATTTGATAGCACCACGTAATCACAAAACCTATCAAATGAAAACCCCATTGTAAGCATTTCAATCTCTATGGCAGTTTAATTCACTCATGCTTCATTCAATTTTATGCTAGTAATTTAAATTGTCTATAAGATACAATCCATCTATTTCCCTAGTTATCCACCCAACACATAGTCACTAGAATCACACATGACTTTGAATTCCACCTTCTAATTTGGATAAATCATCACCAGAGCATCCAACAGTAAATGATTCCGAAACAAAATGTCACAGAACACATCTCATTATTCTTGAAGATGAAATAATTTTAGGGGAGATTGGTGAGTGGTTGGGAGAACAATGAAAAGTTTCAGATAAACTATCCAAAGAAACTGGAAAGACTGAGGAAACATTGAATAGCTCTGAATGATGTTGGGATGGGTATATTTGAAATTACTTATATCTAAGAAGGATCAACTTATCTCCATTTCAGAGAGATATGGTGGCCCAAGGTTATATAACTCTGCACCATAAAATGGAATTTTCCATGTTTAAAATTTGGTTAGCATGCACACATCTTAATAGAACCAGGTCATGATTTTTTAGATAACCGTTGAAATATTTTCCATAGATGGGAAAATTATCCATAATGACCTCAAGTATTTGTCTCGCCTTGTTGTGGATTATTTCCAACAAACATCATTTGAATGTGGAAGGAGCATAGAACATCCCAAAATACATTCTTCGATATGAAAACGTACCATAGGGGAATGTGAAGGTTTTATTTTCTTAATCTTCATAAGAAATGGTAATTTCGTTATATCCAGAATACCATCAAGGAAGCAATAAAACTCATGCCCCACTAGTTGTTCCAACATCTGATCCTTGAAGGGAATCATGAGGTGATCTTTCTGAGTTTCATCATTCATATTACTGTAGTCTACAAAGAATCTCCAACTCATGACTTTCCTTTTAAGGACAAGTTCATTTTTATCATTGTAGACCAAAGTGATACTCCCCTTTTTAGTTACCATTTTCATAGGACTAACCCATGGGATGCAAAAATTGTGGTACATTATTTCTTCGTCTACCAATTTTATTACCTCATTCTTCCCAACTTCTTTCATGGGAGGGTTTCTTCTGTCATGGTGGTTTCCAAGAGTATTTTCTTCCTTCATCCTGTAGCAACTTGTGGGTGAAAATGGTGGGGTTGATTCCCATTATATAAGAAATGTTTTACACTATGTCTTGTTTTCATCTTCAAAATACTTATAAGAGTGCCTCATATTGATCTTTCGAAAGTAAAGCATTCAGGAATACTAGTAGAGTGTTCTTGTCTCCCATGTATCCATATTTTAGAGACAAAGGGTGAGGTTTTTTCTCATGATGAACTGCCTTTAGGATTGAGGGAACAATTGGTTTCACCTATGCTAACTCTAAAATTATCATAACAATTGTGTGATTCCAGTAAAGAATTATGTTTCCTTTGAGAAATATCTACTCCTTGGGTGCTTCTTGGGTATCTTTGAACCGTGATTCATCAATGATAAATGAACATACCAGACCATATTACTTAAAGATGAAGTTCTCATCCATTGTTGTTAATTCATAACAATCCTCATGTTATAGTACAAATTCATTCTTGATTGCCTTGAGGACATTGTAGGACACTCATTCATCACCTACATGGATGATCAGTTCTCCTTGGTGGACATCAATCAATTCCTTACCAGTTTCCAAGAAAGGCCTTCCCAGAATCAAAGGTTCTCATGGTCTCCCTCTATTTTATGAATGATGAAGTTAGAAGGGATAAATAACTTTCATTCCTTAACCATCAAATCCTCGAGTATCCCCTTGGGATATTTTATGGAGTGGTCTTCTAATTGGAGGGCCACTTGGGTGGTCTTTAGATCATTGATCCACAGCTACATGAAGACTCTGACGGAAATCATGTTAATGCTAGCACTAAAGTCATAGAGAGCCTTTCCAAACTCACCAGATCTAATGGTATATGGGATAGTGAAGCTACCAAGATCTTGGAGTTTTAGAGGAAGCGAGTATTGGACCACTGTAGAGAATTTTTTATTTAGTGAAATGTATCCTAGATCTCCTATATTTCTTTTATTGGAGAGAATCTACTTCAGGAACTTTGTGTATGTCGACATCTGAGTAAAAGATTATACGAAAGGGATGTTGATGTGTAGATTCCGAAATACCTCCATTAATTTACCAAATTGGTGATCCACCAATCTTTTTATGATCCTATCTATAAATGGTATGGCTGGATCAAAAGGATTTACCACCTCTCTACCCTTACCATGTGTGGCCTCTTACTATTTTGATTGTTATTTTGATGTGGACAGGTCCTTAGTTGTTGTTTAATCAGCTAGTGGATGAGGTAACTCCTTCCCACTTCGTAAATTTATTGCATGGGATTCATCTCTCGGGTTATTCTCATTGTTACCTGGTAGTGTAACAGGTTTCTTTGAGGAGATATGGTTATAAAGTAGCCCAATTTTATTTTCCAACAATTGAATAGAAGATTCATGGTTTTGAAATCTTGTTTCATAAGATGATATGAATTTTTTCATCATTTCTTCAAAATTTGATGGTGGTTCATGGTGAGTTTTTATGCATCTACTGGAGGTGGTGGCTACCTTGGTGGTTCCAGGTGGGGGTATTGGTACCCTTATTGCTGGTAGGTCCCCTACTATTGTTGTCTTGGGTATAATATTTGGTAATACTGTTGAAAATAGCCATGTGGTCTCCTGGGTGGTGGCTTTTGTTGTTGTTGTAGGTACCCCATGTTTGTTTTTTCTCATTGTGACGAGTTCTGGTACTGAGGATAAATATTCAGACCCCAGTTCAGAGAAACGTAGATCCCTTTCTTATTGATGGGTAGATAGTCGACCCCATACATTCAAAAATGATGTGGTTATCACCACATTCACTGAATAGAGAATGTATTGCTACATGATCAAGTGATGCATTATTTAGGTTCAATGCAACAATATTCTTAGACACCACATCCAATTAGGCAGTGAGCATCGTGGTGGAGAAAATGTTGGGAATACTTCGCTTTTGAGTTCCTTTCTCTGTGTTCCACTGGAGTTAGTTGGTTGACATGTCCTCTAAAAGGTCACAAAGTTCCTCAAGAGATTTCTGCATTATTCTTCTTCTAAAAGCTGCATCCACAGCGGATTCGGAGTTCATGGTGAGGCCACCGTAGAAGGTTTGCACATACATCTAAAGTGGACGTCGGTGGTGAGGATGTTTGCATAGAATCTCCTTGAAAGCCTCCTATGACTAGTATAGGAATATAGAGTCATGATTATAGAAGTTATGGATCTCATTCGCCAGAGTCACCATCTTAGATGGTGGAATTTATTTGGAAAGAAGGCATGGGATAATGCCTCCGATGTGAGGATAGACTATTGAGGTAGTCCCTTAATCCAGTATTTCACCTTATCTCTTAATGATAAGGTGAATAGATGAAGATAGATGGAATAATATGACACTCTTTGGTAATAGAAGGTGTTACATATCTCGAGGATATTGGAGAGATGAGCATTCAGGTCTTCACAGGGTAGACCATTAAAAAGTTCCATGTTTGGGAGAAGCTACATAATGGATGGTTTGATTTCAATGTGCAGGGCCTGCACTGGTTGCTGAATGATTCTTGTATATGCCACTTGGATGGAGGGGAGACCATACTATATATCGTTACGATGTAGGGGATGTTTCTCTCGAGTAGGTGAGGGCACAAATTATTGTACATGTGTAATGTATGGCCCAGACCAGGCTGCAGGTATGGAATCCACTCTAGATGGAACTGTAGATTGTTTTGCAGGACATACCCAGGAACAAGCAGAGCATGATGATTCCTATTGTCATTTTTGCCAAACGGTTTTCCATCTCCTTGGATAGTAGCTGGATCTCCCTCTTCGTTATGCTCCATGTGATTGATTGGGTTGCACTCTTCCATGGGGGCACTTGGTCTCCCCAAAAGTGTTCATTCAATCTCTGGGTCAATTGGAAAAAAATTGATGACATGTTTCTCTTGGTATGAGTGATGCGGCCACTCATACACCAATCAATCTACACAACACTTGAAAAACCGAGTGTAAATGAGGATTAAAAAACAATAAATAGAAAAATGATGGAAGGAATAAATTTTTTATAATTTTTTATCTTTATTATCAGTAAAATTGAAACAATATTCAATCAAAGAAATTCAATTGTAACTTCGAGTTCCATGAAAATGGCACAAAATTTTTTTTATCGTTCCTGTCGAAGTGCTATTTTTTGACAATCCAAATTTTTATACCCGAACAAGTATAGTATCAGTAAGGGATCAATCCACAGGAAAATGGAGTTATCTTTGTTTTGATTATCAAAACTGTAATTTATTTAGTGATGTTTTCATGAATTTTGAGTTGTTTTTTTCTTTTTTAAAAATTGATTGGATTTAAATTTCTTAATAAATTACTTGAATGATAAGAAATAATATAGTAATTTTATTTTTGATGAAAATTGGGAGTGCAATGTTTCAGTGATATGGATTTAAAAGGTTCTTATTAAATCAATTTTATTATGGGGTTTTGTTTTTCATGATAATTCAAATATCTGGGTTAATATTATAACATATCCCTCTAGGTCTGGTATGTTTTTTTAAATCAATAGAAACCAATTTCTTTGGTTTGGAAATTGTTTTATTTTAATTTTATTAATTTCAGTCCCCTTTGAGATGATTAAAACGCCCAATGGTCCTGGATGGTTTAAATAATAATTCTATAAAGGATCCCTAGAAATCATGTTCTTAGTCTTATTGATATTTCTTTTGATTTTTAGAAAGAATTAATAATGACCAATGAGAATGAATGATAAACAACACGGTTAGAACATCAAAAATGAATAATTACAATTCTCAATTGTACATAGCCCCAAAAAATAATGATTATGCTACTCAAAGAGTAGATAATAATTAAATAATGGTTTGTATCATAAAACATCATCCTGGATTCCATGGAGAAATGTTGTTGGGAAGGTAGCACCAAAGATCCTTCTATCTTCACTTCCCTTCTCTCCACTCTCTATCTTCTTCTATTCTTGGCCGTTTCTAGAGTGTTATCCCTTCAAATATCACAGAAATTCTAAAGGCTAAATGACTACCGAACATGTAGGTCCTGCCACCTATTTATATGTTTTCGTAGTACATGAAATTTACGTTGAAGTAAAAAACATGTACTACTAGTAAATACGATTTCCAATCTTTTCTCTACCGGTATTTGAGCTAACAAGTCGTATTAGACACTGAACATGGCGCCACCTGTTAGGTGGCCATACAAATCAGGTAGTGACACCCCACATGTCTTGTAATATGGTTCATCAGCCACGAAATACTTCTAAAAGGTCCACACATTATGTGGAGGGGCCGTACACAACATTTAATCTTCACCCGATAACATGGGAATCTAGTCTTGCTCTCAGCCACCAACTACTTCTAGATGTGGGTACACGACGTGTAAAAAGACACAAATGGTGTCTAATGTCGTCTTGACACTTGGTCATGCACTTGGACTGGTCAATCCATGTCGGGGTGCTGATATAGGATGAGTTCCATAAAGTACACACTATGTAGTTCGATATATTTTTTTTATCAAATTCCCCGATTTGTGTTTTTATCATGTAAATGACAAAAAATTGTCATGTTGAAACATAAAATGAATTTGAACCAAAAAATGATTGAAATTTGGTGAAAATGCATTTTTATGATCGTTAAAATATATTGAAATGCATTCAAAAACCAGGTACATCAGGGATTTATTTATGAAATTATTTCTAAAAATGTATTATTTTACGAAGATATAATCAAATTATTATTGATATTGATATTATTATAAATTCTATACTAGATTCAAATTTATAGTTTTTTACAACACCCTAATTTTTTAGGAAATTTTAGATGTTGTTTTTCATGATTAACTAATGCGAGGGGAATTTGGTTGTATTTTTGAATCTATTTTCACCATTTCCCTCATAGACGGATTGATTGAAGGAGAATGTTAGTCACATAGAGAATTTTTGGAATTCTGAAGTTGTATATTCTCTATTGGATGGTTTGGATTGGATTGATTGGAACCTTAATGTATCTTTTTCATTAGTGTTTCACTTAGGGTTTTCCCATATTATTATTATATAAGATATTTTTTCTGTTATCCAATTACACCGCATAACCATGGAGGGCTGACTTGGGTGGAACATCTAGTTCATCAGAGATGGTTCATTATAGAATTGTATCATTGGAAATTATTAGCCTGATGGGTGATAAATATACATAATTTTGGTTTTGTGTCTTTGGTATAAAAGAGTTAGAACATTGAGGATTAAATTAGTAAGGGAACGAGAGTTACTGACTAGATCCAATATGTGTCAGAAAATATTTTTCCATTGGGTTTCATTAAAATTTTACAAAGTTCAAGACTTGTTGTTAGAGTTCATTTGAATGAACTAGATGTGGATTTTATTTAAATGATTATTTTTCATTTAAATGTGTCAGTTTTCATTGATAGAATTCATATAATTTAAAATGTTATATTTAAGGAATTAACGAGAATTGTTTAAGTTGGAAAGATTATTATGTAATTTATTTCAATATATTTTGTGGTTATTAACATTTTTTTATTAGATGATTCCTCCAAGAAGATATTTTTTCAATCAGGTTTAAGAAGTTTTTAGTTTTATTTTTTAGGAAAATCCTATAGTGGAAACTTATTTTATAGAATATATAATCTATATTATTTTGGGTCTATGTTGGTAGGGTGACTGAGACATGGGATGTGAGTGAAATAATGGCTTAGAATTCATTAATCAACATCGATTGTTAATCAATGTTGATAAATGACTAGAGGAATATAATAGTTTTCTTGAGATGATTGGGAGGATCATCATCATCATAAAGGCTCATAATGAAACTAAGGTGGGGTATTACAAGTACATGCTTGAGGGACTAGGAAAGAGATGTTGGGACTCCATTGTGTAATTAATTTTTCATGAAGATCATACCTATAAACCATTCATGAAAATATACATTTTTTAGATTTACCATGAGAATTTACATAAAGAAAATACATTGGAGTTTATGAACATAGTACTAGGATAGCATATTTTCTATTATGTTCCACCCAATATATAGATTTGGTGCTTTTGGCACTAGAGCTATTCAATAATGTGTGACTAAAGGATTAATGGATTGAGTTGGGACTAAGTGCTGATAATTTATCTATTTATATTATGATGTTTCTTCTAGAATTTTTAGAGGTAGTCATAGAATTGTCTTTTGTCGAGGATAACATAGTTGGAATGACTACATGGGATGGAGTATCCATTGGTGTAGTTATAATCATGGATGATTTTTTTGGATATAAAAGGAAGCACAAGGGTGGTCATTTTTCATTACAAAATATTTAGGGGCTTCTTTATAATAAGAGTAGTTTATCAACTACCAATGTGGATGGTGTTTTCATATCAAGCCTAACTATATAGAGACTCAAAAGATTTTTCAACACTGTATAAAATATGGAAATATGTAGCATTTTTTTAAATAATATCCTAGAGTAGTTATGATGGATACACTCTCATCAAGGGTTCATAGGTTTATTATAATTCTAGTAAGTATTATGGGTCTAATCCTATTACTAAGGGGGATATTCATAGTTCTAAGATTACATAGTTTTATGTGTAGGAGTGTGCGATAGAGGAATATCTATTAAGAGTAGATACTATTACAAGTACTTATCTTATTTTGTAATCTATGATTCTATAATTTTTTTATAGAGGTTATAATCATTATATAATATTTTCAATGTTAATTTAAATATTTTTCTTATGTTATGAATTTATTCCCTTATCTTTCGATCTTAATTTTTTTGGGAATGTGGTCTAAAAAAGGTATCATGTTTCCATCATTTTGGGTGATGATAAATGTATTTGAGGTGGCATGTGACATTATAGTTCATGATATTTTTTTCTTTGAACTAACTCATATAATGAATTAGATGAAAATTTTTATGGTCTAGATGGACTATTATTGTCATTGAGATTTTTTTATCTGCTGATCGGGTCACTCATGTTATTCAGGGAGAGTGGAACCCAATATCCATAAGGGTGGTGGAAATTTTTCCATAAACTTGGATAATCTTGATCAAATTTATAGAGATGCTTCGTGATGTTTTTCCCCTTTACTGGGATGAATTTTTCATATAATGGTGTGTGTATAATCCTAGGTAGTTCTGAATGATTTATATAGTATACCACTATATTTATAGGTTATTTTTTACCGATCTTATCTATATAGGGATTATCTTTCATATCTCCTCTTATCGAATGGAACTTTTTGAGTTTGTGGAACAAAAATTCCAACATGGGAACAGAGAGGAAAATAGATTTATTCCTCAAAGCATTTCATCATGGGATTTTACGAGAATATTTTCTAAGAAGGTATAAAGGACACAATGACTTTTTAGAGATTTTCAAAAGATTAATAAAATGATTGTTATGAAAAGATAAAATTTTCCCTGAATTGATAATAACTTTAACTAGTCTATAGGGGATAATTGGTTTCCAAAAGATTGACATTCAGTTTTGGTACCTACAATTGAGAGTCAGATAAGAGTATATAGTGAAGAAAATTTTAAGGATCTAATTTGGGTATTTATATCTTTCGATTATTCCATTATTTCTCAATAATTATTTTAAATTATTTATTATATTGATTAAACAAATATTTCATCCGTTCTTGGACTCTATTGAGTTATTTTTTTGAATGTTATTTCAGTGTACACATAGAATAATGAGAATAATACATACCAGTTGGATATCACTATTGATAACTTGAGGGAACATCATATATATGGAATGATTCCAAAATTATGAGTTTTTGATCTAGGAATTGAAATTTATGCGGCATGTCAAATCATGGAGGGGTGTCTCGTATAATCCTGAAAAATAGTGGTTGTTTTGTCTTGTGAGATGTGTAGAAGTTTTTTTGAGATCCATACTGTAACACCATGATATTTAGTGTATTATTTTCATATAAAATCAATATTTTATATATTAATAATTACATGAGATATTGGTTTTATCTTGTGTAAAACATGACGTTTATTTTTATTTTCATTGCATGCAACATTGAGTCTAAATGAAACAAGGATTATTATTAAAATAGTTTTCATTAATATGATAGTTATCATCATGCAATTTTAATGGATGGATTAGATAATATTAAAAATTTTATGGAAATATAATGTTTACACATGTATATTGAATGAATTATTTGGGGAGCAAATAAATTATAAATTTAAATCGAAACTATTTTGAGAATAAATGAAATCCTTTTCGGAAAAACTATTTTTATAAAAACAAACAAATTTTCCACAATAAATTTATAAAATATATTGGATGAATTATTTTGAAGAAATTTTTTATTATATATTTAATTAATCAATTATCATTAATATATTAATTTTTAAATATAATAGATAAGACCAAATCAAATTTTATGTTAAAATATATATTTTTCTAAAAAGAAGTTTTATCATATTTTTTTACATAGTTATTTTAAAAATATTTTTTGAAACATTAAAATCATATTTTTAGAAGAAACAATATTTATTTAATTCATAATATCCAATTTTAGAATAGGTTTAAATTTTTATATTTTTAATAAAAGGATAATTTTTTATTAACATTTAATATTAAATACTAATGGAAACATATTTTTGGATAAAATTATTTATAAAATTTAATTTTATATAAATTTTATTTCAAATTAATATAGTTGAATTATATATATATATATTAATTAAATTTAGGTAATTGGAATCAATTTCATATTGAAATTTTTAATTAAAACTGTTTTAAAATGTTGAACATTTTCTCTTTGAAACCCAACATTTTCATCACAACCATGAGAGTTATTTTAATTATAGTTTTGGTTATTCTTTGAATTGAATTTAAAAATATTGAATCACTATTTTAAATCATAATAATTTTTGTTTTATAATAATTTCAACATTTTTTAACTAAATTAATTGTGAAATCTCTAAAAATTAATTATTACAATTAATGTAAAAATGTGGTTACCAGAGGTCAAACTAAAATGATACATTTTAATGTGACCTTGAAAAATTTCTAAAATATATTTTATGAAAATATATATTAACATTAATATTTAAGGTTGTAGAATACTCTATTTTGTATCCTTTTTTCTTGTTAAATACAAGGGAAAACATTTTTAATTAAAAAATTAAAAGTGTCCCACTCACATCACTTACAAAAGGACAACCAAGATTTTCTTTTATTAACACTAAATACCATTTTGGTTTTAATAATAAATCTCCCAAAAAATTTTGAAGTCCCCTTCTATAATCTTATAAGCCTTATATCTTGATGAAATCCAACCTATGATGGACATTTGTGATAACCTAAGGAGGTTACACAAAGAAGAGGAACCATTATTCAATGAGTTTTTTATATTATTTCTATATCCATCATATTCAATTATTATTAAAACATGATGATATAATAAACTTAGTATAATAAATAAAATAATTTTCTTTTATTATATGTTAATGGGCATAAAATATCTCTATATTCATCAAATGGGGTTTGAAATCATCATCCTTGTGTATGGAGAACTACCACATTGTGAACATATATGAATTATTTTTCCATTACCACATCTCTCTTTTGGGTATGATGAAATATTTAAAATATATAAGATAATTATACCTTTATATTCATTATATCATATAAATTACTTTATTACATTAAATTCCATAGGGTATAAAATAATGTTTTTCATGTGTACGGTGGAATGTCCCCTCACAAAATGATGTGAAATAATTTCATTGGGACTTTTCATGGATGTTAATAAGGATATAAATAAGGAATATATGTGATTTAAATGAAATAATTATGGTATTAATAACATATTTTTATTATAAAAATATTATAAATCATATTATTTCCTACAATATTACTCATTGAATGTTGATAATGTTGTTAGTGTATGTGTGGACTAAAACTTTTACAATGTGATCTAACACTGTTATCCTTACCAAAACACATGGATAATATTTATATGTTTATTTTAATAAATAATATTGAATTTATTATAATATTATACCTTCATAAAGACAATATATTACTCCACAAGTTTCACCGAAGACCATTCAAAAAATAAATATTACTTATCTGGACGTATGGATTATAATTTGTGGGACTATAACGTATATCACTTCGGAAAACAATATTTCATTATTGGTTGTAAAATATAATTGGTATATAAATATGATAATTATTTCGTTGTTATTATTTTTTATATGATGGAACCATGATCCATTTATTTGGATAAAAAATATCCAAACGATACATATACGAAAAACAAAGCGATTATTACCTGAAACATGACAATAAAATCGATTTATTAATAAATGGATTTTAAATTTTTTTAATTAAAACATATATGGTTTGATATATCTATTTTTTTCTCTATAATACTTTTTTAATAAAATTATATTTATTACACTTTTTGATCAACAATGTACGAATGATGTCGATACATTTGGTAATGGATTTCTACCTCATCCTTCATTTTTCAATGAGACACATGCCATATTCACTTTGGGTTTTTTTATGTGTAGTATAAAATGAAAATGACTATATTTTATTATGACTCTACCTATATTTTTATAATTTTGAGATACATTTAACGATCCCTCTTTCATGGGGATTCCATTTAAAATGTTATGAAATTGGAAAGCGATTTTTGTCTAAATTTTCCTCTTTTGAGATATATTATTTTGATATGAATCTATAAACCTATATTAGTTATATGTATATAAAATTTTATATTTTTATAATAAGTATATTTATCCTCATTAAATTTTATGTTTTATTTAATTTTATTCTTTTATGGGGATTAATTTTCAAAGTTACCAATGTGTTAATGATTATATGTTATACTCTCATCATTTGTCCGGATTGTTTTGGATAATGTTTCCATTAATAAAATATTATAATCCATCAGTAAAATAATTCTTGTAATTATTTATACTCTATTAATTTCATGAGAATAAATTTTTTCTTTTCATTTTCTTATATTTATGCACTAATGTGTTTCAAAAGAATGTTTTTAACAAAAATACATCTTTTGAGTCCGAAACACATTTTCATCCAAAACTATATATTATAAATAAGTGAAATTTTTTATAATTATTTTAAAATTATTAAATAAACTTATTTTATTCATTTTTTTTTTAATTTTTAGATAATTATTTAAAAGGAATCTTCATTTCATTTTCAAAAACAAATCTTGTTTTCCATTTACTGAAAATGTGAATGTAATATTAGTGTTCTACAAGAACTGAATTACCCAACATCCTGATCGTTATATTCATCGATTCTTGTTTTATAATTTTTAATGTTTTTTAAAAGGAATTTATTTTCCCAAACAAAGGTCTTTTTAATTTTTATTTTCATTATGGAGGAGATATTTTCCATGAAAAAGGTTTTAAATAAAATTTAAAACATACTTTTTAAGAATTCAGGTTTATTTTAAATGAAATTATTTATAAAATGTTATATGTTTAAATAAGTAATTTATTTAAAAAAATATATCTTCATTAAGAAAACCTCTAAGTGATTTATATATCCAAATTATTTTTCCATATATGATAAAATCCAATTATATAACTTATGATTACTGGGAATATAATCCAAGGATACCATAATTATTATTTATCAGAATTGTTTATGATGAAAAGATGTTTATAAAACCTGTCTCTCTTCCACATGTAATACAATTAAAAAATTATTAGGAAAAAATGTTATTTTTTTCAATGGTTATAATATGATTCGTTGAGAAAATGATAATGAAAAATGTCACTTTTCAACATGTTATGATATGTAGAAAATTTTATGAAATCCAAATATTTTCCATGGCTAATGTTATAATGAAGTTAATAAATGATTATGAAAACCTTTTCTCTTATATGATTTATTCAATGATGATATGTTTTTTTGAACCCCTTTTATTTTAATGGTTTGTGATTTGATGAATGTTATACGATATTATGGCACATATACGGGTATATTAAGTGATGGGTGGGTCATATATCTCTTTCGAATGCCTAGGGTAATTATTAATGTTATATGAGCTCAAATTGTACATGGGAGGTTATCCTTATCCTAAAATATGTTACACAAGAGGTTATATTAATCCAAAATGAGGGTCATAGGAGGTCATTCCAAGGTCGTACTTGGTATTGGTTTGGTTAGACAAATCAAAACATGTTATGATTGTTCATGTTGGTAGCCTTGAGATAATTTTTTTATTATGTTTATCCTACAATTACATGTCTAATTTATATGTTATACACTCATGGATCATGTTCATTGAGTTCATTAAGATTCATGTATAATGTTTAATGAACCTGAATTCTATCAAAGTAAATTCCCATCTTATAATTATTTCATAAGGGGTAATCACATAAAATCACATAGAGATAAATTAAAAACCTTATAAATGATAAATTAATAAAATAAAATGAATTTTAATAAGATAAGGAATATATACCAAAGGAATAGTAACAGAACATTTAGAATAGTAACATGACCCTTAAGAATAGAAAATTTGAAAATTGAAAATAAAATCACCATTTAAATTATAAATATAATTTAGCTTTATTTTATGTGAAAATATGATATAAATATATTTCAGTATAAATGTATAAACATTTTAAAAATTATTAATTATGTGTTAGTATTTTTATAAGTGATAAACAGTAAATTAAAATTTTGAATCTAGTTTAATAATTTAAAAGAATATTGAAATTCATAAAATTTATTTATATATTATTATTAATATGTCTTATGATTATATGATAATTTTTTAGACCTTAGTTAATTTTTCATAGTGCAACAAAATTAGTTATAATTTGTAAATATGTATTTGTTTAGTTAATTATGATTTAAATTAAAAAAAATGTAACATATTCATAAAATTATATTTATGAAATAGAGTAAATATATAAATTATAGACATTAAATAATTGTAGATGTGATTTTTTTTGATTTTTCGGAACTACATGAATTTTTTTTGAGTAGATAAATACACTATTTTACGGTATATATAATTTATAAGTTAAATAAAATATTACTCAACTCATGGATGTGATAATAACTAGTTTTATGATCTCAAATTATCAAATTACTTAATTTATTGCAACGAATTAAAACTATTTCATGTATCGATCAAAATAACATACAAAGTGTATTAAATAATTAGAAAACACCCATCTCCTTCATGAAAAACACCACCCATAATGAAATATTCTTCTCACATATCTGAAGACGTTGGAAATGAATAGATTCATCTAAATTAATCTCCCAATACCCTTCCACACATCTAGGAGAGTTTTTTCTTGAGAAAGGACCAAAAACTATCCCATAAAGAGGTTCTCATGAAGATTGAATCAAGTGGTAAAACCCTCTTTCATTTCATTCAATTTATTTTCATGTTCCTATATTTTATTTTTCTCTCCTCACCTCCATTAATAAAATGGATTTATAACTACATTAACTTAAATTTTATTTAGTTTTTTTATTATAATGTATAAATTTATGAACATATCTTATTTCCCCTCCTTTTATACTAACATTGAAAACATTGTCTATGAGGTTCTAATTTAGCACCTTCGTGATGACATGCTTTAATCATTCAATTCCACCATCAAGGGTGTTATTGAAACCATTTTTATTATTGAACCAAATAATAATATATCTATTATATATTATGTACTATTATAGAATCATTTTTGTACATTTATTATTTTATAAAACAAAATTAGTGTTGGTCGGAGCGGATACTCATGATGGGAGTGAATTGAGTTCCAATTAAAATTTATGTTAAAAA
Source organism: Viscum album (assembly GCA_963277665.1). Taxonomy (NCBI): domain Eukaryota; kingdom Viridiplantae; phylum Streptophyta; class Magnoliopsida; order Santalales; family Viscaceae; genus Viscum; species Viscum album. The sequence continues at coordinate 798,436,529 of OY728151.1, forward strand.
CATTATGATTAAAATCCCCCAAATTAAATAAAAATTAAATTGTAGTGAATTTATAAATATTGTAAGTTTTCAATTTGTTTCTCAAGAGATTGATTATTTCTCAATTAACTAAATATGAAGATTAATTAAATTTTGAAACTATATTATTGGCTAACAAAAGTTATAAACACTTGCTATTTTAACTATCAGAGTTACATTAAAATAGATTTATATTTAAAGTACTCAGTAGTGAAATATTCAAAATAGTTTTAACAAAGGTAACAATCATAACAGTTTAAACTAAGAGGATCAGTCTCAAGCGGAGACTTAGTCCCCTCAAACGGTTTATATAAACATTTATCCCCACCTTGGATCAGGGTTAACAATAGGAAAACGACTATCCAGGTCCAATGACCACTACCAAAGTTCTACATGGGAAAAACAAAAAAACAGCACACAAACTATCCAGGTCACACTTGACCTCTACCACAATTCACAGTGGGAATAGAGAAAGGGTTTAGAAAGATTGAGTGAGGATATTAGATATACTCCAGTTATTCTCAGGAGTCAGTGTGTAAATACATAACACACACTGCTCAAAATGTAAATAAATGAAACAAAATAGATGTAAACAAATAATGATGAGTTTAGAATGCTCTATGTGTTTTGAGTGAAGCTCTGGACTCCTTGTATTGATGCAGATGAAGCTTTGAGTCCTTATCTAGTTTTTTCAATAAAAACAGTGTGTCATTTTTGTATTTGACTTCCAGGTTCAAGTTGATCAGTCTAATCAGCTTGAGTGTCAGTGAAATCATTGAAGATCTTTACACCATGAATGATCAGGTTCTACATACTCGAAATGTATTATTCTTTCTTCTTTTATGCATATGTCCTTGTGTATCTTTATAATATTGTCTCGTATTTTCATTAAAATACTGGCCACCCAACCGACATGTCTTCAGTAGTTCGAGGTTCCTTTATATAGCTTTAGCTTTGGAAATGGGAATGATTACCATTTATAGGTATGAGGTACAGTTCCTGATATGCCAACAACTATCATTAATTAATGGTAGATGCATTAAAAACATCAAATATGACCATTACTAAATAAAAAAATTGTAATAGAGTTTAGATATATAGTGACTGGTTTCCATCAGTAGCTCTTAGTATCAGTGAGATTGAATCTGTGGACTTGAGTCAGTAGGTCTATATTGGTAGCTGTTACTTTTTATAACGGTAGACTACTTGAATCCGTATATCCTTCTATCAGTAGTTCCTTCTATCAGTAGCTCCTTCTATCTGTATCTCCTTATGTCTGTAGCTCCTTCTGTCGGTAGCCCCATCTATATCAGTGGCTCATACTGGTGACATTCTTGTATCGGTAGTCATCTCTCTCTATCAGCAGACTTGTATCAGAAGCTATATGTAAGTATCTGTCTGTATCGGTGGACTTTGTAGTTGTATCGGTGGACTTCATATCGGTAGGTTTCTGTCTGTCTATTTGTATCGGTAGCTTGTATTGGTAACTATTTACCAGTGACCTTGTGTCACAGGAAGCATATTATATCAGTGGAATTTACTTATCGGTAGACTATGTACCAGTAGGTCTGTATATGTGGATCCACACTTAATACATATCTGTTCTATGAAAATCATATTCAGATTGAGTCAGTAACATTTCTGAATAGGTAAAAATAAAGATAACCATTGATTAAAAAATTCCAATGGTAATTTTGATATTTTATCAACTTAATAATATGATGTCATAGATTGAACGAATAATTATTAAAATATAAACATTATTTGGGATTATCAAAGAATATTGAAACCTAATTGAGATTATCAAAATAGGTGAGTTCAACAATTTCCCCCTTTTTGATAATCATAAATTATGATATTATAATTCCAAAATAAGAAATAATATATAAGTGTAAAATACATTGGGTCTCATAACATTTTAAAATGTATCAAAGAATAGAGTATTACATGCAAATGTATTAGAGGTAATATTATAAAATAAATGTACCAGAGGTATGAAAAAACTATATGAGAGGTAGAATATATTATGCTCATATTCCATATTTCTCCCCCTTATAAATACATCTGATATATTATTCTCATATTTCTCATATTTCTCCCCCTCTGTGATTAACAAAAAGTAGTAAAAAAAGGATGATAGAAGTAACAGAAGGTAAAAGAAAGTAAGATCATATATAATTCATGGGGGAAAATATAGATAAATAATAATAGAATACAAGTGATTCCTATCAAAATTCCTAGCCACTATTCAATCTACCTCCTCAACATGTGATTTGGATTTTCCCTTGGAATCAAAAGTGGACGTAGGCTGGGTAGATGCAGGTGGAGGCTTAGGAACACCAGAGATGATCAATGGAGGATGAGCTATATATACAGTGCTTGACCTGTACTGTGTAGATCTCTAGGTGATCATAGGAGTGAGGCTCTAGATTGATTGAGCTAGAGTCATCTGAGGAATAGAGGAAGGATAAACAGAGGCAGGCAGAGCTAGAGGTACAATGATTTCAGTACTGTCCACATGAAAAAATGGAAGAAACTGATTCTTAATGTTCATTATGATCCACCCTCCTCTTTCCATAGCAGATATGAAGTCATCCTTGTTCTCCATAAATTTATCTATAATAGGTGTCAACTCCTTGAGCTTCTTACTTGTTCTCTGAAATCTTGAGAGACTGGGGGCACTTTCAAGTTTTCTAATAGAAGCTTGAAGTGATTTTTCAACTGATTCTTAGTGTATATCCTTTGGAAATATAAATCCACTTTGCCTTTTACCTCTTTTTGAGAATCATTGGCCTCTCTCATTAAATTGTGAACAATTTTCCGTATATCCCTAGTGGTAGTCACCACTTCGGTCAAAGCAGTAGAGTCTACAGAGCCACTGGTAGTAGACTGTCCAATCTCATCTCTCATCACAGCTCGAATCTAATCAATATCCAAAGAAGTCCTGGTTGTACTCAAAGGTGCAATAGTAAAGGCAAATGTTTCCTTAAAGGATTTAGTCATCTCACATATGAGATTTTTCACTAGAGAGTCCTAGGTGTTGACATGATGTTCATGGAAGTCTTAAATTCTTCAAACACTGATACCATTTGTTCAACTACACTCTTCAAAAAAGCCAAGTGTTTGCCTTCTTGAGATTTAGTGCTCATATAAGACACCATAGAGACAATTTATTTATTTAGTTATTCAACATCCTTTTCCAATCTTGAAATTCGATTATTGTAGGTTTTGAATTCATCCAAAAAACCATAGTCCGATTCAGTCATCACAGACTAAATATAAGATATTAAAGAGGTTTCCATTATTTTCATTTCTTCCACAAAACTGGCCTAGAGATCAGACTTCAAATGGTTTAAATCATATTTTTTTACTATGTCCTCAGGTAAAGTTTCAGAAAGAAGATTATAAGTGACAAGAGGTCTATTGATGGGTCTCTCATCTTCTGTATCAGGATAGTCCATCCCAAAAACTACCAAACATGGGTCTTCAGCCTAGTCTTCAATCTCATGATCAACCGAAACAATACCATATCTTGTAAGATTCTCTTCCTTAATCTGTACATTATTCTATATAGGTACATTAATAGAAGCCTCAGTAGGTAGGACTTCTTCAGAAGAATCTTCCACAACCATCTCCAATTCAACAACTGGAGGCTCCTCGGGATTAGGTGCAGGTCTATATACTTCATCAATTTCCTCAGAAGGAATTGAGGAGTTCCCAATCACTGGACTAAGGGCCATGCAGGTAGAAACAAATGATTCAGTTTCAGATTCACTTTCTTCTTCATTTTCTAGGGAAGTCTTCACATGATCCAAACTAGCTTGTTCTTCTTCATCAATAGGTGCTTCTTCATTTCATACACCCATAACTGTTGCTCTTCTAGGTAGGTTCAAGGAAGTATTTTATTTTTTATGTTATACCACTTTACCAGCTGGACTAGGGGAAAATCAGGATCCCCTCTATCTGCTACATAGGTATCCTACTCATCAGTATCATCACTATATTGTGGTTCCTCCTCATCAGATCCTAGAACTGGATGTCTCTTATCTTTTGGCCTATTAGGATGGTCAACAGGGTTAAACTTGTCATAAACCCTCTCATCATCAATTACCCACTGCCTTTTCCATGGGTTCCACCCAATATTCATATATTTACAAATTGTTCTTGTGATGAAAAAATTGTTCCATACCACCACTGTCTCATCCCAAGACTCGGTTACTCCCTTCACTTTGATCATAACAGAAATTAACATGGAAATGAATAAATCATTGGACTTTGATTTAGGCCTGGTCATATCCACAATCTGAGTCATTAAAAGTATGCGCAGATTCACCTTTTCACCATGTCTTAACAAATGAAACAAATATATATCTTGATATCTCAGATTTACAAAGTCCACTCTTCTTGGACTTAGCACATGTTGGATGAACCTGAAAAGAAATCTATTTTCTCCATCCATCTCAGCAGCCACTACATTTCTTTGTTTGACACTACCGATGAGCTCTTCCAAGGAAATATCATAATAAAAAATGTCACTGGTAGGAGGAATTTTCTTCGAGCAATACCCAAAAACACCTTTATGTGGGACTTTAAAACATTGTGCCCATTCAACATAGGAAAAAGATATTTCCTTTCCATTCAAAACTGAAACCATTCTATTCTATTCTTTAGATTTATCAAAGCACACAAACGCATAAAACTCTATTAACAGCTAGGGATAATAGGGGATATTGTTGTCTTAAAAACATTCGAGCCATCCATGCTCCTCCAATATCCTCAGAATCAACGACTTATAGGACATAAGACATTCTAAAGAAAGTTCCTTATATCTTACAATTTTTATATTCTCCAAATGCGGGTTCACAAAATTCCTTCCTAACCTTGTTCTTATACCACTACCACTAGATTCTGGTCCTGTTTTCTACTTCTTCGCATTCGGATCAACACTCTCATCCCTGTATATCAGGAGCTGTGTTCTTGCCATCTCCAATCGAAGAACTTAGGGTTATCACGAAATGTGGGGGTTCAAGAAGAGATATTTGAAGAGAGGAGAGTTTGCAGTGGATTGAAATGTGACTAAGGCTTAGTTTTTTTCATTTAGGAAACAAAATGTAATATGAAGAAATATACTGAAAACAATAAGAGTTTTGAGAAACAGACAGCACATGACATATCAGTGAAAACTACCGGTGAGCACCCTAATGGCGAGGTTTACATATCACTGAGGTCTCTCTAACGGTGAGGTGTCTCTAGCAGTGAGGTGTTTCTAGCAGTGAGGACTCTAGCAGTGAGGACTCTAGCACTGAGGACTCTAATAGTGAGTTATTCCTAACGGTGATGTGTGTCTAACGGTGTGGTTTGGATAACTATGAGGTTTGGCTAATGGTGATGTGTGGCTAACGGTGAGGTTTGGCTAACGATAAGGTTTTAACTGGGATGATTCTAATGGTGAGGTTTCTAATGGTGAGGTTTATAATGGTGAGGTTTCTAATGGTGAGGTTTCTAACTTACAAAGTCTATCATTCCTAGCTCATTTATACTGTAACATAACCTATATGAACTTAAAGGTTTAGTGAATATCGCAGCCAATTGATGTTCAGTACCTATAAAGTCAAGAGTAATATCAACTTTTTGGTAATGATCTCTCAAAAAGTGGTTCCTTATATCAATGTGTTTGGTCCTTGTGTGAGATATAGGGTTCTTTGAGATATTAATTGCACTAGTGTTATCACAGTTTATAGATACATGTCTAAATTCATATCCATAGTCTAGTAAAGTATATTTCATCCACAAAATGTGTGTATATCAAGTACTCGCAACAATGTATTCTGCTTCAGCAGCAGACAATGCAACAGAGTTATGCTTTTTACTACAACAATATAATAGAGACTTACATTGTAAATGACATGTTCCAGAAGTTCTCTTTTTTATCTAACTTGCATCCAGCAAAGACATCATCTGAAAAACTTTTTAAATCAATGGATTATCCTATTGGATAGAATAATCCTATGTTAGTAGTATGATGAAGATATTTGAAAAGCCTTTTAACAACAAGGAAGTGTGAATATTTTGGATTTTCAAGAAATATTGCACACATACATACACTAAACATAATATATGGTCGACTATCAATAAGATAGAGCAGAATCCCTATCATACCTCTATAGTTGGTTTGATCCACTAGTTTTCCAGTTTCATCTGCATCCATCTTACAAGTAATACTAATGGGTGTGTCCTTGCACTTACTACTATCCATACAAAAACATTTTAAATGATCCTTTGTATATTTACATTGATTGAAGAAAATACCATTGTCATTTTGAAAAACGTGAAATCTAAGAAAATATTTGAGTTCTCCCATTAAACTCATTTTAAATTCATTTTGATACTCTTTGAAAAATCAATACACAAAGAATTTTTAGAAGATCCAAAAATAATATCATCAACCTAGATTTGCACTATCAAAACAAATTTGGAAATTCTTTTAATAAATAGAGTTGGATTAGAAATTCCTTTAGAAAAACCTTTTGAAATAAGAAACATACTAAGTCTATCATATCAAGCTTGAAGAGCTTGTTTTAAACCATATAATGCTTTAGAGATCTTAAAAAATCGATTTGAAAAATGAGGATTAGTAAATTCAGGTGGTTGTTAAAAAAAAATATTCAATTATAAAACCATTTAGAAAAGAACTTTTAACATCCATTTGATATAACTTGAAATTCAGATGATCATCATATGCATGTAGAATCTTAATAGCTTCTAATCTAGCTACAAGTGTAATGGTTTCCTCATAATTTGTTCCTTCCTCTTGACTATACCCTTGTGTAACTAGCCTTGCTTTGTTTCTAATGATATTTTTTGATTCATTAAATTTATTTCTAAAGACCCATTTAGTTCGTATGGTCAAAGTGTCCTTAGGTCTGTCAACTAATTCCCAAACATTGTTTCATTCAAATTTATTTAATTCTTCTTGCATAACCATTACCCAAAATTCATCATTAATTGCATCATTGATATTTTTAGGTTATAACTGTGAAAGAAAGGCTTGATGTTCAACCTGATTTCTTAGAGAAGCTCTAGTATGTGTCCCTTTATCAATATTACCTAAAAAACATCTAAATGATGGTTCTTTATAATCCTAGTTGATCTGGTAAAGCTAGGACTAGAAATTTCAGGTTCATCTCTAGGTTCGGGTTCACCAGAAGTAGATTCTGGAATATTCTCAGAAATAGTTGTCCTGAAAACAGGGTCACTATTTTTGTCATTATTATTTAGAATTGATAAATCTTCTTCAAGACTATTTAGATGGGTCTTAGGTTCATGTGGATGAGTTTCATCAAATTTTATTTCAACATATTCTTCCACACATTTGGTTCTTTTATTAAAGACTCTATAAGAATTACGAGTTATAGAGTAACCAAGAAAGATTCCATCATCACTTTTAGAAGAAAACATGTCAAGGTTATACTTAGTATTGATAATACATACTTTTCAACCAAAACTCTGAAGTAAATAACTTTAGGCTTCCTAATATTCCACAGTTCATAAGGGGTCTTTTTAAGAACATGTATAATCGAGAATCTATTTATAATATAACAAGCTATATTTACAGCTTATGCCCCTAATTAAACAGGTAGGTCATACTCATTAAGCATAGTTCTTTCAATTTTTTGAAGGGTTCTATTCCTTCTTTCTACTACACCATTCTATTGAGGTGTCCTAGGGTAAGAGAAATTGTGATTGTAGCCATTATGTGAGCAATATGATTCAAATTCAAGATTTTCAAACTCACGACCATGATCACTTCTCAAGGTCATAATCTTAAGTCCACTTAGGTTCTTTACAGACATGGAGTAATTAATAAAGTAGGAACAATCTTCAGTTTTGTGAGAAATAAAGTACACCCAAGTATATCTAGAAAAGTCATCTAATAACACATAGACATAGTTCTTCCCATTCAAACTTGAAACTCTAGAAGGTCAAAACAGTCCATGTGAACCAACTCAAGTGGTTGAGAAGATGAAACATCTTTCTTTAATTTGAATGAAACTTTATGTTGCTTTCTATTTTGACATGGATTGAAAAATTTTTCTGATGTAAATTTTACATGAGTTAGGTCTCTAACTAAATTTTTCTTAGTCATTTTCCTAAGTGAGTGAACATTCCAGTGTCCTAATATTCTGTGCCATAGCCAAGTCCCTTTATGAAAAGTATTTAATTAAGTAAACTTTTTTTTCTATAAATAATTTAAATCTATAGCATATACATTTTCATTTATCAAAGGCAGAAAATACCAGAACATTTTTAGAATCAAATACATGGAAAGCATTATTTTCAAATTTAACCTTGAAACCATCATCACACAACTGGGAACTGCATAACAGGTTCTATTTTTATCCTTCAACATATAATAATTTAGAAATTAAAATTGAACCAGCGTTACCAATTTTGACTTAGCTGATGATTTTTTCCTTTTAAATTATCAAAAAAGGTGACATGTCCTCCATAAACATTGATTAAGTTTCTGAAGCATGAAAAATATCTTGTCAAGTGTCTTGAACATCCACTGTCCAAGTACCATGTCTTCCTATATGAAATTTTTAAGAAGGTTTCCTACAAAATAGGTTTAGACAGAATATGATTTTGTTAAATAGATTTTCTTGGGTCCAAACAGGTTAGCAAGCAAAACTTTTGGTACCCAGATTTGTCTAATGGGTTTCATATAATCAATAGATTCCAAATATTTTGAAAGATAATTTTTATATCTATAACTACGTCAATAGCTAGTTTAGACATATGAATTTCTAAAGTTGGAACTATTAGTCTACTATTCAAATTTTGGAATAAATCTATTTTTTTGTAATTTGTCTCTATCTAGGTTGGTATCCCGAACCAGTAGTATACTTTGGTGGCACATGTTTTCCAAGAATTTGATTCAGAGTATTCATTCCATTAGTTAACTTCTCCATATCAATTCTAAGTTTCTCATTAAAATAATTTAGGTTGTGTATTATCCTTTAACAGTTGAGCATTCTTTTCCTTTTCTATACTATGATTAGATTTAATAGTACTAGACAAAGCATACTGTTCCTTTAATGATTTGTACTTATCCTTAAACTTATTGAAAGTATCATCTAATATATTACAGTATTTAAATAATTCTTCACTAGTCATGTTTTTAGAATCAGAATCATCTCTGAAATAAATATAATTTAAAGAAGAAGTATCCAATGTCACCTCAGATGTGTTTGTTATGAAACACATATTAGCTTTGTGAGATTTTTCATCCTGAGTAGAATCAGAGTCACTTGAACTGTCTTCCGAAGCACTCAAGGTTGATTTCATAGCTTTCTTATATTTGTTGTCAATGTTGTTATATTTCTTCTTGCACTTTAATTTTGGACAGTCAACTTTAACATATCCTTTTCTCTTGCATTTGTAGCAGACGATGTCATCACTTATATCAGTCCTTTTCCAATCCTTCTTCCAATGACCTTTACTACCATACTTTCCCTTATAATTCGATTTTCCGAAGACCTTCTTTTTCCTATAGAATTTATTAAATCATCTGGCTATATGAGAAATTTCAGCATCACTCTCATATAAACTTTCTTCACTACTTGATCTATCACATGTAACATGAATTTTCTCCTTGTCCTTGGTTTTTGGAGAAGAGGTATTGAATGCTATGGATTTAATTCTTGGTTCATCATCTTCTTCCTTGTTTACTTTTAGCTCTTCTTCATACATCATTAACATACTAGTCAGCTCTTTAATATGTAGTGAAATTATGTCACATGATTCTCTTATTGAGACTGATGTGACTCTCCATTTTTCTAGAAGACATCTTAGTATTTTCATGATTTTCTCTTTTGCAAGAACAACTTTTCCAAGTGACCTCATTATATTTACAATATCATTGAACCTGAGATACATGTCAGAAATAGGTTCATCATGCATCATTTTAAAATTACCATACTTAATAGTGTATGTATTCAATCTCATTTCATTAACATTGGTTGTTCCCTCATGTGAAATAGCCAATGTAATCCATATTTCATAAGAAGTCTTACAAGAAGATATTCAATTAAATTATTCATCTCCAAATGAATAGTACAAAACATTCCATACATTACAATTATTATTGTAACCAGTCTTCATAGGTTCATCCCATGTAGTTCTTTTAGTTTCTGGAATCTTACACTGAATCTCTGTAGCAGTCTAGATATCAAATCTCATACTTTCTAAATGAATTTTTATTTACAGTTTCCATTGGGCATAATTAACACCGTTAAATAAAGGTGACCTGTTGGTAGCTGCACCTTCTGGTCTATTATCAATAATTAGATTTTAGAAAATATATTTAGAGAGATAAAATTTAGAACTAACAAAAATTTAAGATATTTAAGATACAACTAAAATCACAGTTGAAAAACAGAGTATTTGGAAATCCTTTATTAACAATGATTCCTCTGATACCAAATGTTGGTCGGAGTGGATACTCAAGAGCGGGGTTAATTGAGTTCCAATTAAAATTTCTATTAAAAACTTTATGATTAAAATCCCCCAATTTAAACAAAAATTAAATTTTAGTGAATTTATAAATATTTGAATTTCTCAATTAGTTTATCAAGAGATTGATATTTCTCAGTTAATTCAATTTGAAGATTAATTAACTTTTGAAACGAACTTACTGGCTAACAAATGTTATAAACACGTTCTATTTTAACAATAAGAGTATATTTAAAACATATTGATATTTAAATTACTTAGCTTCACAATATTAAAAATAGTTTTAACAAAGGTAACAAGCACAACAGTTTAAAACAAGAGGTTCAGTCTCAAGATGAGACTTAGTCCTCTCAAACAGTTTATATAAACTTTGATCGACACCATGCATTGGGGTTAACAATTGTTTAATGACTTTCAAGGTCTTATGAACTCTACCACAGTTCTACGTGGGAAAAACCAAAACAATAGCAGATAGACTATCCAGGTCACACTTTACCACTACCACAATTCATAGTGGGAATAAAGAAAGGGTTTATAAATATTGAGTGAGGATATTAGATATCCTCTAGTTATGCTCTAGAGTTAGTGTGTAAATATAGAACACACAATTCTCAAAATATAAATAAATAAAACACAATAGAGCTAAACAAATAGAGATGAGTTTAGAATTCTCTATGTGTTTTTTAGTGAAGCTCTGGACTCCTTGGATTGATGCACATAAAGCTTTGAGTCCTTCTCTGGTTTTTTTTCATGAAAAATAGAGTTTGTTTTTTTATTTGACTTCCAGGTCCATGTTGATCAGTCTGATTAGCCCGAGTGTAAGTGAAATCATTGAAGATCTTTACTCCCTGAATAATCAGGTTCAACAGAATCATAATTTATTCTTCTTTATTCATCTATGCATATGTCCTTATGTATCTCTAGAAGATTGTCTCGTATTTGCATGAATAGATAGACCACCCAACCAACATGTCTTTAGTAGTTAAAGGTTCCCTTATATAGATTTAGCTCTGGCAATGGGAATGATTACCTTTTTACAGGTACGAGGTACGATACCTGACAGGCCAGTAACTACCATTAATTAATGGCAGAAGCATTAAAAACATCAAATATGACCGTTTGTAAATAAAACAATAGTAATAGAGTTAAGGGATATAATGACTAGTTTCCATCAGTAGATCATAGTATCACTAAGTTTGAATTGGTGTACTTGAGTCAGTAGTTCTGTATCAGTAGTTGTTACTCTTTATAATGTTAGACCACTTGAATCTGTAGCTCCTTCTATCGATAGTTCCGTCTATCTGTAGCTCCTTCTATCGGTAGCTCCTTCTGTCGGCAGCTCCTTCTGTCAGTAGCTCCTTCTATATCAGTGACCCATAATGGTGACATTCTTGTATCGGTAGACTTTGTAGCTATAGCTATCTGTCTGTATCTGTAGACTTGTATCAGTAGCTGTCTGTCAGTATCTGTCTGTATTGGTGGAATTTGTAGTTGTATCGGTGGACTTCACATCGGTAGATGTCTGTCTTTCTGTCTGTATTGGTAGCTTGTATCAGTAACTATGTACCAATTAACTTGTGTCACAAGAAGCATGGTCTATCAGTGACCTTTACCTATCTGTAGACTATGTACCGGTAGGTCTGTATCAGTGACTCAACACTTAATACTTATCTGTTCTATGCAAATCATATCCATATTGATTCAGTAACATTTCTAAACATGTATAAACATAGCTAACCATTAATCAACAAATTCCAATGATCATTTTGATATTTTATCAACTTAATAATATGATTTTATAGATTGAACGAATAATTTTTGTAAAGATAAAAAATATTTGGGATTATCAATGAATATTGAAACATAATTGAGATTATCAAAACACGTGAGGTCAACAATTAGTTCATTGTAATCGAAAACCACACAAATAAACGAAAACAATTATCATTAACTGTTTATGTAATTTCAAATCATCATGTTATAAAACATAATGATATTTAAGACAAATTATCCTAATTATGTTAATTAATAACATATAACTTCAATTCTTTATAATTACTCTCCCATTACCTAACCTTTCGTACATGTATACAAGTAAACTGATCATGTAACCCAAGGAAACCAAAGCTCCAAAATGATGAAAATGAATATCCTACCCATCAAAAAAGATAAAATGGTCATAATAAATTTATAATAAATATTATAAATGTAGAAAAGTTTTTTTTAATTTTTAGTTAACGAATTTAATATGATTATCTAGGACATTAATATCTAGTGAAGAACAACTTCAGACATAAGGCATGAGATTCTACCCAAACGTCCACTATTACATTGTCTTATTCATTTTCACTTTTGTACCAAATTAAATTCTATTTTATTTTTTTTATATTATAAATTCAGTTTATATGTTCTAATACACATGTATCAATATCTATTAATCGTGTTTTTCTTGGATATACTTGTCTTTAAAAGTTCCTCGGCTCAATTCTTCTCAATAAGCAAGTCCAATTTAGGGAACATCCCACAATCTTTCACAATGTTGTGTGAATTATATAATATATATCAATCCACCATTATTTATTATAAAATCATTCATTTTATTATGAAAACATATTTGGTTCAATTCTAGATTTATATAAAATACTTTTCTCTTTTCTTCTTTAAATGAAATTTAATATTTTTAATAAACCTAAAAAAAATGTTTTAAATTTAAATATTATTATAAAGTATTATCAAATTTTATAACTTCATTTTGACATCAATATTCAAGGTAAATTCCTAATATACTTTATTAGTGTCAATTTATTATTTAATTACTTTCTTTCATGGACACTTTTATGATACACAAATTTTTATGCCTGATTAGGATACACAATTCATACAATGGGTTATATTTATGATTATGTTTAATTCATAATGTATGATTATTTATGTGGAACACATATTCATGAACATGTTATAATGGGAGATCCAATATAGTTCTCTAATGCATTCAATAATGTTTTTATGTTATGAGACATTTTGTGCCAAGATATTGTTCATTATCCTTGAGTCATGATCCATGTTCAATATAGTTGGTGGTTAGCATTGACTCATGATCTTATATGTGCATTTATCCTTGAATCATGGTAATTTCATGTTATATATTTCTACCACATTAATATTATTTCATGAAAATTTGATCCCAACTTCTATTTGTTATGATTTATTAATATTGATCATATTACATGCCTTTTTATATCATTAGGTTATGACATCCATCCCATGTGCTAATATTTAATATAATATATGTTCCCTAACTAGTATTTTAATCACATCGCCTTTTTCATGATATCCCCAGGTTATAAAATATAGATTTAAGGTATCGATGTAAATTAGGTGATCATAATGGATGATAAATAATGAAATGTTTTTTAGTCCCATGTTTTCATTTTTTGTACATAATCTTCCATGACACTATGATTTTTGATCCTTGATTTTTAATTTAATAGTTATTTATATAATGATATATTTAAAAATATTGGTTCACTATAGTTGTTATTAAAGGATGGTCTATTTTTTTCTTGAGTTTAGGAATACAGTAATTTGAAAGAAAATTATTGAGGAGATTTTTTCAATGAAAATATCCAAAAAATTTGGTTACTATAGAGTAAATGGTGTAATGGCCCGGACCTCTCTGGTCCATTACTTTGTGAAATGTTGGTGTTGGAGGTGTTCCGGGAGGTCAAGGGGACTTATCCCCAACACTTTGCCAATTTTCTAGTTCTGTGAACAGTGTTTCCAGTTTTATGAACAGTAACAGATCAGTGAGACAGATCAGTTTCACGGATCGGTGAGACAGATCAGTTTCACAGATCAGTGAGACAGATCAGTTTCACAGATCGGTGAGACAGATCAGTTTCACAGATCGGTGAGACATATCAGTTTCACAGATCAGTAAGACAGATCAGTTTCACCGATCGGTGAGACAGATCAGTTTCACAGATCGGTGAGACAGATCAGTGTCACAGATCGGTGAGAAAGATTAGTTTCACAGATCGGTGAGACAGATCAGTTTCACAGATCAGTGAGACAGATCAGTTTCACAGATCGGTGAGACAGATCAGTTTCACAGATCGGTGAGACAGATCAGTTTCACAGATCAGTTTCACAGATCGGTGAGACAGATCGGTGAGACAGATCGGTGAGACAGATCGGTGTGACAGATCAGTTTCACAGATCAGTGAGACAGATCGGTGAGACAGATCGGTGAGACAGATCGGTGAGACAGATCGGTGAGACAGATCGGTGAGACAGATCAGTTTCACAGATCAGTTTCACAGATCGGTGAGACAGATCGGTGAGACAGATCGGTGAGACAGATCGGTGTGACAGATCAGTTTCACAGATCAGTTTCACAGATCGGTGAGACAGATCGGTGAGACAGATCGGTGAGACAGATCGGTGTGACAGATCAGTTTCACAGATCAGTTTCACAGATCGGTGAGACAGATCGGTGAGACAGATCGGTGAGACAGATCGGTGAGACAGATCGGTGAGACAGATCAGTTTCACAGATCAGTTTCACAGATCGGTGTGACAGATCAGTTTCACAGATCAGTTTCACAGATCGGTGTGACAGATCAGTTTCACAGATCAGTTTCATGTACAGTAACGGTAGGTGAACAGTGTTTCCAGACTCCAACAGTTTTGCCCCTTTTGACGTTTCCTTTGACATAAAATACATTTAAAGCCTTATTTTAAGGGCTCTTAAGGCCGTTTCAAATGCCATAAGTCCTATATTAATTATTCCTAAGTCTTGGAATGTTTTACGTGGTCAAACCGCGTGGGTTAATGCGATCCGTTTTTAATGGAGAATTAACCGGATCTTAAACCATCACCTCGTTAAATCTTAAAAAGGGACGAGATATCATTCTTCCTGGTTCTTTCCCTTTGTTCTCGATTAAGAGGCACTAGAACCTTTCAATACTTCCCGTAGGAGTTGCACAAACAACCCTTACTCCTAGGATCAGTCCCGCTCTGTTGGATGCAACCAAGCCGTGTCGATCATTCTTCCACATAAGTTGTCGCGAGGGGAGGATCGTGACCTGCTGTGTGGATAAAGGACGTCAAGAACTCTTCGAGGTAGGGGATTCATGGCTTCTCTAATTATATATGTGCAATCGTAGAATTAGCATGATTTATTCCTTTGGATCACAATGAAATTGACCTAATTAAATACTTGAACCGGATTAAAAGAATTGGTTGATCGCATGCTGTTGCTTTATACCGTGATAACGGTTTGCCTCATGTTTTCCTAGATATAGTGATATCTATGTTTTCTTTGATTTATTGTTCGTTCATGATTGAAATTGATAACGAACGTAAATCCGGAATTAATTGTTGATTAATTGGCTAAAGATAAAGAGGCATGTAAATTAATCTGGTTGTTGTCGTTGTTGTAGTTGTTCTAATTTGAGGATAATCAAATTAGGGAAGTAAGCATGGTTATTTAATTGTGATAGCTTACTGATTAGGTATCCATGTTTGGAACCTACGAATAACAAATCTGTTAATTCAATATGGTTTAGAGAACAGATTATGTGGTAATTTCAAAAAGGGTTCTGAGTTACCCTCTTGTTTGTTAAAGGGCCGAGAGCCCATTTTGTGATGTTTGTTTTCCTGCTGCTTGTGCTGTGATGTGAGCCTGGATGGTTGTTGTGATATGTGGAGGCATGGAGGCCTTATAGTTGTGGCAGCGGATGATGCCTAGTGTGGCGAGATGCATCGGTTTATGCATATGGGTGTCGGGGAGGACACCAAGGGTGATGGTATGAGATGAATGTGATGGTTTGATGTTGGTGGTTGGTTTGATTGTTTATCTTCTTTACTTTTCCCCACTGCTCAAGGCAGCTGGTCTTGCTTACCCTCTTTCCGAAGGAGGCGAAGACACGCGGGGTATGCCACGTGCTTTCCGTGTTTAGCCTCTCGATGGAGGATGGGTCTATGCTCTTTCTATAGGCGGCAAAGACTCGACGGGTAGTATATCTACTCACCGTGTTGAGCCTCCTTTGTGTTTAGAAGCATAGTATGTTTTTCTAGAATGCCTGGGAATGTGGAAAAGTATTTCTGTAATGAATGTTTAATTAAAGGGTGAAAATCCACGGGGATGGAGATGCTGGAATTTAAAGGTGATGTGAATCTTAAAAAGGAGCAGTTGTTTTTGAAAGTGACGCCATTTCAGTTAAATGAGGAATTTTTCAATCTTAATTAATGCTTAAAGAATTAACTAATGTACAGTGGAACTGATAAATAAGAATGGAGTAATCTAATAAAGCTCTTCAATTGGTTGTGTGCTTATAGGATACCTAGTCTTAGAAGTAGCAGCCTGGAGTCTGAGAGACGTTAGCTGCAGTTGTATCTAAGACTAGGTAATGCCCATAGTGTGGATGTGAGTTACTTATATACTCTGTACTTTTTGTGTTTCTATACGCTACTCCACCCTGTCGGTAAGGGCAACTGACACCCCGGGGATTCTGAGCCCTGGGGGGTGTTTTCCCCAACATTCTGATGGGAGGATGAATGGCTGACTACCCCCTTTGGCCCCGCTCTCTTCTCTTGGTAGATCTTAGTGCTGGTAGGCACAGTGGTTAGTTTTACCCATATATGTGTGTAGAGGGCTGTAATGGCTTGTGGTTATTTCACACACATATATTCTGGATATAGTATTTTATGGACTACTATAGGTGTAACGTGTATAGGCTGTGATGGCTTGAGGATCCTTACTCGGTGTATGGGATGTAATGGCTTCAGGTATAATACCCGACGTATGATACACGTTATTCGAGCTGTGGTGGCTTCCGGAAACTACCTAGTTACTTTTGGTTGTGAGGATTGTGTGGAGCTTAGCCCAGGTGTCTGCGGGCAAGCCTATGTGGTGCACGTGGTGCAGATTGTGGAGCTTGACCCATGTTGATACGGACAAGCCTTTGGAGAGAGATGCACAGGACGTATGTCGTTGGGGCAAAGCGGCAAACCAGTGGGGAAGTAGTAGCGGGGTACCCTTGATATTCTTTACTACATGCTATATTCTTGTATGCGTTACTTGGTGAGAGTAGCCTTGGTGAGGTTGGGAACATAGTATACCTGTTTAGGTGACGAGTTAGTTTCACTTGTTGTTCACTGGGCTTTAGCATGCTTTCTTTACATTTGCACGAGAGGCTTGGGGAGGATCCTACTGAGTATACTTTTATACTCACCCTATGTACATATAAACTGTTTTTTTCAGGTCACTTGGAGCAGGTTGGAGATCAGGCTGGTCACTACTAGCTTGCGGTTGGAGGAGGAGCTGTTCGGGCTTGTGGTCGCTGTCGTTTTACTTTCTTTTGGGTACTTTTAGTTTCCCCTTTCAGTTGTAGTACTTTTTCATGACATTTCATATATGTACTTGGGTTTCTTTTACATTTCAGTTATGAGTTGGAGTTGGTTGGATTCTATTCTATCTCTCTCTTCTGCATGTGTTCTCTTAGAGGGTAATGCCTCCCATTTGTGTGTGTATTATACCCTCGGTGCTAGTCGCCAACCCGGGGCCTACTGGAGGCGGGACTCGGGGGTCATTATCTCCCTTTTCACATTGCCGGCCCAGGAGGGGTACACTTTGTGGGGAGGGGGTCGTGACAAATGGTTTATCTAGAAAATACATACTTTTCTGGATATTACAAGTGGACATGGTTTTGGCATAAATGGTCCAAGTATTAACAACTATGTCATGGTTTTCTGGGCCCAACTTGTGGTAACCTGGTACATGGCAAGGAGCCATACAACATACCTTTTTTGAAACTCCCAAGGGATAGCTTTGGTAAATTAATAAGCTCATTAAAAACCACGATTTAGGTAACAAGTAAAATTTCCATAAGAATATAAGTTAAAAAATATATAATAGATAACATATATTGAAACCTCAGGAATAAAATGGTAGGATACACTTTTCCTTTACAAGAGTATCCCTTTCTGTTAAATATTTCATTTTATTATTCTATGTATTCAAGCCCCCCTAATTGCAATTTCTCATTCCCAGTTAATGGCCAAAAATATAAGAACACATTCCAAATATTAATGTTATAAATAATATGATGATTTTCCAAATGATATTCCAAATATCATAGGAACATGTGCTCAAAACAATTGGAATGTATTTTCCATCTGGCTCATGTTATGAATTATAACTCAAATCAGAAGGAATTCCCTATTTCTAATAGAAAATAGAATGTATACATTGAATCCATCATGCAGTAATGGCCTCCTATATCTTGTGTATATTATGATCACATTCTCATGGAATAGTGGATTAACACGATTGAAAATATATTATCTATCATCCAGTGCCCTAAAGATGAGAAATATTCATAGGAGGTCTATAATTTTCATGGGGAAGCTAATCAGTGGTGTGAACTAATAAAAAATATTTTGTCCAAGGAGGAAATTGATACCATGTATAGGGATGAATTTAATAAAAAAAATTCAATAAAAATTTCCCTAAAAAATATATCTCAAAATGGAAAGAGTGTTCCATGGACTTAATCATATGGAAGATGATTCCATCAGGTCATATAATGCAAAATTTACAAGTAATGAAATGTTTTCATTCGCCATTGTCATCAACAATGATTGCAAGGATAATCACTTATTTAGTGGACTAATGTTTTGTATATGGAAATCATTGGAGGGTTGACACTTTGATAGTTATGGGGAGATTTTCTTTTGTGCCCAAAATATTGAAATTGTGATCGGAGACTCATAATGGTCATGTTGGCCTGATACTAAAAAATAGTAAATGGAGTCTAATATGTGTGGATTAGATTATAAACCTCGTGATGAAAAAAAGACCGAATATTCCACATATCAAAATTATGGTATGAAGAATCCTGGTAACTATCTAAAGGATACCATGAAGTGACTAAAATGTAGAAGAATGTGGAATCTTAGTAAGAACTGCTGAAGGGGTATTAAGTATTCAAGTAATGTGGAGGATGAAAAAAAGTTTAATATCTACACTCATCTGGTAGTGTAGTGTTTCAACTTCATGGAACATGGTAATTTTGAAGGCAAATTCCTCAAGACTAGCATTTTCATAGTTCAAATACAATAACCTCTAAGGCAATTAGGGATTATGATATCACTACTGTTGAGTTAGAGGTAGACAATGATGTGGTGACATATATACAATTTATTCATTCAAGAATAAAGATCACACTTTTTTATTCTGGTTATATGAATCCATTCATATCATTCAAGATTAGATGAACTATTCGAATACCACATCAAAATATTGAGTTTGATTAATATTTGAGAACAGAAAAAGGGGATAATATTACTTCAAAATTACATAACTCCTCCCCAGTAAATTGTTTTTCTAAACCTCCTATAAAACCTTGTCTTACATCATTTACTGGTGTTTAAAGGTATATTGGGCACGATATTTTGATCTTTATACAATTTCAACATCTACTCTCGAGGATGGAAGATCACTCATCACATCCCAATGCATCCTCCAATTATTTACAAATATAATGGAGAAGAAGAACCTCCTTTAGAATCATCATCACAATTGTGGATATTTATGGTTTTTGAGAGAGTATATCTCACTCAAATGATGGAGACAAAGGATATGATCATGTTCGAAGACACACACATCATGAAGGATTAGACTAATGGATTACCTAAATAATTGGATGGTATTTTACTTACTCTAGAGGTTGAGTTATCAATTAACTTATTACTAGATATCTACTTATATTAGATAATACATATAGAATAGATATTGTTGAGTAGGAAGAACCAATGAAGCAGTTACATGGTAATGTGTGAATGGAATTTATATGACCATGTACATAACCATAGAGTGCACAAGTCATATTTTTTATGAAGAATGGTGGATCGGGGTGCCTCTAAAATGATTATTTCATATAAAGAACATGTATTCCCAATTGTGGATATATTACTTGTTCACCCCAATGCATTGGAATCGTGATTTCTATAAGGTGGGCCTTCGACTGAGATATCATCAATTAACGGTGAGGATGTAAGATATTCCCAAGACCACCTTTCTAATAAGGTATGAACACTATGAGATCATTGTGATTCCCTTCACAATCATTAATGATTCATAAATTTTCAGGTATTTAACGGATAGAGTCTTTGGGAATACCATAATAAATTATAAGTTGTCTTTATCAATGATATTCTATTATACTCCAAGAACAAGGTGGAAAATGTAGAGAATTTTAATACTATGTTTTATACTTTGGAAAATGAGAGTCACTAAAAAAATAGTAGTAAATTTGAAATATATATGGTGGGAAGTATCATTATTTGGGAATGTTATTATATGTAAAGGGATATGTCTGGACCCATCCTACTTAAAGGCAATCAAAGAGTGTCTGAGGAAATCGTCTGTAATAGAGATCTATAGTTCCCTTGGCCTAGATAGGCATTACCAATGATTTGGGATGAAATTATCACAATTTTCAAACCCAATAACCAATAATACATATAAGGGGGTCATGTTTTTCTAGAATAATGAATGTGAGGAATGAATCAAGGAGCTCAAAATAGGATTATCATAGTTCCATAACTCACACTCGAAAATTAAAGAACTAATTATGGTATAAAACTATGTTTCAAATAAAGTACTAGGATATTAAATGATGCAAAAAATGAATTTTTTTAATCATAATCTTCATGTTAGTTTATGATTCATGAGAAAAATTATCATACGCATGATCTGAATTTCCCGGATGTGATCTTCATGTTGAAAACATGGAATCATTATCTCTATGGGGAGAAGTGTGAGATATTAACTAATCACAAGAGTCTAAAACATATATTAACATAGAACACGATTAAAATTCATCTCTAAATATATGTTGGATATATAAAATCATCGAAGATAACTTGAAATTAATGTTGGATATGTGGTATTCCTCCATATATTTCCAAGGAATATGATCATGAGATTTGGGAAGAATGGGAAGGAAATTCCTAGGTACATTGGCTCCATTGAGATTATTGATCATATCATTGATTTTTCATATCAACTACAACATCCACATACCTGGTATAAAGAACATGGTGTATTCCACATATCTTTCATAAGGATGTACATACCGAATTCTTCACACGTACTGACATCCGATGTGGTTTAGTTGGAGAATGATCTTTCATACAAGGATCATTCAATGAGGATATTAGATCATAGAGATAATAATCAATGCAATAAGACTTATCATGTGGTCAAAGTACTATGGTGGATCCATTAGAATGGAGAGGCAACACAGGAACCAGAGTAAGCGATGGAGGAAAAGTTCCCACACCTATTTATAGATAAGAATGTAAAACAAAATTTCAAGGGTGAAATTTCATAATACGTGATGAATGTAAAAAACTTATATTCTATTAAAGGATATTCCCTTATTTTAATTATATCATATTTTATAATCACATAAAATCCAATAGAGTACCAAATAAAAAAAAATAAAAAATAACTATTTAATCAAATTAAATAAAATTCTAGAATATAAGGAATATATACCAAATGAATAGTAACATGACATTAGGAATAGTATCATGACCCTTATGAATAGTATACCAGGAAATAGAATAATAACCTCACCAATTAACATATACATAAAATTTACCTATATTATAACTTACAATATTATATTATTATATCGTAGTAAAGGTAAATAAATATTTTAATATTTATTATTTATGAATTTTTATTTTTGTAATTCATAAATATGTAATTGTAATTTTATGAATAATTTAATAATTTAAAAAGAAAACTCACTTTTATAAAATTTATTCATAAATTATTATTTTTATTTCTTATAAATATAATATAATTTTATAAGATCATAATTAATTTTTCAAAGTATTATAAAATAAGTTAAAATTTTGAAATCAATATTTTTCAAGTAAATTATAATTTTATTTCAAAATTAAATTACTTATATTTAAATAATTATATTCATAAAATGATTATCATTTTTAAATCTAGACAAAAAAAAATTATCGGGGTGCATTATTTGGATTTTTCTAAAATACTAGTGTTTTGGATAATAGTAAATAATAGTAATATAAAGTATATATACACTATAAGTTAAATAAAAAATTCTATGGGGCATGGATGATTTAAGAACCATTGGATTGAACACAAATTATCATGTTTCTATATTTAGTCCCATAAATCAACAATATTTATTTTTTAGTGAAAAATAATAACCTAATAAATTAAATAATGAGAAAAAACCCCTCCTTACCACTATAAATAGATCCCCACACCACCTCCTGTCCTCACACTCTAATGAATTTATCTTTTCCAAAATTATTTTAAAATGTACTCTCAAGCCCCTTATCCATATCTAGGATCTTTTTTTATTATTTAAAGACTAAAAACAATCCCCTAAGGAGGTTCTCATGAAGAAGGAATCAAGCGGAGAAACTAAATTCCTTTTCATTTAATTTATTTTCAAGATGATTTATTTTAATTTTTCTCTCCTTACCCCCCATCATCCAAATTTAATGATAACTCCATTTCCTTACATATATAATATTTCTTTTATTCTCACATAATAATTAATCATGATCTCTCATTCCCCATCTCATTAATCTAATAATGAAAACATCATTTGTGAGGTGTCATTTAACCACATTTGTGGACAATGTGATTTCATATTTCAACTCAACATTCAAGGATAGTCATGAAAAAATTTGTTTGGTTGATCCATATTATAACATATTTATTATATATTTTTTAATGTTATGCCATCATTTCGTTTATATGATATTAATTTTTAAAACAAGATGAATTCATTGTGTTCAAAAGCCACCAAAATAATCCCAAACGATTATCATTTACTATTTATCTAATTAATCATTATAATTGCATGAAATAAAATGATATATAAACCTATTTGACTGATGGAAGATCATTTTTAACATATATGTTCACTTCTGGATAATTACCCACAATTTACATGACCTTTCATACATGTATATAAGTAAAATGATCCTGAAAACTATGGAGACCACCGCTCCCAAATGACGAAATTGAATCTCTTTACCAATCAAAATGCAATAAATTAACATTATAATTATATAATAAATAAATAAAATGTACAAATTGTTATTTAATTATTAATTAATAAATATAATTTGATTATATTAGACATTAATATCAAGTGAAAAACACCTTCATACATAAGGTAAGGGATTCTACCCGAACCTCCACTATTCATTTGGGTTATTATTTATCTTTTTCTACAAAAATTAAAATATCATATATTTTTATTTATATATTATGAATGTTGTTTATATTTTCCAAACTCATGTATCAATATCGATTCACCCTTCTTTTTTGTTGATATTCATTTTTTTAAAAGGGTTCCCACTCAATTCTTCTTCATTTGAATGCCCAATCTAGAAGAACTTCAAGAATTATTAACCAATTTCATGTGCACCCTAAAATCGGTTTCAAGACTAATTTATTTTTTAGAAAATAGTTTTTTCTATTTAAAAAAATTTATTGGTTCCATTATGGTTTTATATAATATACTATTCAATTTTCTTCATTAAATTCTCTTTAATATTTTCATTATCATCATCAACATTACAATTTTTATTCAAAGAAATATGATTAAAACACAGTACAAGGAGCACCAAGGCTTAGGGAGGCTAGAGATAATGAATACTGAGGTCATCTTCCCGGATCAAGTTCACCCCCTCAGGTTTAAGATGAGAAACATTGTAAATACATTGGAATGGGGTACCTGGGGTCGCCATAGATTCCAAGTGGTCCGCCACATTATTCCCCCCATCCACTTGTGAGTGACTTGATTATTACTGTCTAATAGGGCTCTGTATGTTTGGATTGTTTAAATAATGGACCAGGGTATTATAACATTTCAATTCTAGGCTTCGCAGATTACCATTGAGTATCTCTCCAAATGTGAGATGTGAAGCTCTCGATGCCTGCATAAGTATATTACTGAAAGAACAACCTGTGCCTCTTCCTGCAGAGAGTCACCTTCGCCATAATGCATAATGAATGCGACATACACACTGCCTTTAAAATACCAAACCACTCCTCCGCTATGCATATTTCCCAAAATACAAGACTCATCTGTATTCAGCTTTAGGCCAAAACTAGCTGGATTCCATCTCACCCATGTACCCTGCTGTCGAATACCCACCTGCTGGGTGGGATTGTGAAGCACATACATCCTGCGTAGTGAAGGAGAGTCTGACCAGAAACCCCCAATCCCGCACATATCAAGTAGGCAGAATCTCATGCTGGTGATTATACTACTACCCGAGGTGGGTAGACCCACATAATTGGACCGGTTCCGCTCATTCCATAGCCACCGGCACCCCGCACTGAAAATACAAGCGCACACCGAGCTTTCCTTCACCATCCCACCCGCCCCCTGAAACCATACCTCCAGGAAGGCCCTGATACTAGCTGCAATGGGAACGTAACCAGTAAGGAGCCTGACGAAAGCCCATACCTGCCAGACCCACTCCTCTTCGATGAAAATATGCTCAATTCCATTCTCATTTCTTCTCTTAGAGCAATGATAGCCAAAATAGATACTAATCCAAAGCCTGGTGACATTATCATCAGTTAGAAGGGCCTGGTGCTGATTACACCACATTATGAAGTTATACTTATTCGGAATCTTCTTACAGCACACCAGACCGAACCATCCCCTTGCTGCCCCTGAGTTGGGCTGAGGCTATGAAAATTTTTCGCATTAAAACGACCCGAGGTGGAGGGAGTGAACAAACATCGATCTGGGACCAAACTCAAGGTGATGGAGTCATATTTCTCCCGCTGGTTCACATCAATAATTTCTATAAAGAACTGGGGAAACTAACTCACCTCCCTGAAAGAGATCATAGGGGTTAGACAGCCCGGATAACCAAGGACTCTTCCCATTCAATTGTGATGCCATAAAAGGTCATTTCCTACCCCGATGATCCACTATGAGGAATTAACTAAGATCAGAATCTTTCTACACACTGAAGACCAATGCGAGGACTCCCTCCCCGAAGAAATTTGAGCCTTGTCCCCATAATGAAGAGACACCATATTTCCCCACAAATTTCGCTCTTCAATCACCTCCCAAGCCAGTTTCGCATGAATGTACATGATTGTGCTCTCAAGACTTTTGACATTGATCCCACCCTCCATGATGGGATAAGCCATCTTCCCCCAGGATACCCAATGTGACTTCCCCTACAAGGATGTGTCCCATATGAACTAGGCCAAGAGTTTGCCAATGGATTTAATGGCACCCTTCGGAGCATTGGTAGCCGAATGGGCATGCACGAGAATGGTTGAAAGGATGCTATTCATGAGAGTAATCCGACCAAAAAATGATAAAAAGTGATTCTTCCAATTAAGAATGAGGCCCCTAATCTTACTCACCACATGATCAAAATCTTGAATGCACATTCGACCTAGAGAAACAGGAGTACCAAGATATTCCATCAGAAACGAACCACGACACACACCTAGATACATCCCAAATAAGCCACCCTGCTTAGATTACATGTGTCTACCAAATAAAACCCACTCTTTTCATTGTTAATTTGTTGACGACTCCAGTGGTAGTACTCATTAAGGATCCTGATCATGTCATTCAAGGAATGATTTCGTGCATTAATGAATATAACAGTATCATCTACAAACATCAAATGAGAAATAAGAGGGGGCCTAAGCCTCCTTCAGTAAGGAAGAACATCCCATCTTGCAAGTCCGTTGTCAATCAACCCGCTCAAGGTGTCTTGCATGAGGATGTGAATTCTCAGTGATAATGGATCACCTTGCCTGAGACCTTCAACCGTCTTGAAAAAACCATGAGTACGTAACATAAAGGGCACTGCCATCCAAACTGAGTTGAAACACCTGAACATGATATCACAAGACTAGCTGGAGAATACCATCTTCTGCAAGACCCTGCTGATGAGACCAAATTTGATCCAATCTTATTCCTTGTTCATATCAAGTGTGATGGCTAGATTGGAGCCCAGAGATTTTAAGTAATGGTACCTTAACATCTCCTGGTCCATTTATATGGCTCCCTTGATGGAGCGATCCCTCACAAAACCATTTAGTTCCATGGATATCCATCTACCAAGATTCCCAACCATCCTCCTATTGATAATACTTGCCAGAATTTTGTAAGTAAAATTACACATACTCCCCGGTTGGTAATGAAGAAGGGATGATGGGTCTTTGGTCTTCAGTAATAGGACTAGAGTCATTGTCGAGGCAATCCTTGGGAGACTTACCCATATGAAGAATCCATGCATGGCGTCATTGATATCCCCCTTCACCACCTCCCAGTAATGACTATAGAATGATCTAGGGGAGCCATCGGGGCCTGTAGTGATCTCATGATTAAGGTTTTTCATTGTCGCTTTTGTCTCTTCCTCCTCTGGGACTCCCTCCATCAACTCATTATCTTGAGGAGAAACAAGAATAGAAATCCTCTGCCAAAAATCTTCCCCCCTGTGGGGTACCCTTGAGGCATGTTTGGATTAGGACCCGCTAGAAGGTCCTTGAAAATGAGAAATCTATCCCCCAGACCACATCCCTGTCATCGGTGAAGGAACCATCATCAAGGGAATTATTCAGTTAGACTCTACGCCCCCTCTCCATAATGAATTCATGAAAAAAATCCATATTCTGGTCTCCCTCCTTTATCCATTTAATCCTCAAGCATCCACTTTCCCAACTCTCCTGCTAGAGTAGCAAAGCCTCTAGAGACTTATTCATTACTGAGAGCTCGCCAAAGACATCATCATCCCAAACCTCCTCCAGTCTTGACTAAAGATGATCAAATTCTTTTTTGATTTCATATATCTCCTAGTACAAGGGTGGGATACCCCTTTCCTAGGACTATAAAGCCTGCTTGAGCATCCTCAACTTCCCATGCAGAGCTACCCAAAAATTCCCCTGGATCGAAGCCTCCCATCTTTCTCTCTCTAATTGGTGATATCCCAGAACACTGGTCCAGTGACTCATATAACGAAAACCCAACTGCGGTGCCCCACCCCTTTTCAAAGACAACAAGAGTGGGGAGTGGTCCGAGAGGCTACGAGTCTAGTGGAAAACCCTCGTCTCCGGTAACATAGACACCTCATGAATATTATCCAAACATCGGTCGAGCCTGCCCCAACTGTGG
Organism: Viscum album; assembly: GCA_963277665.1. Taxonomy (NCBI): domain Eukaryota; kingdom Viridiplantae; phylum Streptophyta; class Magnoliopsida; order Santalales; family Viscaceae; genus Viscum; species Viscum album. The sequence goes on from OY728151.1 coordinate 798,464,293, forward strand.
TGCCCCACCCCTTATCAGTATATTTTTACCACAATAATCATGATATATTCCAATTATCCTTTATGAAATTCCAAGTATTAGTTAACTAAATTTATTAATGGACACATTTATGATATTACTATTCATTTTGCTTTTATAAAAGATTATGATACCCAATTATTACCATATGAAACACTTTTGATTATGTTTGATTCCTTATATATGATTTCTTAGGTTGAACCAATATTCATGAACATGTTATTATTGGTGTGAAAATATAGTGCTCCAATGCATTTGGTAATGAATAGTCTCAAGAGATATTATATGCTATAATCTTGGTGGTTAGCATTCACTTGTGCTCGATATACAACGATCTTGGTGGATAGTCATGAATCGTGATCCTCTATATGAAAAGATCCTTGACTCATGATAGTGTCATGTTTTATGTTTCTTTCACATTACTATGATTCCATAATTATAAAATAACATTTTCTATATTTTATGAATCCTTATGTTTATCATGATCCATGTGTGTTTATATCATTATGTTATGCCCTCTAACCCATATTATAAGCTTTAATTAAATTTTTATTCCCTTCCTAGGATTGTAATATCATCCATATATTCTTGTTATCACTATGTTATCCTATGCAGATGTAATGGATCAAATTTTTTTTGGAACTCATAATGGATTATAAATAAATAAATTTTTAGACCAATTTTTACAGTTTTTTGTAGGTTTTCATCCAAGAAAATAGACTTCACGATTATTAGATTGTGATTTGATAGTAAATTATGTAATGATATGCTTAAAAAATATGGTTCTCTATATAATTAAAATCCAATATTTTTTTCCATGACTCAACATTATTATATTTGACATGAAAGTTATGGTTTTAATATGTTATTATCGTGTTCTCATACCCATATGTTAATGTTATGACTACAAATCTACCTTGTTAACCCTTATAATGAATTTTAGGTTAAACTTTATAAATGTTTTCCACAATTTAAAAATTAAATGTTTTAAGTAGGGAATGTTTGTGAAGATTAATAAAGGTTGGGATTTTAATGGGATATGTTGAAGACCATTCACCAAATTAAACTATTATATAGGTATCCTCAAATTATACTAAACTATTACGGTCCTATGTTTTTTATGTAATATATTGTATAATAATGTAAACATAAGTAATATCTATTTTTGAAAATCAGGGGTTATTATAGTTGTCATTATATGAATGGTTTAATTATCTTATAAAAATGAGGATGATAAAACATTATGTTGATACCTAGGGATATTTATAAGGACAAATCTAGTGATGTATCTCAAGATACGCTTAAGGATGAGTGAAAGTATAATAAATTGTCTTGGGATTTTAGAAATGGATAAATAATGTGGTTTCAATGAAATTAAATCTATTTCAAGATATTAGAAGTGGGTGTGGCTATAAAACATAAGTACCTAGGAATATTAATTATGAACGAGACATACTGAGTGGGACTCTATCATCTTCTATTGCATGATAATGGGTCTTTTTGTATGATGAGTTTGACACTTCCAAGGTACATCCTTTGGAAATTCAAAAACCGTTTATAAACCATTAATATGGATTTAAATAGGTAATTAATATTAAATACAAAGAATAAACATAATGTTTCACATATTCAAAAGAATTTGTCCTTATTTATTCATCATATAAGTTATTTTCATGATTATGCAGTTTTAGACTGTGATTATTGTTTCTCACGATAAGTTTTTTGGTTTTAGTCAAGGGATGAATCCCAAAAGAATCATGTAAATGATGACTGTGATGGAAAATTAAATTATTTTCATCATATGTATCTATATTTTATTAGATATGTAATAAAAATATCATTTCTATGCTTACAAACATTCTAATGGTACGAATCATTCTGGATTTTCAAAAAAAATGAGAATAAAAATTTATTTTGAGTCTTTCATGGGGAAACATCCAAAGTTTTAGTGGTTATATTGATCCACTAGTTGTTGAGAAATGGATGAATAATTTTGAAATTATAATGTTGGTTATATATTGTCTATAACCTGAAAATTCATTTTGTATCTCTATCATTTGGAAGCTGAAATAGATCAATGGATTACTATTATTTAGAATGAGAGGAAACATTCTAAAAATGACTTCATGTGTTGGGATGAGTTCATGAGCTTATTTTTATAAAAGTACATTCCTAATATTATTCTTATAGTGATGGAGAATGAGTCCATTGATATAAATAAATATGATAATGAAACTATTGGTACTTAGGACACATATTTTATAAGTTTTTCAAGGAATGATTTGGGTATTAGTATCCAACCTGAAATTAAGGTTGATTTATTATTCGATGGATTAAAAAAATAATCCATTGTGGTTAGCCATAATAGTCATTATTATTAGTGAAGATATTGTTTAGTGTTCTAAATAATTGGAAAGAAATGTTAGAGTTAAATGTTTGTCTAATTGTTTTTATATAAAGATACAAAATGATATTCAAAGGAAATTCATAAAATCATGGAGAGAAAATGATGAGGTATCAATTATTGTCATTGTAATGGAAGAAACATAGATGGAATAATTATTAGGTAACTATTGAGTGTTTTATATTTGAAAGGGAAGGTCACCTGGTTTTAGAATACTAATTTAATGATAATAAGTAAGATAATGATTCAAATAGATAGAAATCCACAAAAAAAATTCACAAACCACACTCCAGTGTTTCAAATTCAAGTAATATGGGAATTATTCTAATCAATTCCATAAATCAATGGATAATGAGGATGATAACCTAGAATAAAATCGTATGACCATATAAAAATTCAAATATTATAAAATCACAATGGTTGAAGTGAATCATGCTAAAAATTCCCCAGTCATCCTGTACTCTCTAGTAGGGAATTTCATGTTTTATTTTTTAGGAATGAGCCCAATGAAAATTTTATTATTCCTTATCCAGTGAAATTTCATTTGATTTTGAAAATTTATTATCTCCCCATATATTTATTAGAGAATAGTGAAATCAATCTTGATATTATTTTAGTATAATTAGGAACCATATTTTCTAGTGTAGTTTCTTTTGTATAAGATAAGATCATATTAAGGTAATAAAGGTGAATTTTATTTTGAAATCAAATATGTATCTAGGAAATATTATCTTAATATTTATTAAAACATAATGGGTTTAGTTTTTTAACCTTCATATTAGTTTCAAATATATTTATAACCCTTTTATAGTTATGTAAAGTATGTTTAATAAGATTATGGATATTTTAATAAACATTGTTACAATAAAACCCATTGGTTTTGTATCTATTTAAGTGAAAAATTTATTTGATGATGAATTCCTTCGATCATTTTAGATATATGATTAATGGTAATTGTATGATTTAGGGATTATTTTTTATTTTATAATGAGGAAATTATGGGTTGTAATTGATCGCCATAAAAATCTAGCAGAGTTCATTTCTATAAGAGATAATTTATAATTCCTCAACCTTAGAATCCCAGAGTCTTTGCATTATTTTATTACATTGGAATTGTATCATGGAATCAAATCCCAAATGGATATTCATTTTAACATTCTTGGAATTCCATATTACATAAATGATACCTGTAAGTCATTGGGAAATATGAATTAAAGGTATGATAAAAATAATAATTAACTATATCCTTGAATTATTATTCAAATAATTTTCTTCATGTCCTGGGGGAAGGAAACACAATAAGGGTGATCTCCAATTATCAGCAAGGGTACGTAAATAAGAATCCATAATTAACTAATATAAATAAATTAACATGGAATGGTAAATAACTGATTAGAAATTCCATTCAAAAAACATGATAAGGAAATACAAATATGACAATGTATGAAAATGAAACTTATACTGTATAAATTAATAATTAGAGAATGAAATGTATCTATAGATATAATGATGAAAAATATCAGGGATTAATAATAAGTGAAATTATAGAAAAATTTATCCATAGATATATCAATGAAAATTTTCCTAGATGAATAATAAATAAATCCAAACTATGTAATTTCATAATTATTTGATGTCGTGATTCTTACTTACATGGTACCTTTACCATTAATCCCATTCACGAGATGGCATACAACATGTAGTTTAAAAACATATCTGAATGGCCAAATGATTTGTCTCATGATACTACTGATGCATCGAGGGGATATATATACCTGGGCCACAACCATTTCATAATAGTAAACTGTATTTATTGTATTCATTCATAATGTTCATTAAAAAAATTTATCCATAATGAATATAAGATATAAATTAATCAAAAATTACATAGTTAATGAAATAACTTTCAATTGAACACCGTATGTATAATGATATATCATTTAGGAATTAATAAAATCAATTGTGTAAGAATAGGGATATTTAGGTTAAATTTTATTGAAAAATGATTACAATAATGTTACATTCTCTGAAAAAATGCTAAAAATTAAAAAATGAAGTGATATTTTAAGGACAATCATTAAGAATATGTTTTTGGAATTTAATCATTAAATATCCCAAAGGTTCCCATACCACATGAAAAATTTAATTCATAATTCCCATGAACGAATTTTTTTCATAAAAATAATAAAAAGGATTCATGATATAATATATAAAATGGGCAGTACATAAATTATACAAATGAAGTGTGAGTTATATATGGTGTATTCTTTAGAAAAGAAAAATAAGACAAGAATCCCTTTCATTAGACTTCATTTTAATGTATGGAATTATTTGTCTTGTATAGTGGTTCAAAATATGTTACCAATGAATAATATAATCATAATAATGTTTATAATATAATATATCCATTCCTTTTAATATTTTAATACCTGTTTATTAACGACTTTCATTAATTTTACAATTTCAGGTGTTAATTGCCTTTTTTTTCTCGAGTCAGTTTTAACTTGTTATTTATTGTTCATATTTCATAGATTATTATTTAATAATATAAAAAATTTAAAAATGACTTAATTATCTTATATATTCTGTCAACATGTATTTATTTATGTGCAAAATATTGGGATACTTGAAATGATGTGCATTGTTCATAGAGATAGTAGGCCATATGTACACAGAACGCTACATTCATTTCATTATAGTATTAATAGAATGAAAGAGAAATGATAAATATTTATATTTTAAATGCCTTATAACATAAAAGTTATATATATTACATTGTTCTATTATTACCATCCTTTATATGTTCTATGTATGGAATGAATGAGTCATATTGATTTGAGGGGGTGGTAGTCCGCACCTCCTCAAAAGAAATTATCATAGTCACTCAAGATAGAAATCATAAATTTATATTCAAAATAAAAACTAATGAATAATAAATGGATTATAAATATAATATGTAACATATGTAAATATATATTTTCAACATAATGGCCCCAACAATAGGTTGTAAGTGATAAATGAGCAATCAACATTTCGTGAGGTAGTGGTTCACCATAAAAAGAAACTTTATGTTCATTACCCATTTTTTAAAGGGGTGTGTAATTATAGGTGAAAATATTAACAAAAATACATCCTAGTATATTTATAAAACTAGTTTTAATGTCATCATAGAGTTATAAGATTATTTGTAGTGGATAATATAAATAAAACTAAAAATATGGAGAGAATATGTTGTCTCTTAATTAGGGAACTTCTTTTAGATTATTTCAGAATAAATCCCTGGAATGATTTATTACCAAATATACGATTTTAGGATTAGGGGAGTAATATATGGAAGACATTTGGGAAGATCATGGCTGAACATAAGAGGTATGATAGGTGTGATTAAGTGCGACAGTTTGTGGCCTTTTATTGGGATGGAAAAGGACTCACTTAGAATTTTTCATAATAAGTTAGGTGTACAGATGTTCTTTCCAAAAATAGTTGTAAAAATATACCAATATCAATAATGGAGGTTTATGGCCTTTATATGGAAATAAATTGATTTATTCAAAATTGTATATGAAATTTTTTCCCTTAAGATAGTGGTTGGTTCCTTTAATAATATTAAAATTTTGTTAATAATTGTAATTAATTTTAATTACATTGTCTAATAATAATTTTTCTAAAAAATTTATTTATATTATTATAATATTAATATAATCATGATTAAAATTTTTTATTTCTATTTTTCTATATTCAATTTACATAGGTAGGAAAATTAAGATTAATTCTAATCTCACAGACAGCTGAATTAAATGGTTTTAGATGAAAATTGTTCAAATGTTTATTATGTTTTTATTATTAATTTCAAAGTGAAATTTAATATAATGAATTAAATTATATTAAAATATTTATAAATGATATAATTTTTCAATACTAAATTTAATAATAATTTTACATTAATAATTATTTAAATGAAAATGTAGTTTTTATAAAAAATTTAGTATTTTTTATTATTCATCAAATATTCATGATGTTTCTATGAAAAATTACAAAAAATCACCCTATGATAATTATTAAATAACTAATTCAAAAATTATCATTATTTTATCAAATTCAATTATTAAATGTGTCAAAATTTATATTTAATATCAGTGTTTCATTAAAAGGAAGTATATATGACTGAATAAAAATATAGGTTTTTATGTGTAATATTATGCTTGTTATTAACTGATAGTTATAAAATAAATTGGATGTGTAAGGTCTTGGATCAACATGGGATGAAAAATTTTGCCTTTATGAGCACTGAGGATCTCTAAGTTGTCTTAGATAAATATTGGAGGTTTCAGACATTAGAAACAGGAAGCAGAGGGATTTCAAATTGTTAAAGGATGTAAAATGACTTGAAATCTTGTTTCATGTGCTATTTCACTAAATGAATGATTTTTTAACAACATGAAATAATTAAGGGTCTAAAAATAATTTAAACCAATTAGGCGATTCATTTTTCATCAAAATTTGTCCATGAGGCATTACACAACATGAAAGGGGAATGTATGTCCAATAATTCCCTAATGATTTATGTTTTTAAAAAAATTCAACCGCTATTTTTTTCTCAAACCTATGGTTTTTATTCAACTCCCTATCAACCAAGGCGACCTGCAATTCCCCTCATTGTTGTTTTAGATATCCCTTTGATGGGGAATGTTCACAGGCTTCCACAGTCGACCCATATTTGATATGTGGTAGGTTAGACCTAAATTTTTTTGTGGGTTTTTAGTCTATTTTTTATCTCATGTTATCTTTCTATTCTATAAAAGATGATATCATATAGTTCTATGGGAGGTTTCTTCTTTTTTGGTTGGTGTGGTTGTGTCATGGTGTCCCCGGGAGGATGTAGTTGCTGCGTGAGAGGTGATCATGATCTCTTTCATTGATCCATTATTATACGAAGAACACCAACGATCATTTGAGGTATGGGATTAGTTTAATATATTTTATTTAAATTAAATTATATTCTGAGAATGATTTATCCACTTGGATCCCAATTGGATAGAACTAATAATTATTTGAACTGGATTAATGATTTGGTTTCAACCATAGATTGTTTCTTTATAATATGATAATGGTTTGCCACATGATTTTCTAGATAATAAGATATATATGTTTTTCTTTTAGAGAAATACATTCATAATGGAAATTGGTAAATAAAATAAATCCAAAATTATTGATTTAATTAAATAGATAAAATATAATGAGGCATGTTTAATAAATCCAATTTTTTTCATAAAATAAGGATAGTCCAATTGATGAATGTAACCATGTTTTATTGAATTAGTTTTTGAAAATAAATTGTGGTGGTGATTGTTGAGAAAATAAGTAGAAGAATTTTAAATTAGTTGGTTAATTAATTTGGTGATAGTACATGATATGTTATTTCTTAGTTTTCTTTTATTTATAACCTATGAATAATGAATTGGTTAGTTCAAGATGAAATGAGAATCATTTCTATGATAATGTCAATGAATTGTAATGAATTTGGTGCACTCTAGTTGTACAACCAAGTAACATTTTCATTGGAATGATTAGATCTCATTGTGTATGACGTCTTAAGTCCTTTATTTGTGGCAGAGATCCTATATCTATGTTTTTTATTACTTCTTTTGATGTTCTCTGGAAATGAGACTTGTGGTTGTGGGGATTAGGAGGCCTAGATGTGGCATGAGACTGGGATGGATGAGCCATGGCGTATATTTATGTATGTGTGGGTAGGCATACCTAGTGTTTTTGATAGTATTTGATGGCTATAGTGGTGAAATGCATCGATTTATGGATATGGGTGTATGAAAGGACACTAGAGATGATCAAATAGTTTGAAGCTGAGATTACCCGTTGATGTGAAAGTGGTTATTGTTGAATATATTGTTTGTTAACATACATTAACATCCCCAATCCTTTAGTTCAATGGTCATACTTACCCTCTATCCAAAATAGGTGAAGTCACATGTGGAATACCACATTCTTTTTGTGTTTAGCTTCTTGAGAATGGGTGGGTATTTGCTTCTTCTATATGTGGAAAAGACTTGATGGGTAGTTTACCTACTCAATGTGATGATCCCCATGTGATGGGTAGCATAGAACATTTTTCTTCAATACATGTAAGTATGTAAATTTTTAATGATGATAAATAATTGAAAAAATTATATTTAACCAATGAGGTTGGAGTTTTTTGGGATGAAATGATTAGGTTACAATTTAAAAGAACAATAGAGTTGGGTTGGTTATGCCTTGAGGGCATTGAACATTGTTGGTGATAATTAAATGTAATGTTTAATTTTATAATGGTTAATTAATGGTCAAATAATTTATTAATATAAAGTTAAACTGATCAAAAGGGACAATTTAATTTAATATACCACTATAAATTGTCATGTTCTTATATGATATCTTATCTTAGGACTTGTATATTGGATTATGAGATACTATAGTTGTAGTTGACTCTAATAAGAGGTGATTCCCATATAGTGGTTGTGAGCTATATTATTTCTAGTACAAATTGTTTTTATACATGCTTGTCCACTATTTAGGTTATGGAAACTTAAACACCTAGGATTCTAAGCCTTGGAGGGTGTCTTCCCCAATATGCTGATTAGAGGATGGATGGATCACTACATCCTTTAGGTCCTCTCTCTTATCATGATTGGTACATGTGCTGGTATGCACAACAATTATTTTTCCCCGTATATATGTATATAGGGATTTAATGGCTTGTGGTTATTCGTGAACTTATATTCTGGATATAGTATCATGTGGACTAAAGTAGGTGTAACATGTATATGCTGTGATGTATTACAGATCCATACTCGGTGTATGGGTTGTTACATCATTAGGATTAATACCTAACATATGATACACAATATCTAATCTTTTGTGTCTCTAGAAAACTACTTGGATACATTGGTTATGTTGATATGGTATTGTGATGCACGAGGTGAATGTTGAGGCCTGAGGGGCATGATTGGGTTCTACACCCAATTGTCTACATGCAACCATTTTTTGGAGAGAGTTTCTCAGGATGATGACATCATAGAAATGTGGATAACCTGTGTATATGTAGATGTGGGATAACCATGAAATTCATTATTCTATTATATAATATTGTAAGAAATTCATTGTGAGATTAGAAATGAAAAGGTATAGAACATAGCATACATGTTTAGGTGATTGGTTAGTTTCACTTGTTGTTCACTCTTCTTTAGCACATATTATTTACATTATCAATTGAGGCTCTAGAGAGAATCCTACTCAGTATTATATTATTCTAAACCTATGTTATATAAACTATTTTTCAGTTCACATTGATTGGGGGTCGGGTAGTAGTTATTTGGGCTTCGTGGTCGCTACCGTTTTAATTTATTTGGGATGTTGTATTTTTTCCATTTCAGTTGTAGTAGTTCATTCATGACATTACTTATGTGTACATAGGATTTCTTTTATATTGTTCTTTGAACATAACTTGGTTTGTGTCTATATTATATCTCTCTTCATGTTTTCTCTTAGATATTAATGGCTACCATTTGTGGGTTTGTTATACCCTCACTACACGTCACCAACTCGGGGCCTACTGGAGGTGGGACTCGGGGGGTCATTATCTCTTTTCTCACATTGTCAGCCCATGAGGGGTACACATTGTTGGGAGGGGGTCATTACATAGTGGTATTAGTGTGAGGATGATAGATAGGATGATGTTTCGAGTTACGTACATGTGAGGTTTCATGGGTTGGTTGGGAAACTGTGGGAGTCGAGTTCAGCAAGTGCTGTCAACAATGTAGACCAGATCAAATAAAATTATTTTGGCCCCCTGTGATCTAATGAATGGACCTCTAAATTTACAATGCCAAATAAATGAGGTGATAATTTTTTCAGGGTAGATACCTAGGAAAGGATAATGGATCATTCTTCTTTTCACATGTTTATGAATGGGTAGACCTTGGGATAGGTTATCCTACAATGAATAAAATAAAATGATTAATTAATGTTAATGTCTTCCATATTATAGTTTTTGGAGCTATACCTGTATTTTTTAGGTACGAATCTAGGTCAACATTTTCATTTGGTTTACGTAAAATAATTTCAACAAGATATGCAATATGATTGTTGTAGAGTAGAGGTTGATGATGATGTCAATTAGTGGATGACAATCCAAGGATTCAGTGCCAGAGCCTGCAAAAGTAAGATGTCTCCATTTCAGATGCAGTCACAGAATACTGTTTGGAGGATGTTGAGATAGATTTCAATTAAATCCATTCTTAGATGGATCATTGAGTATCATTGGTTATGATGATGGTGGGTGGGGTTGTAATTCAGTGGTGGTTCTTGTTCCTTAGATGTCACGATGAGTTTAATATCTCTTGGGAGATGTTCTAAGAGAATATTAGAGTTGAGTTTCCTTATTCGACCTTAATGTAAAAATTCTCCAAGAGTTTCTTACCCTTTAATAGGGATGCCCCAGAGTGCGAGAGTTCATGATCTATTTTAAAACCACTTTATGATATGCTTTGGACCACTTTTTTAATTTGGATACCAGGTCAAGGCATTTTGAGGAGTCTTTTCATCCAGAGATCCTGCACCATGTCACACCGTTTATGATGATGAAATATATTGAGGTGCTGGAAAGAGTAGATGTATTCAAGAGATCATAATCCAGAATCTGATCATCACGAGATGAGAATATTCAGGATTCTACTAGAAGTAGATATCTGGTCCTAGGATCCCATTTTTAAGAGAAATAATAGTTTTCGTTCGGCGAGGGGTAGGTCCAACCCTTCAGTATTTCATTGTTCTTGGGGGAGAAACTATCAGGCCTAGTCAAAGGGATCACTTTCCTATTTTTCATATGGATGTTGAGGTCATCAGTTGCGGTATTATCCAACCTTTCAGATTATTTAGCATATTCCAGATGTTCTTATTAAGGTTCCGCCATTGGGATAGTTATATCCAATGTAGTAAAATTAGGTTGCATTAGTTTTCGATCTGTCAACAGAAGATGGGGAAGGAAGAAGATAGACCTAGGATTCTTCCCATCATCATAGAGAAGAGTACTTCATTGGGGGTAGTCTCCATTAGGGCTAGGGATGTTGGGGATAGGTCATGGTCTTCTTCATGTGTTAGGGTTTCCAGCTCTAGGTGAGACAAACATTGTTTGAGGTACCCTTTTTTTTTGTACTTGTGTTCATGACTTAGTTGATTTCAGAGTGACTCACTTGTTCATATCACCTTCCCAATTCCATGCATTGGGGCATGTTGTAGAGATTCTTATATTTCCCTTGGCATTAACTATTCTAGTTAGAGGGAGAGCTATCTTTTTTGAATTATGTAGAGACCATGAGCTGGTGATGGGGAATCACCTCTCTTGCATAGATTTACAATGTTTACAAATACAGCCATATGATTTCATCCATAGTAGGGATTGGGTGTTCTTAGTGTAAGATATCACGGGTTACATTTGGATGAAGGTGGTGTTCTTTGATGTTCAAGGAGTTCCAATAGTGTTTTTTGGAGAGTGAGACCCTCAGATGGGTTAGATTCATGTTCTATTATTTTCATCCTTAACAGCTGAGCTAATATTGAGTTCATCAGAGTTTCACTAGTATGTGTTTCCTAGGGTCATAGAATAGTAACCTGATATCTTTTTAAAAGAGGTTGTAATGTGACCCTCTAAATTGGAGATCAAGTTTGGGATTGAGATCTAACAATGTGTGTATCCTATTTCGATGTCTCCATGTAAGATGAATCATTATGGGTTGAAAGAACATTAAATATTGCTCGATGTTCTATTGTAGTGTGGTTTTGTCCAAAAAAGCATGTTTCCATGGGGTTCCCTAGTTTTGTTCACGAATAAGGCTGACATAAGTTTGTGGTTTTGTATCAATTATCATCACATGAACTGAGAGACAGAGAATAACTAATATCCTCATCTATAGATTGATGATTTATTCAATCAACTGAGGTTGAATGTTGGATATCAAAGATCTATTTGTATTTAACATATCTTCATATGTGTGTGAAGGTTTAGGATACACCAAATACTACATTTGGTTGTCGTCATGTGCATTATGAGGACATTTTGATGTTGTTAGGTGTTGGGAATTGTCCAGCTATGTTTGTGGGGTCAATGAAATCTATGTTTTGAGAGTTCCAAGATATGATTCTGGTAGTCTACATTATTGAAATCCTTGTGTAATCGGTATCTGATCAAGAGCATGCAGAGCACTTACATGCCATTTTGGGAATTCATCGTCAACAATTGGTGATTGGGATATTTTTGAAGTGTGAGTTTTGGGCTCGAGAAGTCCGTTTCATTGGGCATGTCATATCCTAGTAGGAATAAGTTTTACATCTATCTAATGTAGAAGAACTTGTGTCTATTGAATCCCCCAAGACAGTGGTAGAGGTGCGATGATTATTTGATCTTTTAGGCTCTTACTATTTGTTAAAATCTAATTTATATTATTTTGTGACTCCTCTATTAGAATTAACTAGAAAGGATCATTTGTTTTTGTAGACTAATCACTATATGGTATCTTTGTTGTATCTACAAGAGAATTTGGATAGTGCTCCACTTTTTTTCAATGAGTAGAAGAAGATCAGTGTGAGGATTTCAGTGATGCTTCACATCTGGTTTTGGGTTGTGTTCTCAGGTAGCATAGATCAGTTGTTTCTTATTTGTATCGAAAGTTACATCCCCATGGACATAATTATTCCAGCACAATCTTGAGTTTACTACAGGGTTGTTTGCCCTAACATTTTTGTGACATTACCTCATTGGTGATAATTTTTTGATATTCACCAATCATAAGAGGCTTAGGTATGTTTTCTCCCAGAATGTCTTGAACATGCAACAACATCAGTGGATGGAGTTATTACAAGATTATGACTTCCAAATTTCATATACATAAAGAAAGTGGAATGTCGTAGCTCATGCGCTGACCAAGTTGTCATGTACTAATGCAATTCATGATTCAAGTGATTACTACATTGTGATGGAAGAAATATGAGCATTATATCTGGATATGGGAGATGACGGGTGGTAGAGGTTGTCTTTTTCAGAGGACATTGAATTCATCTTTTGTGCAGTAAGTGGAAGAGTCCCAATATGGGGAAGATAAGGTGGTGGTCTTGAGAGACTGAGTGGGTTTCTATGATGCCCCTAATGGTTAGTCTAAGGATGAACAACACTGAGTGTTGTTTCAAGGCAGTATTTTCATTCCATTGGCATTTTGTGAGATGGTTCTTAAATATTTCAAATTTTCTTCCTTAGTAGTACATCCAAGTGTGACATTGATATACCAACCTTTGAGGAGTAAGTTTTTGTGGCATGGTTTGCACCATGATGGAGTGAAATTTTATTTTTAATGTTTGGTTTTCTAGAACATGAATGTCAAGAACTGTGTTTTTTGAGGTTTTTATTACCATTAGATATTTTTTAGTTGATGTGGGAAGAAATATTGATGTAATTTTTTATCGATTTTCCTTGACCTCATGGATGTTATGACGCTATATGGTCGGTAATGGATCATTTAATGAAATAAATCCAATTAACTATGTTCAATTAGTCGATCTCAGTAGATGTTCTTTGGATGCTGTATCTAGAGGATGTGGTAAGTTCCCACGGAGTCCTGAGGATGATCAATTTTTATCGATATCCTCATTTTACCTCCATGGAGTGGAGAGGTCTCCAGCATGATTTTGGTTTTTAGCTATGCCTTATCACTTCATTTAATCTACAGATAGACAGTAAAATAGAATGGACCATACAAACTCTTGAAGACATGTTGCACTCTTGTATCATAGATTTTTTAGGTTCATGGATGTGGAACATAACCTTGGTAGAGTTCACATACAACAAGAGTTTCTACTCCACTATTAGTATGGTACCATTTTAAACCTTTTATGGCCGACCATTCCACTCTTCGTTGTGCTGTACTGGGGTGGAGAGTTAGAAATTCTGGAGTCAGAACTGGTAGAGAGTATGATAGAGATGTTTTAGGTGATTATTGAGCAGATGAATGTAGCACAAGATGATAAGATGTCCAATGAAGATCATAGGAGGAGTCCTGTGGTGTTTTTTGTTGGGGGTCACATGTTTCTAAATATGAATACTAATTTTGGGTAGTGATGGTTTGGTCATGTGAGTAATATTTCTCCCCAAATTGTAGGCCTTTCAAGGTGTTGTCTAGTTTTGTAGCTATGGCATATCAGGTAACACTTCGCTCTTAGATGATCATGATACAAAATGTTTTTAATATGTCATATCTCTTTATTTGTCATCATGATGACTCTCACTTCACTAATTTGGGGGAGATCGATGATGATGATTACATGACAACAATGGAGTGGCATGTAGAGATCTTTGAAATCCAGAATAAGGTGTAGTCCTTTCATTCTATCCCCTTAGTTTGTGCCTTTTTGTGGCACAATAGTGTGGATGAGATTACCTGGGAACATGAGTCACAGATACACACTTAGTACACTGATTAGTTTGATGTTCACTTCTTCTCTTGTAACATTGTTTGTTTGGTGGATGTATACCCTTCTTGTTTATGAGATGTATTTCTCTTGATTCTTTTTATTTATCACTCTATTGCGATAGGTATCTCCCCCAAGATAGTGTATAGGATCTATTTTTTCATCTTTTTGAGATTAATCATATACTGATGTGGTGAGGGTATATGGTGGCGAAGACTTATAGGGGAATCTAGTGGGGAGGCTATTTTGACGACCCCTTTCTATTTCCTCATTATATTGGTTTTGGATTCCCTTGCTTGAGAATGTTTAATGGGGTATCAGATTTAAGGGAAAAAATCTATAAGGATCGACCCTTTGTTCATTATCGAAGACCAAGGTGCTTGGAGGAGGCTCAAAATGAGTTTAAAGGTTTCATTCATTAGAATCTATAACTAGGGAACTTTCTCATTGTGAAATTCTGATAGACAAGTTGAAATCATATTTCATGGAATAAAAGAGGGGTTCATGGAGCGAAATACTTCATGGTTTGAAAAATAAAACAATCTATTGAGTTGATGTGTTTTTTGTAGGAACTCAGCATTGAGACATTACATGACATGAAAATGTATTACATGTTGTGTAACACCATGACAGTGTATGTTTTAAAAACATGTAGGTATCTTGGGGGTTCCCAAAACTATGATAGCTAATAAACTTCCTCTCATCCAGGGAAAGCCTACACTCCCCTCTTTGGACTTTTAGAGGTCCCTTCGGTAAGGATTGATTTCATGCTTCCATATTAGAGCTATCATCGATCTATAGTAGGTTCTACCTCGGGTTTTGATGTTCATTAATACATATATCTCTTTAATTATATATTCATGATATGATGGATGTTCTCATATGGTTTTAATATAGTTTTCATGGTTTTTGGTTTGTTTGGTTGTCTTTCAGCGTCCTCGGGTGGATGTAGTTGTCGCGGGAGAGGAGATCGGGATATATTACATTGATATGTTCAAATGCGAATAATGTCAATGTTATTTTGAGGTTGGGGAGTTGTTTCTTCTATTTTATTTAAATGTAATAATATTAATATCATAATGTACCCCTAGGGTTTCAATGAAATTGACCAAATAATTATTATATCGACATAAATAAATAATATTGATCATATATTGTTTCATTATACCGTGATAGGGGTTTGCCTCTTGATTTTCAACATAGTGTGATGTCCATGTAATTATTTTTTAGAAATTCCATCATGATGGATTTTGGAGAAGAACAAAAATAAAATATTAATTATTTAATTAAAATTATAAATGATAAATAGGAATTTTTAATGAATATGGTTCTTGTTGTTGTATTTTAATGATAGTATGATTAATACAAGTAAGAATTTGTTATTGAATTAGATAACGAAACAGAAGAATGCCGATTCTTATTGAGAAAATTAATAGAGGAATTTTTAATTAATTGTATAACTAATTTTTTGATAGTTTTTAATAGCTTATTTATTAGGTTGCCCATGGATGGATCATATGACTAATGAATTGGTTAATTGAAGATGAAATAAGAACTAGTTGTGGGATAAAGTTAATGCCTAGTAGGGCATGAGTATACATCTTGTTGTAAAGGCCATGTGACTTGTGCTTTGAATTCATGGGAAATCATTGTGTGTGAAGGATGAATTCCTTTCTTTGGGACTGATAGACTAATGCTATGTGTTTTCACACTTCTTGTGATGTTCTCTAGATATGAGACATGTGGTTGTGGGGGTAGGGAGGCCCAGATATGACATGAACCTAGAACAACTGATCCTAGAAGGCTATTATGGTGTGTGGTGGAAGGTAGGTATTGTGGTTCTGGAATATGTTGAGGCCTAGAGTAGAGATATACATTGGTTTGTGCATGTAGGTGTCAGGGAGAATAGTAAGGATGATCGAATGAGTTGAAATTTGGCTTACCCATTGAAGTTAAAGTTGTTTATATTGAATCTACAGTTAGTTTATATTCCTTACCTTCCCCACTTCATGAAGAAGATGGTCTTTCTTACCCTCCTTCAATAATATTTGACGATTCGTGGGGTATTCCACATTCTTTCTAGGATTGTCATTGGGAGGAAGTATAGTTCAATGCTTCTGCTGTAGGAGGAAAATAATCAACAAGTAGTTCACATACACACCATGATGATCCCCCTATTCTTGGTAGATGAGAATGTTTTTATAGAATACCAGGATGTATGGAATGTGGTAATGTTTCAAAATAAATTAATAAATGATATTTAACTCGTGGGGTTTGATCATGTTTTGATAAAATGTAGAGTTTTCAATTTAAAGGAACTGTGGACTCATTTTTTTGGCTTGGATGGCATGTCGCACTGTTAGTGATAAATAAATGTAATGTAGTAATTGATAATGATTAATTAATGGTAAAATAATTAATTAATTTTAACAAAAACTAATTAAATTGGATAAGATAATTTAATATTTCTCTTTAAATGGACGTGTGCTTACAGGAAATCTAGTCTTAACAATGGCAGTCAAGATTATGAGAGACGTTAGCTGCAAATGAGTATCATACTAGTTGATGCCCATAGTGTGTTTGTGAGCTATAATATATCCTGTACTTTTTGTGTTTCTATATTGGGGGGTGGGGGGGGGGGGGTTCCCCTACATCTGGTTGGGAGGATGGATGTATGACTACCCCCTTTGGCCCCACTCTATTCTCTTGGTTGTTACATGTGCTAGTATACACAATGGTTAGTTTTCCCAATATATATATGTAGATCGATGTAATGGCTTATGGTCATTCAAAAACATATATTCTACACACAGTTTCGATTAGATAACTATAGGATTGAGGTGTATAGGTATTGATGGATTGAGAATCCATACCTTGTTTATTGCCTATATTGGCTTGAGGTATTGTACCCATCATATGATACATGTTCAGTGTGATGTGTTGGATCCCGAAAACTACCTGGTGATTTCTGTTATGTGGATGTGGTGGTGTGATGCAAGAATACAATGTTGATGTAGAAGTTGCATGTTGTCAGGCACCACCATGATGTCTAAAGGATAACTTTTTTAGAGGTATATTACCAGGATGTGCGACATTGGGGAAAAGTGGAAAACTAGTGGGGAAGTGGTAATGTGTTCCCACAAAATTCATTATTATGTTATATAATCTTTCATGCAACAATTGGTGATAGTATCTATGGTGAGGCTGGTAACAAATCATACATATTTAGGTGACGAATTAGTTTCACTTGATGTTCATTGTACATTAGAATGATTTCATTTCTTTTTCACAAGGGGCTCTGGGGAGGATCCTATTGAAGATACTATTATACTCACACTACATTACATAAAATTTTCAGGTCATTTGTAGATGGTTGGAGATCAAGATGGTTACTACTATCTTGGAGGTTGTGCATGAGCTATTTTAGCTTTGTGGTTTTTACCGTTTTACTTTATTTTTGTACTTGTAGTTTCCCCTTTTATGTTGTAGTTCTTCTTGGATGATATTACATATGTGTACATGGAATTTATTTTATATTATTTTCTAGGAAGGATTTGGTTGATGTATATCTTATCTATCTCTTCCCCATTCTTTTTCATAGAGAGTAATGCCTCCAATATGTTTGTTTTTTATACCCTCGGTCCAAGTATCCAACCAGGGGCCTCTTGTAGGCGTGACTCAGGGGGTCGTTATCATTCTTCTCCAATTGTCAACTCAGGAGGGATATACATTGTGGGTAGGGGGTCGTTATAGTATGGATATGAAAAATATATTATGGAATGTATAACCTATAAATTTCATTAAAATTATTAACTAATATTATTTAATTAGGATTATTAAGAAAGAACTCCTTTGGAATCATAAAAATAATTAAATTTATTTTTTCTATCCAATTAGTTAATATTTTTGTTTCTCATTAATTGATATCCCATGAAAATATTTTATATTTATATAAACCATATATCATAAAAAGATAGATAATACTATTTATAACCACAAACATAACAACCAGTTTATATCATATTATATTAAATAATAATATTTTAATAACACATTGTTATATTCTGAACCTCAGTCCATCGTGCAACACACGCTATCGAGGAAGGTCGATATTGTGTGTAAAACCAGATATCGTTGATGGTATCTCTTCAGTGTAATGAAATATAAGTCAATGTTACATTTATATATAGAATCTTTTTTAAATATTAAATATATTAAAAAGTATATGAATATTATAAACCCTTACATGCTTGCTGGAGCATGTCATAAACACTATCAAATACATGGTTCTTATATTAGAATTTTGATGTGTCTCATTCTCCCAAACTTAATTAAATTGCGACCTCTAAATTTTAACTTGATATTAGTTATGTATGGATATAAAATGAACAATTGATAAACAACTAGATAGTAAAAATGATTAATAACACATATTATTCATAATAGATAAATTAATGTACAATTGTCATGTATCCAGGTTTGCATGAATTATAACATAGGTGGGAAATGGAATCATCGATATAGAAGAATAATCTAACAATCATATTATGATGAAGAGGGATATAGAAATTTTTTAGATAAAAGTTATAGAACACAAATCCATAATCGATAGGTATAAATAATGTCTGTTGATATCATAAAAATGATGATAATATAACAATATTTTTTATATAAAACCCCTTTTTTATAATTAAGGAAGTCAGTCACATTATAATAATATATGTAAATATATGATTATATAAGCATTGTATTTTCCATTAATTATGCCTTCTACTATGTCTACATTATATCATAGACCATGATGCATCATACGATGAAGTTATATATTAACATCTAAAATTCCATCTAATGATTATCCATTTCATAAATGGGTAACCTTTCTAATAGGTTAATATCCAATCGTTTTTGAAGGAGAGACACTAAATTTTCAAAATTAACTTATCAATATCCATTAATCAACAAGAATTTCCTCTAATTTTTTCACATTACAAATACGTAAATAACTGGATCATGTTTCCTCTTAAAATATCCTAATAACATGAATCACCATAAATCCTCATCAGATAGATGAATTATTTCTTTATTACTTAAGTAAGACACATGTTATTGGGTATATTCCTTTAATCCAGAAGTTTAATAAACTCTATCAATGATAGCATCGACCAATTGTCGAAAAGTCATGAAGAAGTTCTATAGTAGTCAATACTTATCCAAATCAACTGTTCCTTCATCATTATGTTAACATCAAGAACATATTAAGGTTTTTCTTTCCCTCAACAAGGTTTTTTCAAAAAATATTAAATTTTAACAAAATATATTTACTAGGTACCATTCAACATGTTATCTCAAATCATTAATGAAAAAGTACTTTAGTGTTATCCTCATATATTAAATAATTATTATATACAATATAGTGCTGATAAAATATTCAAATTCTATAATTATTGAATTGGTACATTAATAATTTCCATTCATCGGCAGTTGTAGAATAATTTGATCATTATTCAATAGAATGGTTTGGGGTATATTATTTTGATACAGGTTACATTAATTTGCATAGTGAATCATTTCATTGTATTTGAGAAACTGTGCATTGGAAACCTTTTTATTACCCTTGCAATCAAAATGATTTTTGGTTTTCATTTGACACTATTAAGAAACTACCATTCATTTTAAGAAACTACTAAGGTGTTTATTTACACTATTATTTCATGTGGGATAATCCATCTTTCCCTCCTTCCATTTATCCATCCATTTCTCTGACATCTTATTCTTCTCTTTCTTCCCTTCGAAGCCATAGGGATTATAGAGTTTAGTACTTATCTTATTAACAAATGATATTTTTTTCTTATATGATTAGATTACATGGGAGGCTATATCCCATAGAAATTTTGACATAATACCACGAAATAAATGATCTTTCTTTAGATCACGTGCATTGGTGGAGTTATCATTCCTTATCTTAAGATCCATTTATAAACAATGGAAAATAATAGCAAAACTCATAAAAATACAAAATTTTTCTAACTCAAAATATGTTATAGCCCCTGAAGTAAATTTATACATCATGACTCCTATAATCAGAATCCTGAGTTACATTGGGGAAAAATGTAAATTTTATGTATTTCATAATGGTATGTAAAGAAATTGTGAACTATTATAAGTGCATCAACCAGGTGTGTCAAACTCAGTGGGCAGTAAGGAATGTTTTCATTTACCATGATACCAAGAAATGTCCCCATAACACATTTTCATAGTTGTTACTCCTTTGTACATCTTTTCAAGAATCACATCCACTTGTAGTATTCAGACAAGGATGTGTTTCTGTGAACAACCACATAATCACTACCATACCAAAATTCTAGTATGTCCTTGTATACATAACCTCAATGTAAATCATAGGGTTTTGATCCTTAATATATATATTTTAAATATTATATAAATTGTTATTTATAAAAATCTTTTGATACCAATTTAAATTCCATGACCCTCGAATCTTTGATCCATTGCATTATTTTATTACATTTGCATTATTACAAGGAATAAAATCCTTAATGACCATTCGGTTTAGCAGTCTTGGAATGCCAGATTAGATAAATTATACAAATAATGCATTGGTAAATTTTAATTACAAGAATGATACCTAAAATAATAATTAAATGTACCATTTATGAATTATTCAAAGACTTCTTCTTCATGACCTTTGTAAAGAAACATAACAAGGGTGAGCTCAAATTCTAATTAAGGGTAAGTTATGTGGAAGAAATAATGAATTAATAAGAATAAATTACCCTAAAAAGGTAAATAACTCATAACACATTCAATTCAAAATAGAAATATAAGGATATATCAATATGGAAATGTATGTAAATGGAAGTCATTACATCTAAATAAATAAACATAGAATAAAATATATCCATAGATGTATCGACGCAAAATCTAATGGATGAACAATAAATGAATCTAAGGTAAACTTTATAAATAGATATGTCGACAGAGAAAATAATAGAAGAATAATAACTAAATTAAAATAAAGTAAATGATTAATTATTGGATACCATTTTTCCTAGGTTTATGGTACCTTTGATGTCCAGACCATTCATAAGACGATTTATAACATGTAGGGTAAAAACCCATTTGATGGGCCAAATGATTCACCTCATGAGACTACTGATGAATCAATGGGATATTTATAACCAGTACCCACCCATATCGTACTAGCAAAAACATTTCTCATATTCATGACCAATGTGCCTTGCCCAATTTTATCCATATTGAATAAAAGTTACATATTTATCCATAATTCCCTAGTTAATAAAATAACTCTCTAGTGAACACCGTTTGTAAAATTATTTATGGTTTAGGAAATAAAAATATCCTTTGTGGGGGAATGTGGATATTGAAGTTAATTTCCAATTAAAAATTATTACCATAAAGATATTTTTTCCAAGATAAAGATAATAATCACAAATTTATGTGATATTTCAATGATAATCATTTAGAATATGTTTTAGGAAATTAATCATTAAACAACCCAAGGTGTCCCATAACACTTGAATTTTTTTATTCATAATCACAATAAAGTATTATTTTTAAAAACTTATGGAAAAAATTCATGATATAATATATAAAAGGTACAGTAGATACAATATAAAAAAGTAGTGTGTGGTGTATACCTTACGAAAATATAAGTATGACCTGAATCCCTTACCTTAACCATCATTTTGATGTATCTTCTTTATACTGTTATATATTATATTAAAATGTGTTAATAAATCATACATGAATTGTAATAAATTTTTATAATATCATAATTTAATTCATTATAAAAATTTATTTCTCATTTGTTAACAACATTCAATTGTTTTACTATTTCGAGTGTTAATTACATTGTTTTTGGTTGTAAGTTTTAACTTGTTATATATAGTTCCAATGTAACACCCCAGGTAAATAAAGAATATGAAATTTTTATATTTATCCATATTTGTGAATAAAATATTAATATTACTTTAAAGGGGATGGTATGCTTGATGGCATACCCAATATGCAACAACGAGTTTCTTGGGAATCTTACGTTGCACTCTAATAATAAAATAATATTATTTTAAATGGTAGTTAATGCCTAGATGTTGTGATGGTGGGATTGAATAGAACTAACTACAAAATGATTACATATTTTTTTCAAATATTTTTACTTTTTATAATAAATATTATAGGATTAAAAATACGAATGAATCCAATTTTAAGCGTGGACTTTCTAATATTTATGAAAAGGTCGATTAACCACCTTTTGAAGGAAAACCAATTTTAAATCCACTTTTTGACAATTTTATATGTTATATTTGACAAAATAAAATTCTTATTTAGAATCGGGACATCAAAATTTACTTTGTGTAAATTTTTGGTATCTTTCCGATAAAGTTCATTTTTTAATTAATAGTGAAAAATGTTGTATTTTAATTCAAAAGCACTTTTTAATATAATTTATTTATATGATTAGATTATCTTTTTAATTGGTTTTAAAGTGAAATTAGAATATATTTCAACCATTTAATACAATAGTGGTCGTTGGAATTAATTTCACTTTGAAATTAGACTTAAACTGGTGTCAATCTTTTGATACTTATTGTTTCATAAAAACACGCTATTTGCTCTGACAGCAGGAATTAATTATTAAATTAATTAATGAAACTTATATGTTTTGAATTTTTTAAAATATACATCATTTTTGAATTTAGAATATCAAATATAGCTTAGGGTGATGTTTTGGTATTTTTCTGAAAAACTTCAATTTTTGATGAATAGTGAAACCACTAAGTGGTAGTTAAAGAAACTAATTTTTCGTTTAAATGAAAATTTGTCACTTCTGTGATTTGATTTTCAAAAATCTGACATACATGGTTTTCATTAAGAATTAAAATGTGGTTCAATGAGATTAAAATAATTTTTTGGTGAATAGTAACTTTTAAGTTCTTAATCGCGATTAGAGGTAATTAGTGTAGTTTAAGGTAAAAATAATGTTTTAATAATATGAGATGAGCTTGAAACATGTCCTAACCTCATTATATGTGTCATGGCCGACCAATAAAATCCATGGGTCAACTTGGGGACCCCATGGGTCCACTTTGGTTGGGAAATGTCATAAATAACTTTTTATTTAATGTTAAAATTAAAATGACACAAACATGAGATGTTTTACTAAAACAATTTTTACATGGGGTTATACAAGTAAGATTTTTTACTATAAATATTCATTAGAAATATAAAAAGATTTCATATATCATAATATTTTTATTATAATTTTTAGACATTAAATATACTAAATTATTTATGAAATCAAGATGATGCATCGATTACCTCATTAATAAAGGATTTAAATTAAATGAAAAGATAATGTAAAATATATGACCTAAACATGTCCAAAGACTATTTTATGGGTGGCTTTAGAACCCTTATCACCTTACCTTATAATCATTTCAATTTGGGACCTTTTGAATCCGAAACACATTTTAAAATAAAGTAACTTTTCTTTACTTTCTAAGAGTGCCCCTCCTCTCCTCTTATAAAAGGCCCCCACCTCTATATCTTCACCCACACTTCCAAAGCCTTTGACTCGTCCAAAACCTGCCCATTTTGTCTCTCCACATCCCTCTATTACTCCTTGAAGCCTCAATTTGGGCAGAAGTTTTCCCAAGTAAGCCATTGAGCTCAAACCAAAGGGAGTTACCCGATTTTAAGGTAATGTCTTCACTTGTGGTCTTGTGTTTTATTTTGCTTCTCTAACCCTCTAAAATATTTTTATTCATTTCTTTTGTAACAACTCCAGTATCTTCAATATACTAGGATTTTGTTATAATAAGCATTCGAGCTTCACTTACACACACCTACATCAAATGGTTAAAGAACATACTGTTTCTGTGGATGGCGAATTTCTGCCTCACGAAGCGATGATTGTTCAACACTCATATAACACCTTAAAAGGTGGCCATTAAGATGTCACTGTATTTAAATATGATATATAATATGTTTATGTTTTACTTAATCTTCTGTATTTTTTTTTCTGTCATACCTTTATGGTTTCCATTGTGGGTAAACACGATAATTTCATTTTAGGAAGTGCGGACTACCGCCCCCTCAAAGTGATTTGATTCGTTAATGCCATATGTGGGATGTAAAAAGGATGTATTTAGAGTTATTATATATGATTTATTTTTCATATAAATGATGAATATAAATCTGGAATTAAAATATTCATACCTCTCATTTAGGTTTAATTCCATTAATATGACATAGAAATGAAAGTAGCGTTAATGCGTAGGTACGACTTACTGTCTCCATGAACGGTGCATTTCATTTAATACCTCTAAATGATTATGTAATATTATAAATACATGTATATTCTGGATATATATGATATCCAAATCATGAATATAATTCTGGATATAATGAACCATTGACCACACGAACAACATGTAATTGTAAGAAGTCCACTTTCTACTTAAGAACCAAATATCAACAAAACAAAAATTATTAACTTAAATGATTACATAATGTTTATAACAAGGTAATAAGTGATATAAAAGGAATAATGAACTTGAAAAATTTTCTTAATCAAGTATAAATTAACTCGAGTTTATTATTCAGGATGTTAAAGAACGATCGAGTCAAGTCCGACCCGAGGTAAGGGATCATACTCCTCTCTTTCTTTTTAAGTACACTCTTTTATGTCATTCCTTTTAAGCTAATATTTAATATGATTGGGATGTTCTTTTATAATAATCATAGTGTACTTATTATGTTCATATGATTAGATACCCTATTTTCTCTCATCAATCCATTTTGGAAGTTTTGAGTGGCGCTGTTAGGCTGCCGAATTTTCGTAAAAGATCTAACCTATATCTTTCTTTTTAAGTACTATCCTTTATGTTACTTATTTTAAGATCATCTTTGTTATGATGGGGGATGTTATTTTATATTACTCTTGATTTAAATTTTATTATAATATGATGAGATACCCTATTTGATCTCATCAATCCATTTTTGTAAGTTTTGAGTGGCACCGTTAGGCTGCCGAATTTTCGTAAGAGATCGAACCTCTCTCTTTCTTTTTATGTACTTTCCTTTATGTTACTTCTTTTAATCCCCTCTTTGTTATTATGGGGGATGTTCTTTTATATTCCTCATGCTTTACATTTTATTGTAATATGGTGAGAGACCCTATTTGATCTCATCAATCCATTTTTGGAAGTTTTAAGTGGCGCTGTTAGGCTACCGAGTTTTCGTAAGGGATTTTTTCATCTCACTTTTATTCCCGTGGGATTTATGCTACATTTTCCATAATTTCCTTTGAGTGGTGTATGTACTGCCCATTATTTTACTCATTGTGTAATATACTTTCATTTATGAGTATTTACATCAATGTTGTATTGTCTTTCTTTCACGAGGTGTATGTTTCGAAAGTTACCCAAGTCGGTAAGGGGACCTTTCACCCTCCTCTTTTTAAAAGACTTCTTTTGTTATGTCTTTTAATTCACATACTATTATGTTGGGATATGTTCTTCTATATCATTATTGATGTAAATTTTATGTCCAGGTGATGAGATACCCTTTTTATCTCTCATCAACTCTTTTTCTGAATTTTGAAGTGACGCCGTTAGGATGTCAAATTTTTGTAAGGGAACTTCTTAACCCAATATTGATTCTTTGGGATAAACTTGTACTCCTTCAATATGTCATACTATGAATATGTGTGAATGTCCTCTGATTGTTTTACACTTAATATCCATTCATATTTGGTGTATACGTTTGTCACACATAATTATTTAATTGATTTATCCTTAATCCAAGGATACCGTCTTTGTATGGGACTTCGTCTCAATCTCTTTTCATTGAGGAATATTTTGTTTTATACAATACCTTCTTTTATACGGTGTATAAACCCCTTTTACTTTTATGTTTATTCAAAAGGAATCTTTTTTATACGAAGCGTTTACTAAACGACAAAAGGAAATGTTTTTGTCGTACGTATGCGGCAACAACGACTTCTCCACTACCGTGACCATTATTTGAGTTTCGGCTTCCTCTACAATCCATACCTTTTTTTAAAAGAAAAATAAATACCATGTTTTAATTTTATTTTATTTTGGTATTTAAAATTGTTTTGATAATGTTTTTATTATATCACAGTGTTATTGATACCTAGTGATTGAAATGTGGAAATGTTATGATTCCTTTATGTATGTTTTATGTGATACGATTATGTTGAGGTTCTTGGGCATTATTATGAAGATGGGTGGTTCCATGATAAACTAAGGGAAGGTGAGCCAGATATATGTGTCCAATGCATTGGGTAACACGAAGGAGTGAAACGTTAAGGTTTCTCCGAAGAGATTTGGGGAATATACTGTGGTGGGTATTCTAAACGTAACCATGAGGGTTACTCCCTACGTAAGAATGTTTTGAATGCCTCAAGTTACCTTTATGTCTTATGATTTCTATGATTTATTCATGATTTTATGAGGTATGTTAAAGTGCTTATGTTTTATGGGTAAAGTATGATTTCATTCTTATGTATACATGTACTCATCTTTCCTTTCCATATTTTCATATCCCTTACTGAGCTTTTTATGCTCATCCCAAGTTTTTGAAATGTTTTTCACAGGTCAAGGGAAGGGTACATGATATGATGATAGTGTCAAGGAAGTGTCAAGAAATAATCCATGTTTTATTCTAAATATTTTTCCGTTGATGGGAGAAAATGAATACTATCGTTTATATAACCACGTTGTTTAAATGTGGAACTTAATGCAAGTTTTATGATCTAATTCTCTAAAACTCTAAACCTAAAAAGATCCTCCATGTGTAATCTTGTAATAACTCAAGATTAAGTATGGTTTAAGGTTGGGGCCTTATAGTTGGTATCAAAGGGAGGTTTAGATAACTTTAGAGGTTAGGGTATTCTCTAGGAATAAGTGACATTACCATAATGGTTAGGATTTCAGAAAGAGTTCTAGTTTTAGATAAAGTGAATGAGTAAGTATATCTTATTGTTTATCTTCGTCATTAGTACATGATGGTTTTGTTGATATAATCACACTGACATTTCCTTTTTTAGTGAATGGATGGATCTAGCAGGCACCAAATTGACAATAGGTTTGAAGGAAACTGTGGTGGTTCTCTGATTAAGATACTAGATAAAATGGGGGATTCAATGAGGAAACTTGTGGTTGTTCTAAACCAACTATCAAGGATTCATGATCAACCACTGGAACCTTGGTATGATCTGTAATGCATCATGTACGAGATGACCAATCGATGTGGAAGTTCAGGTAATAATTATAAAGGTAACCATTAGAGTTTATATGATCCTTACTTTTGAGGTAATTATGGGTAATTATGTGTTTTGATGGAAAATGGAAGGCATGAGATAATATTGAGGTTAAAATATGTTATGATCATTTTTGAAGATTTTATCTCGTTTTGGGGAATGGTTTAAGAATTATATAGTTTTGGAAAAAGGACAACACGCAGACCGTGTGACAACCCGTCGCGTCGGACAAAGCTGCGGGAATCGAACCCACAACCAAAGTGAGACTGGTATTTATCGCCTACCATTGGACTACGTGAAGTCCCTGGTTAGTTTGACTGATTCTTTTTAGTTAGATGATTTTATGAATTAAGATTAAGTTGATTTTGGGTTATCTATGGAAATTTATTAACCTATCATGGAGGATATCTGATTAGGTTAATTACTTTTCAATACGAGACATTAAGAGCAACTGATGTTGTTTGGAGATAGATGTTACGATTTAACTTGGAAGACTATGTGAACTAAATCCTTAAAATATTTGTCTTTCAATCCTAGTTTGGTTTAATTTGAAAATTTTATGGACAAATTGTTTATCATATGGTCCTCGTTGAACTTTGGGTTTTGTTGGACAAATTTTGGAGATTAAGAACATATTTTCTTTTTATAAATGGTTATCCTTTTCTGGATTATCTGATCTTGTACTAACCTTTTTGGTTTTGGTTTTGGTTAAAGTCTAAAGACATGGGAAGTATATAGTTCTCTTTTTTCGATTAGGTGATTCTCTAGAAGTTGATTATAGTACTCTTAATATGAACAAGTCTTCCTAAATACTCATCTTTTGGAGAAAATATGAGTTTGTGTAAGAAATATAATAAAATTTGGAATTCAACATGATAAGTGATTATGTTTCCTAATGAATAAATTCCTCAATAAAATGTAACTTAAAACAAAAATGTTGTCTATTAACTTTTCCTAATGGGGAATCAAATACCGTTTAACCCCTCACAAGTTTGTGATTCTCTTGTGGTTAACTTTTTCCTAAACATGTTTTCTATCACTCTCCATCAGAACATGACCCTATGCTTTCTCCTCCATGTCCATGTTTTACTACATGGAATCCTAGTATGGGTTAACTCGGGTGACCTCTGTACTTATATTTCTTTATTTTAAAGTGATTGTTTTACCGACTCTTGTTCGGATGTGGGACATTCAAGGATGTTTCCAACCTCAATTTTAAAATTGCGAGGATGCAATTCCCAAAAGGGGGGAAGGATGCAACACCCCAGGTAAATAAAGAATATGAAATTTTTATATTTATCTATATTTGTGAATAAAATATTAATATTATTTTAAAGGGGATGCTATGCTCGATGGCGTACCCAATATGCAACAACGAGTTTCTTGGGAATCTTACGTTCCACTCTAATAATAAAATAATATTATTTTAAATGGTAGTTAATGCCTAGCTGTTGTGATGGCAGGAATGAATAGAACTAACTACAAAATGATTATATATGTTTGTAAAATATTTTTACTTTTTACAATAAATGTTAGAGGATTAAAAATGCGAATGAATCCAATTTTAAGCGTGGACTTTCTAGTATTTATTAAAAGGTCGATTAACCGCCTTTTGAAGGAAAACCTCTTTTAAATCCACTTTTTGACAATTTTATGTGTTATATTTGAATAAATAAAATTCTTATTTAGAATCGGGACATCAAAATTTACTTTGTGTAAATTTTTGGTATCTTTCCGATGAAGTTCATTTTTTAATTAATAGTGAAAAATGTTGTATTTTAATTCAAAACCAGTTTTTAATCTAATTTATTTATATGATTAGATTATCTTTTGAATTGATATTAAAGTTAAATTAGAATATATTTTTACCATTTAATATAATAGTGGTCGTTGGATTAATTTCACTTTGAAATTAGACTTAAACTAGTGTCAATCTTTTGATACTTATTGTTTTATAAAAACACGCTATTTGCTCTGACAACGAGAATTAATTATTAAATTAATTAATGCAACTTATATGTTTTGAATTTTGTAAAATAGAAATCATTTTTGAATTCAGGATATCAAATATATCTTAGGGTGAGGTTTTGGTATTTTTATGAAAAACTTCAATTTTTGATGAATAGTGAAACCACTAAGTTGTAGTTAAAGAAACTGATTTTTCGTTTAAATGAATCTTTTTCACTTCTGTGATTTGATTTTAAAAAAACCGACATTCATGGTTTTCATTAAGAAATAAAATGTGGTTCAATGAGATTAAAATAATTTTTTGGTGAATAGTAACTTTTAAGTTCTTAATCGCGATGAGAGGTAATTAGTGTAGTTTAAGGTAAAAATAATGTTTTAATAATATGAGATGAGCTTGACACATGTTCTACCCTCATTGGATGTGTCATGGCCGACCAAGACAATCCATGGGTCAAGTTGGGGACCCCATAGAGACACTTTGTTTGGGAAATTTAAGAACTCGGTTTTTGCTGTTAGAGACTTTGGAATATTCTTGATGATATTCCAGAGCAGCGCCTTCAGACGGCGTGCGATTCCGAGCCCCGGAGTGG
Organism: Viscum album; assembly: GCA_963277665.1. NCBI lineage: Eukaryota > Viridiplantae > Streptophyta > Magnoliopsida > Santalales > Viscaceae > Viscum > Viscum album. Next base: position 798,495,110 of record OY728151.1, read on the forward strand.
CCAGAATTAAATTTTCAGTGTGTTCACACTGGAAATGCTAAATAAAATAAGATAACTCCTAAACGGTGATCCGGATCAGAGATCTGAGTGTACGGATGGGTCCGTAATGGGGTGTTTACCCTAGGAATGACATAAAACTTGTCGGCGTAGGATGTTTGGACCCCTCGCTCGATTCTGGAATGTTAAACGGATTTAATAAATTAAATTATTCGTTTAATGGAGAAACACAGGTATCTCCTAAAAGGTGGATCGGATTGGAAAACCGAGGGCACCGTTGAGTTCGGAGCGTGCCGTTTACCCTAGGAGGGGTATAAGTTTCACGGGCGCGGGCCGTTTGTGAAAAATGGCTCCAGGGGCGTTTTCATAATTTAGCGGCTTCAGAAGTTAAATTTTATAACTTTTGAATGGGGTCTCGGATTAAAATTCCGAGACCGCCGTTGTGCTCGGGAGGTGGTGTTTACCCTAAGGAAGGCTTAACCGCGACCCCATCGGGAGTTCGGGTTCGGGCTGACGGGCGGGTGGTTAAGCGTTTTCTTTTTAAATGCTTAACACACCCCCTCCCTCTTCTCCTACCCCTTCCCCCTGGCAGCCCTCCTCTCACTCTCCTCCTCCACCTCCGGCAAGACGCTCCAGCGAGACAGATCCGGCGAGGTGTGGTGGCCGGCGGATCGTCGCGAAGCTTCGGGCGAAGCCCCGCGAGGTAGGATGTTGCGTTGCATTTTCTATTCCTGTACCTAATTTGAGCTCATTTTGCACTGTTGATTCCCCATCAAATTTTTTATCAAAGCACATGAATGCGTGGTAGAGTAAATTCTCTTTCCGACGCATCTTTCGGATTTCAATTCCGAGTCCCGAGCTGGTCACGGATGATCGCGTCGCGCGACCCCTGTGCGGCGACAAAGACCTACGCCGCGCGGGTCTTCACGCAGCGGCCGTGACAGGACCTCATGGCTTGTCTGCGCGGGGACCGCTTTTCCGCGGCCGGCCCGCGTGGCTAAGACGCGGGCCGGCCCAGGCCGGGCGGACCGGCCGGTCCAGCCCCAGGGGTCTTGCCCCCTCGGTGTTCGGACACACCTAATTTCCGCTACGGGTGTCCGTTTTGAGCGCCGTATACGGCGGTGGAACCGTATTGACGAGACGGTCTTTTTGAGATGGTATTGGGAATTTCTAATTCCCGAAATGAGGGGTCGCGGAGGTGCGACATGTCCTTAAGTGGACGAGCGTAATCCCCGAGATTCTTGTTTTGGACGGCGTGGACGCATCCGACGTCCGTTTTGAGCTCCGTCAGTGGCGTTGGGACCCTAGCATCGAGGCGGAGGTTTCCAGGGTGGTTTCAGGCATTGAGGCCGAAGTTGAGGCATGGGCCCCACGTCCCGTCTTTTGAGCTGCGGGCAGCTAGTAGCGACTTTTTCCTCGGACGTCCGTTCGGGGCATGCGAGCAGTCGATGTTGGGTGTTTTTTATGAGGGAAATGCGTTGGCGCGGTCTGCCCGCTGTAATTCCACACGATGGTGCGGGCCCCGCGAGGGCCATTTCGGGAGTTGACGGTGATTTCCATCTTTATCACCGGGCGACCATTTTGGACAAGTGGATAGTCCATTTCGTGTACTTTTTTGAGAGGATCGCAACGGTGCGATCCGTTCGTTGAGTTTCAGGACCGGGATGCAGGTCCCACGTGGCACCGCTCGAGTGCGGTGCGCCGGGATGCACCTTTTTCTCCGGATATCCGTTGCACTCAAGTGAGTAGTGCTTTTGACGTGTTTTTCCGAGGGGATCACAATGGTGTGATGCACCCGACTGTTTCGGGGCCGAGGCTCGGGATCACGGGACGTCGTTCGGGCGTGAGGCGGTGTTGGTGACTTTTTCGTCGGATATCTGTTTGAGGCGAGTAGGTAGTCGATCTCGCGTATTTTTCCGCGAGAATTACAACGGTGCAATCTTTTTGGTTTTGTGGAGCCTCTTGCGTGATCTTGTTAAATGTGGAGCATTAGAGGTGCTCCGATGGTGGTTCGTCCTACCATTTTTATAGTGGTCCCTTGGCGTGTGATCGTGCACTCTTGGGAGAGTGATATAATTGGTCCATGAGAAGTGGTTGGTTGTGCCTCAGCCGATGAGGTGGAAGGTTGGAGTTGTTATGACACGCCTTCTCGTTGACTTTGGGTGCTGTGTGCATGATAGCCTTTGGGCTGAAATGAGGTATACTCCGGGAGTATACGGGAGCACTTGGAGGTACGTGTGGATGTTTGTACCTGACGATGTTTGTGCGCTAAGTTGGGGTTGACTTGGGGCAACACGTCGTGTGGGTCCCTCGTGTGTGTCGTGGTTTGCTTTACGTACTTTAACCTCTCGCGACGTAGAGGGTCCCTCTGCGCTTGTTTGTTTGACCAGTAGGGTGGAGTTTTCCCCTGGATTTGTGCTCGTCTGTTTGACCAGCAGGCCGGTGTTTTCCCTGGCCTGGTGCTCTTTTGTCTGACCAGCAGGGTTGAGCGGTCTCCCCCTGGTCTTGTGCTCGATGGTTTGGCCGGCAGAGATGGTTTGGTTCCTCTTCTTCTTTGGCTGTGAGGGGTTTTAGTATTGTGCCCTTTCACCGAACTGCGACACCGTCTGCGACTACGGGTGTTCGTGCACCGTGGGCGTTTCCCCCACTTTTTGGGAAGAGGTGTCTCGGTCCTCTTCGACAGTGACTCAGTGGATTGGAGCGGGATTGCTTTGTGAGGCCTGGTGAGTTTCTCCCGTTGCTCTGTGTTCCCTGGTAGAGCTTGTGGTTTCGGTGTGACCAAAACTTTACGCGGGCACCGATCCTCTGCCCAGGAGGTTGTTCCAGCATGGCTGATGTTATTCCAGCAGAGCTGAGTTTGTTTCCAGCAGGGCTGAAGTTGTTTCGAGCAGGGCTCGCCAGTGGGTTACCATCCAGCAGGGATGGCCAGTACAACGGTGTTTTCCGAGCAGTACCATCCAGCAGGGATGGCCATAGCAGTTCTGGGCTTACCTCCAGCGGGGCTGGGCAGTGGTCCCCGATGCCGGGCTTTCCTCCAGCGGGGCTGGGCAGTGGTCCCCGATGCCGGGCTTACCTCCAGCTGGGCTGGGCAGTGGTCCACGATGTCGGGCTTACCTCCAGCTGGGCTGGGCAGTGGTCCCCGATTCTGGGTTACCTCCAGCTGGGCTGGGCAGTGGTCCCGTCGCCGACATTAGCCGGGTCGCCCTCCGGTGGATTACCTTGTTACGGGACTGGGTAGTGTGGCACCCATCGACTTTCCGGGTCTCCCTGTAGTGGGAACCCGTTGACTTCCAGGAATCCTCCAGCAGGGCTGGGCAGGGGGTCGCCTGTCGACTTTGAGCAGATCCCTCGACTGCGGGGCAGTGACGAGTTGTGTTTGACGTTCCCCCAAAAATCTCAATTACGGGTAGCACTTTTCCCCACCGAGACGCGTCCTTCTGACGCGACCTAATACCGTGTGGGCCAGTCAGTGCCGCCCAAAGCGGATAGTGTCGAGGTGTGGTGATTGAGCCCCTTGGCTTGCGGTTCGGGGTAGACATGCGAGATGCTGGGAATCGATGGTGTTATTTCTGGGACTATTGGCTACTCTTTCTTGGGCTGAGCTATGGGACATAGATCCCCTTACGAGTTTGTTCGGGCTTCTTGACAGAGCATACATATATATATACCTTGTTTCCGGAACCCACTTCTTGGGTTTGGGTACTCTCCTTCCAGGAGAGGTGAAGACACGAGGGGTATGCCACGTGCTTTCCGTGTCTAGCTTCTCATGGTTGGATGAGTCTACTCTCCTACTATAGGTAGCGAAGACTCGACGAGAAGTTCATCTTCTCACCATTTCCAGCTCCTTGTGTCTGGATGAGTCTACCTTCTTTCCTCTAGTTGGGTTGAGCTGGAATCTTTACTGCACTCCTTGTTGTACTCCTTTACTTGTCTGTTCGCTCTACTGCTCACCCTTCGGTACCTCCTTTTGTTGCTCCCTCGAGCCTTCAGGGTATCTTATTGAGTATTTTTATACTCACCCCTTCTTGGGCTTTGACCAAACTTGGTGTGCCCTTGTAGACGACGGACAGGTGGATCATGACTTCAGTGGAGCGTACGAGCTTGGGATCTTGGACTGCGTGCGGTGGTCGTGGCTGGGTTCCAGGTGGGAGACTCGTCAGCAGTTTCTTTTGTTTACCTGTTGCCGGGTTGTGGCACTTTTTGGTTGGGTGCATGTTTTGCCCCTTTTCTTTTCAGTTTGTACTTTGTACTTGTAGAGGTCGATGCACTTTGTGGTATTTATATAGCAGTTGGCCTTTCCTTTTCTTTTCTTGTCTTTACTTTTACTCTGCACTGTTGCATTGAGTTTGCTGCATGTGTGTGTACAGGTGCTTAGGCAAAGGCCTCCCCGATTTATTGTGCCTTCGGCGCTAGTGGCCAGCCCTTGGCCTATGGAGGCGGTCTTGGGGTAGTTGCGGCTCGAGCCCGGGTAGGGTCAGGTCGTGAAAAAGTGGTATCAGAGGTGGTTTGTTCCTTGGAACATTGTGCAGACGTCCCTAAAAGAGGAATTGGTTGGGATTTAGGGAAATAGTGTTAATGTGTCTCAAGAGCGGCTCTCAGGCCAGGGAGTCCAGTGATAGTGCGGCGGCCGACGTATCCATTCACCAGGACCTTGATAACCCGCTTGTCGACTCGGCATGCTGAGACACTTGTTGCAGGGAAATTTGGTTGTGCATCACATAGGACTGAGTCTTGACTGTCCTTCTTTAGTCAGCTCCCCACCGTTGTTGTTTTTGGTATATACATATATGCTCATCTGACCGCGACACTCCTTGATAATTTTCAGGATGTCTCCGCGAGGACAGCCAGCTAGGATACCAGCTTTAGTTCGTGACGACGACCCTGTGAGCTATGAGGCCACAGTCCAGGACCCATCATGCGAGCCCCTTTCTCCGGGTGGGCCGGTAGCAGCACCCCCACCTATTGAGAAGCAGGCAGTTTCAGTAGAGTAGGCTGAGCTGGAGCGCAGGTTGAGCGCGCTACATGAGTTCCAGCGGAAGAGACCGCTGAGGTTCAGTGGTGAGCCAGACCCTCAGGCAGCAGAGGTTTGGCTCGAGGCAGTGGTTTGCCTTTTCAGGCTTGTGCAGAGGCTGACAGATCAGAGAGTGGCTTTGGCAGCCACCCTTTTTCGTGGAGCATCTTGGCTTTAGTGGAGTCTGGTGACTCAGTTTATTGACGAGTCGTCACTTCCGTGGGATGAATTTCAGTTGTTGTTTCGTGAGGAGTTTTGCCCCTCCTGCTTGCGCTCCGTTCGGATTCAGGATCTCTTGCATTTTCAGCAGGGAGGGATGACGGTGGCTGAGTACGCGGCTAGTTTTGCAGATCGTGCATGCTTTTACCCGGACTTGGTCCATGACGACAACCTCCGAGCGTGAAAGTTTGAGCAGGGTCTCCACAGAGAGATTTGTGCTGTCATAGTACACTTGCGAATTTCCACATATTCCGGGGTGCTAGAGTAGGCACTGGTGACAGAGGGATTCCTTTCGCGTTCTGGAGTGGGTGGTGGCAGCATACACGTTTGAGCCGAGACGTCTGCCGCAGCTAGTGGGCGTCGGCAAGCAGGACCTCGACGCAGGTGGTTTACTGACAACCGGACTCAGTGGCTTGGTCGTACACCACAGTGGCGCCGGAGGGCACCAGTGCAGCCCAGAGAGAGTCGATTCTATGTTTGTGACGACCGAGGTCACTTGGCACGAGACTGCCCCACTCGAGTTGCTGGGAGCTTCGGGCAGGCAGCAGGTGCACCACCATGGCATAGGCAACACCATGATCGGAGTAGTACCCAGAGAGGTGGTTCTAGAAGAGGAGCGGGAGTAGCTGGTAGTGGGGGATGACGTTACGAGATCTCCCCATCACCACTAGGCGGTCCACGTCAGGCTCCGGGAGCTGACGGTTGGGACCACGAACAGCCGCGAGCATTGGATGTCTACTATCCTGCAGAGCATGAAGTGATAAGAGGTACGCTCTACACATATTCTACCTTTTTATAGTAGAATTGTTAGACTCTGTGTGTGAACTAATTTCCTCCCTGCTCATTGTTTGATGTGTTACCGGGGTGACGCAGGGCGTCGGGTGTAACCCTGTGTTGGAAAGGAAAAAGGGTGTGGCACCTTTTCCTTTAGTCGATGGCGTTGACTTCTTCGCCTTTTGAGCGCGTAAGAGAGAACCGACTATGAAATCTTGCATGTCCAAATATCCTTGGATGTTTCACCATATAGATATTCTGAAGGAGGGAATCACCGGGCCTTGCTCTAGGTGCGGGCGGTGATTCCAGTGGCGGCGTGCGACGTAGAGGTTTGACCGGGGAGGTGAGCTAACCCCGAGGGCCTTCGAGCCGTTTGAGACCATGCAAAGGGATGGCGAGGTACCCTACCGCCTTGCCCTAACCCCAAAGTCTGGAATGGGTGCACGACGTCGGCAAGGGCCGACCTCGCGTGAACAGATCAATCCTTTGGCCTGTGTGTGGAGGCACAGAGCAGTGCGTGGGTTCTTCTGGGTATGGGAAATCCAGGTGTGGGCTTAGTACCCTGTGTTGCTCCCTAGTTTTTCTTTTCGGGGACGAAATAATTGAAGGAGGGAATGATTTAAGAACCCAGTTTTTCCTGTTAGAGACTTTGTAATATTCTTGATGATATTACAGAGCAGCGCCTTCAGACGGCGTGCGATTCCGAGCCCCGGAGTGGACGGAATTAAATTTTCAGTGCGTTCACACTGGAAATGCTAAATAAAATGAGATAACACCTAAACGGTGATCCGTATTAGAGATCCGAGTGTACGGATGGGTCCTTAATGGGGTTTTTACCCTAGGAACGACATAAAATGTGTCGGCGCATGATGTTTGGACCCCTCGCTCGCTTTTGAAACGTTAAACAGATTTAATAAGTTAAATTATTTTTTTAATGGAGAAATACAGGTATCTCCTAAACGGTGGCTCGGATTGGAAAACCGAGGGCACCGTTGAGTTTGGAGCGTGCCGTTTACCCTAGGAGGGGTATAAGTTTCGCGGGCGCGGGCCGTTTGTGAAAAATGGCTCCAGGGGCGTTTTCGAAATTTAGCAGCTTCAGATGTTAAATTTTATAACTTTTGAACGGAGTCTCGGATTAAAATTCCGAGTCCTCCGTTGTGCTCGGTAGGTGGTGTTTACCCTAAGGGAGGCTTAACCGCGACCCCGTCTGGAGTTTGGGTTCGGGCTGACGGGCGGGTGGTTAAGCGTTTTCTATTTAAACGCTTAACACACACCCTCCCTCTTCTCCTACCCCTTCCCCCTGGAATCCCTCCTCTCCCTCTCCTCCTAAACCTCTAGAAAGAAGCTTCGGCGAGATAGCTCTGGCGAGGCGTGGTGGCCGGCGGATGGTCGCGAAGCTTCGGGCGAAGCCCCGCGAGGTAGGATGTTGCGTTGCATTTTCTATTCCCGTACCTAATTTGTGCTCGTTTTACACTGCCGATTCCTCTTCAAAACATTGATCAAAGCACATTAATGCGTGGTAGAGTAAATTATCATTCCAAAGCATCTTTCGTATTTCAATTCCGAGTCCGGAGCTGCTCACGGATGATCGCTGAAGTTTGCGGGAAATGGGGGGATCGGCCGGACGATGCGGCGAGGGCAGACGGTGCGGCAGGGGTGTCTGGCGGGGTGTCCGCGGGCGGCCGCGAGTGTTCGGTGGAGCGCCTGGACGAGGCAGGGGCGCGGTGTGCCTTCAGCCGCGGGCGAAGGGGGGGGGGGGGGGCATTCAGAGGAGGCCGGCGCTAGGCGGAGTGCCTCGGCGCGCCGGCGGGTCGCCAGGGAGCGGCGACCCCGGGATCGCGTCGCGCGACCCCTGTGCGGCGACAAAGACCCGTGCCGCGCGGGTCTTCACACGGCGGTTGCTACAGACCCTCATGGCCTGTCTGCATGGAAACCGCGTGTCCGCGGCCATCCCGCGCGGCTAAGCCGCGGGCAGGCCCAGGCCGGGCGGACCGGCCGGTCCAGCCCCAGGGGTCTTGCCCCCTCGGTGTTCGGACACCCGTAATTTCCGCTACGGGTGTCCGTTTTGAGTGCCGTCTGCGGCGGTGGAACCGTATTGACGAGACGGTATTTTTGAGATGGTTTCTGGAATTTTTAATTCCCGAAATGAGGGGTCGCGGAGGCACGACGTGTCTTTAAGTGGACGAGCGTAATCCCCTAGATTCTTGTTTTGGACGGCGCAGACGCGTCTGACGTCCGTTTTGAGCGCCGTCAGTGGAGTTGGGACCCTAGAATCAAGGCGGAGGTTTGCAGGGTGGTTTCAGGCGTTGAGGCCGAAGTTGAGGTGTGGGCCCCATGGCTCGTCTTTTGAGCTGCGGGAAGCTAGTAGCGACTTTTTCCTTGGACGTTCGTTCGGGGCGTGCGAGCATTCGATGTTGGGTGTTTTTTCGAGTTCAACGCGTTGGCGTGGTCTGCCCGCTGTAATTCCGCACGATGGTGCGGGCCCCGCGAGGACTGTTTCGGGAGTTGACGGTGATTTCCAGCTTTATCACCGGGCGACCGTTTTGGACAAGTGGATAGTCCATTTCGTGTACTTTTTCGACAGGATCACAACGGTGCGATCCGTTCATTGAGTTTCGGGACCGGCATGCGGGTCCCACGTGGCACCGCTCAAGTGCGGTGCGCCGGGATGCACCTTTTTCTCCGGATATCCATTGAACTCAAGTGAGTAGTGCTTTTGACATGTTTTTCCGAGGGGATCGCAATGGTGCGATGCGCCCGACTGTTTCGGGGCTGAGGCTCGGGATCACGGGACGCTGTTCGGGCGTGAGGTGGTGTTGGCGAATTTTTCGTTGGATATCTGTTTGAGGTGAGTAGGTAGTCGATGTCGCGTGTTTTTCCGTGAGAATTACAACGGTGCAATCCGTTTGGTTGTGCGGAGCCTCTTGAGCGATCTCGTTAAATGTGAGGCATGAGAGGTGCTCCAGTGGTGGTTCTTCCTACCTTGTTTGTAGCAGACCCTTGGCGTGTGATCGTGCACTCTTGGGAGAGTGATATAATTGGTCCATGAGAAGTGGTTGGCTCTGCCTCAGCCGATGAGGTGGCAGGTTGGAGTTGTTATGACATGCCTTCGCGTTGACGTTGGGTGCCGTGTGCACGATAGCCTTTGGGCTGAAATGAGGTATACTCCAAGAGTATACGGGATTGCTTCGAGGTACGTGTGGATGTTTGTACCTGAGAATGTTTGTGCGCTCAGTTGGGGTTGACTTGGGGCCACACGTCATGTGGGCCCCTCGTGCGTGTCGTGATCTGCTTTACGTACTTTGACCTCTCGCGACGTAGAGGGTCCCTCTGCGCTCGTTTGTTTGACCAGCAGGGTAGAGTTTTCCCCTGGCTTTGTGCTCGTCTGTTTGACCAGCAGGGCGGAGTTTCCCCTGGCCTGGTGCTCTTTTGTCTTACCATCAGGGTTGAGCGGTCTCCCCCTGGTCTTGTGCTCGATGGTTTGGCTCGCAGAGATGGTTTGGTTCCTCTGCTTCTTTTGCTGTGAGGGGTTTCAGTACTGTGCCCTTTCACCGGACTGCGACACCGTCTGCGACTACGGATGTTCGTGCAGCGTGGGTGTTTTCCACACTTTTTGGGAAGAGGTGTCTCGGTCCTCTTCGACAGTGACTCAGCGGATTGGAGCGGGATCGCCTGGTGAGGCCTGGGAAGTTTCTCCTCTTGCTCCGTGTTCCCTGGTAGAGATTGTGGTTTCAGTGTGACCAACACTTTACGCGGGCACCGATCCTCTTCCCAGGAGGTTGTTCCAGCATGGATGAGGTTGTTCCAGCAGAGCTAAGTTTGTTTCCAGCAGGGCTGAGGTTGTTTCGAGCAGGGCTCGCCAGTGGGTTACCATCTAGCAGGGATGACCAGTACAACGGTGTTTACCGAGCAGTACCATCCAGCAGGGATGGCCAGAGCAGTTCGGGGCTTACCTACAGCGGGGCTGGGTAGTGGTCCCTGATGCCAGGCTTACCTCCAGCGGGGCTGGGAAGTGGTCCCCGATGCCGGGCTTACCTCCAGGTGGGCAGGGCAGTGGTCCCCGATGCCGGGCATACCTCCAGCTGGGCTGGACAGTGGTCCCCGATGCCGGGTTACCTCTAGCTGGGCTGGGCAGTGGTCCCGTCTCCGACTTTAGCCGGGTCGCCCTCCAGTGGATTACCCTGTTACGGGACTAGGTAGTGTGGCACCCGTCGACTTTCCGGGTCTCCCTGTAGTGGTAACCCGTTGACTTCCAGGGATCCTCCAGCGGGGCTGGGCAGGGGGTCGCCTGTCGACTTTGAGCAGATCTCTCGACTGCGGGGCAGTGACGAGTTGTGGTTGACGTTCCCCCAGAACACTCAAGTACGGGGAGAACTTTTCCCCACCGAGACACATCCTTGTGACGCGACCTAAAACCGTGTGGGCGAGTCAGTGCCACCCAAAGCGGATAGTGTCGAGGTGTGGTGATTGAGCCCCTTGGATTGCGGTTCGGGGCAGACGTGCGGGATGTTGGGCATCGATGGTGTTACTTCTGGGACTATTGGCTACTCTTTCTTGGGCTAAGCTATGGGACGGAGATCCCCATACGAGTTTGTTCGGGCTTCTTGATAGAGAATACATATGTATATACCTTTTTTCCGGCACCCACTTCTTGGATTTGGCTACTCTTCTTCCAGGAGAGGCGAAGACGCGCGGGGTATGCCACGTTCTTTCCGTGTCTAGCTTCTCATGGTTGGACGAGTCTACTCTCCTACTATAGGTAGAAAAGACTCGACGAGAAGTTCATCTTCTCACCGTTTCTGTCTCCTTGTGTCTGGATGAGTCTACCTTCTTTCCTCTTTTTGGGTTGAGCTGGAATCTTTACTGCACTCCTTGTTGTACTCCTTTACTTTTCTGTTTGCTCTACTGCTCACCCTTCGGTACCTCCTTTTGTTGCTCCCTCGAGCCTTCGGGGTATCCTACTAAGTATTTTTATACTCACCCCTGATTGGGCTTTGCCCGCACTTGGTGTGCCCTTTCAGACGATGGACAGGTGGAGCGTGACTTCAGTGGAGCGTAGGAGCTTGGGAGCTTGGACCGCGTGCGGTGGTTGTGGCCGGGTTCCAGGTGGGAGACCCGTCAGTAGTTTGTTCTGTTTACCTGTTTCCGGGTTGTTGCACTTTTTGGTTGGGCACGTGTTTTGACCCTTTTCTTTTCAGTTTGTACTTTGTACTTGTATAGGTCGATGCACTTTGTGGTATTTATATAGCAGTTTCCCTTTCCTTTTCTTTGCTTGTCTTTACTTTTACTCTGCACTGTTGCATTGAGTTTGTTGCGTGTGTGTGTACAGGTGCTTAGGCAAAGGCCTCCCCAAGTTATTGTGCCTTCGGCACTGGTCGCCAGCCCCTGGCCTATGGAAGCGGGCTTAGGGTAGTTGCGGCTCGAGCCCGGGTAGGGTCGGGTCATGACAGGAAATGACATAAATAACGTTTTATTTAATGTTAAAATTAAAATGACACAAACATGAAATGATTTACTAAAACAATTTTTACATGGGGTTATACAAGTCATATTTTTGACTATAAATATTAATTAAAAAGATAAAAAGATTTCCTACATCATGATATTTTTATTATAATTTTTAGACAATAAATATATTAAATTATTTATGGAATCATGATGACGCAGCGATTACCTCATAAATAAAGGATTTAAATTAAATGAAAAGATAATGTAAAATCTATGACCTAAACATGTCCAAAGCCTATTGGATGGGTGGATTTCGAACCCTTATCACTTTACCCTAGAATTATATCAATTTGGGACCTTTTGAATCCGAAACGCATTTTAAAATAAAGTAACTTATCTTTACTTTCCAAGAGTGCCCCTCCTCTCCTCTTATAAAAGGCCCCCACCCATACCTCTTTACCCACACTTCCAAAGCCTTTGTCTTAGAAAAACCCTGCCCATTTTGTCTCTCCACATCCCTCTCTTACTCCATGAAGCCTCAATTTGGGCAGAAGTCTTCCCAAGTAAGCCTTTGAGCTCAAACCAAAGGGAGTTACCCGATTTTAAGGTAATGTCTTCACTTGTGTTCTTTTGTTTTATTTTGCTTCTCCAACCCCCTAAACTCTTTTTATTAATTTCGTTTGTAACAACTCCAGTATCTTAAATATACTAGGATGTTTTTATAAGAATAATTCTAGCTACACTTACACACACCTACATCAAATGGTTAAAGCACATACTGTTTCTGTGGATGGCGAATTTCTGCCTCATGAAACGATGATTGTTCAACACTCATATAACACCTTAAAAGGTGGCCATTAAGATGTCACAGTATTTATATATGTTATATAATATGTTTATTTTTTACTTAATCTTCTGTATTTTTCTTTTGTGGCATACCTTTATGGTTTCCATTGTTGGTAAACACGATAATTTCATTTTAGGAAGTGCGGACTACCGCCCCCTCAAAGTGATTTGATTCGTTAATGCCATATGTGGGATGTATAAAGGATGTATTTAAAGTTACTATATACGATTTATGTTACATATAAATGATTAATATAATTTTGGAATTAAAATATACATACCTCTCATTTAGTTTTAATTCCATTAATATGACATAGAAATGAAAGAAGCGTTCATGCGTACGTACGGCTTACCGTCTCCATGAACGGTGCATTTAATTTCTTACCTATAAATGATTATGTAATATTATAACTACATGTATATTCTGGATATATATGATATCCAAATAATGAATATCATTCTGGATATAATGAACCTTTTACCACACGAACAACATATAATTGTAAGAAGTCCACTTTCGACTTAAGAACCAAATATCGACAAGACAAACATTATTAACGTAAATGATTACATAATTTTTATAACATGGTAATAAGTTATATAAAAGGAATAATGAACTTGAAAAATGTTATTAAGCAAGTATAAATTAACTCAAGTTTATTATTCAGGATGTTAAAGAACGATCGAGTCAAGTCCGACCCTAGGTAAGGGATCCTACTCCTCTCTTTCTTTTTAAGTACACTCTTTTATGCCATTCCTTTTAAGCTCATATTTCTTATGATTGGGATGTTATTTTATATTAATACTACTATACTTATTATGTTCATATGATGAGAGAACCTATTTTCTCTCATCAATCCATTTTGGATGTTTTGAGTGGCGCCGTTAGGCTGCCGAATTTTCGTAAGAGATCTAACCTCTCTCTTTATTTTTAAGTACTCTCCTTTATGATACTTATTTTAAGCTCCTCTTTGTTATGATGGGGGATTTTATTTTATATTACTATTGCTTTAAATTTTATTTTAATATGATGAGAGACCCTATTTGATCTCATCAATGCATTTTTAGAAGTCTTGAGTGGCGCCGTTAGGCTGCCGAATTTTCGTAAGAGATCTAACCTCTCTCTTTCTTTTTAAGTTCTATCCTTTATGTTACTTCTTTTAAGATCCACTTTGTTATGATGGGGGATGTTATTTTATATTCCTATTGCTCTAAATTTTATTTTAATATGATGAGAGACCCTATTTGATCTCATCAATCCATTTTTGGAAGTTTTAAGTGGCGCAATTAGGCTGCCGAGTTTTCGTATGGGATTTTTCATCTCACTTTTATTCCCCTGTGATTTATGCTACATTTTCCACAATTTCCTTTGAGTGGTGTATGTACTGACCATTATTTTACACATTGTGTAATATACTTTCATTTATGAGTATTTACATCAATGTTGTATTGTCTTTCTTTCACGGGGTGTATGTTTCAAAAGTTACCCAAGTCGGTAAGGGAACCTTTCACCCTCCTCTTTTTAAAAGACTTCTTTGGTTATGTCTTTTAATTCACATACTATTATGTTGGTATATGTTCTTCTATATCCTTATGGATGTAAATTTTATGTCCAAGTGATGAGATACCATTTTTATCTCTCATCAACTCTTTTTCTGAATTTTGAAGTGACGTCGTTAGGCTATCGATTTTTTGCAAGGGAACTTCTTTGCCCAATTTTTATTCTTTGGGATAAACTTGTACTCCTTGAATATGTCATACTATGAATATGTGTTAATGTCCTATGATTGTTTTACACTTTATATCCACTTATATTTGGTGTATTGGTTTGTCACACATAATTATGAAATTGATCTATATTTAATCTCAGGATACCGCCTTTGTATGTTACTTCTTCTCAATCTCCTTTCTTTGAGGCATATTTTGTTTTATACAAAACCTTATTTTATACGGTGTATAAACCCCTTTGACTTTTACATTTATTCAAAAGGAATATTTTTTATACGAAGCGTTTCCTAAACGAAAAAAGTGAATGTTTTTGTCGTACGTATGCGGCGATAATGACTTCTCCGCCGCCGTGACCATTATTTGAGTTTTGGCTTCCTCTACAAGCCATACCTTTTTTTAAAAGAAAAATAAATACCATGTTTTAATTTTCTTTTATTTTGGTATTTAAAATGGTTTTGATAATGTTTTTATTATATCACTGTGTTATTGATACCTTGTGATTGAAATGTGGAAATGTTATGATTCCTTTATGTATATTTTATGTGATACGATTATGTTGAGGTTCTTGGGAATTATTATGAAGACGGGTGGTTCCGTGATAAACTAAGGGAGGGTGAGCCCGATATAGCTCTCCAATGCATTGGGTAATGTGAAGGAGTGAAACATTAAGGTTTCTCCGAAGAGATTTAGGGAATATACTGTGGTGGGTATTCCAAACGTAACTAAGAGGGTTACTCACTACGTAAGAATGTTTTGAATGCCTCAAGTTACCTTTACAACTTATTATTTCTATGATTTATTCATGATTTTATGAGGTATGTTAAAGTGATTATGTTTTATGGGTAATTTATGATTTCATTCTTATGTATACATGTACTCATGTTTCCTTTCCATATTTTTTTATCTCTTACTGAGCTTTTTATGCTCATCCCACGTTTTTGAAATGTTTTTCACATGTCAAGGGAAGGGTACATGATATGATGATAGTGTCAAGGAAGTGTCAAGAAATAATCGATGTTTTATTTTAAATATGTTTCGGTTGATGGGAAAAAATGAATACTATCTTTTATGTGACAACTTTGTTTAAATGTGGAACTTAATGAATGTTTTATGATCTAATTCTCTAAAACTCTAAACCTGAAAAGATCCTCAATGTGTAATCTTGTAATAACTCAAGATTAAGTAAGGTTTAAGGCTGGGGCCTTATATCCAATTTATTAGATAATGATATGATAATATCAATAATGTAATACATGAATAAATTATAATATATATATTAGCACACCTGTATTAATAGTAGTCCATAATATTTGGACATTATAAATGAAGTGAACCAATCATGGAGACGGTAGGCCACATGTATGCATGAATGCTACATTCATTTCATTATTGTATTAAAATAATGAAATATACATTATAGATATGAATATTTTAAATGAATTATCAGATCCATGTTCGATATTTCACCATGGTTTTTTATAACAGTACTTCATATTTTCCATCTATGGTATGCATGAGTTTATCTCTATGAGGGGGTGGAAGTCTACACCTCCACAAATGGAATTATCAGATTTATAAAAGCTAGAAATCATAAATTTATGTTATAAATGAAAATTTTAGAAGAATAGAGAAATTTTATATATCATATATATATAATATATAAAAATAGTGTCCATCATAATGGCCTCCATGATAGGTGTTCAGGGATGAATGATTAATCATCGTTTCGTGAGACAATAGTTCATCGTACAAAGACACAATATATTCATTACACATTAGATTGAGATGTGTGTATTTTTAGGTAAAAATATTAACATAAAAACATCCTATCATAAATTATACTAATTTTTTTGTAATAATATAATCCTTAGAGTAGAGGGAGTGGAAAATTTAAATGACTCTAAAAATCTTGAGAGAAATACTACCTATCAATCTGGTAACATCTTTTGGTTTATACCAAAATACTTTCATGGAAATCATTGATCCCAAACGGATGAATATAGTTTATGGGGTGGGATTTTAGGATGTCATTTGGGATGATATTGGCCAAAATTAAGAGGTTTGATAGGTGTGCAGAATTGGGAGAGTTGGTGGCCTTTTATATGAAATGAAAAATACTCAATTGGAATTTTTTGAAACATGTTATGTGTACACATGTTCTTGCATAAAAAACAATAAGAAACCCAAAAACTCAATAATGGAAGGTTTTGGTCGATATATGGCCTGAAAATGGGTTTTTGATAGGTTTCAAGGTCATTTGAGCACTTATTTTAAATGTTTTTTTCTTTTATTAAAAATAATTTTCCTTAATAATTGTAATTAATTTTAATTTCATTCGATAATAATTTTTTTAAAAAAATTATGTTTATAATATTATAATATAAATATTATAATTATTAGAATGTTTTATGAACATTTTTATTAACTTAAATCACATAATATGGAAAATTAAAATTAATGATTATCTTGATGTGGGATGAAATAACTGTTTTTAGTAAAAAATGATAAAATTTTGTAATTTTTTTATTTTAAATTTCAAAGAGAAATTTGTTCTAATGAAATAAATTTTATTAATATTTGTATAATTGATATAATTTTACCTTAATACCAATATAATATATAATGTAACATTAACAATATTTTAATCCAAAATGCATTTTTTGACTAAAATGGAATATTTTTTACAATTCATCAAAAAATGATGTATATCAGAAAAATACAAAGAATATACCCCTAACATATTTTTAAAATTATTAATTTAATAATTTATTATATTTTATGAAATTAAATTTATTAATTTTTAAAAATTATGATTTAAAAAAGGTGCTCTGTTAAAAAGGCAGAAAAAGTACATTAATAAAAATATATATTTTTATTTGTAAAATTGGGTTTGTTCTTATCTTATGCTTATAAAATAAATTGTCTGAATATAGAAAGTATTTTATTGAATATATAACATATATATTTCTTTAAAATCATTAATTAATTTCATTTAATTCAGTTTATTAGGAAAAAAACCTTTGGAAGCATAAAATAATAATAATTATTTTTGTATCCAATTGTTTCTTAATTTTATTTCTCATTTATTGATAACCCAAGAATTTATGTTCCATATATATATATCATAAATCATCATAATTTATTTAATACTATTAAAAAACTCTAACATAGCATATAGGTTATATCATAATATATTAGATAATAATATTTTAAAAATGAATTTTTATTTGGCGAATCTCAGTCATGAATGTAATGAAAGATATCGAATAAGGTAACCATTTCATGTAACACAAGATATAGAGGAAGATATCTCTTGTACATAATATTATATAAATTGGTGTTCCGTGCATACATATAATCTATTTTAAAAATTAAATATATTATAAAGTATATTGATATTGAATTTTCTTACGTTCTTAGTGCCACATGTCATACACACTATCAAATATATTGTCCATACATAATAATTTTAGGGTCTCAAAAAATTATTATTGGGACCCCCTTTCAAAAATATACATTTATGATTATATAGGGTTACATAGGGCACCACATTCAATTTTATCAGGTTAATATTTTCAATGTTACCTATATGTTTTTTTAAATACTTCAACAATCTCCTCATATGGAGTTGAGTTTTTAAACATTAGATGGCCTGTATAAGAGAATAATTTAAACCCTACATGATATGCCAATATATTATTGAATTTATATAATGGTTTATGGGATCAAAACTTCATCTAGTTTAGTTTCTTTAAAAAAATACAAGATACTTTATATGGATTATAATGATGTCTTTTATATATAATATCATCAAGTAATAGAATGAAATCAATTAAGACCTTAACTTGTTGATGAGATGGAAGAAAATGTTAAATAAATTCAATAACATTTACATTCTACAAAACGAGTAAAGAATTGTTATTCTAATAATCATCCATGTAATCTAAAATATTATTTTTATGATAATTTAACTATATTATTTTTTTCAAGGATTAATGAAGGTAAAAATAATCCATTGATATGTCAGTCCCATTAATTTACTTGATCATATCAGGATAGTATAATATAATTGATCACCACCATCTAACCTCTCATAAGTTCATGAATTCTTCCATCTTTCACTTTTGAATGGTGCATATCTGGTTCATCACATGAACAAAATCTAGAGATCATACTTATGAAGTATCATATTTCATATGAGAAATAAGTGGTATAGATTATAGATAAAATATTAAAAGGTCAAAGAATCAATACCACTCCTTTATTAATGTTTTATGATGAAAACAACATCTCGTGGAAGCTATCAGGGAACTAGAGGATGTAATGAGTAGAAGTATCCTCTTTTATTGTAATCAAAGAGATGAATTTAGGGGGAGAAATTAATTTTAAAGCTTTATAATGTAACAACATAAGATATTTTTTTTTTCAAATCAAATTAATCTATTATATATTTTTCATTTCATTCAAAAACAATCTTATATTGAATGACATGTTACACAGAGTTTGGATTGTGTTACGTGAAATCCAGAGTTTAAATGAAATCATATGTATTATTAATTTTTTTTAATATTATGATTATCAACAAGTTGTTTAAGGGTGATTATGAATAGTATTAAATAAATAATTTAATATATATGGTTAACTCAATTATATATATTAAATTCTATTCTGAAAAGTTAATTAAAATTAAAATTCAAAACTATTTTAAAATTAAGGAACCTCATTTTATACACACAAACACGTTTTACATCTATAAATTTTAAAAATGTATTTGGGTGGTAAATTTAATTGAAATGTATAGATTAGATATTAAAAAAAACGTATTAAAATTCCTCTTATCCGTTTTTATATAAATAATAAAATAAATCCAATATTACGGTAATAAATTTTATATTTCTAAAAATAATTTTTGACGTGTTTTTGACCAATTATATTAAAAATATTGATTGAAATTTTTATAAAAAATATTTTAAAAAATAATATTCATTTATTGAAATCATCATATCAAATTTATCATAGGGATATTTTTTTGATAATTTTATGAAAAGATTTATTTTTTTGATGATTACAGTAAAATACTAAATTTTTATTTAATAATACATTTCTGTTTTTTAGAATTTATAAAGAGAATATATGTTTAAAATTGGTTTTAAATTAAAATTAGTTTAGTTCATAATCTATTTCATTGTGGAATTGATTATAAAAAATTTGTTATCCTTTGAACAAATTCTTTTGGAAACCCTGCCCTCTCATTGCGTATATGTGATTATGTTCAAATAGATATTTTATACTTCTATGAATTGAATTTTTAAAATTATATTCCATATTTATAATCAAAATAATTTGTATTTCATAATAAGTTAAACATAATTTCATACAAAAAATAAATGTGAAAATAGAAAAAATCAGTTATTGCGGTTAATGTAAAAATTTGTTTACATGGGGGTTAATCTACAAATAGTTTATTTAAACGTCCTATGATATGCCTAAAATAAATTTTATGGAACTATAATGAAAATATAATTTATAATCCTATATAATAATCTATTTTGAACCTTTTTTCAGGCTAAAAACATGGTTACACCTATTTATTATAAAACATTACAAGTGTTCCACTCAACTCACATATAAATGGTCAACCCATATCCTATCTTCGTCACAAAATTTAATTTTTTTATGAAATATAATTAAAAAATAACCTAATAAATTCCATATTCTCATATGAGAATCCTTATTTTCAGAAATAGATTTTACCTAAGAATGGATTTGTTGAAAATCTACAGATGTTACCCAAATAAGAGGTGATGTTTTTCAATGATTATTTTTATTTAATTTATTCATCAAAATTATTCAATTTTTTTATAAAATTATGAAATAATAAACTCAGTATCTTATATATAATTATATGTTTTTATATTAAGGTAATGTCTTCCAAGATTCTCTAATTTCATCTAATGGGCTGGGAAATCCTTATTCATGTCTACATGGGACTACCGCCTCACTAACCAATGTCATTAATTTTTCCCTTACCACCTCTCACTAATGTGAATGATGATGGATATGAAGTGTATATATATATATATTAATTATACCTCTATATTCAAGATATCATATATGGATTTTTATATTTATATTCCTTAGGGGATATGATAATTTCACTCATTTGTATGGTTGACTACGCCTCAGAATGTGATGTGATTAGTTTTATATAACTCTATACATGTTACATAATAAGGATAATATTATTAAATATATGTGAAATTAATATAAAAATAATTATATTTATAAAATTTTAATCATTCTGAAACTATAATATGTAATTTTCATTCTTACTACTTTACTCACTGAATAATGATAACATCTTTCAGGTTTTTGTGGACTACCTCCATCACAATGTGATGTGACTCTCTTTTCATAACTAGATCAAAATAATGACATGTATATATTTTTATTTATTTATAGAAAATAATATTTTATTTATGATATTAAAATAATTATTAAAATATAATATAATACTTCCATCATTTTGATAATGATATTTGAAGGAGGAATACATTACTCATACATTTGTATGACCTACCATCTCCAGTATCATAACAAACATCATTTAAAAAAACTATATTTCAATATTTGTATTAGTGTTATAATTTATTCATAAATATGATTATTATTTCATTATTTTTATTATTTTTTACTGACCCTTGATCAATGTAAGAGGTATGAAAATAAAAAATCCAAATATTTATAAAAAAAAATTATTAACCAAAGTGTTATTTTAATTTGGAATTGTTAATAAAGCTGTAAAAAAGAAAAAATGTAAATAGTATATGTTTTGAAATATCAATGTGTTATTATGGAATTGGTTTATAATAAATATATATTTTTTATATAAGAGGTTCTAATGAGAATAGAGGATGTTGACACTTGAAGTAAGTGATTTTTGTCACACTTTTATTTTATGTGAGACATATTCTATATTCACCACATGTTTCTTTTAAATGGTGTATTTAATAACAATGTATTTATTTTATATATATTATAATTAATATTATGGGTTTTTACATATCCATTTTTTAATATCTCCTTTATGGGGTTTATGGTTAAAAACTTCCAAACTCAGTAAGGGTTTTTTGTCTCAATTTCACTCCAATAAGAAATATAACTATATTACGAAACAATCATCTTGAATGAGGTGTATATATGTCAAATTTTAAATTTTATATGGTGTATTTTTTTATCATAATGATATTTTATGTTACAATTATTTATACACCTTGATGGGGATTATGTCTTATAGTTACTACTGTTGTTATTATTTTTTGTTATAATCTAATCGTTTATCATAATTGTTTTTGATTATATGTTCAATTATAAAATATTATGATTCATATCACATGAAACTCATTAGATTTATTTTCCTACAGTTATTTCATTAGAATATATGTTTTCCCTTAATTTTCCTCTATTTATATATCCACGACTTCTAGAAGAATGTTTTTATTAAAAACATTATTGAAAACTGAAAACAATTTTCTTTCCAAAATATTGGTCTATAAAATATTTTCATAAAATATTTTAATTAATTTTAAAATTAATTATCAAATAAAAATTTCCCATATATTATTTTATACAATTTATTTAAATAGAATATTCATATAAATTTCCCAAAAAAATCATGTTTGGATTTTATAAAAATGATAATGAAATTTTTGGGTGTCACGTGAATATTATTTTACACCATCAAGAAATTTATTTTATTTGGAGATTCCATTCTAATTTTTAATGGGTCTATCCAATGAATATTATTTTCCAAAAAATATATATATTTTTAAATGTTTTTAAAGTGTAATGCATATTTCTCTCATGAAATTTTAAAAATTCTTTTTATGGCTTCCATTATACAATTGGAAAATTCATACAAAACCCATATATTTTTTTAAAGGATATTAATTGATGAGAAGATGAAATTTTTATTAAAAAAGTATCTTTTATATATGTTATTATATGATGAATTTTTATTGAAATCATGATTTTTTATTTGTAATATTATGACGAATTAATTAAATTTTTTTGGAACCCATTTATCTTCTTTGAGTAATAATATGAAGAAATGATTTATGAATCCCCTTTAATTTCATGGGTTCTAATATGATTAATTTTTTATGATCTTATAGATATCAATGGTAATGATTATAAGAAGTGTGATATCTATATCATCATCTGATTAATTCGGTAATGATTAATTATATATGAGCTCAAAGGGTGTGCATGAGGTTATCCCAAGCCATAAAGAGTGTTCACTAGAGGTTATCCCAATCATGAAAGAGGGTACATATTAGAGGAAATACTAAGATCAAAGAAGGTACTTGGGTCGTTATCAAAATTATTTCTTTTTTTTCAATGTATTCTTTGGTATCTTTTACTTGATATTTTCTATGCTTATTCGTGTTCCATAATTCCATGTCTTATGCCAATGTAATACTCTCATTGATCATATTCATTGATTTCATCGCGATTCGTGTCTTATAAAATTAAAATATTTAATTCATTACCTATTATTGTAATAATTGATATGTAGAGTATTAATTTCACATGTTGTGATCTTGTTCTCATACACTTATTTCAATTTATAATTAAATATCACCCATTTTATACTTATTAAGAATGGGAGATCACACTTTTTATTGTTTCCTTTCCCTAGGTTTTGAGGAATTGTTTTAAGTGGGGTTTACAGTGAAGATTAATAAAGGGGGATATCATTATTAGTGATCATGATGATCATTTACCAAATTATATGAATATGTAACTAGTCTCCAAATACGCAAAACTATTGTTGTGCTTTAGAGTGTGTTGTGTATTGAATTTAATAATAATCTAATATGATGTAATATATATGCATGAAAATCCAAGGGTGTTACATAGATATTCAAGGGTTTGGATGGTCATTATAGATGGTTTATCAGGGAATTTTCTAGGATTTAATATTTGATGATATCATTATCCTATATGTGTATATATATTAAATGTTTTGAATAATGTTAGAGATATTTTTTGGTGAAATAATTTTGGTAGACATCAATAGTAGTAATCATGTTCAAGTTATTATGATGTCTACAATACTATTATTATGGGTTTGGGATGTTTTTTGATGAAAAAGAAACTGGTGGGAGTGTATGACTCTCATTACTTATTCCCTCTAAATATGAAATAACCTACGAAAGATATTGAGTTGGAAGTAGTTATTAATGAAATCAAAATATGGTATCCCATTCTCATTTGGGATAATTCTACAATTTATTCGGAGCATAAATGATTGAAATATATTTTTTATCAGAGGAATATTAACATACAAATGAAACACTGGTTTATGTTGATATTTCATACACTCATGGGAAATGAAATGTTTTTTATGTTTCATTGTGTACAATATTACCAACATCTGATGTGTGGGAATCATTTGAAGAGTTGTCTATGATGAGATTTTTTATATGATCAACTTGGGAGTAGAAGGGGTTAGTGGTATGGTTTTATCAGCACCAATGAAATCTAACCCTTATTTATGTGAGAAATTGGTTCTGGAGAAGGTGATAGACATCATGTTTAAATGCTTAGGTAAAACAATATTTATGGGGAGCCCTCGGGTGATGGGTATTACTATCCCAGTGGAGGTTTGTTCTTACGTAGTAGGTTGGTTATACTAAATTATATTAATCGTGATTTGATGGACCATTGAAATTATTGATGTTGGTCAGTACACCTTAGGACAATAAAGTTGTATCATAACTTGATACAATGTTATTAGTGGCTAGGGATGAGGAGGTTGGTTACATATTTAGTAACATGATGTCTAATTTATTATAAATTAAGGTGGAAAATTAATTTATTTTGGATTATTGCAACCATATCTCATTCTTTTATAGATGTGGGATTTTTTTTCCAATGAAATCATTATTATTTTACGATATAAACCTAGAGGGAATGATTAAATTTGGGTGATCATTGATCGAATTAGGAAATAAAATAATTTCTAACCAATCGAGGATACAACGAAAGTGGAATATATTGGAGACTTGTATATCTGAGAGACATTGTGAATTCATCAGGTTAACTCTCTGATTATTTATTATATGGACTCGAGGTTCAAATATATTTTTCTAGAATTTTTTTGTAAATAGTGAAGTGGTCACACAAAGAGAGATATCTAGGTACTTGAGGATATTCTTTAGTATTGCAT
Organism: Viscum album; assembly: GCA_963277665.1. NCBI lineage: Eukaryota > Viridiplantae > Streptophyta > Magnoliopsida > Santalales > Viscaceae > Viscum > Viscum album. Next base: position 798,519,367 of record OY728151.1, read on the forward strand.
TCGTGATTTTGGTGGATCTTGGGAGAGAAATTTTTCTATTGATTTATTTTATATGAACCATATTTATTAGGCTTCGATAAAGATGGAACCATTTGAAAGGTAGTATGGGAGGCCATGTAGATCTATCATATGCTGGGGAAGAGAAGGGAGAATTTTCCTTTCTTGGGTCGAGACTCATTCATTAGATGAAGGAAAAGGTATAGTGATATATAAGATGTTTTTAAAAACATAGAGATTCCAAAAATATTATTTAGAACATCATCATTGGATGGTATTGTTTGAGGTGGGTGACATGGTTTTTGTCAGAGTTTCACATTTCCTAAGACATCTGTAGGGTCCTGAGAAAAAATCTGCAAAGGAGAATGAGAATCACCTTAATTCAAGGGATGATTCTACCCAATTTCCCTCAAGGAATTGGGAAAAAATGTGGAGAATACTCAAGGATTTGAAAAACACAAACCGGTCTGTGTGCCGATCCAATGTAGATGGTTCGCGGCCAGTTAAGCAAGCCGCCCCCTCTGAGGACTGCTGTCATTCACGGAATAGAGACGGGGACCCTATGTGGGTGTGAAGCAGGATGGGTGTCAGGCCGGTCCACCATCATGAATCGCCCTAGCCGTGAACCGCATCAACTAGCCCGGACCACGTACGCCATCATTCGCGGAATAGAGGAGGAGCCCCACACGGCCCCGAAGCACTCTCCGAACTAGTTTGGTTTGCGGGGAAGGTGCATTCAATGCCTCCCACAAGTTTCATATTCACCAAGTCATATGTAAACCGAGTTTCTGGTCAAGGGCCTCTGCAAAAGCTGCTGCATGACCACAAATACATCTCTTCCCCCACTCTATAAATGGAGATCAAGGGGGATAAGAAAGGGATCGATCAGACTCAGGTGAAAGGATTTCGATGGAAGGAGCATAAGATTTTGCAAACATCGATGTTCCAATACGCAAACCAGAACAGGTATGAAACTAGAAGTGAATTAATAAGGAATCAAAAATTCATTGGCGAACCGTGATCATAAAATAAAAAGAAAAATAAGACCGCGAGCCATGGATCCTCCACGGATGTACTCCCCGCATACTAGGGAGTCTATGCCCCTTTTTTGATCCGACGCACCGTGTAGTACCCTCTTACGTGGGAAAAGCCCTGAACGACGAACCCCTAACCATCATCGCCCCTGGCCACCGATGCTCGCTCGGACTCCGCCGCGTACCATCCCAGTACGCGGGCCGAACCCGAAGCCACGTACAACCCAGGTACGCGAGATGCCTATCAGTCTGCGTACCACCCTAGTATGCAGATGGCCTCTCCAGCCACATAGCACCCCCCTACATGAAGGGCGCCACTCTTTATACACCCATGTTTCCCGCCAACTCTTTCGGTGTTCCCATTCCCCGAGTCAGATAAAATCCTTCTAATCCAACCCGATCCTTCGCAACCCCCTCATTGGCCTATTCATCTTCCTCAAGCCAAGGCCCCTACTGAAGCCACCAGATCTGTATGATGCAATCTTCAGGCACGTCAGCGTGCCATTTTGAGTTCATATAACCTCAGTAGGCAAGGTAAAAGGGGTTTCTCCGTTCCTGTATCGGGTTCTCGAAACATTCCTGGGTTCACATACCCACAGTTGTGCAGGGTCTGAGCCCGGGAGTCCACTTTCTTCCACTCCACTTGCTAGGAGTGGGGGACCCCACATGAATTTCCTTTCAATGCTAGAGGTGAGTAATTCTCCCCTCTTATGATAGTGACATGGAAGCCTCCTTGGCATGATCCCCTTGCCTTTCTTGCAGGAGGTAGCACCCATGCACCTATGTAATTCCCTGGTGCCAAGAACCAATCGGGGAGATGGACATAGGGGTACCTTCTCCCGCTCCCTATGTGCTTTGTCAGCATCGGCCTTCTATCCTGAAGTAATTCCCAATCTCCATTTCTATGGAATGCTCCAAAAGTAAGACCCACTCCACTTCCCATGGACGCACCTTTCGCGCCGTGATAGTTAAGAATATGCTGCCTCTAGTTCGTCACACCGAGCATGACTCATGTGGGATTAGGGTAAGCACCGACCCTGACCCCCACCATCTTGCAAACTACATGGACTTTAATCCATGTCAAGGCATGGTATGTAGGAATCCTCCACGTGGTTCAATCCCACCACCCAGTCGTTTTGACCCCTTTACGTCGGTTCACCAACTCTATGGGCTGCCTAAGAGTGTAATCCCCATCCACCAACTCTATGGGCTTCCACAGAGTGTAATCCTTATCCACCATCTCATTAGGCCACCTCAGAGTGTAAGCCCTGATCCTTCGTCCCGCATGACATTAAACTGCATTACCGAACTACGTGGATTCTGATTCCTCTCACAGGGATATGTTGGAAGCTCGTATCACATGTTTTATCCCAACGCTCAAGTAGTTATCTGTCCCACCTGGATGATAATCAACTCCAGAGTGCCAAGTTATGAGGCTTCAAATTAGTTCCATCTCATTGTGTCCAAACTCCTCAGAGTCATTAATCCAATGAGGGATGGTAAACCTTGGGCCTAAATGATTCTAAATCCCTACGTTTTGCTGAACATTTCCAACCAAGAGTAATCCATGGATACTATGCTTGGGTATAAAAAAAAGATTCACGAACATATGAATACATCTTATATCTAAAAGAGAGTCCCGAAAAAGGAAATAATTCCCCCCTAAAAGGGTGCGATGAGTCCAACTTCCCATCCTCTTGACCAATGTGAGTTCTTAAGCATCACTGGCCAAATCACCCAGTGAACACCTACCTTTGAAAATCAGGTCCACATATCATTGGATATGGAACCATTGATAATTTTGAAACAGTGACCGATATACCTGACCTTAGCGATTGAGTGGAGCTCAGCCCTCCGTAAGATCGACAGTCGAGCTCGTCGGCCCCCCCATAGTAACGGTTCGAAAAAAAATGGTGAACCCGACATGAATCGTAAACCAATATTGATATATTTAACATAATCTCACTCTGTGCCCCATTATACTCATAAGGAGGGCCATGAATGGTCAATAATTACGCATGGGATCATGGGATGCTGCTTTAACGGGTTTGCTGTTTGTATTTGTTAAAATATTTTACATGTACCTATCAGAACTCCCATTGATCCAATGGCATCACAGAGGAACTCGCAAGTGTGTTATTTAAGTAACGAAATGACCAGACATCCTCACCAACGAAGGACCCCATCACCGACTCAGCATCTTCAACGCTGGGTTTCATATGCATTGATCTGAGAGTAGCACTTAAACGGTACTCTCTCGATGGTGGAGGTGGCCATGCACACCCTCCAATCCCCCAAGACCCACCAGTCACCTTCCCAGCAGCGACAGTGGAAGCAGATCTAGAGGGATCTTGTTGCTGTCTCAAACCGTTTTCAGAGTCTATCCTCGGAATGAGACAACTCGTACCTCCATTATCATTGGGAGGCGTATGAGGTCAATGTTGAGGGCTTCATCCCCACTGAATTGGGGTTCCTCTCTAAGGATCCCATCAGAAGATGTCATTGCAGTTACGCCGCGACTCAATATCGTCATGTTATGGAGGATTTTTCCCCGAGGATCCAGGCCCATGCTCCCCGAGATCCGGCCCCTCAGACTGCCCGATGACGGCGGAAAACGTACAACTAGGGACCAGTCATAAACCTTGTCCCTGAGGAGGAGCTCTGTTTCCCAGTCACAGAGACGTATTGTGAGAATGCACATACACCTGTCGCTCCTCTAAAGACCACCATCCAGACATGGAGGAGTCATACAAGTTGGCACGCATCCCCGCCAAGCTCCATCAAGCCAGTCACTCACACAAGACATCACCTACATGACATGCACCATTCCCTACCCAGGGTAGTGAAGCCCACCAACCAGACGTGGTGGTGACCCAACGCCTGCAGGACCAGCTCCTAGCATATGCTACGGACGCCTACCATCACGATGTGGTGGCGATCAACAATGCCTACCATCCAGATGTGGCTGCAATTAATAGGCGAGCACATCTCCCTTCCAACAAAGGCCACCGACTCGATACGATGGGGAACCAACATATGCAATGCCTGATCCCTTTAGATGCATTTAAAGTCTGCCATCCCGATGTTGCGGAAAATGGAGAGATAAACCAGTGTATCCCGGAACAGGGGAATATTCGTTCACCTACCCTGACATAGGAGAATTGTCAGTACCCACTGACCACTAGAAGACCAGAGCAGTATGTTCCTACTTCGATTTCGAAATGGGCCTTCATACCTATTCCATCCAAATATGTCTCTCTGCATATCCAGGAAATGATGGAGGAGTAGGTATCGATCCCAGATCATATCCTGCAGACTTTCCAGAATGTAATTGCATCAGCGGAAATAGCAAGGACTCGGGCCCGTGAGCCCGTCTCACCAATTGAGGTGACTCATCTAAGATATGAGATATCCACCTTAGAGAAAATATACATCCCTGCTTTCGCCTGAGAAGGGCGTCAACCATATTCTGTGATACAAGGGCAACCAGATCGAGTAGCTTCACTCGGTCCAACTGGGGGACACCCGTCCATCATGCTGGATGCTCCAGAGCAGGCACATATCCATACTAAAGTCAAGATGTTCATCGGCATATCCCAGGAGCATCACAAGACCCAATTTGAAAGGGACCCAAAACTGAAGGCCGTTATCAACAACAGATGGGCCCTGAAACCCGTAAGAAGGCACCCCAAACACATCGAAGGAAGCCAGAAAATAAAGAGTGGGTTCATGACATTGCTCTGCTGGAAGATGAGGTTCTCAATTCCACTAATCACATATCAAAGGATCAAAACCCTATCCACCCATTACCATATTATGTGAGTGGCAGTAGCAGTTGTGAAGGCCCTCCCCACAATGTCGCTACCAGCAGCTCTAAAGGTCCTCCCCAGAGAACCCGCGGGGGCCTCCCCATGTGCATATAACGATTGATCACGATAGCTTCTCTTATGATGCTAGTCATGGAATCCCTCCGCATGACCAAAAGATCGAACTGCAAGAAGGCCCTCCACTTTCTGTGGTCCACACATAAGGTCCTCCCCGGGGTATACACTACAAACACTCTCCGTGCAGTGGGACCATAGATTATGATTGTAGTCCTCTCTATCGTAATCGCAACTACAGAGGCCCTCCCCACATTGACATCTCTTCAGGACTGGAAGGCCCTCCCCTTGTTGTGGACTACTCTGAAGGTCCTCCCAGGGGTTACGTTGCAATGACACTACGTACAACCGGGTATCAGATCACGATGGTAATCCTCGCCACCCTGATAACGGAGGTCCTCCCCGTAGGGAATTCAAGCAATGAGAAGGTCCTCCCCTTGTTGTGGTACATTCTGAAGGCCCTACCTAGGGTGTACCCTGCAGATATTATCCATGTGGTAGTTGTGTTGGTAGTCCTCGCCATTGTGGCAGATGTGATGGTAAACCTCACCACCACGACCACCATTGCGAAGGTCGTCCCCACAATGGCCCCATGCAATAAGAAGGTCCTCACCTTGTCGTAGTGTGTCTTGAAGGTCCTCCCCAAGATACACATCGAACGTAAAACCATGATGGTCATCCTCACCATGATGGAATTTGTTGCAAAGGTCCACCCCATAATAATGCTATTCAGCCAAAAGGTCCTCCCCTCGTTGCGATACGCCATGGTGGTCCTCCCCAGGGTATGCACTGCAAAAGGCCTCTATATAGTGAGGCTTCAACTAGTAATGTTAGCCCTCTCCATTACAACATTGATAGCGGAGGCCATCCCTGCCTAGATGCCAATCAACGAGAAGGCCCTCCCCTCATTATGGTACATTCTGAATGCCCTCCCCGGGGTGTACCGCACATGTTATCTCCCCGCGACAGCTGTAATGGTAGTCCTCGCAATTGCGGCTGCCATTGCCAAGGTCCACTCTATAGTGACATATCATATCGACAGGATGGCCCTCCCCCTTCCGAATCAAGCACATAAAAGCCCTCATATGTCGAGGAACTCAGAAGGATGAGATCAAGCATGTCATATTCCCAGCTGGTTGCCAACGACACCCTTCTTCATATCAATAGATGGTCTGGGGCCACGTTCATCTTCTGAACACCTCGGAATCACCCACATGATAATTCAACAACTACTGGCCCCACTTCCTCTGACCACACTATCGTTGAGTGTCTAAGTTGGGCTGACCAGGTAGAGGAATAACTAGGAGAGGAGTATTCCAACATGATAAACCTTAGAAAATGACTGGCCAGAGATGTTATACGAGTTATGTTTTGGCCCACAGCCACATATCAATTCAACATACCAAAAAATTTGACTAAAGAATGTGCGCAGGACATCCGGTCCAATATATGGACAACCCTCTACTGACAAAATTAAAGCTTCTTTCCCTACGATGGGTATGTAGACCATGTCAAGACAATAGGAGACCTCCTGCATCACATTGACCTATAAGCTCTTCCTCCGGCGCGGGAACCGCGACCTGAGAGGCGTAAAGGAAACATTGAGTTAGCTTGCATCCATGAACTGAACCAGTTGCGCCGCCTCATTGGTGACGCTCCTACGAGAGTTTATATCAGAGGATGGGGAGAACATGGAGATCCGAATTTCACTCTGCACCCCTCCCAGAAGAACTCGTTCGACATAATATCTTGCAATGCCATCACGTCAAGACAATGATCGAGTGGTCTCTCTATTCGCGAAAGGTGACACACCCAAAAATGATAGGCCTTGAGTATATCATAGAAGCGTTAGGCCCGACGGAAAAAATCCATTCACGAACTCCTAACTCAGGCCACTGAAAGAATAAATCATGCATATCGCCTAATAGAGTCTAATAATCAGTCATGGATTGCCTCCCCAAAGGGGATTGATTAATAGGTGAACTCGACATCAGATCTTGTTCACCCCCGAATGGAGGCACGCAAGATCTGGAAAGTAGCGATAGCAGCAGCCACTACCGCAATCTAGGGTCAACCCCAGCCTGCAAGGCTAGGGGTATTTTTAACAAAAAATTCCCCCATAAGACAAAAAAATGGGAAGAGACTCAACGTCCAGGGAACGGCGCCAACCCCAACCCTCATGGCTGGCGGCATTTTTACCACCTCAACAACAACCTCCCCCATGAGAATCTGTATTCTATCGTCTTGGGAGAATAGTTATAAGGGGATATCCCTGCACTATCTCCTCTTTTGAAACACCATCCCCTTCAAGGGGGAGGCGTACCGTGAGGTTGAATCAAAAAACTCTCCACATCACCCTTCAACAAGGAGTCCGAAAGGAATCCTGGGATAAGAAGGGGATGACCAGTAAAAGGTGCGGGAGGTCATCTTCCTATATGTAAGATGAAATTTCCTCCACCACGCGATATGCATCCATCAATGCCATAGAGGCTAACCCCACGAGTGACACCAGAGATAATGTAAATCTGGATGGATCGGGAGACGATGATTCTAGTCAGGATGTGACTCACAATGAACCACCATGTGTGCACACCCAGAACTAGATGGCCGCCCTAAATATGGCTACCCTTCCAGCTAACCCTCCTCCGCTTACCCTACAAGCTTCTAACAAGGATAATAATAAAAGACGGGTTACCCTTAACTCGCCTCCTCCTCTCGATAAAAACGAGCCACTTACGATCAAAGAGAGATTCGCTCAACAGGAAGTGGAAATGAAAGAATTGAGGCGGCTCAATGTGGAGCTACTCTAGAGGAATCATCTTATTGAAAGCGCTTCCCAAGAAGATCCACACCTTGCACTCCCAGCAACTTTACCGTAAAGACCCATGTTTTCCCCACCCAATGAGGCGTCTGGTCCGTCCGACTACCTAATCATGGATTCAGGTGAATTCCAAGACTTCCCTATACTCAAGAAGCAATCGAAGTGTGTACGTCTGAACCCTCCGAAGGTGTCACAAACGGCATAAGCATCATTGGTGCCGGTCGAGATGGATCCTCAAGAAATGCCTCGGGATACACCTGCCCAAGATCGGGCCAAATAGGATATAAACCAGGGACTTGCCAACACCATCGAGGCATTGACAGCTCGATTGGAAGCAATGGAAGGTCGATGCGCTCCAATACAGCCAGAGCGAAAGACCTACCCCAATTGGGTGATCAACACATATCCTATACCCAATTTTGGGAGACATGTATTCCCTATTATTAATGTATTAGGCAATCTAGAACATCATTTTATTCAGTACGCATCTTATTGAGACCATATGATGGGAAATCTGGAACAACAAGAAGTAGTGAAACTCAGATGCTTTCTTTGGACCTTGCAAGTATCTGCCTTCGTTTGGTATAAGAATCTACAAGATCAGTATATAAATAGTTGGGAAGACCTTCAACAATAGTTCTTGTTCCACTTCAGCACAACGCTGCCTAAAAAAACAGTCAGAGACCTCAGGAATTGCAAACAAAGATAGAACAAGAGGGTCTCCGATTTCGTCGCTAGATGGAAGAGTCTGAACTACTCTCTGAACAGGCCAATTCCCCAAGATGAGATGCTAGCCATATTCATCGATAACCATCAAGATGAGCTGCGAACGCCGCTCATACCCGTGGAGTGCACGACTGGCTTCCGAAATATCTCTACCATTGCCCAGAGAATTGGAGACTCCCTACAATAGACCAATCCGAAGTCTCGAAAAGCCTCACAGGAACCTACACAGAGAACAGTTAGAGCTGCAACATGCTCTGTCACGTTCAAGCCAGCCCTGACGTCTGCTTCACTCCCTAGGCCACCACAAAATCGCCATGGCCCCCTATATATCAGTAGCTACCTCCGCCCAAGTGGGATAATCAATGAGGATCGAAGAGGAACTAGTTCAAGGAATGGACACACAAAACATACTTGTTCTGAGAGGACCAAGTTCGCGACTACTTCATCGCCGCCATGAATTGCAACTTGCTCCACCTCCCAGAGCCAAAGAAGCCTGAATAAGTCAGCCGCAATGAATGTACATATTATTGTCCCTGCCATCGAATGTTAGGGAACAATATCCAGGAATGCTTCATCTTCAAAGATCTCCTAAAAATGATGGTAGACTCCGGTCAGGTCGAGATGGGACCACCCCCAGCACATGTGATGTATATTTCTACCACCGACACCGAAAAGGGGGTGGGGTGGCAGGATGTCACCAGTGAGAAGGGGAATAAGTTTGATAACTAGATGACTTGGAAGACTGTCAACCGAGATTAGGGCTTACTCCGAGATCAACTATGGCTGCCGGTGTTGCAGCTAACAACCCCTAATGCTACACATATGACAATATCAGCCTCACAACCCTCCGTGAGCCAGTCACCCTGGAGTAATAAAAAAGGGAGGAGACAAGCGCAAGAGGAGCAGTCCTCATCAAGGCGGACGTTAGCATCAAAACATTCGGATTTTATCGCCCCAAACATGGCACCATGGGCACCGACCCACCAAACGACACAATCAGGGACAACCGACCAGGTTGACCTGTCACAGGACGAGGAGATAATAGTTGGTTCCATCAACATCATACATCTATTGTAATCATTCCATGATGAAGTGTATGGTTACGAACACGAGTTCCCGACATAAGGGGCAGAGAGGAGGAATAGTAGAAGCAGGGGATACCAGGGGAGGTGCAACTACTGCAGAAACCATCACTATGGTTTTACCACGACTCAAACTATTAATATTGCGGAAACCCATGGGAGATCCCTTCAAAGGACTCAGAAAGAGAAAGAATATCCATCCACCTCCACAAGGGGCCACTCTGGCCCTGCCATTCTGCTGTACCCGTCAGAGGAGGAATAAGTGTCCAGCCTCCTAGTGCCCACAAACAGACCAGAAAATCCAAGTCACCAAAACGTGGGAACACCGTCAACATCCGACCCCGCTGCCGGTCCTTCCTCGTCACGTATTCCATCTCCCAAGTTGCCTTCTAAAACTCTCCCACCAATGGGGAAGCGCAAACCGCTGGAGCAAAAATATGATATCCTTATGTAGCTGGTGTCAGTACCAGCCAAACTGTCAATCCTGGATGCCCTGAGTATGTCAGAAGATCTCAAGGAGATGCTAATAGAAGCCTTGCTACACCCCCAGGAGTTTCAAGCCGAGGTAGCTTCCACCGAGATTTACCTGACAGAGACTATCCCGGATGGATGCAATGCGGTGATTTCCTTCACCGATCAGGATGAAGATTCCATCATTCAGGGACATATCAAACTACTATAAGGGTCCGACACACTAAATGATGTTGAGATCTGCAAATTCATTATTGAAAATAGCTATGGAGTTAAGCACCTTCCCCTATAGACAGTATGCATGTTGGGCTATAGTGAGGATGACCTAGTACCCTCAGCCACAACTCTTTCGGGTTACGAGAAGAGTGAACCAAAGAGAATGGGAGAAATCAAGCTAAAAACCCATTTTGTTGACCTTGTGGAATACTCTGAATTTCTGGTGGTCCAGCAGAACACAACATTCAATTCCCTGCTTAGAAGGATATGGCACCATAAGCACATGTCCATTTCTTCATCCTACCACCAGTGTATCAGGTATTGTGTCAATGGAGAAAGTGGGACATTGCACGCTGACAAGACCCCTTTAGAGCTCTCAGAGTCACACTACATTGACGCCGTGTTTTATGAGAAAAATAAGAAGAATACTTCACTCGATGGTATTGAATGGATCCCCACTATAAATAGTCTATAAATGGTTTTTTATGACCCCCTCAAGTAGCTTGGTGGATACTACATACTTCCCATCAACCATGTTGAAAGCAGGAATCCACGCCCGGACACACATTAAATTTTACCCATGACTTCAGATATAACGGCTGAGCATGAAAATGAGGAGAAGACTGCTAACCCTCAAATTGGGTATGAATATTTGAGCATGGATTCCCACGATGCCTTAACTCTAGATCCCCAAGATCCCGTGCTGAGAACTCTCCCCCCGTCAGATCAAGAAGGGGAAAATGTGGGGAAAAAAGAGGAGAGAGATCTCAGGGATGCACCTCCCGCATTTGGGGATGGTATCTCCACCACTATGGATGAGCTCAGGGAGGTAAACCTGGGTACCGTGGAAGACCCAAGGCCAACTCTCGTTATTACAGCCATGTATCCTGAGGAGCATGAGGAATACACCTCTTTCCTGAGGCAACATTGAGATGTTTTTGCCTGGCATTACATAGAAATTCCGGGACTCAATACGAAATTGGAAACACACCACCTAGGTCTGCCAAAAGGCCACAAGGGATTTAAACAAGCTACCATAATGACACACCCCTCACATCCTGCCAAGATAGACGCTGAAGTCGATAAGATGATTAGAGAAGGCTTCATTTGGGAGGTCCAATACCCCATATTGTTGACCAACATTGTCCCCGACAAGAAAAGTAACAGACATATCCGTGTCTACATCGATTTCAGAGATCTCAATCAGAATTTTCGGAAAGAGGATTTCCCATTCCCGATTACTGAGTTATTAATCGACGCCATGGCCGGGTATGAGGCTCTCTCCTTCATGGACGATTATAATGGGTATAATCAAATCTGGAGGGCTTGAGAAGATGAAGAAGCCACTTCCTTCAAACCCCCTCAAGGAATATTTTTTTACAGGGTCATGCCCTTTGGTCTCAAGAACGTTGGCTCCACATATCGATGGGCTATGCATCGTATCTTTAAACCATTCATGGGAAGATTCGTCGAATTCTATGTAGATGACTTGGTGGTCAGATCAAGAAAGCACTCAGATCACTTGTCAAAAATTGAAACCGTCTTCAATAAACATTGACCTCATTGTCTGAAGATGAATCCCTTGAAATTATCCTTCGGGGTTACCACATGGAAATTCCATGGCTTCGTCGTACGCCATCGTGGCATTGAAATCGATCCTGAAAAAACAAAGGCTATCCTTGGCCTACCAACTCCCCAAAATCTCACTGAGTTGAGAGGATTATAAGGACACATATCCTACATTAGGTGGTTCATATCGAACTTGGAGGGAAAATGTTTTCCCTTCACTAGGTTAATGAAAAAAGGTGTTACATCCAAATAGACATATGTGTGCCAATAGGCATTCATCAGCCTAAAGAATTATCTTTTAAGCTCGCCAGTGATCATGACCCCGGTTGGATGGATACCTCTTATCCTATACATGATGGCCCTAGAGTGGTCACTAGGAGACTTCCTCGCAAAGAAAAATGACACTGGCAGTGAAAACAATATCTATTACCTCAGCCGAACCATGATCGATGATGAAACTCGATACTCAAACATCAAGAAGTGTTGTTTGGCCTTGGTCTTCACAGTTAAATTTTTTTTTCATTATCTGTAGAATTATGAAGTCCATTTGGCCTCGTGTAGTAACCTACTCAAGTACATCCTCAACCACCCAATGCTCACTAGGTGCCTATCTCGATGGGCGGTCATCCTAAAATAGTTTGACATCCGGTTTGTGCCTCAGAAAGCCATCAACGTCTAAGAATAACATATTTTTTACCAGAGAACCCCTCGACAGGGACCACCACACTGGATATCGTGATACATGATGAATAAATCTTCACGGTTCATGAGGAGTTCCCAACATGGGAAATGTACTTTGACGGCGCATCCCGAAGCCCGACAGGGAAAAGGATGGAGGATACACAATTTATCAAGGTGGGTTTGGGGATAGTACTCATGTCCCCAGAAAAGGAAGTCTTTCCATATTCCTTCCTCATGTCAGAAGGATGTACGAACAATGAGGAGGAATACCAAGCCCTCATTGCAAGATTGGAGCTCTCACTCCAAGCACAAGTATATCCCCATAAGGTAAAAGCTGACTCAGAACTGGTCATCACGAAAGTCATTGGTGACGATGCTATTAAAAATGAGGAGCTTATTCCCATATTTGACCATGTCAGAGGGATAATGGTGGAATTCATTAGAGAACCAACATTGACCAATATTCCCCGGTCTCAGAATCCCCAGTCTGATGCATTAGCTAATGCGGCCACAGCTCTAGCCAACCCGAACCGGGATGAAGCAATTATCAGTTTTGCTCATCGTCGAATGGTCATGCCATTTGTTCAGCCTAATATGTAATAAATCAACGAAGTCATTACTGTCCCTGATCCATATGTTCCTGCCACCGGCTGGATGACTCCTATTGCAAACTACCTTGAAAGGGGAGAACTTCCATCAGACATGGTTGAACGAGAGCAAATACGGAGAAGGGAAATTAACTGTGTCCTTTACCGTGATAAAGGTCAGCAAGAGGTCCCCTATAGACGAGGCCTCCTCAGATGCATTGATGGAGAAGAAAAAGCTGCTGTCATGACTTAAGTTCATGCCAGAGTATGTGGAGCACACCATTTAGTGCCTAAGAATTTCCATCAGGTTAGAAGTCTTGGTTACTATTGGCCAACTCTGGCACAAGATTACGAGCACTTTACTGCAAAATTCCACTCATGCTAAATTCATTCCAACGTCACACACCAACCCCCAGAGTTACTTCATAATGCTAAGCACTCCATGACATTTTACATCTGGGGAATGGACGTCGTGGGACCATATCGTCCTGCCATGGCCAAACAACCTAAGTATATCCTCATAGAAACCAACTTCTTTTCCAAATGGGAAGAAGATGTACCCCTCATGGAAGTTAGAGCATGAAACATTGTCAGCTTTGTGAAAACCAATATCATTACATGATTTGTTGTCCTTGATACCATACTAATGGATAAAGACACCAACTTATGCTCGTTTGATGTGGAGAAACTATACCATGAATATGGTATCAAGGATATCCACTCATCCTGCTACCATGCAGCAGCCAACGGACATATATAGGCATTCAACAAGTCCCTGTCCATCATTCTCCAGAAAATAGTGGGAAAAGACATGAAATCATGGCCGAATAATATTCTTCATGCATTTTGGGCTTATCGAACCCCAACTTGAACTGCTACTCGGGCTACTCCGTACTCATTAGTGTATGGAACAAAAGCAGTCATTCCCATTGAGATCCAATTTCCCTCACTCCGGGTTGCCATTTTTGATCAGTTATCCAATGATGATCAATCAGAAAAATGCTAGGTGAATTGTAACAGCTAGATGAGAAGCGGTTTCACACTTTCCACCATTAAGAGATATATCAGAACTCGATCGCACGAGCCTTCAACAAAAAGGTTCGTCTTCGGTCATTATCGGAAGGAGAATTGGTGTTGGTCTTTCGGACCACAATGATACCCGGAAGGAAGAATCCTTAGTAGGAGCCCAAGTGGGAGGGACCATTTGTTATACAGAAGGTCTACACCAATAGAGCATATTCCCTAATATCCATGGACGGGAAATTCACTACCGCTCCTACAAATGATAGGTTTCTAAAGAAGTATTTCTCATAATCAAAAGTAGTTATCGTCCAAGCTACAGGACGTTAAACTGCTAAGCCCCGACGGTCCAAACTATATGACCCTAAACTAAGAGTATTTAGTCCTCACCACACGATGTTAAACTGTATAGATTTCAGAGAACTATGTACAACTTGATTCATGCTGTTGTAGGATACGTAGCGATGCTAGTATTCTGTATCCAAGCCCAGCCGTCCCCGAATAAAGTAAAAAAATTCCCTCTTCCCCCCCGTGTAAAGACCAGCCCTGAACAGGGTGTGTCCTTTTCAAAGAACTATGTTTGTCTTGATTCCTGCCCCCCAGGATACGTAGTGATGCCAGAATTCTGTATCCTGGCCCAACCATCCCCAAAATAAAGTTAAAAATGTCCTCTTCCCCTGTGTACAGACCATCCCTGCATGGGGTGTATCCCTTTTAGAGAACTACGTACGGCTTGATTCCTTCCTTCCCAGGATACGTAGAGATGCCAGGGTCCCCAATCCTAGCCCAGTCACTCCCAAATGAAATAAAAAATCCATTTCCCCCGTTTATGGACCAAACCTGCACATGGTGTATTCCTCGTCCTTGCCGCATGAAATTAAACTACACAGATAAGAAAGATTGAAAATGCCCTTTTCCCCTGTTTATAGGCCAGACCTGCATGTGGTGTATTATCTTCTAATGAACTATGTACAGCTTGATTCCTACCCTCACGGGATACGTAGAGAAACCAGAACTCCACATCCTGGCCCAACCACCCCAAATAAATATAAAAATACCCCCTTTCCCCCATACGGACCAGACCCGCATGGGGTGTATTCCCCAAAATAACTACATGAGGCCTGACTCCTGCCCTCGCAGGATACATCGCAATGCCGGGATCTTACCTTCTAGCCCAGCCACCGATAAAAGAAAACACAGGGATATATACCCCTCGTCCTTACTACATTACATTAAACTGCATGGAATCCCCTTTTCACGTCATCTTAACTTCGTCCTCATCGCATGATGTTAAAACTTCTCGGACATCGTCCTCAACGCACGATGTTAAAACTGCACAGACTTCGTCCTCACAACATGACATTAAAACAGCATAGACATCATCCTCACTATATGACGTTTAAACTGCATAGACTTCGTCCTCACCATATGACGTTAAACTGCAGGAACATCATCATGACGCACTGAATATATACGTCAAAACGAGATGGGAATACTTCTTGTGCATTTGGATACATCCTCTCTATGCATCAGACTCCACGACCCGGATAATTGCGGATCTTCATAATCATTCATGGCCATCTGAAGTGGGAAGTTATCGACCCGTGGACACCTTTTCATGACTATTCATACCATGCCCTCAGTGGCTTTGCATATTGATATCCCCTGGACCATCTACCAAAGGAAAGATATCCCCAGGCGATACTCCTCCTATCTCCATACGCTTACCGACCTCAGAGACCCAATATCATATCTCCCGATCCAAAAATTTATGGAGAAGTGGTTTACAAGTTTGTTCCCCACTCACATCCAAACGTTTTCAGGGTATCCCTGCCTTGTTAGCCTATGTATTTGCCTGTGATTTACATCATGATATGCATCGATAAACATCATGTCAGGGCTAGGATACTTTGACTCAACAAGAAATTTTCTTGAAGATGTTTCTTGTATGCATGGCCACCATTATCCCCATATGCCGAACTCTGTACTGTGAGCAATCCCAAATTTTCATAATCATCCATGGCCATCATAAGTGGAACGTTGTCGACCCGTGGGCACCTTTTCATGACTATGCATACCATTCCCTCAAGGGCTCTGCATACTAACAACCCCTGACCTGTCTAACAAAGGCATGATTTCCTCGGGCGGTACTCTTCCTAGCCCCATACGCTTATCGGCCTCAGAGCCCCCATACCATACCTCCTGATCCAGGAAACCCTATAGTAACAATTTACACCCTCATTCCCTCACACTTGTTCAATGTATACCAGAGCCTCCCAACTGAGTTTCCTTCTAGGCAATTGTAGCAACAGTCACCCAATGGTCCGAACTCTACGACCGTTAAACTAAGAGTACTTCATCCTTACTTCATGACGTTAAACTGCATGGAGTAAATTTATACCCCATGCATAAGATAAATCAGCGAGGTGAACTCTTCGAGTTTTAATATCAACCAGGGACGAACATCCCCGACATATCCAGATATTTCATTACCAAATGACAGACATCGTGGCCTGGACAATCACAGATCCTCATAATCATTCATGGCCATCAGAGGTGGAATGTTATCGACCCGTTGACACCTTTTCATGACTATACATACCATGCTCTCAGATGCTCTGCATATTGATATCTCCTGGACCATCTACCAAAGGAAATATTTCCTAGGGAAACACTCTCCCTATCCCCGTATGCTTACCAGCCTCAGATCCCCCATATCATCTCTCCTAATCCAAGAATCATCGGAACCACGATTTACACCATCAACCCCTCTTCATGTCTTGGACATGCCGAGGTGTTCAATCCCAGTAACATTCTAATCAAGAGTGGCCTTTGAAACTACATCCTTACCGCATGACTATTGAAACTGCATGGAACATGTCTTTTCATCTTGGTGTGAAACTGAAAAGACCAAGCATTAAACATCTAGGGAAATGCCTCCAATTTCAAGAATTTTCACGGATTTAAAAATGCCACCTGTACTTGCTGCACAACGTTAAACTGCACAACATCCTTTTCCTCGCTACACGACGTTAAACTGCACAGCATCTCCAAAAATTCTCCTCATCCTAACCGCATGACATTAAACAGCACGGAATTTAAAATGTCCTTTATCCTTTCCGCATGATGTTAACCTTCATGGTCGAACCTGTCATGGGTTCTGTCAGGAATGGATGCTTTCCTCTATCCCTTAGTGCACGGGCTAGACCTGCACAAACCACCGTCTCACACCAGCGTGAGAAGGGATTACTTCACCCATTCCCAGGAAATTTAGCCTAGATGTTTCTCCATATATCTAGGAACCATGTCCTCATAAACCACACTCTATACCCAGATATGACAACCCTGCTTTTTATTACAACTTAAACATGCTTTATTACATAAAACTTCAATTGATACAACATAGAAGATCGAGAGGTTTAGTGTTTTTGGGGCTTAGGATCATTACATAAAAACTTTAAACTTGAAATACAACATCCTTATTGAAAACTTCCTTTACATGACCACTACATTCCTTCGTACTTAGCATTGCATGGGATAACCTGAGGACATGCATAAGAAAAGGGTGAGCTATAAAGCCCAGTAAGGGAGTACACAATGAATAACATGAGGAGTACAAAACATGTTAGGAAATAGGCATATCAATAGAGCATAAGAGAGACATGAACATAAAGGCATGATAAAGCATGATAATCATAACATGGAAATGTGGCAACAACACTTAACATTGAATTAGCATGAGCCAAGGCTCATTGCACATGGAGCATGAGTAAACCCTCATTGCACTTGAAGCACGAGTAAACCCTCGTTGCACTTGAATTAGCATGAGTCAACACTCATTGCACATGACGTATCATGATACTATACTTTACCCAATGCATTGGAGCGCTATCAGGGCGCACCCTTCTTAAACATTTCATTTCATGCATAAGTGTGCCACATGGATCATAAAACATGGATTCATAAAACAAAATCATTTATTCCATGATAAAGGAATGTGGAATTCATACATGAAACTTTACAATCAATAAGTAAATGTGCATAAAGGTGAATACCCTTGATGGAGAAATGGGAATGGTATTCACTACACAATGATATTGGCTTAGAAAATCGGTGTGATTTCGGCAGCGTAACGGCGTGACATAAGAATTCATAAAAAAAGGCTGATGAGAGAGAAAGGGGTTCCTCATCATATTTACATGTAATGGACAGTAAGAAGGTCATATAGATACATGTCCCAACAATTGAAAAGGAATTTAGATTCATGATACAAAATTATTGCTTGAATATAGAAGAGGAGAAAAAGGTTCCTTTCGGAATTTCGGCATAGTAACGGGTGTACATGGGAGGCATTTAATGAGAGAGAAAGGGGTCTCCCATCATTCAAACAATAATAGGGCAGTATGAGAGAGGTGCGAAACCATACCGCAACATTCATAAATGAAATTAAAAGGGCAATACAACTTAAAGAAAATTGACAAAAATGAGAAAGGAAGAAAAACCCTTACTTGGAAGTGTGCTTCCAAAGCCTAGAGAGAGGCTTGTGAGAGGCTTCTTGGGAGCTTGGGGCACCTTGGGAGGATTCTAGAGAGAGTAGGGCAGAGGTTGGACGAACTTCAAGGGCTTTGAGTGAGGAGGAAGTGGGAGCATGGGTGGGTTTATATAGGAAAGGTGAGAGAATTCTTTATTATTTAGGTTTGGGACCCCTTATATTAAAATAATCCAAACCACAAACCATCCCATGGTATTTGCCCATGGTTTCTAGAAAAGGAAAGAGGAAAAAAATATTTTACAAGGCCAAGATCCGAACTTATTAAAAAATTAGGGTTGCTTATGTGGAGGTGAGTCACACTCCCATGTAAATTAATTTAAAAAGGCAAAGTGTTGAATAAGTCTTGAGGGATCCATTAATGCTTTGAAAAGTGAGTCAAACAAACCCAAAACC
This sequence comes from Viscum album, assembly GCA_963277665.1. Classification (NCBI taxonomy): domain Eukaryota; kingdom Viridiplantae; phylum Streptophyta; class Magnoliopsida; order Santalales; family Viscaceae; genus Viscum; species Viscum album. The sequence continues at coordinate 798,538,397 of OY728151.1, forward strand.
TCATTATTTTAATGATAAAACACATATTGTCCGAACATAAGGATTATGGTATTCTATTACATCACCATTGGGTCATTATGATGTCATAAAACACATTATATATTTAAATGGTATTTAATTTTTACCCAAAAATTTGACTGTCTCAGAAAATTAAGAAAAATTCACCGTTGGATAATTTCGAAGTCCTGATTCCAAAAATAATATTTATTTTATCTAAATAATTTCCTAAATATGTGAATTTTCACTTTTAAAATAAAAACCTACATTTATAAAAAAATTCACGGGTTTTGACAGAAATGGCTTTCAAACCATAATAAAAATTTTAATTGCATTCATAAAATTATAAGATCATTTATATTTAATAAAAAATTAATTTAATATTAATAATAATATTTTATTAAAATATTATTTAATTCAAAAATCCTTTAATTTAATAAAATATAATTCTTAATTAAATAATAACTAAAAACATCATTTGTACTTTAAAAACTAATTACAATGCATAAAAAATGACTAGAAATTATATTCATTATTAAATACAAAAATAATGTACATGAACATGGTGCTACTTATTTGTTACATAGCCCCTTAAAATAGCCGCATAAGACCTAAGGGTAAGGTGCGCGATGGTGACAGACTCTTGGGGTTGCTCGGATAACATCGCTCGAGTGGTAATCTCTATCAACTTCCATTTTTCCCGTAGACGATCACGTTCGAGCTTGACTTGATGAAGCTTAGCTTGGGCTTGGTCAAGGGTAAAGCCCAAAGACGCCACCTCCTTTCCGAGCTCCGACAAATGGGCTTCGTAAGGGGCAATTCTACTGGATGAGGCCATCGCTTCCTTTGTCTGAGTAGAAAATTGGTTCGTTAAAGCCTTACATTTAAACTACCCAGATGATCACTGTTCAACGGCTATAAAAGTAACGGTCACAAATCTTAACGTAAAACTTAAAGAAGTTGACATCTTATAAAAACATAAAGAAACATTTAACTGGATCAAGAGGGATTTTCCATTAATGAAAATTTGGGTCGTTACAATATTCCCCTCTTAAGAAATTTCGCCCTCGAAATTTTCCTTTTCCCACACTAAAATAAATGTGGGTAACTTAGCTTCATCATATCCTCCAACTCCCAAGTTGCTTCTTCAAACTTGTGGTTTCTCCACAACACCTTGACGAGGGGCATTGTCTTATTTCGTAGAACTTTTTCTCTACGATCTAAGATCTTCACTGGTTGCTCCTCATAAGAAAGATCGTCTTCTAATTGTACCACCTCGGAAGAGAGTACATGTGAAGGGTCTGGTATGTACTTCCTTAAGAGGGATACATGGAAGACATCATGCACCTTGGCCATAGTAGGTGGAAGTGCTAGTCGATAGGCCACAACCCCAACACGATCAAGAATCTCGAAGGGGCCGATGTACCTTGGACTTAACTTCCCTTTCTTTCCAAACCTCATGACCTTCTTCCACGGAGATATGCGTAAAAACACCATGTCTCCGACTTTAAACTCAAGGTCTCGTCGACGATTATCTGCATAACTCTTCTGTCGACTTTGGGCTGCCTTGATATGCTGCTGAATGGTTTTCACCTTCTCCGCCATTTCTTCGACCATTTCTGGTCCAAGCAGCTTACGTTCACCGACCTCATCCCAACATGCCGGTGTTCTACACCTTTTCCCATACAGGGCTTCATATGGTGCCATTTGGATGCTCGAGTGGAAACTATTATTATAAGAGAACTCAACTAGAGGAATATGTTGATCCCATCCTCCTTTAAAGTCCATTGAGCATGCTCTCAACATATCCTCAAGTGTTTGGATAGTCCGCTCGGATTGGCCATCAGTTTGAGGATGATAGGCCGTACTGAAGTTCAGTTCAGTATTCAGAGCATGTTGAAGACTCTTCCAAAACTTAGAGGTAAATCTTGGATCTCGGTCAGACACAATAGATAGTGGTACTCCATGCAACCGTACCACTTCCCTGATGTATATCCGTGCCAGTTGATCCAAAGAGAAATCCTCTCGAATAGCAATGAAGTGTGCAGTCTTTGTAAGACGATCCACAACAACCCAGATTGCATTGTTGCCTTTGGATGTCCTTGGAAGTCCAGTGACGAAGTCCATGGTGATGTTCTCCCATTTCCATTCAGGTATGGGCAATGGTTGCATCATCCCCTTAGACTTCTGCCTCTCTGCCTTCACTTGCTGACACACCAGGCACTTTGATGTATATTCGGCGATCTCCTTCTTCATATTATCCCACCAAAAGTTTTCTCGGAGATCTCGATACATCTTTGTGCTCCCTGGGTGAATAGAGAAATTTGAACTATGTGCATCATCCAAAAGTTCCTTCTTCATCTCCGAACTTGATGGGACACATAGTCTTTTCCCAAACCGTACAATTCCTTCTTCATTAACATTAAACTCTGAGGATTTTCCCTTTTTGATAGCTTCCACTTTTTCTTGGATTCTCGCATCATCCTTTTGAGCATCCTTTAACCTTTCCAAAAGAGATGGTTGAGCAATCATTTGTGAAAGGATTGATGATGTTCCCTTCTTTATGATTCCCACGTCCATCTTCATCAAGTCTAAGAAGATTGGATCCTTCTCAATTCTCATCATTGATAGAATTGCTGGATCCTTTCTACTTAGGGCATCCGCCACCTTGTTCGGCTTCCCAGGGTGGTAATGTATTGAACAGTCATAATCCTTGATGAGCTCTATCCATCTTCTCTGGCGCATATTAATCTCTTTCTGTGTGAATATATATTTAAGACTCTTGTGGTCAGTATATATCTCACATTTCTCCCCATAGAGATAATGCCGCCAGATTTTCAAGGCGAAGATCACCGCCGCCAACTCCAGATCATGCGTTGGATAGTTTCGCTCATGGATTTTCAACTGTCTTGAGGCATAGGATATCACTTTATCATTCTGCATCAGCACACATCCTAAGCCCTTCTTCGAAGCATCACTGAATACCACAAAAAGCTCCCCACTTGTGGGTAAAGTGAGCACAGGTGCAGTGATAAGCCTCCTTTTCAACTCCTTGAAGCTTTTTTCGCATTCATCACTCCAAGAAAACTTCACTCCCTTTCGAGTTAGCTTGGTAAGAGGGTTGGACAATCGTGAGAAGTTTCTCACAAATCGTCGATAATATCCAGCTAACCCCAAGAAGCTACGGATATCAGTTACCGATGTTGGCCTCGGCCATCCCTCAATTGCATCTGTTTTGGAGGGGTCCACAGATATCCCATTGCTTGTGATGATATGACCCAAGAATGAGACCTCCTTCAACCAGAACTCACACTTGCTGTACTTGGCATAGATCTTCTCCTTGCGCAAAGTCTCCAGTACAGTTCTTAAATGCTCCTCATGGTCCTCCTTGGTTTTGGAGTATATTAGAATATCATCTATAAAGACTACCACAAATTTATCTAGGTAATCTCTAAAGACTCTATTCATCAAGTCCATGAATATTGCTGGAGCATTGGTGAGTCCGAAAGGCATTACTATGAATTCATAGTGCCCGTACCTTGTACGAAAAGCAGTCTTGGGGATATCTTCCTTCTTCACCCTTACTTGATAATATCCCGACCACAAATCGACCTTGGAGAAGTATTGTTCTCCACGCAGCTGATCAAACAAGTCATCGATTCTTGGGAGAGGATACTTGTTCTTTATCGTGATTTTGTTAAGTTCACGATAATCGATGCAAAGCCGCATTGACCCATCCTTCTTCTTGACGAAGAGGACTGGTGCACCCCATGGTGATGCACTTGGGTGTATAAACCCTTTATCCAGATTCTCCTGTAGTTGTTTCTTCAGTTATTCAAGCTCAACCACATCCATTCTATATGGAGTCTTGGATATTGGTAGCGCCCCAGGTATAAGTTCAATTGAGAACTCAACATCTCTTCTTGGAGGAAGACCAGGAAGTTCCTCGGGAAATACTTCAGCGAATTCCCTCACAATAGGCATTTCTTCAAGGGTGGGTTCTTCCTTGGACTCAATCATATGAGCCAGATATGCGTGCTCATAAGGCAGTAATATCAATGCTTGAGATGATGGAGCTAAAGGAGATTCATCTTCCTCCTGACACTTGTAAAGAATCGGGGGTCGATTCTCCATATAGAGTGTGATTTCCCTCTCCCGACAATTTATGTTGGCTCTATATAAGGAAAGCCAATCCATACCAAGAATTGCATCAAATTCCACCAAAGGGAGTATGACGAGGTTCGCCGGGAAATTCAATCCACAGATTATAACAGGGGAGGACTTATACTCATGGGATGCAATGATTGCCCCATTTGCCGTACTCACCGACATCTTTACTTCCATGATTTGTGGTGGTGCAGGGATTATTCTACTAAACTTTTGAGATATAAAAGAATGCGTAGAACCTGAATCAAAAAGTACGTTCGCTATTCTTGAATGAATAACTAGCGTACCTGTCACCACTTCGTTGTCGGGGTTCACTTCGGCAGAAGTGATGGCAAAAGCTCTTCCTTGCTGTCTTGGAGGTTGTTGATTGCCTCCGATAACCCTTGGATTAGGGCACTGATTCGCAAAATGACCCGGTTCTTTGCATTTGAAGCATTGAACAACGCGTTGAGGTTCGAACGGAGCGTTCCTCCCCTCCGTCGCAGCCACGGGTCCTTCTTGCTGACAGTTAACAGCTAGGTGCCCTTCTCTTCCACATTTGAAGCATTTTCTTGTCCCCCTAAGGCAATTTCCAGGGTGCTTCTTTCCACACTTTTGGCAAGTGGGGTGCTGGAATTTCTTAGCGCCGTTGGATTTATCCATCGGACCACCAGCATTGAAGTCCACCTTCCGCTTCTTGTCCCCATGATACCCCTGTGATTCTCCGATCTCCATTTCAACCTTGAGGGCACATCGGACAATTTCCTCATAGCTGTCGAAGTCACGGATCGCTAAATCTTTCCGCAAGCTAGGCTTCAGCCCACCAAAGAAGCGGTCAACCTTGCATTCGGGGGTAACGACAAAGCCGGAAGCGTATCGTGAAATCCTTGTGAAGTTTGCCTCATACGCTCCCACAGATTCCTCATCTTTCTTCTTGAGGGAAAGGAAGTCCCTTTCCATCTTAAGACGGAGGGTGCGTGGAAAATATTTATCGAAAAACATCTTCCGGAATACCTTCCATTCCAAAGCCTCGATCTCCTCCTCAGGCTTCGTATTTTTGATCAACGGCCACCATTGATCAGCTTCACCCTCCATACGATAAGCCGCCAAGAGAACCTTCTCTTTTTCAGAGCATTGGAGGATAGAGAATATCTTTTCAATGGAGTTGATCCATTGTTCAGCAATCGTGGGATCAGATGATCCACTAAAAGTAGGAGGCCTTTGTCTCATGAAGATTTCAATAGCGACTTGTTCTTTCTTAGGGGGGGTTGAACGTTCCTCTTGACCAGTGTTTCTATTCAAAACTTGAGTTAGCTGAGAGAGAAGCGTGACAAAGTTCGCGATTCCCGCTCCCATCGGATTGGGCATCTCATTAGTACAATCATCACACTGATCTTCACAACGGTTGTTAGCCCGAGTTCTCCTATTACCGGCCATTGGCTGGAATAAAAGGAAAGTTAGGGGTAACACATAAAGGGTAATCCAAAGACAAAAGTTGATGACTTATAAATAAACTTTAATCTCTTCAACTCATGAGTCTATAGGATTCAATCCAGGCTTTTCATGATCTTCCTTCTAACATATATTCTTAGGGGCATTTTTCCCTTAATAAGGGTTCATACTAAGATTGTGAATTTATCAAAACATATCCCCCGGGAGTGTCGTAACCAAGAGTGCAGCAAGGCCCGTTGTCGTGCACCAGTTCCCGTTCGAGTCTAGCTCAAAGCGGTGTTTTCGGGTTTTACCCCTAGGATACATCTGTGCCAGAGCCGCCTCTACCTGCTCGTATCCAGACAGGGATGTATTTGTTTGATAAAACACTTACTTAGTATTTACCAAAACTTAGGGATGTTTTTATTATGCTTAGTCTTGTATCTAAGGCTTTACTAGGGTTTCCTAATCCCAAAAATAACTAAACCTATCCTTTGATACCAACTATGACAACCCTGCTTTTTATTACAACTTAAACATGCTTTATTACATAAAACTTCAATTGATACAACATAGAAGATCGAGAGGTTTAGTGTCTTTGGGGCTTAGGATCATTACATAAAAACTTTAAACTTGAAATACAACATCCTTATTGAAAACTTCCTTTACATGACCACTACATTCCTTCGTACTTAGCATTGCATGGGATAACCTGAGGACATGCATAAGAAAAGGGTGAGCTATAAAGCCCAGTAAGGGAGTACACAATGAATAACATGAGGAGTACAAAACATGTTAGGAAATAGGCATATCAATAGAGCATAAGAGAGACATGAACATAAATGCATGATAAAGCATGATAATCATAACATGGAAATGTGGCAACAACACTTAACATTGAATTAGCATGAGCCAAGGCTCATTGCACATGGAGCATGAGTAAACCCTCATTGCACTTGAAGCACGAGTAAACCCTCGTTGCACTTGAATTAGCATGAGTCAACACTCATTGCACATGACGTATCATGATACTATACTTTACCCAATGCATTGGAGCGCTATCAGGGCGCACCCTTCTTAAACATTTCATTTCATGCATAAGTGTGCCACATGGATCATAAAACATGGATTCATAAAACATAATCATTTATTCCATGATAATGGAATGTGGAATTCATACATGAAACTTTACAATCAATAAGTAAATGTGCATAAAGGTGAATACCCTTGATGGAGAAATGGGCATGGTATTCACTACACAATGATATTGGCTTAGAAAATCGGCGTGATTTCGGCAGCGTAACGGCGTGACATAAGAATTCATAAAAAAAGGCTGATGAGAGAGAAAGGGGTTCCTCATCATATTTACATGTAATGGACAGTAAGAAGGTCATATAGATACATGTCCCAACAATTGAAAAGGAATTTAGATTCATGATACAAAAGTATTGCTTGAATATAGAAGAGGAGAAAAAGGTTCCTTTCGGAATTTCGGCATAGTAACGGGTGTACATGGGAGGCATTTAATGAGAGAGAAAGGGGTCTCCCATCATTCAAACAATAAGAGGGCAGTATGGGAGAGGTGCGAAACCATACCCCAACATTCATAAATGAAATTAAAAGGGCAATACAACTTAAAGAAAATTGACAAAAATGAGAATGGAAGAAAAACCCTTACTTGGAAGTGTGCTTCCAAAGCCTAGAGAGAGGCTTGTGAGAGGCTTCTTGGGAGCTTGGGGCACCTTGGGAGGATTCTAGAGAGAGTAGGGCAGAGGTTGGACGAACTTCAAGGGCTTTGAGTGAGGAGGAAGTGGGAGCTTGGGTGGGTTTATATAGGAAAGGTGAGAGAATTCTTTATTATTTAGGTTTGGGACCCCTTATATTAAAATAATCCAAACCACAAACCATCCCATGGTATTTGCCCATGGTTTCTGGAAAAGGAAAGAGGAAAACAATATTTTACAAGGCCAAGATCCGAACTTATTAAAAAATTAGGGTTGCTTATGTGGAGGTGAGTCACACTCCCATGGAAATTAATTTAAAAAGGCAAAGTGTTGAATAAGTCTTGAGGGCTCCATTAATGCTTTGAAAAGTGAGTCAAACAAACCCAAAACCTCATTATTTTAATGATAAAACACATATTGGCCGAACATAAGGATTATGGTATTTTATTACATCACCATTGGGTCATTATGATGTCATAAAACACATTATATATTTAAATGGTATTTAATTTTTACCCAAAAATTTGACTGTCTCAGAAAATTATGAAAAATTCACCGTTGGATAATTTCGACGTCCTGATTCCAAAAATAATATTTATTTTATCTAAATAATTTTCTAAATATGTGAATTTTCACTTTTAAAATAAAAACCGACATTTATAAAAAAATTCACGGGTTTGACAGAAATGGCTTTCAAACCATAATTAAAATTTTAATTGCATTCATAAAATTATAAGATCATTTATATTTAATAAAAAATTAATTTAATATTAATAATAATATTTTATTAAAATATTATTTAATTCAAAAATCCTTTAATTTAATAAAATATAATTCTTAATTAAATAATAACTAAAAACATCATTTGTACTTTAAAAACTAATTACAATGCATCAAAAATGACTAGAAATTATATTCATTATTATATACAAAAATAATGTACATGAACATGGTGCTACTTATTTGTTACATAACCCCTTAAAATAGCCGCATAAGACCTAAGGGTAAGGTGCGCGATGGTGACAGACTCTTGGGGTTGCTCGGATAACATCGCTCGAGTGGTATTCTCTATCAACTTCCATTTTTCCCGTAGACGATCACGTTCGAGCTTGACTTGATGAAGCTCAGCTTGGGCTTGGTCAAGGGCAAAGCCCAAAGACGCCACCTCCTTTCCGAGCTCCGATAAATGGGCTTCGTAAGGGGCAATTCTACTGGATGAGGCCATCGCTTCCTTTGTCTGAGTAGAAAATTGGTTCGTTAAAGCCTTACATTTAAACTACCCAGATGATCACTGTTCAACGGCTATAAAAGTAATAGTCACAAATCTTAACGTAAAACTTAAAGAAGTTGACATCTTATAAAAACATAAAGAAACATTTAACTGGATCAAGAGGGATTTTCCATTAATGAAAATTTGGGTCGTTACACCAGAAGGAGCCAAAACCTTGTCAGCAACCCCTGGTGGTCCCGAATCTCAACATCCCTTATGTTGCTCGGCTATCGGGAGAATACAATCATTGTCCTAAGGACACCTTTTCATGACTATGCATATCATGCCCTCATCGTATCTTCATATTGATCTCCCCTGGCCCGTATACCAAAGGTATGATTTACTTAGGCAATGCCTCTCTCCGTATGCCTCTTGGCCTCTGAGCCCCCATCTCCACCCCGGGATTCGAGAACCCTCTGAGCTACAGTTTACCAACCTCTTTAACAACACTGGCTGAATACGCTATAACGTCTATGATGTGTTTACCGAGAACTAGGAGAAGCTGTTCCATTTGAAAAAATGTCCCAGATGCATGACATTAAACTGCACCAAGCTTCACACATCCTCTATGCTAACTAAATGCGTATGACAGGGAACCTGAGTCGACAATATTAATTAATAAAGATGTTCCCAAACCATTTCAGACATCACACACCCTTTCATAGCCACTCATGGTGGTTTTCGTATTCTCTAAACCACCCATGGTGGTTTCCATAAGCTGGACTTCCATGAAGTCCTTCGGCCATCGAAAATGAGAAGTAATTGACTTAAGGACACCTTTGCACAACCATTCATACAATACCCAAAGAGGATCTGCATATTGATCACCACTGGCCAGTCGGACAAGGGAGAGTCTTCCTTAGGTGATGCTTTTCCTACCTATACACGCATATACATCTCCCATGCCTTGATACATACCCTGCATGACATTCAAGTCTAAACATGTTCCCCCACATGCATCTGAAGAGTGTTGATATATCTTTTAATCAACCAATCCTCATCGGGGCCCTCACCCCACCATATCTTGTCAAATCTGTTAGACCTAAAACATCAGTAATGACAGTGCTATCAGTGGTATGTCAAACCGCTCACAAAAATAGTCGCAAATCCCATTTGGCCGAAAACCTGAAAAGGGCGACATAAGAAAAAGCCGAGACATACTCTCTGGGTCCACACCAAATGGTCCCAGGTAAAATTAGTGTATTAACAGAAAAGACAAAATGTTTTTGGGGTTTTTCTACAAAACCCTGACAATAGTCAGACTATGTTCGCTGGATCACATTGTCCAAGAAAAAGTTAGAGCTCGTTCGTATCATGTCAATTGTCATGAACTAAGATTATTCCATGTTCGATGAATTATCATATACTTCAATCATGTCAAATAATTTATATCACAGGAGAATACCACAAGAGCGTGAAAGAGAAACATCTCTTGGTTCCATAACAAAGTTGATGAGAAGGGAATCCACAATCTAGAGCCTCCTCTGGCATGAATGGTTATTACATGAGATTTTCAGCAGATTCACAAAGTTGTATGTGGAACTGATGATAATCCTCTATTACTTTAAAAAGATTCTACAGTAAGACTGTCTCAGCTTCTGCACCAGCCCGCAGCGCTTCCGCCTCCTACGCCACCTTTGAGCTCTCCCTCATATCCTCCTCCATCTGCTGCTCCCCATCATCAATTATGGTTGTGATATTAGTCTCCTCATATTTTAGCCATTTTATGTCACTCCTCAGCACCTCCAGTTGAGAACGATGCTTAATGACTTCTCCTTGATGTCTCATGACCACCCTGGCATGATCATGAGCTTCCGGTAGGCAGAGCTATCGGGTCACAGAATGGTAGGCTTCCGATTGAGCAGCAGAAAGGTGGGATTCAAAACCACCAAGCCTCTCCCAGTCATTGACCTCCTGCATGACTATATCATAAATAACATGGTATTCATAGCCGTCTAATCCTAATAGCATAAACATATTGCGCATATTCAGAAATTTAGTCGGCATCTTGGCCAGGGGCGTTTGAGAAATCAGCTTCAAAATTTTCTCCCATACCCTTTGGTGAGCAGGTCAAATACTGGAAAGGAATCGTTGATCAGGCTTGGAGTCACTACCAGATGAATATACATACTCTAGGATGAATGTCACCAAGGAGGGACCCGATGCGGCCTCACTCGTGAGCTTCGACGCCACGACAACTTCGCCCCCGGCGGTTGTGGTCACGGGCACGCTCGGATCCGACGACACAATTGCCAGAGCCGAAGGTCGTGGTCCTAATGCCCAGAAGTCGATAAGACAGATTAATATCCCTAATCATAAAAGGGAAGAGAAAGGGTTCAGTGGAAAGAGATTGAGAATCGTGCCCCAAATCATCAAGGCGTCAGTGCCCTCATGCTCTACGATGCTGCTGCCGCTCGAGGAAGACACTGCATCTTCAAGAGGCAAAGGAGTCCTAGGAACCCCCAGAGTTGTCCATGACCTAAGGCCACACCAAGGCCAGAAACTCCCAATGTTGTCCCCAAGTGGTAGTCTATGAAGATCAGGCTCTGGGAAAATACTCCCCCGATAAATAGGATGATAGCCCGCTCTGGGTTTCCGACAGGTGGCCTGATGATAGGCTCTTCCTCCATCGTCGTGGGATCCATCGGGTCTGAGGCCGCTGTCCCCATCGGATCTGGGGCCTCCTTGGTAATCACAGGAACCCAATCCTCCCCCAAATTTATAGAGGCTGTATGATCCATGGGAGTCTCAGCTTCCAGCTTTTCCTCCTCTGACATATCTCTGATTGATGAAGACAGAAGGAAAGCGTCCATATCACTAGCACTTCAGAAGAACCCGCCAGCTCTTCATGCTCAGGTATGGCCGCAGGTGTTCCCTCAAATAATAAAAGGGAAGAAGGTATGACCGCTTGGGTAGCCATGACCAGGTCTCCGATTGTCCCTACACCATAGCCCCAAAACAGTTAATAACTGTAAGAATCAGGACATATGAGTTGGTAATCGAGGAATCGAGAGTCATGGTTACCCAACCTCCCCTGCCTGAGCCGTTCCGATAATCGGGATGCCTATCAACATCTCTAGATCTTCCTAGGGAACAATTCTACGCTCAGAACGCTGGGAGGAGCTGGAGGAGGAAAGACCCTAGTTGGGTCCACAATGGTCGCTTCCATGAGCTCAGCTGCACCCGGACACTCCCTCTCGATGACCCCCGAAGTTGAAGGCGCGTGTTCGCCTGCTGCGGTACCACGAGGAGTATACTCCGGGGAAGGAATTTCCCCCTGAGATTTCTCGGCACCCTGAATAAATGGAAGAAACTTTAGAACCTTCACAATAAAAGAGGAAGAAAGCCGGAACAGACGAGCAGGGAAACCTCTTCTTTGGGATCAGACTATTCGGGATGTTTTATCACGATGGACACCAGATTAGACCCATAAATCCGGTTTTGGAGTGAATGCACGTATGTGTCCATCTCCTTCAATGAGGTGACTATTTCATCCAGATCCTCTTCCAATAGTAAGAGAGGCGGAGGGAAGATAGTCCCAATACCCAGAAGCTCGAGGGAGCTTGTTTGTAGTAACACCCAAACCTCCACAACTCAGCCACTAACCCTCAGGTCATCCCAAATCCTTCACACATCTGGAAATGCGACAATAAAAAGAACAACTACCCAAGGGAGATCGACCTGAGAGGGTCGTGCATCGGCAGGGGATGGTGTGGGCGCCGATAGCCGTGTCTATTTTCCGGATCTCGTCGCCGCCCTAGAAGTCTCGAAATCTACTTCTGGGTGGGACCTCATGGGCAGGGGGAATTACCTTGCCTTAGCCATAGTAGGGGAACCAACAGAATCATCACCCCCTAAAGAGTGATCGCTCTCTTCCTCCTCCTCATCAGTCATCAATCACAGTAGGGCCTGAACACAGTGAGTTAACACCAGATATCCCTGGCATGCATGAATGTAGGCCTCAAAGTACCGGAGATACCGATTGACTCTATTTGGGTCCACATCACAAAGGATGTCAGAAGGAGCAGATATGTATCACAGTCCGTTTAGCACCATTTCTAATTCCTGGAGATGCTGCCACAAAAAACAGGGGTATTGGCTATGATAGGATGACTAGATTTGGAATTCATCGCATTGGCCGTAGGCTGTCGGGAAGGCAGTATCAGAAGGAATGGCTAACTCTCTCCGGGAAGCTTCGAGGGCATGTGAGGAGACACCTCTGTCTGTTAAAACCGTCCTCAGAAGAAAGAGACCAGTAGGGTTACGGAGGACCTTTCCCGACCTGGTTGGGGCACTTTACCCCTTCCACTTCCTCTTTCTTTTCGATGGATTTGGACTTGAGATAGTGGGCACCCATAGGCCTAACTGACCATTCAGATACAATTTCACCTAGGAGTCGATATAACTTTTGGATAAGAATGGCGTAGTGTCTACAAGCGCGAGGGTCATAACCTCGCAGCCAATATCCTCTCGGGTTAACATTAACCATAATTGTCTGGCCACCATTAGGTGGTGGTTCTCACAGGCACCATTTAGTGTAGGAGGACATAATGCCTGGACACAGCAAAATTGACGTCCGAATCTGTAAGGCGCATACCCCTTGTAGATCAATTCCCCGCTGATACGAGCCACCTGAATTCTTTCTCAGAGTGAAAATATGTATCACTGCTTTCTAAACTCCTCTGATATGGTTTTCATGATTGCACCATTTGGGGAGGGTTATGGTTGGAAATTGAGATGATCATAACATGAGATCCGGATCGACAGGAGATGCATATTCTGAACCGTTAGTTTTCCATCCTTCTCTTGGGCCTCCCACTACTCGGGCATAACCCTGATGGTCAGTTGAAAATATGGCCGTAATACGGTACCTAGAATATGAAAAAGATTGATGAAAGTATAGAAGTTCTTAATATGCGCTCCCAACCATCCCAAGTGAATTTTAAAAGGGACGGCTACCTAGTTTGGCCGACTCCCCTCGGTAATTTTTCCAAGCAACCGATAAATCCTATCCAATACTAGGATGACCAAGTAGATGACATTTCCAGTGGCCAACTGTGCTGTCATAACAAAATTAGAGACCCGAATGCCACCATTCTCGTGTACGAGCAATATCCAGCCACTCAAAAACATGGCCAGAAATGACACCAGACATGGCATCCGATCAATGCCCAGAACAAGTTCCCATCCCTAGTTATTGAACCAGCCTTCCTCTAGGATCAACCAATAGCTTCCCCTCTGCCTTCGGGACTCCATCGTAGGACATATCTTGGGCCTGTGTGGAAGGGACATGGACATTCTATCTCAAGAAAATACTTGATCCATTCACAATATGGGACAAGCAGTTTCAGAGATGTATCTTTCCCATGCTCTGAGGCATGATCAATAAGCTGCTTCACAAAGGGAGGAGTCCTCTTTGAATTTTCCCACATAGAAGGGGATTCATGAATTCATCATACATGCCTCTAACAATGGGGAACTCGGAAATCTGGAAGACGTCCCAAAGACTTATACCAAACTCCCAATGGACAAGATGAAATTTGTTGGTATCCAGACTCCAACAGCTCATAAGTAGCTTGGCAAGGGCGTGGTGCCGATTGGTATAAGTCTGGGACACCACGACAACTTCATAAAATCCTACGGCTCTCAATTCCACTTCATACTCTTCACATCTCTGCCAATCCAAGAAGGGAAACCCCCAATACAATAAAATAAATGCCCCTCCGGGCTGGAGGTCCCGGTCCGCTGACCAGCCATGTTTGTTGTTTACTATAGAATTGTGGGAAATGTTCCGGTAACAGTGAATTGCACCCTCCTACTAACATTGTTCTCCTATCGGGGACATAGGAAGGTGATTCAGCATAGACCCTGTAGCTGTATCCCTTGGGGCAGTCCACCCTATGGTAGATATCACAACTCGAGGGATATTACTAGTAAATATTCATGCTATATGATTGTTGTCATGAGATGGTACCAGAATTGGTGTATCAGACAGTAAACCGAACCCGTAGGTAGGAAGACTGTTGGAAAAGGGGTATTCCCGCTGTGACTCAGAGAGAAGGCTGGCATGGAAGGGTACAATGGGGAGTGGCAGATTCCATCCTGAACAGAGCTGGCCACATCCTTTAGGCGTTGATCACTAACTAGAAGAGGCTCGACAGCAGGCCACGGTGCAGGTCAAAGAGGATTCATATTTTTTCCGTGAATTATAAAAATGAGGAAAATGGTTAGTATATAATAATAAAATCTAGAAAAAAATACAAAGTATATGGAAAAGGACTCCTTCATGGAGCCTTCATGACGAGGTATGCACGCAAGGCTCAAAAGGTGGTTCACAACGATTTCATCCCATGAACCAACCCTATGTGGAAGAAGTCCACAGTACTCTATCCCACGGAACATTGGCCATAAAACCGCGAACCAGGATGCTCTGCGGAGTCTCAATCCCAAATTTAAATAAGTTCGGAAGACTTATGATATATTAAAAGTCTGAATATTTCTATTCACAAACCATAAAAACCACATAGTGAGTTCCTATGCAGTCTCTTGTAACATACTTTTTAATTGATTAAAAATGTTAGTTCGCGAGTGGAATATTTGTCCATGGGAGAAGGTAGGCACGAATGAGGAATGGTTCGTGGAAATGATAGTCGGTTTTCGGATGATGAGTTTCATGAAGAAGAAACCACGCGGAGACGAAAAAAATATCTCCGTGTATTTGAGGAATCCAATAAAAGACAAAGGGTAGGGGCCTCTATAATTATTGGCGTGGTCCCCTACCGGGTCCGCTCCCCTACAAAAAACTACCGACGTTTCAGGACCACTCTACATCGGAATATTCTCCACTTCGTTCCGACCAGCCCAAATTCTGATGGGGGGCATTTGTAGCGTCCTGAAAAAAAAATCCGCAAAGGAGAATGAGAATCACCTTAATTCAAGAGAGGATTCTACCCAATTTCCCTCAAAGAATTGGTCAAAAATGTGGAGAATACTCAAGGATAGGAAAAAGAAAAAATGATATGCGTACCAGTCTAATGTTGATGGAACACAACCAGTTCAGCATGCCGCCCCCTCCACAGACTGCTATCTTTCAAGGAATAGTGGTCGGGACCCTCCGTGAGAGCGAAGCAGGATAGGCGTCTGGCCGGTCTACCGTCACGAACCGCCACAGCCGCGAATCGCGTCAACCAGCCCGGACTGTGTATGCCGTCATTCAAAGAACATAGGTGGACCCATGCACTGCCGTGAAGTACTTTCCGAACTAGTTTGGTTCGCAGGGAATGTGCATTCCATGCCCCCCATGAGTTATGGATTGACCAAGTAATCTATAATCCGGGTTTCCGATCATGGGCCTCCGCAAAAGGTGCCGCATGACCATAGATACATCTCATTCCCCACTCTATAAAAGGAGATCGAGGGGGAGAAAAAAAGGGCTCGATCAGACTCGGGTTGAAGGATTTTGAAGAAAGGAGCATAGGATTTTGCAACCAACGAAGTTACAATTCACGAACCAGAATAGGTGTGAAACTGGAAGCAAATTAATAAGGAACCGAAAACGCATTGGTGAACCGAAAACTTAAAATAAAGAGAAAAAGAAGACCGTGAGCCATGGATCCTCCACAGATGTACTCCCCACGGACCCGAGAGTCTATGCCCCATTTTCGATCTGACGCACCGCATAACACCCTCATACACGGGCGAAGCCCTGACCGACGAACCCACGACTGGCATCACCCCTGGCCGCTATTTCTCGCGTGGACTCTGCCGCATACCAACCTTGTAGGCGGGCCGAACCCAAAGCCACATACCACCCTGGTACGCAGGATGTCTATCAGTTCACGTACCAACCTGGTACGTGGACAACCTCTCCAGCCGCGTAGCACCCCCTACACAATGGGAGACACTCCTCATAAACCCATGTGGCCTGCCAACTCATTCGGGGTTCCCATTCCCCGAGTCAGATAAAATCCTTCCAATCCGGCCTGATCCTTCACAAACCCCTCATTGGCCTATTCATCGTCCTCAAGCCAAGGCCTCTACCAAAGACACCAGATCCTTATGATTCAATCTCTAGGAACATCAGCACGCAGTTTTGAGTTCACATACCCACGGTTGGTGAGGGCAAATGGGTTGCTCCGTCCCTTGAGTGGGTTCTTGAAACATTCATAGGTTCACGTACACACGGTAGTAAAGGTTCCTTGCCCAAGAGTCCCCTTTTGGCCTCTCCACTTGTCATGAGTGGGGGACCCCTCTTGAATTTCCTTTCAATGCCGGTGTTGAGTAATTATCCCCTCTTTTGAGAGTGACAGGGCAGCCTCCTTGGTATAAGCCCTAATCCTTTATTGCAGGAGGTAGCACCCATGCACCTCCATACTTCCCAGGTTCCATGAACCAAGAGGAGATATGGACACATGGGTACCCTTTCCATCTCCCTTCGGGATTTTTCACCATCGAGCCTCCATCCTAGAGTAATTCCCAATCTATATTTATCTTCGCCGCTCCATGCGCAAGACCCACTCCGCTTCCCACGAACGCACCTTTCGCGATGTGATATTCAGGTCTCTACTGCCTCTTGTTTCTCACACCGAGCATGGATCACGTGGGCTTAGAGTAAGCACCGAACCTGACCCCTACCATCTTAAAAACTACAAGGACATTGATCCATGTCATGGCATGGTACGTAGGAAGCCTCCCCGAGGTTCAATCCGATTACCCAGTCGTTCCGAACCCTTTACGTCAGTTCACCAACTCTATGGGCTACCTCAGAGTGTAATCCCCATTCACCAACTCTCTGGGCTGCCTCAGAGTGAAAGCCCCATCCACCATCTCATTGGGCCACCTCAGAGTGTAAGCCTGGATCCTTCGTCCCGTATGACCTTAAACTGCACTACCAAACTGCGTGGATTTTGATTCCTCTCACGAGGATATGTAGGAAGCACATATCACAGGTTCGATCCAAATTTTTAGGTCGTTATCTGTCCCCCCTGGATGAAAATAAACTCTAGAGAACCCAGTTAAGAGGCTTCAAATTAGTGTCGTCTCAACGAGACCAAACTGATCAGAGTCTTTAATCCAATGAGGGATGGTAAACCTCAGGTCTAAATGATTCCGAATCCATGTGTTTAGATGACATCTTCCAACCCAGAGTAATCCATGGATACTATGCTTAGGTATAGACCAAAGATTCGTGAACATATGAATATGTCTAAAATCTATAAGAGAGTCCCAGAATAGGAAATAATTCCCCCCCCTAAAAGAGTGTGATGAGCCCGACTTCCCATCCTCTAGACCAATGTGAGTTCCTAAGAATCGATGGCCAAATCACCCAGCGAACGCCTTCATTTGGAAATCAAGTCCATGTATCGTTGGATATGGAACCGTTGGGTGTTTCAAAATGATGACTGATATAACCAACCTTAGTGATTGAGCGGAGATTAGCCCTCCAAAATATCGACAGTTGATCGCGTCGGTCCCCTCCCATAGAAACGGTTCAAAACAACATCATTGGATGGTTAAGACGGGAATGTTTGGAAATAATGGTTCTTGGCCCCATTGAGAATATGGAGTAAATTGTTAGGGTGGGATATTATTTTCCCTTTCTATCTCAAGTAAATGAGATTCATAATGTGTTTTCTGTTTCATAGGTGAGTATATATAAATTGGATCCATCCATGTGATTTAATGTGATGATTTGTATCTAGAACCCCACAACATCATTATTGAGCTACCAATTCAGATTGTGGATAGTTGGGACAATATAATCGGTGATAAAGAATTATCTTCATTTAGGTATAATGGTAATGTGGATGGGATAGAAAAATTATGTGAGAGAGGGAATCATAGATGAGGTAACAATGACCATCTGATTTTGTGGGCCCATGATCTAGAGGAATTTATGGGAATTAAAATATTTTTCTGTGGGGATAAATATATAATGCACTAGATCTTAGGAACTCGTTAATTTGAGATTGGATGTTTCTGAAGATATTATAGAGTTTTACAGGGAGTGATGGTAAAAAATTTATTTTTTTAGAGGATACTAACCATGCACTTGGTTTTCATTTGTTGAGTAATAGCCATGTAGAAATCATGTAGTAAGGATCTATGTTTTAACAGTGGGGTTTTTCATAGTTTAAGCATTGTTAAAGAAAATGTGTGAATCACCTGGGAAAATCGTATATGGTCTAGTTGTTTTCCTAGGGGGTTTTATTGTTCTACAAGATCATGTATTTCATCATAAGAGAACATGTAGATAATCTTTTTAAATTAACATTATCCACATAGAGTTGAAATAAGGTTTATCAAACCTTGTGGCCTAACCATACATAGAACTCCAAACCGTTAAGAAGATGGGTGTTATGATTTTTCCCTTTATATTAATGATCCCTAATAACCCCATAATCCCAATATTTCTTGAAATAACATATCCCTAGAGTTCAATTATTACATGGTATTCTTGGTTGATTTCCTTTATTTTTGGTGGATCAACTCAAGGTGTGTAGCATATTTTATCTAGTTTGCACTTTTCATATTAAATCCTCATTGTATCTCTTTTCCAATCATCTTGTAGAACCCAAATGGTTTTAGTAATCTCTATCTACATTTTTAAGGAGTATTTTTTTATTTCCTGGATCTAGGATACTGAGGACTCAATATACATGTCTCAGTTATCAACTTTTGAAAAAAATTTATTTCTACCACCATTCACGAGGTAGGTGTTTCAATACATAGGTATAATTGTATAAATTTATATTTTTTATTGTAATATACCTTGGTTTATTCGTTACATAAATTTAATTTTTATTGAAATAATTTTTATAGAAGAAATGATTTTATAATTAGAGTTTCATTTAAAAACACTTTTTGTACAAAAAGTGTTTGATTAAATTCTCAAATGGTCGTTTTGGTTCGAAAACGTGTTTTAAACAACTAAATCATATTGGCGTGGTTTTAAAATTTATTTATAAATCATGAGGTTGTATTTTAAATTTATTATTATAAACTCTGAACATTTGGAACATTGGATGCATTATAAATAAACATGTCACTCATAGGGTGTGTAATGCTAATGAGGTTTTATGATATTGAAAAACCATGGTGCGATTTTATATAAAATTATATTCATATTATTTTCATTATTGACTTGAAATATGTCTATTATGTATTCCCATAGTCTATGGCCCAATATAATGTGAATTATAATTAATGATATTTTTTTTTCGGATGGGTTTTGATATGAATTTTTACTCTCTTTCTTTCACATGTGATAGTTTTAAATGGTTTTGGATGATGGATTTTTTCATGGATATGAGTTTACATTCATAAATTATCATGTATGGATATTATCCCCTATTTTTTCACATATAATTTTCATATAATTGTATTTCTGAATTTGAAAGGATTTTATGGAATTGATAGGTAATGATTTACCAATGGTTTTGATTTATTTAAATTTTTTTAGAAGTGTATTTGTTCTATATGTTGATATATATTTTTATTGATACTATAATTTATAAAGATTCTATGGTAGAATCCTATAATGAATTTTTTTCGCACAATAATCTTTTCATTGAACGGTTTTGGAAGCTGTTTACATGATTTAAGAAATGGTAAGGGCCTTAGGTTCCATTTTTAGAACTCGGTTCGTTACTTCCTTCATATCAGGATTGTTTGGAGGTGAAGAATGGTCACATAGATACTTGTTAGTCTTCTCTACTAATAATTTTTGGATTAGATATATTTTTAGGGATTTTAAGGATTTATGATGAATATTTATCTTCTACATTGTACTTTGTATTTTTTCCTATTTTTTATATATAATATACTTGTTTTGGTAATCCTGTTGCACCACACCTCCATATAAGTCTTGGTCAGTTGGCCCATCTAGTTAACTCTAGTGAGTTTATTACATCCCATTGTTGGATGAATTTTATTTTAACATTGATAAACCCTCTTTAATAATTAAAAACTCCCATTTCTAATTGATTTGATCCTTCACATTATATTAGAAAAAGTTAAAATTCAAATTAATATTCTAAAACATTTATACTTATTCATCTATGATTTGAGTCTTCTTGTTCTGTTATGAGATTTAATTATCCATGGTTAGGGAGAGTGATTAGTTTTTATAAATAGATCATTTATTATCATGATAAATAAATTTCACACCTCTTGCAATCATTGTATACAATTTTAATGAATTTCGTTACCCATTGATTTTCTCATCATAAAACATCATATCACATTCTGCATTTTAGACCCAACGAAGAAGTTGTTTCAACATCATCATTTATTCATTTGGTTTTCCTTTCAGATCATTAAAATCATATTCATTTAGAATAATTGTTTATTTTAACTATTTCAATGAATTAGAACATTCCAAACCATTAATCCTCAAGTGTATATATTTCCCTATTTCTTTAATATACATGAAAAAATTCATATCATTTTTAAGTTTCATAAAATTTCATTGAATTAATTTAAATTAATTTCAATTAATATTAATTATTTGTGAACATGCATAAGGAGTAGACTCAGTTTAATTTGATCAATATTTTGGAATATAAGAAATTATATGTTTGGAGTCATTGAAATCTTCCATCATTTTACCATATTTTTAATTATAATATTATTCTTTGGAAAAATATATATTGAAAAATAGTTTGTGAAAAACCATAAACAATGAATAAAAATAGTTTTCTTTCTAAAAATCATAATTTATGGAAATATAATGATATGTAAATTTATTTTTTTTTTGAAAAGGAATCACTACATATTTCAACAATAACTTCTTCAACAACCAAATATTTTTCTTGCTCTTTTACAATATAATCTTTTTTTAATGTATTCCATTTTATAGATTTATTACGAATGTTAGGAACATAAATTTAATCATTATATTGATATTTTTAAATAATTAATTTCATTCCACTATCCTTCTCAACTTCTAAAGAAACAATTGATTGTTGAAATTTATTTCAGTTTGGTAGATGTTACAGAAAAACTAGAATTTATATAATGGACATCGGTGAAATTGAGAGAAGTTATATTTGTTTTGTAACTTCAACTTTTTTATAAATTTTATCAAGACATATTATGAACTTTTTTCTATTTAAGAGAAATAATTTTTTTCTTTTATTCTTGTTACTTTCCTCTTAATGATAACTATTACATGTTTTTTAATTAATTTCCATGGAATCAGCCTTATCTAATCCTAAACTAGGATCACCAGGATTATATTTTTCTTTATGATTCATAATATTCAATAAATGATCATTTTATTTTTTTTGGATTTTCTCATGGAATAAGTTTGTATCCCTATTTCATTTTTCTCATTTCTAAAACATTATCTTTAGATGTTTCTTTTTATAATTCAGACGCATCATTGTCTGATAATTCATCATGTTTCATAATAGTAAAAACAAATACAAATCTCATCATACTGATTGAATTATCATCAATGAATGAAAAGTTTTCTTTAACTGGAGGAGCAATATTTAAAGTCGTTTAAACATGTATGAAATTAACATTTACTATGTTTAATAATTAAGTAATCCATGTAGTCTTAAACTTAACGGTTCCCCACAAGATAGACTCAAGAAAAATAAAAAAACATGTAATGTTATACATCACCATGTTACATAAAAACATTAAAACTTATATATCCTGATCTTTGGGAGTATCCCAAACTCCATCCCTAGGATATGACATTTTGAAATTTATATATCCCCTACAATGGAATCAATAGAAATATAGTGCTCTTTTATTATATTCTTCAAGAGGTTGAAACAAAAAAAATTCTTCTATTTATATTTTAAAACTGTTATTATTCTTATAAAACATATTTATAACTAGAAAGTTTTTATAATTATAAAGAACATGTAAAAACTCCTCTACATAGAGAAAATTCTTCTAATACTACTCTTAAAACAACAAAAACGTGATAACATTGGGGTTATCTTATTCCCTAAACTAAACTAAATTATTAAATTTATATATAATCTCTTTATAATGAATATCAAATTCATCCTTTTCAATAGAATATGTTCTTACCCTTGACCAATAATTACGAATTTTAGAAAAAGGTCATATTTCTCACACAATTATCTTTTAATTGGCCCATATTTTACTACATATATACATAATATATCAACTGATTAATATATATAATTTAAGTAGATAAAACTATAACAAAAAAATTATAATTGAAGGATCAGATAGAGTAAAAATCGAACATTTAGTTTTGATGGTGGAAATACACATAGAATGATGAGGTGGGGACCCACAACCATTTATATAAGAAGAGATGAGAGAAACATCAAATTATCTATATCTAATGATTTATATTGAGACCCTCTTCATGATCATTAGTTTATGATGACTCATAAATAGGTCCAAAAATATGAACTCTTGATGTTTTTGGAAAAATAAAAATACTATGTTTTATAGGAAAAAATAATTTTTTTTAAAAAATAATTTTTTTTTAAAAATTCAATATAATATAAAATTTATAAATAGAAATAATAGATTATTAAATAGATATTAATCTAAATATTAAAAAAATTACATCATAGAGAATATAATTATAATCATTCTTATGAATGTTTTTCTGGTAATTCTATGTTCGCTGTTCTAAAAAATATAAATATTTTTTCCGAGAAATTTTTTATTGTACCACTTTTAAAACAATTAAAACAAGAATTTAAAAATTACCATTTGAAATTATTTATATAATTTTTGGGGAAATTTTATTTAAAGTTATTCTAGAAATTGTTTATAACTTATTTCTGGATCAAGTTGGAATTGTATGAAGAAACTATTTTAGGGTAAAGAATCCTTATGATATCAGAAGAATATACTACCCTATTTTAATAATTTTCATTACAATAATGTTATATTTAAAAATGATGAAAATTTGAATGATTATTTTATGTTAATAATTTCTAGATACTGATTAATATATTCATATCTATCAAATTTCTGGGGTTTTGTAAAAGTACCAACATATTGTTCTTGAGTTCTGATGAATTGTAAAATAATTTTTCCTTTCTATATGTGACCCTATTAGAATTTTTTTTGTTTGTATATGTTAATAGAACTTGAGTTATATCATATGTTTTTACATAAGGATGTGATAATTTTTCTATTATCCAAAACAAGTGTTTTGAAAAAAAACATTCCAAAATCAGTGAGTGTATGTTTTATTTACAAAAACTGGGCATAAAAACATCTAGTTGAAACATATTCTGCATCAACACTGGAAACTAGGACAAACTTTTTTTTATAACAACTCCAAGAAATTAAATTTTTTCCAAATAAATAATATTTCAAGATATATTATTTCTATAAAATTTTTAATCCTAAATGTTGTCATCTGAAAAATATTTCAAAATAAAAATAGTTATAGAGGTGTAAAATAATCAAATATATATAATTAACTTAATACAATGTAATATTTATTTTATTGATTAAATATTGAAATATTTGGGATTTTATTTACATAATATACATATGAATATAGATAACATTATGTTTGGATAACTAGCTTTAGTAAATTCTAAACTATCGGTAATTCATCTAAATATTTTGATCAACTAGTTTCCAATTTTAATCAATATCAATAGACATTAAGGTCCCCATCAAATTAATAATATTTTAAATATTACTATATTAAGTTATTTTAGGATTATAAGTATTTTATATTTTTTGAGATAAAAAGAAACATCTTGATTTTTAGTTTTTCAAAAAATAAGCAAAAGTTAATTCACCACTCTTTTTCATTTAAAAATCTAATTTCATATAATCCACCAAGGAATAATTAAGGTATTTTTTTAGTTTAGCCCCATATGTTTTCATCAACAATAATTTTAACAATGTTTATATCTTTGAAATAAATTAACAAAAAATAGTTTTATCCAAAGTTTCCATAATGAAATACATTTATAAAAAAAAGAAATTAATCAATAATTTTATGCTCTTGTGGAATGTTTATGTCCATAAGGTTCAGTAGTATGTCTAAAAACAATAACCAATATTTTTTATTTTTTAAACATGTTTTTTTTCATATATATATATATATATATATATCGTCTTATATGTATACATTAAGGAAAGAACCTATAAAATTCATTTGTAAAATTGTGAATTACATAAATACATCATGTTCATGAAGTACGAGAATAACTTCTATTCTATCTAAATGGGTATAATTTTATTGATAGAATACGACATTTTATTGATTATAATTCTTTGAAATAATTAATTTGTTAATTCTACATATAATTTAATTTTCATTACATCTTTTAATGAAATCAATTTACACTAATTATAAAAATACCTATTGAATGTTTAGGGAAACTCAAAACATGATTCCTCAATAAACTTATTACATATATACTTCATTTTTTATCCAATATTAATCACATAAAGCTTCATTTTGAGTCCTTGGTGAATAATTATATTCAAATGGAGAATTTTATCATTTATTTCTATAAGAAACTTGGTGTTTTATCGAGTTAATCTACATCACTAATGATACTATCACTAGGATTAATCCTAAGGATTGTCTAATTTCATTGATTAAAAAATTTATATTCTTTAAAAACATTCATAATTTCATCTTAAGTTAACAATTAAATGAAACATTCTTTATTTATTCACACATGATAATAATTTTTTAACATGTGTTTGAAATAATTTTTAATAAAAATAAAGTGATGTGGTTTCAGGTTTTTTTAAAATTAAAGGATGAGTTTCCTAAATATATTTATGTTGTATTTCCTGAATTTTACTTCTATTTTTGTTATAAACAATATATGAAATGTTATTTTTAGAAAAAATGAGAAAAATTTATTCTTCCTATTTTAGAGAAAATTTATTCAAATTATCTATAATATTTAAAATCAATACATTACATCCTAAAAAAAAGTAAAAAATGTTTTTTTTCTTGGCCACAATTAATTATATGTTTAATTAAAAAAATATTGAAGTAAAAATCAATTTATATTTTATTTGTTTGTAAAAAACTTTTCATCACAAAAATTTTATGAAATTGAGTATTAAATCATTATGGTTATTTTAACATCATGAAGAAAATTATTTATTTTATAACTAAAAATTACTTTCTGGTAGTTCTATGTGATAATATGTTATTTATTAAACCTTTATAATATTAAAATAATCAAATATTTAATTTAAAATTTTCCACCATTTTATCTATGAAAAGTTTTCATATTAATACTTTTCTCTTTTTAATCATCGGCTAAAACATTAATAAACCATGAAAATGATATATATGTGTTTTTCTAAAAATAAAACCAAGTAAAACTAATTTATTCATCACTTAAATAATATAAATTCTATTTTCCATCAATACTTCATGTGTTTATAAGAAAAAATAAATCAATATTAAGTATCTATAAAGCATCAAATGTTGAAACATCGCTAATGGATTTGAAACATCTCTCTTATTTATTTCAAAGTGGGAAGGGATAATTTTTTTGAACAATTGATCTAAAGTAGTAGTAGACATCAATCAATTACAAGAATAAAATTTTGATATATGTGTATAATATTAAAGTGTTTTAATATTTTATACAATAACGAGGACTGATACTTCATTGAATTAATGTAATGAAGATATTTTCTTATATGGTCTTCTATGTTATATGTGTAATCATTATTATGTGGGTTGGAAGAAAGAATAAATTTACCTTTAGGAAATTTAGTAATACATTTTTCATTCCTATTGTTTATAAGGTAACATTCATAAAATAATTTATTTATGATTATTTTAATTTTTTAATAGCTACAAATATTTTTTAAAAATTAAATTTATTACAATAACATAAGTATTAAATATTCAACAAATTTATCTCAGAAAATTATCACAAAAAGAGACATTTCCACCATTGATATGGATAATATTTAAGAAAATGTGCTTGTTTCATGTTATATAATAGGAATAAAAACTCTTCATGTATCAAAATATGTTGTTTTTTGTACGATCCTAATTTCTCAAATAATGGAAAAATGCATATTTTATAATCCTAAAATTACATGGGTCCAACATTGTTAGAAAAAAATATTTTAGGAATCCACATCTGTCTAGTATTTTATACTATATATATACTTATGATTATAAGAAAATTATCATTATGAAAAAAATTTACATTATTTAAATAGATATTATGTTTATAATTTCAAACTCTTTAACATTTAGAATATATATGAATACATTTTTGAAAAGAATTTTTTTAAATGTGTGGTTTTTCATTTGTAAAAACTATAACTAATATTACTTATATGATCTATAATACTTATATAAACATTAAAAAAATTCTATTTTCAGGGATTGATGTTTTCCATTAACATTTTCTGACTCAAAATTTTAGAATTTATATTAAAAAATAAATATTTAACATAATCAGTATATATATAATTATATTTATTATATAATTATTTAGTAAAATTATTAAATATTAGGAGATTTATTGGAATCATATAACTTTCATTGGAAATAATATCCTTTGAATTACCATTTTTTTGGATAATTTAATGAATTTTTTTAAATAAATTTTTAAAATCTAAAAACATATTCAATGCTAGGTAAACGATCAAATTCATCATAAGAAAAATATTTTTATTATTTGGAAGAATTAAAATAAAAAACATCCTCAAAATTAAGATAATTTTAAATAAAAGATAAATTATTAAGGGATTTAAGTGAAAACTTGTCCACGAAACATTCATTTTTATTTTAAATTCTATCATAAAATCCAGAAATATTCTAATTATTATAACTATCATAAAATGAGTATTCTTAAGATATATTTCTACCTAGGGAAATCATGTTGTCTATATATTTCTCAATTTTATTTTATTTAATTTTCTAGATCATTTTAGAACTCCATTCCTTCTTTTAATTCCATTTAGTTTTTGAAGAATCAGGTCTTATATGACATGGTTTCATACATTCACATCATATCAATTATGAATAAAGTTCCTTACCAATCCTTTCAATATGATTTTTATTATATATATAACTAAAATAATTCATAGAAACTATTTAATTAATTCTTTATATATGATTAAAAATTTCATTTTCATTATGTTCTGATGAACTTATTTCTATCACATCATTTGTTTTATTTTTTTGATGATTTAACTGCATATATAGTTTTCATAGTAGTCATTAAATTATAAGTAAAGGATTCTACATTTATTTATTCTTATTCACATATATTCTCAATCTTCTCTCATATTTCAGATGAGTTTTAATCATATCAAATAGACTAATATTATTCAAGTTCATTGTATCACCAATTGTTGTCCCCTGGGATTCCCATTCACTATACATACGCTCAATAATATTTTCCAAAAAGAAAATTAATCTTAATGATTTTTATATGTCTCAGATTGTCTGTTATCTAAATTTTTCATAAATTCCTTATTAAACATTACAATATTTCACCAGATATAAAATTAAATTTTTGATAACCAGCTAAGGACATATATATACTAGTTTCAATAACAACAGTTTTCCCAGAGTATATAACATATAACACTATCCAGACACAATTCAAAAATTCAAAATAGTAAATATGGCTTGAAATTTTTTCTATCATTGATTATATATATAATTTCCATGTTTCTTCCATTTTATAATTTTGAATATTTTTAAGAATACTTCCAGTTCAATGCATTGAGATGTTATGAGATTCTATAGGCCGGTGAGTCAAGAATTAATTTATGAAATATATTTAATATATTAATATCCCAAGTGTTCAATTTTCCTGAAAATGTTATAAATACCAAAAAGGTTATTTTATTGGAAATCTAAGACTACCGTTGAGTTCAAAACGTAGTTTTTTTTCAATCTAAGATCGAAGGATATTGTACATAAAAAGAAATTAAAATTGTATGAATGTAGGAATTTTATATTTATCTCATTATTAGATGAATAGAAAATCATTAGGGAGAATGTAAGAAAATGTGTACACCTCTTCATTCGATCCATTGTTTGCATTTGCGTTTGTGAGGGTATTCACTTCCGAGTAAGTATGTGTTATTATGTAACTCATTATGGAGAGTTCCTATAGATAGTTGACCCATTTCTGAATCAGGATCCATGAGAGGTAGACATACCCATTTATAACATCTTGGAAAATGTCTATGGAGTCAAACTCATATCAAATATTATCCCCTTTTCATTTCTTTTCATGGTTGAGAACTTTTATCAGACCCATCATTTCATACACCAGTGTCACTGTAATACTCTAATGACCATATTGGTAACAAATAACCTCCAAAGAGGGGTCCCTAGAGATAGAACCTTGAATAGTTTCCAAGGTATCCCCCTTGAGGCTCTATCATAGTATAATTTTTCCATCCAATGTAAGGGGAACATGAAAAGACCTAAAGGGAACAAGTAGGGGAGTGATATTTTCCTTGCACCTTCAGATTTCTCAGGACTATAATGTATTTAACTGAGTAGTTTCATCGACCAACATTCAGGGAATTGATATATTTTATAGCCATTATAATGTCTAAAATGGATTCATTGTTTTTTAGGTTGGAATGTTTATCAATCACTTTGTTCATTCCTTTCAAGATGACATGAATAAATTCAATACAAGAAAAATGAAAAGTGCGCTAATATATATGGAAATATGAGTAACGACCAGTTCAGTAAAGACGTCACAAATAGAACTAGATGTTATAGCTTGAACATCAATAAAATAAAGAACATATTTCTATAAAGAATAAACATTTTATCATGAGATAAAAAGATGACCAATATCTTCATTGTGATAGTGAAAAATAACATACCTTGAGAAAAGGGAAAGTCCATCATATTGTTTGTTTCAATCAATAGAAATTTAATTGTATTGTAGCCTCAAAATAAGTATGAACCTATAAAGGAGTATCCAATTTTTATGGGGGTAATAAATAATATTATATTGACTTGAACCATATGACAGTAAAAAAATCATTGGAGTCAGGATGCCCATTGCTGGATGGTTCTCAAATGAGAATGCCTTCGTAGCATAAAAAATGAATATGAATCACCATATACTTGATGTCATCTCGGTAGACATTTAGTTTCATCATTTGATCATTTATTGAGATATTGTGTTCAGTGTCCTGATCATTTGAATCCATCTAATCCATGATAGGGCTTCTAGTTTAATTATTCGTCCAACATTTGATGGAGGAATTGGCATTGTCCAACCAATGCGCAAGTTTGAATATTTTTTATGATAATATCATGAGTCCATGAAATATAGAATATTCCTTGTATAATGTGTTTTGTGATTTAATTTTATAAATGTACCTAGACATTGGAAAATCTATGGGTCTTTATTTATTTCTTCTACGATTCCATTAGAATTGGGAATGTAGGGACTCTTTTAAAAGTGATATATTATTTATTCCCATGCCCCCTAAATCATAAAGAATGTAGTATGTATTCCATGAGATGGTGAGAATCCTTATATAAAGTATGCTTCCACTTAATTAAAAATTACACATTAGGGAAGTTATGGCCTTAATCAACAGGGAGGTCCATGAGTAATCCATGAAGGATTAGATCGTCATTGAGATAGTCAAATGTTTAACCATGAAGGATTTTACAAAAGGTGAGTGATATTTACATTTCCAATAAGATAGAGATATTAAAACTTGAATCAAGATGTTAAATATATAGGATGTTCTAGGTATCCCTGATAAAATTAGAACATCATGATAATTGAAGGGAATAGATCCCTCCCTAACACCAGATTCATTGATCATGTGAAGCTTCTTGGATGAATATATGTTCTTTACAAATTATATGAATGGTTTTTTCAACTTAACATCATGTTCTGAGACCACTCATAATGATGGAGGGATTTCATGGTATTTATATTATTTCTCTTCTCTCCCTGATAAAAAATTATAATATCATCAACAAAAATTAAATGATATGGAGATAATGTAATTAATGTTACCCTAAAGGTTTTCAGATTAGTATTATTCTCCATATGATGAAGAACCCCATTGCTATAGTCTTCAGCATTAGAAAATATAATGGTAGAGAAGTGGTCACCTATAATCACCCTTCATGAACAATTGAAATATCCTTCAGGGTATCCGTTAATTATGATAGACATGTGGGAAGATCGTCCTAGTTATTTTACCTTGAAGATATATTTTTCATTAAATACAAATCGTGAAAGTAAATTGATGATGAATCCTCAATCCATAGTATCATTTTTTTTATTTCAAGAATGAGATCAATATTCCATCCTATACATTCCACGGGAGGATTCACACTCTCCGAGGTAGTAATCATGAAATTCTGAATGATTCTACTACTTAAAAGGATAAATTAGTTCCAAGAGATTATTTGTCTTGGAATCTGTTTGATTTTATTCAACATTATTTTCATGATGATTTAGTAAATTGTTTTGAAAAACAAAACTTGTCTGAATTGGATAATATAGCTTGCATTCTAAATATTAGGATTGAGGGTGATGAATTGGGAATTGATGACCGGGGTAAAATAACCGCCCCTTAAAAAGTCCATGACCATATTATAAGCATCATGTTGGATGACCTACCTTTCAAACCAAAATTTATACCATTAGAACGATATTATATTTTTCATCATTATATTTTTCTATAAAATTCTATCCCATGAATACATAATTAAAATAAATAAATTATAATTATTTATTTCATTATTATGTTGTAGACACAGAGAATCCACTATTCAAATAAGGTTCTTATTAATAAATATTGTTACCCCTATATTTGTGGGATTGAGAGGTACTGTTAGGGAGAATTACTTGGATGATTTTTGGAATAAGACATAGGGTTGAGGCCATATTTATAATTGTGAACAAACATAGTTCACTGGTCTGATCTATGATAATGGTGGGAAGTCAATCTTCATCTGTAAATGATCGAAATTGAGTTTGTTGGTTTTTTATATATTTATCACCATTTATTATCCCATGATGATTGGGAGTCAGTAAACTAATTGATTGGTTTGCAGATAAATCATTTTTCATTAATTTCTTTAATTTCATCATTTAATGATAAATATTTCTAAATATTCATTAATGATTATACCTCTTCATTTATTCTTTTCCAAATATCAGATTAATTCATAAATTGAAAATTTTGATTATTCATTACACATGTTTATGGATTTTGGTTTTCTCTCAACTTTCTGTTTACATTTATCAATTGGTTTTTTAGAACTATGATTCAATAATTGCTTGATGATCAATCAATGTAGGTTCTAAATATTGTGAAACAGGTCACTAACATGGGTTTTGGATGTAGATTTTATTTTGAATTTTTGGTATTTGATAATTGATGTAGACCCATGTTCATATCGAGAGATAGTTTCCTGGTTTCGGTAGGAAGCACTAATGAGGAATGAAATCCATGAAATAATGGAATGGTGGGTTGATCAACATCGTATCTACATCATAAGGTGGGATTTAGGTTGGAATCAGTGATTGTGGAGTCTTGAATGAAGAATAATTTTGTTTTCTAGGGGTTTTGTGCAATACCAAACCACACAACAAGTAGACCTATGAACACATGCTATGTAGTTACCTTTCTGTTATGCTAGTGTTTTTGTGAAATTATATGAATAACATGTTGATTGAAATTGAATAACATGTTGTATTACCAAAATCTAAATGAATTTACATGTATAGTTAGTACATACCTAGGTGGCCATGTGGCCATACCCACTATATACATGGTATGTACATGAGAAGGTCTGAGTATACAGTTGGAAATGTGTACTCACACAACACCAAGTATGCAAACATTTTCTGGTGTACACATGCATTTGAAGAATGACACAGTACATGATAGTAAAAAAGAAACATGTCTATCTTAGGGACACAAAATTTATTTTAGAAAAGTGCATTCAATGTACGAATGAGACATGTGAACTGAAAAGATTAGGTATATATGTTTTTACCATAAATGCATACCTTTTAATGAATTAGGATTTGTAGGATTTCACATTCATCTTTAATCAGCTTGATGGTGAGATTTTTTGAGCTTCCTTGGACCAGTATTGGTTGAGACTATCCTCATGGCTCATTACTGTGATGGTTCAATGAAGTATATTGTTCTCATCATAGAAGATTCCCCTACTGCAAATTATTGATTATATTTTTAGGGAGGAATAATTCCTTAATTATGTTGTGAGATGTTTCATAACACTTCAAAAACTCACTCAGTATCCTAGAGAATGTAATCCTATGAGATGAAAAGAGATATCCTCATTTACATTGTGCTTCATTAGATAGGGTTTTTTTAATTTGACTGTCCAATATTTACGTGGGTGTTGATCCCATTTCATGGAGGATGTTTCAAGTAGGGTACGGTATCGAACTAGTTACACCTAATCATTGAACACCTCTTTGTGTATCAAGATCCGATATTTCTGATGTGGTAGTAGTCTGATGGAGTGTTTATTTCAGATGAACCATCTTAGTTTCCAATGTTTTTCTTATTGTTGAGTTCTGATGAGGATGGTCTATTAGATTTATTCCATTAATGATGGAGGGGATGTTCTATCAGTATAGTGATTTACGAAAGAGTGATATATATTTTATTACTACAATCAAGGTATGATAGAATCATGGAGTGATATATCGTGGATGATTATTATCTAAATTATTTAGATTGAACGATGGCTTGATTATGTTGAGTCCTTTGAGACTCTGAGTCTTTATGAGTTCAACTGGATGTCTTATTGTTATGTATCAAATTTTTATGGATATAGGCTATGATGTGTTGACAATTCTTGATGCCTCGTATTTAATTACTTTGGGAAATCCTACTATGTATTATTACAATCATCCTTATTTAGGCTCTACTCGCATGTGTTGTGTTTTATATTGATGACAAAACTTTTGTGGATTCTTTAGTAGAATTAGAGGATATGGGGATAGTGATTTCTTGATAGATCGGGGTGTATAACCGTGTTTCATTTGAAATTGGACCCATTATAAAAAAATATTTGACATTATTTATAATTCTATACGGTATTATATTTGAAGCTTTTTTTATTGTTTTTATTACATTATTTTCTACTCTCATTTTTGTAGTAGAGATCAATGAATTCATTGTTATCAATTGATTTTAATTTCATAGTTATATATGCTTGGATATGTGATCAGGATGAAATATATTTTATTTGGATAATGCCACACATGTGTGTGATATCCCTTCATGGTCATAGACACTAGCCCCTAGCCTACTAGAGGTTGTCTTGGGGTAGTTGTGTCTCAAGCACTATCAGGTCAGATCATGATTGAATGGTATCAAAGTGGGTATCTAGGCTGTAATTTTATGACACTACCAAGGTATAAGATTAGGGGTTGGGAGTCTATTTTTTTCTAGCTATGTGTTTTATTTTTTGAACTAGGGAAACAATGTAAAAGTGTTTTTAGTTTTTCTCTTAGTCCACAGTGTTTGGTGTTGGTGTGGCACCTTCCATATCCATTCATCAGGATTATGTTAACATGATTATCGAATTAGTACATGTTTCCACCCATTGTAAGGAAAACAATGGTACATGAATCTTATAAGAATAATTTTTGGTCTCCATTTCATTCTTCATTCAGATTTATAGATAAAATCATTAATCATGGTACATCATATCCTTTTTCTGGATGAATTCACGATAATAGCCATAAAAATTTAAAAATAATGTTTGATAGTTAGAACCAATGACCGATGAGGTCTCCATGTAGAGGCTTCGTCACGATGAAGGTCTTATTATAATTGGAGAGCTAGTAGATCATCCACCAATTTAGAAACATGTATACACACCTATGAGGGTTTAGGTATATGTGTCTTTTCAGACTGTTCCATGGATGGATCCTTTGGAGCTCGATTATGAAGTAAAGGTTTCAAGAACTTATCATGATATTTTGAGGAAAATAAAATCTAGGGTGTATGTTTAGTAGGATATAATAATAGTATAAATGTGACCCAAGTCACTAAATATGAGGTTACATAATATATATATATGGAAAATCAGTCCTCTGAGCTAGATATGATTATATGCTTTTAATGGGAGAGGACATCTCATGTAGGATTATTCTAGACATTGTGCTTAAATCATAGAGATAGTTTGAAAGCCACCCAGGAAGTGGAAGTAACGGGATCAAGGGGGTCCCCAAGATAAATATGATAGAGTAGAAGGGTATGTTGTAGGTGGTGGTGAGTAATTTGGATGTATTCTACCACTACCAACCCAAGGTCGACCACTCCAATCCTTGAATGTTTGTATTTAGTCTCTTGGACACCTTATAGTGTTGTAGGTCATTTACACTATGCCTTAAGGAGTGGTTCAAGGTATTATATATGTTTCATATACTCTTTTTATACACCTATTAGACATAGGTATGAGACACTATTCATATTTCTCTACTAGAGATATTTTCCAAGGAGACACGGGGCGTCGGTAATGCTGTATTTTGGTGGTGAGATTATCGGTATTGTGTGGTCAATGTTGTTGATGTAACATGGTTTGGAGAAAGCCTGAGATTTTTAAATATGATGAAAGTTGAAATTATGTGTTGAAAGAAAGATGAGATAATAGAGGGTTCGAGGATGAATTGTCATATGATGTGTGTCTTCATATTCCTAGTTTTATTTTTAATACAGAGTTATGGGCCACTTTTTTCCAAGTATGTCCCACGCTCAAGAAATAGTGATAATAGTAGATAAATTTTTTCTCAAAAAATGTGTTGGAGGATGATTTAGAGAGTATGAACGATTTAATTTTTCTACCAACTAAGTGACTATACTCTCGGAGGAGAAATATGGCCTCACATGATATCTCTTCCATGTAACAGTGATACACAATGATAATTACATTAATATGGAATTATTTCCTACAATATATTCCCAGTTTTTCCACCATTTAATGCTGTGTTATTTATATCTTTTTTATGGTGTTATTATCATTTTATAATGATTCATCTAAGTTGGATTAGTATAAGAATATGACTACGTGGTTATGAACTACTTTTTATTAGTTGGATAGTGATACCTTTGTAGAAGTGGATTTTTGGAGGTCAAACTACATGTGATGATGGGAGAGTATGAGGGAAAAAACCTGAGGATGTGTTGGTTTAACCTATTCATCAAGAGTTTTTTTATATATGGATTTTTATAAAGTATGACCCAATATTTATGATATAATTTTGGATGAACCCAAGAAATATTGAGAGATAGAGTCTGTAGAGTAAGAAATTTGTTAGACCCAATTTTTTTACTGGTAAGCACTATGTTGTTTTCCTAAGAGGTGGATGTGTGATTGAGGTTCAGTGTGGATTGATTTCAGTTGGACCAAGTGACATGGTGGAAAGTGTCCAATCTCAAGAATAAATTTATTATTCAACTATTGGTTTGTGTAGATGTGATTCTTAGAGTTTCACCTTTATATAGGTCTTCACCAACTCTAGTTTTGGAGTAGGATATACCTGCAATGGATTTCCGATGGCATGGTAGTTATTTGAAGTCATTGGAAACACCCTTCAGTGATTTATATACCACATCAGAATCACAATACATATATAATTAATCCTTAACACATCTTGTACATTATTTCAATAGTCTCATTGAATGAAGTCCTTGTATAACTAAGGTCTATGTTCATTCATACATGACAATTGATGATAATACCGTTTATTCAATGCCAATAACCATTTCACTTCACATCTTATGAAATAAAGGGATTTATGGCTCAAGGATATTAATTATGAGATTATGTATAAATAGGTAAAAATGAATACATTCTTGATGGATAGCTTGATCGATGGAATCACACCATCTTTTTTAAGGGATAGATTGATGTTCAAGTGATGAGGTGATAAAAGGTGAAGAAGAGTTTGTTTTCCGTTTGTAGTACATCTACTGGAGGTGTGGATGTACAAGGATATCTTAGAAATTATGGATAGACAAGGAAATTTTAGAAAGGTGCTCAGCTGAACTCCTGTCAATTTTTCTATCTATGGGTGATGAAAAATAGTTATTTTTGTATATTTTTGGACACCTTTTCAGGTATGAGGTAGTACAACATTATGGAATACCATTTTCGAACATTGTGGGTTGTTTTTCGAACATAACATAATGATAAGGGAGAAGATGCAAGAATCCTTGAGCGACTCAGTTTTAGTTTGGAATAATGTTTCATCTAGCTAGCTGACTATGCAAAGTGGATGGTTTTGAATCTGGTGGACATTCTTGAGTTTTCATGTTAGTTTTTTTGCAACATATTCAAGGATATTCTACATTAATTGGGTTTTTCATATAATGATTATTAGTACTTGAAAAACAGAATAGATCATTTTAAGGTCATGTTTGGGGGACCTTATAGGAAACTGATATACAAGTAATGGTTAGTGGGTAACAATTATGGGGTTCTTATAATGGTGCTGGTTATGGTTATAAGGGGTGGTGTTCATCAAGGAGAGAATCAGAAATCATGTTTAACTTCTGGAGTCCTCATTGGACTGATGACATTGAACATTAGTGTTATAGAATTATGGAATATTTGATATAGTAGTAGGATATCTCTATGAATTTTAGGACTTTTCTTTTTCTATAGTTTCATTGTGTTAGCAAGATGATGTACTTCATAACCATATGGCCAAAATAGTTTTTTTATGGTGTTCTACACATGTCACTTTTGTCAAGGCATTTTCATGATACATTTTATGATAATGACCTACGTTTGTAGGGTCATGAGAGAGTAGTTTGCTTTTTCTATGATTCATTGGTGTTGATGAACACAAGGAGTAAAATCATTAAGGGAAGTGTTTTTCTCTGGTGCTTGTTTATTGACATCAAATGAAACCATTTTGAGTGCTTGAGGTATGGGGTGACCTAGTTGAGAGATCATTATCCCCAACTTTTTCATAATTTGTGTTTTTTGACAATTAAATAAAGGAAAGTATAATGCAATGTCCTATTTTTTACATGTATGTATAAATTATAATATTAGTAATATTTATAGACCCTAATACCAATAAAATATGATATTCTGATGTCTACTATGTTGGGTGTTAATTTTATAAATATATTACATATATTAAAATCATACATGTGGTGTTTATCTAAAAAAGTGTAATAACATCGCAAAGGATTCTTGGATACGATGTGTGATATCAATAATGATTAAAAAAATGATGGTATTACCATTAGTGTAACATAATCTTTTCTAATTTCATTTAAATTTGTTAAAATACTATCTCAAGAAAAAAAATAATAGAATGAAATTAATTCCATGAACTTATTTCATCTTTGGATGTATCTACCAAGAATTATCTCTGTAAACATGTCTATGACTAATCCCATGGGTTATATACATAACCTAGTGAATGATATGGGCCATTAAAGAGGGTCTATAAGATGATTTTTTGAAGACAACATCATAATGTGCTGAGATTGACAATTGTGCACCAACACAACATGTTGATATTTTCTACTGTAATGATGTGAGATAACTATTCATCATCAGTTTATTTAAATTGAGGTAGGATATTTCATTTCTTATTTTATCCCTTTTTCATGTCCCATGACCAATGTGAATTAATAGAAATATATAATTATTTGTGGATAAGACCTTTTACAGGTCTAGGTTTAATTACTGAATTTGGGAATTTTTTATGGTTGATGTTAATACCCCTATGTTCAGCATTTCCACGAAAGAATATTGATATAAAAAATAAACCATGTATGAGGTTCATTCCTCATGTTAATGTCTTTTGGTTTTCTCTCCCCATTCTATGTACATTCTTTATTGGCATTTCATTTTTCCCTATGATTCAATGATTTCTTAGTGAATCATCATTTCAAATTTAATAGTTGGTGCAATTGATAACTATCATGGTCTTGGAAGGAAGATTTAATGTGTTTGTTATAGTATTTCATGGATACAGGGGATCTAAGGGTTGATCAAGTGATTGGATTATGTTTATCTCATGAGGCACTGATGAGACATGATAACATTGGATATCGAGAATCTTATTTGGTCAAAATATAGGAAATAAACGTAAGGAGGATCAATCAACCACATATCCATCATATAAGGTGTGATTCATGGAACAATCAGAGACATGTGAATCTTATATGATGACATTTTATTTTCTATGGCTCTCTATAAAACATGACTACAATGCATAGATTCATATGAAAACACACCATGTCATTCCCTTTTTCTACAACCAAGGTTTCTTCTGTAGTGATATGTAAAAATAACTATGTGACTCTAATCAAAAGCTGAGATACTTGAGTCATACACTTAATGACCCTTATTCGACCTTCTCAGTGTGTATATTGAGTAAATCCCTAGGTGACCCCACGTGCTACGTACCATGGAAGTACATGGGTATACCAAAGTACACGGGAAAATTTGTGTACATAGACATTACAAAGTACAAAGACATGTCCTGGTGTGCATATGCATAAGATTAATGGAATATTGAGTACAAGGACGACATCTACAAACCATGTACATCATGAACACATAAAATATTTTGGGTATGTGAATGTATCGTGAAGCTAAAGCATGGGAAATTCAAGTCTTATAATGACAAGGTATGTTCCCCTTGGAAAAACCATGTGCTACTTTGAGGATGGGTTTTATTCCTCATTCTTCTCTCCTTAGAATCATTGTGGGTCTTTGTGAGCTTTCCTAGACTAGTATTAGTTGGGTTTGTTCTCCTGTACCATTTCTATGAGGTTTTGCGGTAGTATCAAATTCTATCATAGAGGGTGACCACTATAAAACTTCTTGATGATATTTATATTGATGCAGTGTTTCATTAATATAGAGTGAGTTTTCTCAATCAGCTTCGATGGTTGTATTAGTGTCATAAACCATGTATCCCTCTGATGCGCTCAAATTGATCCACATTTACATTATATTTTGTTATATAAGGTTTTTAGGAATTAGTGTTAACAATTATTTTGAAAAGAATAAACCTCAATCAAGGAGGTTGTATCAAGTTAGGTTTAGTGTCTCCCAAAGAGTCAAAGGTGTTGACCCCTACCTATTTATCAAGATCAGATCTTACTGATAGTTTTTTAGTCTGATCGAGTGTGTATCTCTAATGAACCCTCCTTCTTTACAATGTGTTTCATTGTGGAATGACCTGAAGAGAATTTTATCTTGGATTTATTCCATATATGATTGGGGGAATATGTCATTGGATTAGATATTCCCAATAGAGTGATATATCTTTACCGATTTTCATCAGGGTTGACATGGTTCATATAATGGGATCTGCAAGAAAATTGTTATCTTGAAACCTTGTTTAAAAATATGGATGAAAATGGTTAAGGATTTTTATAATCAATGAGATTAGGAGAATATCTAGATGATTTATTCTTATATATATTTTTATGAACAAAATTTCGTATGATGATATTACTATTATTGATGATTTTATTTAGAATTTTTTGTGGTGTCCCATTGGATATTGTTATACATACCCATTCACTGGATCTTCCTACATGTGTTGTATTTTATGAAAATGATGATCCACTAAAATTTCCATGGATAACTAGGAGTAAGAAGAGTTATTTATGGATAGATATACCATGGTTTATACTTGTGTTCTATTTTAATGCACTTCCCTCCTACTAAGAGGGTTGAACTCTATTTACAATTTTCGGTGAGATTATATTTTACCCCTTTTATGTTTTCCATTATATTTCATCATAATATGATTTTGGGATTATAGATATATGAATTCATTGCTATATTTTTTTTACATTTCATCAATTTGTGCAATTGGATAAGTGTGTATTCATTAAGGATTTATTTCTAATTCCTATCATGTGTAGGATATTCTGTCATGGTGCTAGTATCCTACCCCTAACCTATTGGAGGCATTATTAGGATATTTGTCCTTTGGGACATATTGAGATGGGTCATGATAATAAAATACTATTTATAAATCAATAAGTCATTTTTTATTCACAATTATCATAATTAGAAAATGTCGAAACTTGTCTGTCCAGAATCGTGTAATTTACCATCAACATAAAAAATTATCTACTTTTGTATTTATTATGATATTATTCATATGAAATATCAAATACTCATAGTCAGCACAATCAATGATTGGTTATATTGTAGAATTTATATTTTCAAAAGACACAACATTTTAAAATTATATATTTAAAAATAGAGAAATACCCTTACTATAAGAATAAACATTATTTTAAATAGTTTACGTAACACCCCACAAACATTACGATATATTTAAATTTAAATAAATTCAATATATTTGATATATTGAGAGAGATTTTACCCCAAGAGTCAATTATATAATGTGAAAATTTTATTTTAATAATAATCTAATATAAATAACATTTTCTTATTTGTGGTGAAAAAATTCAAATATTATTGGATGGGTATGAATTCTAATCTTACTTGGTCAATATAATCCTAGATTTAATTTTTTAAACATTACATTAGAAATCAAATGTAATTTGTATTGAAAATGAAGTATTTAACTATTTATCATTTTTTTGGTATTATAATATTTTTAATTTATATCTTATAGTCTATAAATTGTTTTGAAATAAATATATGAACATTTTTTTGGTAAAAAGTTATATTTTTCAGAAAACAGGGTTATCCAAATTTCGATTAAAATAAATAATGTTTTTACATAATAATTAATTAAAATTACCTTTAAATATGTATTATATATTTTAATTTAATAAAATATATATGTAAATATATGAATTTAAAACAATCTAATAATATCTACTAATATTGTTGTTAATTTATGCTCATCTTATTTCCGAAAAATAATTTTTTTAAAAACCTTTTCTCAATAAGATTTTTTGTTTTATAATTATTTTAAAATATTCCACATATGTTAATAGAATTTGGGAAAATGAATTAAATATTTTTATTCAGAATAATTATTATTATCTATTAACGTCAACACAATTATTGGTCTTATTGAACTGTAAAAAAATTAAAACTTATTCATTCATATATCGTTAAATTTGATTAGTTGTACATTTCATGCGCATGTGTTGAAATTTATTTTGTCACGCATAATTTTTTCTGATAAAATGGATTTTATATTAACAATCAATGGGGTGAAATAAATTATTGAGGGTTTTTTGTCATAATCGGAAAATTATCTGGGTTAAAAGCTCATAACCATGGTGAAATCTAAAATGGAAAATATAAGTACACATAAAAGAATAATGAAATAAACAAAATGAAACATGTTTCTTTTTTTGATCTTGGGGTGTGATTGACATACAAATATTTAATATTTCATTGTATACACAAAACAATTCCTCTCCCCTTCAATTATTAAAGGTGTATAATATCCTCGATTTATCACACATACCATAACATTAGCATCAACCATAAACTACCAAAATATACCCCAACATCCTTATTAAAATTATTGAGTTGCACGTCATCCAAAAAGTACAACCATAGTGTCCTTTCAATGATATCCAAATTAGTTTTCTCTATGATATGTTAGTCATTTTAACAATGCCCATTTTATTTCTGTAATCTCCTCTCAATATCAATTATGTATCAACACAAAAAATATAATAACAAAAGTATATATAATATAATTATATGTTATTATGTTTATGGAATAATATTTATTAGACTTTTTCCCGATCAAATCGTAAATAAAGTCATCACACATGCATATGGTAATCTACTACCTCACAAATAGATAAAAATATTTTTTATAATTGACTCACATGTATAGTAATAATTATTAAAATAAAAAATATATATGAAAAATATAACTTCATATAAATTCTTTACAACTTATATATAATTCAATTCTCTATAGTATTACTCATTGAGGTAATGATATTATAACTCAAGCGTACGTTTGACATACCCTCACAACAGAGCAATGAAATTCACTTCTGATGTCAAAATTTAAAAATTGAATTATAAAAATGTATCTAATAATTATATATGATATTTATAACATTATTATAATTTATTTTGTGATGTAGCTATATCCTATACAGAATAACTAAAACTATCACGACAAAAAAATAATGAGAAAACATTTAAATTAAAAAAATATAAATGATTATTGATGAAGTAATGATAAAATGTCATAGGTGGATAATATATGATATTATAAAAATAAGTATTTCTTTTTTACAATGTTATATCATTATAAGAAACAGTATAAAATATTTCATCTTGTTTTCACCCAAATCGATTTGTCAGGTGTGGTATTTTTCCACAATTTCTTGGAGACATATTTTTCATT
The DNA here is from genome assembly GCA_963277665.1 of Viscum album. NCBI lineage: Eukaryota > Viridiplantae > Streptophyta > Magnoliopsida > Santalales > Viscaceae > Viscum > Viscum album. Next base: position 798,581,287 of record OY728151.1, read on the forward strand.
GTTTACCTATTCAGTTTTAGGAGGTGTATATAATTTTTCATTGTAGTATTTAAAAAGAATAATTATTTATTTAATATTTTTAATGGTTTAATTAAACAAAATTAATTAAATGGTTATTTATTTTAATGTTACGAAAGATTTAACATATTATTTTACAATATAAATTTATTTTGGGATTGATATTACACTTGTTTAAGGATTCTTATCAATTATCGTTTATAATAAAAAATAATTTTATTATCCACTATTTATTTAAGGAGTTTAAATATTTTCATTAAACTATTACCCTTTGTGATACTCTATCAAGAAATAAAATTTTTAAAAGGAAAACTTGTTTTATTTATTTTTGAATATGATATAGTTTTCTTCCATATCCATGTTTTTTCAAATTTATTTTACATAAGACATTTTATTCAGTTAATAATTGAATTTAAAAAATATATATAATGGACTATTATATTTTTTTAGAAGGGATTTCTTGACAATACTTTAAAATGAATTTTATTTTTAAATGTATTCAACAATAACATACTAATATTACATTTTAACACTTATAAGAAATGTATTTTCCTTTACATGTTATCAAATTTTTTATAAATAAATATCATTATTAATATTTTATTTAATTAGTTCACATTCATTTCATTTTTTCTTATAAATGACAATATTTTATTAAAAACTTATATTCCAAATGATCTAATGGTCCAACCTCATTTCATGATTAATTTTTTGATTTCTAACCTAATCTTTAGAAAATCACTTCTTTATAATAATTTTTGCTTGGAAATTAAATTTCTCTTAATTTTATTTCATGTATATGAATATTTATTAAATCATATACCATTTTGATATAAGTCATTTATATTGAATTCTATTTCATTACAACGAGAAATATTGGTAGATCTATATTTATTACTAAATAAATATATTTTTAAAAACAAAATATTATTCATTAATTAAATCGCTTTTTTTATATATGAGGAATTCTTTAGACATGTGGGTATTCTTGGGCCATGATTTATTTATCACCTTGATGCATCAGTATGTCTCATTTGAAAAATATTTTGGCTAAATAAAATTGGATTTCACCAATAGTTTTAAACAATTTTATAAAATTTATTGACAAATTAGATATCATGATGTTTGATATCATGATGTCCAAAATTAATAATTTCTATTATTATTAAATTTATTATTGTTATAAATGTGAATATTACAAATATATTACCCATGGATGCATTTTTACCCAGTTTAGAGATTAATTATCATGCATGTCTAGTTATTTTCCTTTCCATCATGAATTCACCTTATTGATTTTTTATTGGTTCAACTCTACTTATCCCTTAATATGAATTTCATCCAACCTTAATTTTGTTTAATTTTTTTTGGTTATGAAGGATTATTATTTTTAATGAGTTCAAGGATACCAATTGTTTTCCATTTTTATCATTTTTTTTATTTTTCAATATAAAATGGGTACCATGTATGTTTTTGGTTCTCCAGAAATGCTCTACTAATCAGGACATTCCGATCTAATCCCATTTATCTATGTCAATATAAAAATTTTTCCCTAAGATTTAGGCTACTAGGATCATGGTTTTTACAGTTGGAATTAGAAAATTTTCAATAAAATCCTTTAGAACCAGATTAAGGAAATAATTGATAAGAGAAAATATAGAAATGATTGACATTGATGATATGTATATAAGAACATCCTAATGATTCTATACGGTTGATATTATATGGGTTTCCCATGAAATATATCCATGTCCAGATATTTATATATAATTATGTTTTGTTACATATGCATCTTTTTGTAATAACCACAAATAGAGTTATTCTAGTATATCTTGGCTAAAAATATAGTGCACTATGTGTGTTACCTTATTATATTCCAAGATTGACAGTGCTATGGGATTGACATAGGATAATTCAGATTTTATTTTAAAACAATTATGAATTATTTAAAACAAATATCCCCATTAAGAGTATGTTTGAGGTTCTAATAAATAAAATACATAAATTTTCATCTTGTATTAAGTGTTACAATGTATTTTGAATTATAAATAATTATTTATAATTTATAATATTATGATCAAATCTATTACATTCCACTATTTATAAATGGATCTATATTCATAATGGGCATCAATACATAATGCCAATATAGCTATTTCACTACTGATCAAGCTAGTAGAACTGGTACTGTATCTGAGAAGATCAAGGTAATATTAGGTTAACATAATCAAGTAATAAAAAGTTTTCTTTTCTAGAATATAGTAAAAAATTTAGCAAAAATATTAATTTTCTATCTTGAATCTCTTCATGTAATATAATTCAATATCATTTTTTGGGACTGTTAATCTTACAGTTCCAAAGAAGGGGTTAATCCCCTTTAGAAAGGCTGTTATACATGTGAGTCCATGGGAAATGAAAAAACATTAAGGGTTCAGTGTTAAAACTATATGTATATGAGGAAATGTGAAAATGAATTCACTAAGAATAAATAGAACATACCTCATATTTTTCTAAGGGATCATGGTTAACATTATGTTATTACAATTGCTGAAGATGAAATATTAATGTTATTTTGTAATTTGATTAAATAATTATGTTTTAAAATTATTTTATAAATTAAATTCTCATTATAAGAAACATGAATCATATAAAAAATGTACAAAAATTTAATTTATTTATGTATTTGAAATAATATGATGAATGGTACTAATAACCAGGTGAAAGTTTTGTTACTAAAATTTTGACATAGGGTATCGTCTAGGGGATGCCTAGATGCTCCCTCCCTCTTCAGGAGATTTGAAACCACTGAGCTGGTCCCTCACCCACCGGTGGGAGAGGTACCTCTGAAGTTAAACAGGCGAGTTGGATCGTCCTTCATTCCCTATTATAACCCTTGTTTCCTTCCTCTGTTTCCTCAATAATCTCTATTCTAGAATGTACTAGATTTTCATGATGGATTCCCTATCCTCCCGATTTCGACGAAAATGTTTTTATAACCCAGTGCTACAAAAGGTTACTCCAATTTCTCTGTTTAAGCAGATATTCCCAATGGTTGATTTGTTTGATAGGTATGTCTTCGAATCATGGGAATTTTAGAAGTGGGTGATAGTGGGGCTTCTTAACAACCATAATATTATGATATGTTTTTTATTGGAAAAACATTTAATCATATACTAGTCATGTGCCCCCATAACATCAAAAGATCCTGGTTCTACATGTTTAGATGGTCTTTAGACATTCATAAAAAATGAAAATATGAGTGTGTTTAAAAAATATAATCCTAATGTTTCAATACCCCGAGTTTATTATACTGCATGATAACCTTGTCGGTAGATACTTGTGTTCGAATAGCCGCATCGAGTATATCTGTCATCTTGTTAACCCATTTGTCTGTGGGGAAATGGATGTGTCCAGGGTGTCATTTGATTATGTTGGGATTATAGTCGGTGAGGATTTCCAGTTGAAATAGTGTGCGATCTATGAATTAAAAACTGTGCTATAATCTATCCGCATGTGTTTGGGATACACGATGCCTAACAATTGATGTGGGTCTCAGCTTCCCCCAAAGTATATGGGAAAGGTAAATTGTAATGAAATAGATTTTTGTGTTAAGTTTGGCTTTCCCAAACAAATGATAATGGGTGTGGATTGTATTTTAAAGAGCATGAATCCACTATTGAATGATGTCTTCAACCGATTTGGGAATGATATAAGAATTCATCAGTCTTTGATACCTTCTTCTTTGGGGAAATAGGGGTAGGTGAAGGAGGAGCGACCTACCAATGCCTCAGACACAGAGGCTCTGTGTTTAGGGACTAGTAATAATTCCATGGTTATGTAAAAGAACTCTAAATTTAGTCATTATAAGAAGGGGTTGGGTGACCCTCAACACTCTATGAATGATTCATTTGTGTAACCAAGAACAGAGGAGGAGTTCCCTATTGGTGTTTTGGATCCTCCTATTAATGGTCTCAAAAGTGTCACTGGGAATACCTATAATGTGGAACCAAAATAGTTGAATGAGGGAGGTCTCAAGACTCTTGTGGATGGTTCAAATGCTGAGATGGTGAGATTAGGGAATGGATTCAATGCTAGAAGCCAGGATGAGGTTCAAAATAAACATAAGCGGAGTACTCCTATAGATTGTAATGATTAAGAATAGGAAACAGGGACGAGGCATGGATCCAGAAGATTCCATGGAATGTGGAATGTCTTTTATGGGGAAACTGGTTTGGGATACTATCCCATGATGATTTGATCTAGTGTTTTGAAATTGATGTGTTCATATCATATATTTTTTAGAAAAGTTTCACAAAAAATGGCTAAAGTATTGAAGGTTCAATCCACATTACATGCCACACAAATTATGAGTGTCATGGTTGTAGGTACCCATGCCTCGGGAGAATTAAGATATTGAGGGGAATATACAAGCAAAAGGGGGAATACTCATATTTATCTATGAAAACAGAGACCAAGTATGTGATGAGGATTAAGGATATTCATACGGATATTGATAAACTCCTCTACATGTTAGATTTCTAATAAGAGTTTCTTATATACCTGAATTTTCTTTATAATTGAAAATTAGTTCATAAGAGATAATTGTTTAAACATTTATGAAAATTATTTCTCGTGATGAAGAGGCAGAAGTAATGATGGAAAGGGATCTATGGGTGACTAATAATGTAGAGTAGCGAACCTGGATTGATAAACAAGACCTGAATTTAATAAGGAGCATCAACAAGAAAAAACATAGCAATGAGGAGTACATCTAATCATGGTAAAAATTGGATTTAAGGTTCATAAATCTTGTGAAGGTGGTACATGAAACACATGTAAACATTATGACATGGAAACTATTTTGGGAGATTAAAACTAGATGGCTAAAATTTTAAATTAATGGATCGATTATTTGGTTTTGTGATTGATCTATGCATTCATCCTTTTTCATTGGATGTTTTTTATAATAAAAAATTTCAATTTGAGTATTGATAACATGGAAAATGTATTTAGTGGTAGTGAGATATTTTCATAGAATGGATGATCATGGGAAGGATAACCCAAAAAGTATGTAAATTTTTGAGTTAATAATATTTATACTAGATAGATTGATGATTGAAATTGATATAGTAAATGTGATAGTATTGAGAAATTAAAATTAAATAGTTATTTGATGAAAAATTCGTTTTTGTTATCTTTGATGAAGTTTAGAACTTACTATGATTTATAAAATATATTCAACAATATTCTATATTATCTGTGCAACGAATTGAGAGTTATTGTTTGGAATCATGACTGTTTCCATCAAGGGTTTACAGAAATTATGATTATTACCATGTTTCTAAAAATTAAATAGTCAAGATATTCACATATTTTGTATGTGAAATTATGACCTACTATATTTTTTTGAGGGATTATTGTTTGTCAACAGTTATTTATTTATGGAATTTGAATTTGGATAGACATAATTTAGGGGAGATTTATGTATTCAAATTAAATCATACTAAACATTACATGGGGATAGATGTCATACTCCAACTTGTTCAGATGATGTTCGTGAAAGTGATCTTATAGGCCCATAACTTCTGGATGAGATAACAGTAAATGTAATGATTATTTAAACAAAATTTAATGTATCCAAAAGTTGAAAAGTAGTTATTACTACAATTGAAGGAAATATTTTGAATTTAAATATATCAATATTGAAGGGTTTCAAAATGAAAAAATGAGCATCATGTACATCAGGCCCTTTGAAATTTTAGAAATAATTTAATTTTTCGTTTATCATATGGAGATTTGAAAAACAATATCTATAATAGATGATTTATTCCATATGTAATCATTAAAGAAGTACATTCCATACCCAAAAAAATTGATCTTTTCTATGGAAATATAATTTTAACCCAATCTAAATTAATATGAAGTTCCTATCAAGATTATTGAAATTATAGTTCTTGTATTGTGTAATAGAATTACTTAGCTAGTGAATGTACATTTGAAAAATTATCAAATTGGGGAAGAAACATTAGAACCATATGAAGTATAGAGGAAAATATAACAATTATTTTTATTAGTTAAAATCCACATAATTTTGAGGAGGATTTTTATTGGAGGGAAGAATTTAACACCTTGAAACTTTATGATATATTTCATTTTAAATAAATTCATTCTCATAAACAAGATGTGATATTTGAAACCAATAACCTCAACTGTAGTAAGTGAACATTAAATTTTAATAAAAATATAATAAATTTCTAATTTTGTTTCATGGAATATAATTCTAATTTGAATTGATGAAAATCAATTTTTAACCAAATTTGTCAACATCAACCTAGAATAAATTTTCAAAAATATCTGTCAGAAATACGCATTAATGATTAATTAAAATTGTAGTATTTACCAATTAATACATTTTATAAATTATAATATATGAAATAAAAAAATTATTAAGAATAATTTTATTGATATATATATATATATATATATATGAACATTTTATGGAAAAACAAGATATTTTTCAGAAAATTAATTTTCTTATCATGGATTTTTAAATGAATAATGTCTCTTAATATTAATTAACTAAATTAATAGTTAATTATGAATATGTTAATTAAAATGTATATATATATATATTTATTTATTTATTTATGAAATTAAAACAATTTATTTTTTATTACTATTCATATTGTTAATATAATATATTCTTATTCTGAAAAACACATTTCTTGGAAAACCATGTTTCGATAGGTTTAGCAGGATTATCATTGAACAAAAATTTTACAATTCTATGAATTGAATTAGATAAAATATATTCCAAATTTTTAATCATAATATTTAACAAAATATAATAAGTTAATCTTAATTATTTTTCATAATGAATAGTAAAAATAGTAACAATTAAATAACATTGTTTAGGTTAAAACAAGAGTTTCCAATTTACATGCGCTTGTGTAAAAATTATTTCTTCACCAACATTTTTTTTATAAATTTGATTTAATATTCATAATTTTTGGTTTCAAATTATCTTATAATTATCATTTTATTTTCGTGTTAATGTATAAATTAGGTAGTTAAAAAAAGTAGTTACCATGTTTACAACAAAAATGGTACCAGTAAGTTAATGTAGTGGATAAAGGATGAAATTGTATATTTTTTTTCTGATTTGTGATAAATATTATATTCAATTATGTACATTATTTATCAATTTTTTAGAAAAATAGGGTTAGAGTGACTTCCAATTATAGAATATTCTTGGTTATTTTAAAAAACATGAATATTCTCCTCACATAAAAATGGAATCTAGCACCCCCCATTAATTCACGGATATGAAGAAATATTTATTTACCAAAACATGAAAAAATATATCTGAAAAATAAACCAATATAATCTACTAATTATTTTTATCCCAAAGTCATACCCTAGAGTTCTTAAGAGGAGATCCAAATGAGGTTGTTTTAAGGGAAGGTAATCATCTTAAAAAAGATATTTCTTTTTATTTCTTATTTTCTCATCTAAAATAATATCTTAAAACAATAAATATGATTCAAATAGTATATAATATATAATTATAATTTATTATTCTTATGGAATAATATATATCCATATCCTTATCCCCCAATTGGAAAATAATTTCGTTTCTTTTGTGTATGGTGAACTGTCACCATGTGAACTGATATAATTTTTCTTCCCTCATGAAATCACATGGATAATATTAATTATAGAAATAAGGAATATATATGATCTCTATAATAAGAATAAAATTATTTAATGTTAATATTGCATAAAATTACTTACACTTTCAACTATCAAGGTAATGACACTAACGTTCATGCATATGTACGTCCTATGTTCTCCATGAAGAGGTGATATTCATTTTCCATGTATATTAAAAAATAATAGATTAAAGATTGTATCAAATTTATAAATATGATAATTATAACATTTATATAACTCTTATGATGATGGACCTAAATCATATAAATAAGAATATAATCTTTCAAGACATTACACGCATGACTAAACAAGGAAATTAACAAGAAAACAATAATAACAATAAATTATTGTTAACAAATGTGTTGTAAGATGTAATGTGAGGATTGAATATGATAATATAATGAATAATATAGTGATGGGATAAATTATAAACATCATTAAAACAAATATAAATTAGGTTAATGTGAAGTAATCCAAGATAATTTATAAAGTATGGGATTTCTTCTCAATTTCCATTCCATTTAGTCGTATTTGTCATCATGCACATATTTTATTTTATTTTGTTTATATATTTCGCCTATGATGTATTTAACATGAATAAATACTTATTAATAATTATTTATCTTTAAAATAAATTATATATTTTTTGTGTTTTATAATTTGATAGTCTCTAAATTGGTAAGAATCTATTCAATAATATAACTTTCTTTTGGGATTACTTTTACACTTATTGATAGAATCTTATAAATTAAAATTTATATGCTCAAATAATATTCACATCAAGTATAATGTTAATGATTTTATATACTTTCTTCCAACTTTTCATCTCTTTTGTTCAAATACCAAAAAAATAAATTTTTAAACTAAACACCAATTTTATTTAGTTTTAAATTGTATGTATTTTTCTCCCATATCCATATTCTAATTTATTTTTTAAATTTTATTTTATTTAATATAATAATTTATAAAAAGAAAATATGTTTATCCTTACATTATAAAATGGTTTGTAGTGGAATATATATATATATATATATATATTAAAAGGGTTTTTTATAAAAATTTAAGAGTATTATTCTTTTTTAATGTATATAGTGATAATAGACTTCCCAACTACTATAACTAATTTATGATATATATATATATATTACTTAAAACATTTTAAATGATTTTATTGATGAAACCCATTTATGAAATCTGGTTTTGATTTTTCATATCTATTACCATGGTTTTTGAAAAAAATATTTTATTATAAAACTTAATATTTTTTATGAACTAATGGTCACCTATCATTTCATTATTAATTTTATGATTTCCAATATTATCATAAGAAAAATAATTTCTTATAATCATTTTTACTAAACATTACATTTATCTTAAATATCCATATTCATTGTATCATGTATTCATTTCATACAGATATAATATAATATTATAAGAACATATGGTATTTAAATTGAATTATATTTAATTTACCATGGAAATATAGATATATTTTTATTATATAAAAAATATAGGTATTTTATAGAATAGAATATAATCAAATAATTTAGATTATTATTCAATATATACGTAATAATTTTAAAATGTAGTGATTATTAGAGGGCTATAATTATATAGCACTTTTATGCATCGATATACCTCATATGGTAAATCATTTTGAAAAATAAAATTGAATTTTACTCATTGTTATAAACTATATTTTATCTGATATTTACAGTATAGATATCATGATATTTGGGATCATGAAATCTTAAATTAATCATTTCATTCTTTGATAATTTAGTTATTAATATTCATTTGACTATTCAATTAATTTATCTATGTGTGATTTTCTCTCAAATTAATGATTAACTGGCATGTGTGTTCAGTTATTTACCTTGAAATATTAATTATGCCTTATTTAATTGTGATATGTTATACAATTAGTAAACTTTACTAATAAATTCATCTCCCACTTATTTTATTCCTTTCCCTAGGATTTGAAGATGAATTATTTCAACGAGTTCATGAATTCCATATTTTTTTCCATTACTATTAGTAATTTTTTTTTCATAATGTAAAAAGATTATTTTGTATCTATATATTAATCCAGAACTGAATAATTAACCAGTCCTTTTGTATTTGAACTCTTTTATCTATTCCAATGTAATAATAATACTACCAGATACAAATTATTGGTGTTAGGTTTTTTTAAAGATAAGAAAAAATAGAACAACTGATTTAAAATTTATTAGTTCATTTTTTAATATAATCTAGGATATACTACTCAAATTAATTTAAAACCAATTTTAAAATCACAAGATTACATAGAAACACTACAATGGGGGTGGGGAATTAATGTTCCAAATGTAAAAAAATTTATTATAGTTAAATTTTATAGATTAATATGAAAAACCTATTTTCAGCAATTGAAATTAATAAAAATCCAATTGTTTTGATATTTTATAAAAGATAAGTTAAATAGATGTTAATAGAAAAAAAAAATCATTAAACACATGCACATTGGAAATTATAATTTTTAAAAGAATTGAAACAATATAAAATGTATAAGTGACACTTTAAAATGATTAATAAAAATGTTCAATGATTAATAATTTAAAATTAAGGAATTATATAACCTAGATAATAGGTATCCATATTTTAAATCAGTCTGTAATGGATTATATTACAGTAGTAAGTAATGCATCGATATATTGAATAGTAGAACACTTTCTTCCTTATTCATTGTAAAACACATTTAGAAGTATAAATCTAACATTGTCTTCCTAGCCAAGGATTCCCTCAATCATATTATATTATAAAAATAGTTAAAAACATTGAAAACACCTGAAAATTAAAAAAATTTACAAAATGTGGATTCTTTAATTAAAAATAATCTCTAATTAATTAGAATGAAGAGATAAATGAAACTAAAAACATGTATAAAAAATAATCACATTAAATCAAACATCACCAGTGATGAAAAATGATATTCCTTGATTTATTCTACTATTTATATAAAAACCTCTATCTAACTTATTCTACATTCATTGTCAGTTAGTGTGAATGGATTTAGATGGACTGGTCTTTCACATTATTGGTTCTAAATAGATACAATATCTAATTTTTTTTTTAAATTTATACTCCATGATAGTGACTTTAGATTAATTCATATAGAATAAGATATTTCTATGTGATAAAATTAAATTATTTGTATAATTGTTTTTGAAATCTTCATCCAAAGATCATGTATGAATCTATCTAATAGATTTTTATCTGATGGTAGTTGTAAAACATTGTTTGGTGAACATAGTTATAATTTTATATTTAGAAATTTTTTAATATCCATCTATTGAATATTATATTTGTTAGATCGAGATATATGTGTTCGATTAGCCAAATATTCCCTTCGATAAGTATATATTAATACATATCAAAATATAACTTTAATACAAGAAAATTCATAAAAATATTGAATTATAAAAAGTAAAATATTATTAAGAGTGTATGTTTTTTATTTCTAAATGAAATGTTATAATGTGTTGAATGAAAATTTTTGACATATTACTTCCTACATTAATATAACTACCACTAACACTATAAAAAATATATTTCATGTAATCGTTAAAAAAATAAATATTCTTTCCAATTATAGATTTATTAATTGAGTGTGACATATTTTTTTCTATTGCTCCTCAATTTTCAACTTTACATCATTTTAGAAAAATTTCTTCTTTTATTGATATATACCAAATATATTAATTTTTACACTAATGAAACATTTATGACAAGTACAATAATATTATAAAAAAATATATTAAGACGATACCATAAATTATTGGTATAATTACCAAAACATAAACATGTTATTGTCTATTTGTACTGCTTCTATAGCTGCATATGAAGCTGAAACAGATGTGATGTTTATCTTATTTGGATAAAACTATATTTATTGAGATTCTATTACTTATTTCCTTATTATATATATGATACAGAGTCAATTTGTTTCTATAAGAAGAATATTTTTATTCCCTTTTTCAGATTACTATTTTCTCCTCTACCAATTTAAAGATACACACCCCTTGTAAATTATAAAGTATTATTACATAGTTATAAATAATTTTGGATAAATTATTTGGTTTTATTTGATATATTATAAAAATTATATTCTAATTAAAAATACATAATATTTTACATATCCTAAAATATATGATAGATCCATCACAGAAGTTTATTGGGTACTAAAAGTCTACATATTGTAATGGCATGTATTATATATGTCATCTCAGTGATATTTATTCTATGTAACAAGGAATAAAACTTCACTTAAAGACATCCAATTTATTTTTTTAAGTTTATTTTTTTATATTAAATTTTACTTGGTATTAGTTTCCAATTGATCGATCAAAATAAATAATTTCCCCTTGGACATCAGTTTCTATTTTAACTCAACCAGAAATGAAATATTCTTAATATTATTTAAACTACCTAATATAAATATAATTGCATTTCACATGTTATCAAAATAGATCACATGGAAAACTATTAATCTCTAGGAATATTCTTATAAACACTTGAAAATATAATCACTCACATATTCAATGTATGTCTTAATCCATAAATATAACCTAGAAACATCTCATAATATTCTTGTTAAGGTACATATTCCATTTTTTATTCAAATAGATTTCAATATCTCATTATTTAATAGGTTTTCACGCAATTATTACTTTAACTAATCCTAAATCATTTACAAAAAATAATATTTCTTATGTCATTATTATACCATCATCTTAATTCTCTCAATTAAACACCCTATTAGAAGTAATGGGTTATATATTTGATAGAGATGATATAATAAAAAAATATCTAGTTTGGTACAATGAATAAATTTTGGATTCTATATAAATTTTCCATTTATATTTTATTTCAATTTACTACATTATTTTGGGACAAGAATCCATTATTATTATTTAATATTATATCAACTAACTCAATTAATATGAAATCAAAACACGTTATATTTTCTTTCCAAAATAGTTTCTGTCTTAAAAACATTTTATTCCATGAAATATTGAATAATATATCCACTAAATACGTGACTTTGAAATCATGTCACATTTTATTTTTCATTATAATACAGGTAGTGCCTCTTGGAAATTTATTTCAATGTAGTCTTGTGGAATTAGATCTTATACATACAACCATTTTTTCTCAAGGCTTGTCTATTGAAAAATTCAATACTACTATATGTATCTCAAATATATATGTGAACTATATTATATAAATATAGTCATTCACATTACTATATATTCTATATTATTGGTATTTATATAATATATTTAATAAATATATTAATATTTACTCAAATGCATTTATATTTTCATAATATATGTTTATTCCTATTATTATCATTAAGAAACCATTTAATTTTAATCAAATAAATTTTTTACTTAATGTATTTTCATCATATTACAATTCATAAGTAATTCCATTTTTCTGTTTGATCATGAAATAATGTTATGTGGTGAAATGATTATTTATGAAGAACCTATTAGAAGAAATAAATGATGATTTTCTTGATATAAAACTCTCTTGATCAATAATCATCTTAACTTAATCATGACTATGATTTGTGTTCGGAAATTTGTGTTTATTAATATCACAACTCTATAATTTTAAGATAACTGAATTATAAGATATTATAGTCATCAAATTATCTAACCCAATCACCTGTTATCTTCTTCCCATAAAAATTCATCACGGCATCTCTTACATTCATTAAATATCTTATTGTAATTTCATGATTAAGGAGAATTTTCATCTAGATTCTACTATAAATAGTATAAACATACTATATAAAACATATTATATAATATTTATAGCTTTATCCCCATTAAAAAAGGTACATGAAGTGTCCCTAACTGTAGCAGACTAAATCCAGTGTGTTCTTTATTAAATTGGTATAGCTATAAGGAATCACATACTAAAGTACCAAACAATTTAGTATTCACGGTAAATTTGATACATACATGAATTAAATATTATATTTGAATATATACATAAAAAATATTATCTTTAGTGAGTAACATTATTTTTTATAGAATATCCCTTCACATTAGTAGTAATAAACATCCTCGAATACCAGATAATGGAAAAAAATATAGGTGATCAAAAATTCTTAGCAACAGTTATGTATATTGTAATTAATCTTGAATCCATATAAACAATACATCTGGATTATAAAATAACTAAACACCCCAAACAATTAAATAATTTCATTTTCCTAGTTATATAATTCAGAATCAACATAGAAAGGAAAATCACGTAGAAATCATTCCATTTAATTAAAAAAAAATACAATGAAATTCATCCATATATTTTAAAATAGAAAAAATATCATGGATTATAATAAATTAATTATGAATAAAGAAAATGAGTAATTATTGGATGTCATATTTCCCATTAACATGAAACATTTTCCATCAAAATATATCTTTGATATGGATTAAAACATACTTGGAAAAAACCAATCTAATTTGTTTCAAGTCCTTTCCCATAAAACATACTATAATCATCAATCCTCCATATAGTTTAAAATTACATTAATTCAAACATGAATGGTTTGTGTTCAACTAAATATTTCAAATGAGAATAGTGATACATCTAGGTATTGCATTAACTAATACCAATACCATGTAATTATTGTCTAAATAATTTCTCATATATCAAATAATTTATTTAATTTATAAAAAATGTGTGTTATTATATATCTATATTGAGTAGTGGATATGGGTTTTTCAATATTTTCCCAGTTTATTAAAATACTATCAATGATAACCATATATATAAAGATAATATATTGTTTAGGAAAGAAAAATAACAATGATAAATAATATGTATAGTTAGGGGAAATTTAAAATCTAATTTACATAGGAATGTGAAAAGTTCTAGGGTAAGTTACTGAAAACAAAATAAAACGAGGGAGTGAATGCCAAGACAATCCTTATTCAAAATAATCACAAATAATCGAGAAAAAGATTAAGGATTATATCAATATATACCCATTGTAGTTAGAATAAATGGTTTTTTCATTTATGAATAGGAATTACATAAAAATATAATTTAAAATTTTGATTAAAAAATATCCATTTTATTTTCAATAACACAATTAAAATCATATTCTTTGAAAATTACATTAAAAAACATTCCTTAAAAAAACCATAATATTTTAATGGAATATTTAATTAAATTATTTTCATGAAGTTAGGTAATTATAAAAATCCCATAAAATATAAGGAATATTTCTTTGTCACTATAAAATGGTTAGTAAAGTTCCCTATTCTGAAAACGATAGAAATATTTCAATCACATTTTTTATAAAATCAAATTGGGAATTATTTTGAAAATTAATTATTATTACTTTTATTTTATGTAAATATTAAGAATTTTTGAAAATTATATTGATAAATCAATTTTTTAAAACATAAAATATTTTCAAAAACATTATTATAAAACATGGGTTTTGAAGTAAACATGTTTTCTTCCAAATAGAGAAAATATTTCTGACTTCCTTAAATTCAAATATAAAAATATTTAGTACCAAATATTGGGATAATAATACTATTACATAAAATATATTGAGTTAACAAATTTGAATAAAATTATATGGGATTCTCAAGAAATTTTCATTTAATTTTTTCATCAACTTATATTAAAAAATAAACAATCTCGACTAGAATATTATTGTGTAATAAAGAATTAAAATGATTATCACATTGTCGAGATAATAAATATAATGAATATATTATGTATATCATCTATATATAGAAATAAAACAAGTTCACATACAACCTAATACAATCAAAATTAATTATACACATAACTTTGTAATGACATTATTGAGGAAGTAGAAGTTTAACCCAATAAGTGGAAATTGAGTTATAAAATCCATTCTTTGTCTTCATTTTGTTTGAAATTTATATAAAATATTATATAGTGTAATTAAAAATGCTAATAAATTATTAAATAATCATATAAATATATATAATATTACATAAAATTATTTTAAAACATCTAATAAACCATTATCCACTGATCATTCATTATTTTCATTATTTCAAGTGTCAATTGGAAAGTTTTCTCATACTTGTGTTGTCATAAAGGATCATCTTGTTTTACAAATTATATAGTTTAAACATCAATAAAGTAATAATCCTGAAATAATTATCATATTTTTACATAATATTTTACATAAGAACCAATCATGAATTATGGTTATGAAAAATTATGTATGTTACGATCAAGGAGACAGTATGTTGTATGTAGGCATGAGTGACTTTTTCCTTAATTAAATAATCAATAAGAAAAGGGTATAAGAAATATTTTTTAATTAACGAATTATAATAATATTATTTATAACATATTATTTATTTAATAATAATTATTAATATATATATCATTCAAGTTATTTGGCAATGAAAAGAGTGTAACATCACATTGTGAAGGTGGTAGTCCACATAAAAACAAAGAACATCATCGTATTAAAGTGTATAAAAAATAGAATGATAAATAATATTTATATAATTATTAATGTGTCATAAATATAAAAATAATTTCATTTATATCACATATAATCATTAATATTATTCTTTATCACCTTCAATATAGAGTATTAGTTTTAGATATATAACATTGCTTCGTGAGGAAGTAGTCTCATATACACATAAGAAACATTGTTATGTCTCCTAAGGAATGAACTGTAAAAATTTATATAAGATATAATTATTATTTTGATATATTTATGTTATACATCTCATATATACATATAGTTCATATCCATCATAATTCCCAACCTTGAGAGGTGGTAATGGAAAAATGAATGACATCATATTGCGAGGCGGTATATTTCCATACTCACAAACAATGATTTTGCAGCCCATTTGATGGAAGTGGATATTGATAATGTTAATGAAATAATTATAAACATTTACTATATTATGGAATAATTTATCATTTCCATATAATAATGGATTTATAAAAATTGAAGAATGTGGAGAAATAAGTAATATAAAGACACTTATTGAATAACATTACCTCTTCTTCGGGTATCCAATTTTGTTTTCATTAAATCCATAAAGTATTATATTTACACCAAAAATAATTATTCATGTATGAGGTGAGGTTGTTTATAAAGTTATTTTTAATGATATAGGATAAACCAATCTGTTTTTAAGGTGGATAGTAGAGAGTAGCGGGTGTGTCCATTATTATGTTTGGGAGATAACAGACATGGTATTGTTGTGCAAAATTAAATGATCCCATGTATTTAATGAATAAAAAGGGAACACATAGACCATTATATAACATTATATGAGAAATATAATAAATCCTTCAAAAAAAAACTTGTACATGTTTATATATCATTTATTCCTATATATATTTTTTATCCACTATTGATCTCATTTTTACATTAACAATATTAATTTATTTATACTTGATTCACTATTCATTTGGGTAAAAAATTATGTTGACTATTATAGAAATTATAAATTATTCCAATTCAAAAATTTCTATCCTTTTTAAAAAATTATATCACCAAATTTCAAAAAATATATTTTAAATTTAATCCAAAAAACATGATGAGAAATTATGTTTTTAATGTGAAAATGTAAAAATTAGTACAGTGTATTTATTTATAAATTCAATATGAAAATGTTTCTAATTACCTTAATTATATTAATTGATTTATAATTGATCTAATTATACTTTAAAACTAATTTAAAAAAAATGTCATTACAAATAATTAAAACTTAAATTCCGTTTTAAAGTAAAATTCAGTATTTTTAGTATTCATAAAATTGTATTTTTTTAAAAAATATCATAATGTTTTAAAAAGATAATTTAGATATTAATGTTTTAAAAAATAATTTCAGATTCATAATTTTTTATAAATTAGTAATAATTACATATAAATTAGGGAGAGATTAAATCGTTGTTTAAGAAATTTCATTTTTTTAAAAAGAAATATTTTTAAATGAATATTATTCATATTTTTAACCAATAGATAAAAATATATGTATAATATATATTTTAATATGTTATTTAATCATAGTAATACCCTAAATTAAGAAATCCAGTCGATACCCATCAAATTAAATAAGAATAATAGAATATTATTTTTTTGTAATACTGGGTAATTTATGTAACAAATGATATAAACGATAGTCATTACTGAATATAATGACAGATAAACTCAGTTTAACTTATAATGATTATTTTTGAATATGTTGAGTAAATATGTAATTATGTACTAGGTGTTATATTTTCTTCTATTCTTGGTGTAACATGCCAGACACGCTATCACATATTTTTTCTTCTTTTAAAATATCAGGGTGTTATATTCCCCACACATTAAATAAATTGCATCCTCACAATTTATAGCTGATATTAGTAATCCTTGTCATGATATTTAAAAACAAAATTTTTGAAAACTCAAATCGTAATATCAGGTATAAATTATGAGGATTTAATTTATTTAATGTGTGGAGAATATAACACCTCGATATTTTAAAAGAAGAACAAAATATTTGATAGCGTGTATGACATGTTACACCAAGAATAGAAGAAAAGATAACACCTAATACATAATTAAATAGTTACTCAATATAATCAAAAATATTAATTATAAGTTAAACTAAGTTTATATTACATTATATTCAGTAATGACTATCGTTTATATCGTTGGAATCCCCCAGTGGAAGGGATCCTCAAGATTATCGTGGACATGTCTCTTCCAAAGGATGGGCTTGTTTTCCTCGGGCTCCTTGCATGAAATCATCTGGGGAATATCCTTGCAGCTAAATATGAACCACATCAGGCATTCTAAGAACTGGCGGTTGCTGAAGCCATGCCCATCCTTGCTGGTTTGATGCTTGCTTTAGAATGTGGATGGGGTGATATCATCATTGCGTATTACTGTCATACCGTGATCGATGCTATCAATCACAATGACAACAGTCTCTAGTCTTTTGTCATCAACATCTAGAGAATTCTCTCACTTCTCCAATGCTTCTCCTTTTTTACCTTCTCCTTTACCAAAAGGGACGGAAACAACACGACCCATCAGTTAGCAGCCTCAGGCCCTTTAAATACTAACCAGTTCTGGGTGGACAATTTCCCTTCATGGCTTTTCACATGTACTTCTGCTGATCATTGTCATTAATGTTATCTTCCTTTTTCAAACAAAAACTAGGAATCTAGGTATAAAACAATTGGTGGAAAATGATGGTGTGGACATGGAAGAAATGACTAAATAATAATTGATAATGATTTTATTCATTCATCGAAATATATTGAATGATAAATGGAATTTTAAGGGGATAAAATCCAAGAATCCTTGAAAATTTAAATGGCTATATGATTCATCAGATATCAATGTAATAGATATTTTTTTAGCATGAAGGAACTTTTCATAAATTTGAAAAATTAATTTACTAACCATGAATATAAATAAATATAATTAATTTATAGGTTTCAATTTCATAAGACTAATTTCATCTGTTGGGTTTTCATCGATTAATTTATAATTTATTCATAATCCTATAAAATAAATATCCAAAACATGAATGTTTTTATACTATAATCACTAAAGTACTATATTAATGGATTTTTAGATCCATAAAACTAGTCTTCATGTATTTATACCTATTTTCCAAAACCAATAAGGTTTTCAAAAGTTGTCCAATATAAAAAATAATCACTAAACCTCCTATATAACACCTCTAGTTCATAATTAATATTTATTTATCAAGTAGTTTTACTACATATAATGAAATATTATTCAAGAAATCACTTAGGCTATTTGATGGTGTTAAACCCTTATCATCATTTGATTATGGTTTCAAGCCCATTGGCCTTTATATATATGATGGGATGTCACCTAGTATACACGGATTCCTTTTTCTAAACTATATTAATATTATTCTTATAATGTTCCTAAAAAAATTATGGACATCCCTAAAATAATGTTAATCAATAAATATCAATTTCAATATGGTTTTCAATAGAATGTTTTTCAAAAATTAAAATAATTATATTTAATTATGATTTTCATTTAGTTGTTGATCATGTTTACCCTAAATAATATCAATAGATTTTAAATTATGTCTATCAAATGTAATGAAATTATTACTCGAATAAATTTTCCAGTAAAAAATATAATTACCATTAATTTCACTAAATTTCCTTAATCTAGGTAGACCCCAAATATATAAAACCTAAAAATAGGTGTTCAATTCTATGAAACTATTTTCTATCTAAAAAACATCATCTCATAATGATAACAAAAATATTAAGTTAAATATTAAATAAATAATTTTATTACAATAAAATGATGTTTCATGGTTATTATAATAATTATTCAATTTCTCAATATACATATACAATTTAATTCTTGATAACTAATAGATAAATACTTCAATCATTTTATTTCAGTAGAGATCCTTCAATAGTCTCGGGTAGAACATAGGTAATTACTTCTCATTATATATTTAAAATATTTATAATTGTTTAAAAAAATTATTTATCAAAAGGATAACCCCTAGATATGTCAAACCATTTGTGTAGTAAGGCATGTTGTCATGTACGAGGTAATGCTCGATTCAAGCCCAAGGAACTTGTTTTAGAGTGGTTATCAATAAGTACATATATTCTAGAACCACATATACATTTAGTATCTAGATAGGGATTTATTTCTATAATGAACCACATAATCTATGACATACTGAAACTTTAGGATGTTATTCCACACTTATCCTTAAATTTTGTCATATTGTTGTGTTCGCTAAATTTATTTTCCAAATTCTATATTGCATGGTAGCTAAATTCTTCTTATAATTCCTACTATAGGGACCCTTACCCCAATATATTGGAGTTAGTTACTCGTTATTAAATTGTAATAGATACATGTAATTACGTCACAATGTAAATAATAGTGTTGTAGTCTTCATAAACAAGATACATTCATGAGTTTTAAAATACAATTGAATAAAAAAGTTACAACATAATTTTTTTTCATTTGAGAATACATTTTCTCTAGAATATACCTCTATATCAGTCACAAATACCTTCATAGAGTCATATGGAATATAGAATAAATTATGTTGTAAAGAAATTATTAATAAGGGGTAGGTGCATCAGTAGAAATCATGAATCATTAAGCATAAGAAATATAGAAATCTAAATAACTAAACAAACTCACAACTTAAATAACTTAAATATAATTATAATATAGGGAAAAGTCAATATAGAAGGGTAAATGATTAAGAACACATTCTATTTTTTCAATAATGTAATAATGAATGGAATCCATATATTACAACATATTTAAAATATATTGTATAATAATTACTGAATTATGAAGGAATGGAATTCTGAATTATTGGACATCATGTTTCATAGTAATATGATACCATAGCCATTATTATCTATCATCAAGATAGTTTAAAATATGATGGGAACAACCATTTGATTTTTGTCAATACCATCCACAAGACAATTACTATCAGGATATATCCTCTTGATTGATTAAAACTACTTTGTTAACAAGGTTATGGTTTTGTGGAAATGTGATTTTGTCTCATGAGGCTTCAAAATCATCAAGGGGCATACAATAAGTATTCCCCAACCGATTTACATAATGTATAATGAATTTATAATATATTGAATAATCTATTTGATTCATTATAAATGTTCCTCATCGTATATCCATATTCAGTAAAGGATATTGACTTATCAAGGTTTCTAATGTTTATCCAATAACTCTCAAAGTGAACACCATATATAAAAATGGTATATTGTTTTGTCAATAAAAATATAAATATAAATAATATCGATATTTAGGGTTAATTTAATCTCTAATTATCAAAGGAAAGTGAATATTTCAAGGAAATATAAATGATTATACAATGAAACAAGTAAGTGAAAGTCAATATTATCCTTGATCAGAATAATCATATATCATCTAGAAGAAAAAATAAGGATGTGATTAATATAATCTTATTGTATTATGCATAAACATTTATTCTTATTTATGAAAATAAATTCCATAATAATATATTTAAAAAAATTCTTGATGAATGTATAATTTTCATTTTAATTTTTTTAATTCATATTCTTTGAAAATCACCATTAATAACATTTAATTTTAATAGAACTTAATAATATTTTAATATAATATTCAGATAAATAATTTTAATTATTTTAGGAAATTTTAAACATTCCACAAATGTTTAAAATAATATTTCTTTTGAATATTAAAAATTTTAGGAATGTATATTGTTTATAAAATTTCTAGAATATTCTTTTCACATTTTCAGTAAATGCTAAATAGGATTTTTTTTGAAAATAAATTATTAATCTATTAAAAATATTTCAAAATGAAAAAATTGGTGAATAACTTTGATAAACCATTTGAAAATTTAAAATAATTTTCAATAACATTTATAACAATTTTTTTAAGAAAGAATATTTCTGACAGAAGAGTGAAATGATGTTAGTTTTTTTAAATATTTTTTATTCCATTTTCTATTAAATTGTTAGAAAAAAAGAGTAGTGAAATGTTAATATTTCAAAAAATATCATGAAAAAGGAGAAAAAAATTTAAATGGTTTTATGAGGAATTAGTCATTTAATTTCCTTTAACTATTATTCAGGAATAAATATTCTAGATTTTATTGTGATTGTAAAATAAAAATTTAAACTAATTATTACATTGGTTTGAGAATTTATTAATGAATATATTATCTATATAAATAATTAGTACACATAAAAAATTTAAAATACCACATATTATAATAAGAATTCATTACACGCATAATAATATCATGACATAATCAATGAAGTATAGGTTTAAACAAATGTGTTGATATTTAGTTATGGAACCCATTACATCATGTGTCCTTTTGGTTGGAATTTCCGTAACAAAAAGTATAATGGTTTTAAAAAAATTTATACTTATTGATGAAATATATTAGTATTTATAATATCATATATTTTCTTATTATAACATCTTATCACCTATTCATTATTGGTATTTGATTAATTTTATTGATATGAGAGTTGATTTTAAATTTTCTCAAGATTGTTTCATTAAATAATTTTTTTTGTTAATATTACATTTTTACATAATATAAATAATACTAATCATGAAATAATTATTAGTTTTTTGATTCAACTATGATTTTATAACCTATGATTGATATTTTTTATGAAAATTGAAGTATGTTTTGATAATGGAGAAGGTATGTAGTACATACACATGAGTAACATTTTACATTTTTTGATGGTCATTACGGAAAGGGTGTTAGTAATATTATTTCATTAAAAAATTTCCATAATATTAATGATAGATTAATATTTTTTAAATTCTACTTATATATATCATTAATTTTTTATGGTGATGAAAAGAGAGTCACATCATTTCGTGAAGGTGGTAGTACAAACGTTCACGAATGATGTAATCATATTTAAGTGAAAAAAATAAAAATATGATATATTATATATACTAAATGTATATAATTTCATGAATATAATAATTATTTAATTTATATAACATATAATCATAAATATTATTTTTTATCACCTACCATGTACAATGATAGTGAAAGAAAAATCACAACACTTTGGAAGGCGGTAGTCTGATATACATATGAGTGACATTATCTTGACTCCTAAAGAATGGAATGTAATAACTTATATATGATATAATGACTCAATAGGAATAATTATTTTATATATATCATATATATGTACATAATGTACATCATATCTCTCAAGCTTGAGTGGTGGTTATAGAAAAAAACACGTTAGTTGACTGTAAGGTAGTCCATCGTATGTAAAATCTATGATTTCGTAACCCATTTATTGATGAATAGATGAATTTAGGTCATTAAATAATTATAAAAAAAATTCCAGTATTTTTTATATATTTATTTTATCAACTAAAAATATTTTAACAAAAATCGAAGAGGTTGGATAAATAATTAATATATAGACACTCATTGAAGAACATTATTATTGATCTTGGAATCCTTGTTTTGTTTTATATAAATCTTTAAAAGGAAGGATTTATTCCCAAATAAGGTTTATTAGATGACATGATGGATTTTTTATGTTATTTTTATATGTATTTTCTACACCAATGTGTTTATAAGGGGTGAATAAAATAAGAGATGGGGTGGCCTTTATAAGTGGGGGAGAGGACACACTTTCTTTTTAAAAAAATAATTGAGTGATCCCATGTATTTAATGTTTAAAAAGGGTTATAAATATATCATTAAAAAATATACACTCATAATGGTCTATATATGTCCATAATGTACTTATTGGAAAAGTGTATTGTTTATTTCTACAGTAATTTTTTTAGTGTAACCCCGATAATTCATATTTAAAGAATTAACTATTAATTTTGGTCAAAATTTGAGCTGAAATTTTCGGAAATAATAATATATTATGATTCTAATTATGGAATCCATTTTTTAATATTCATATAATATAATAAGGAAGTTTAGTTTTAAAAATAATCCCACGGATTTGAGGATAAAGAAGGGTTTTAATGTAAAAAATGATAAAAATTTAAGAATGTTTTTACATCTAAATTGAATATATAATTGATTACAATGAACTAAATTTGATTAATTGATATAAAATTTAAGTAATTTTACATTTAGATTCATTAAAAATATAATTTAACATTATAAAATTTTTAATTCGAAAGAATATTTTAATTAAATATCATTATTTTCCCATATTTGTCAAAAGATGACAATTTTCATGAAAATCAAATAAATTAACACTAAGATATTTTTTACATTACAATTTTAAAAATTAAGTTCAATTTTTCGTATAAATTTTATAATATTGGTAAAAATTAATTTTAATTTATGTTCACAAAGCGCGACTATACTATTTTTTTAAAAAATATTTTTATTCCGAAATCTGTTGATTATTTTTTATTTGATCATTATTTTTATTATTTATCATCAAAAGATAAAAAATAAATGTTTATAAACTATATTTGTTTATAAATTACATAATACTATTCATAATATCTGTTCAAATATCTAAATGATAATTATCATATAAAATAACACTATTAATAGTGTATCGTAATTCGGTAAAACTCAGTCTTATGTGTAACAAAAGACATAAAAGAAGCTCGTTGTTTCTTGTAACACAAGCTCTACATATTATTGTATATAAATAAATCTTTTTTATGTATTTAATTTATATATCATAGTGTATTGGGTGTTATATTTTCTTCTATATTTGGGGTTTTATGTCATACATGTTATCAATGTTATTATTATCCTTTCAAATTTTTGGGTGTTATAGTACATTGGTCACATTATATTAGATCAAAAAACATATAATAAGTAAATTTTTTATTAAAATTTTTTATAAAGAGCCTACATGATATTTCATTAAAATTTAATTCTGGTTATAAAATTATAGTGATTATATTTCTACAATGAGGTATTATTTCAGTCGTATATTGTATAATAATCATTAATATCCATCCTAGAATATATTCAATTATTATATAATTAAACTAAAAAATATTGAATAAAATAAAAAATATATCGCCAATATTAATGAAAATATTAATATGTGGGAACACAACACATAGATATTGGTTTTTTAATAACTAATACAAAAACATTGTTTTAAAATACATGAATATCTCTACATTGAAATTTTATGTTATTATTTGTTATAGTTGATGTATAAGTGAATATACATCAGTAACATGAAGGCCCACCTCACAAATGTAATTTTCATGAAAATAGTTTGTTCATATATTTAAATATATATGTACATATTCAAATATATTATCAATTACTGATGAAGTAAAGTAAAAATATTACATAAAACAATTAACATATCATGATATTGAATATTATACTTTTGTAATCATTGATTCATTACAAATACACATACATTGTCATTTCAAACAACATTTGAATAAAATAAACTCTCATTTTATTGTTTAACTCGTTTTATTTACTTTATTATAAGTATGTTGTGATGGTTCCTTTCATATTTTACATTTTATTGGGAGTTTTACTTTTCATTTCCTCATTTTAACAGTAAATACATAAGATTATTGTTTCGTCCGGATCATAAAATCATAGAAAACATTAAACAAAATATATAGATTTTGTTTATAAATACTATTACATTTATAATTATTTAAAAAAAGATAAACTGGGTGATATGGATTATAAATAATGATTTATAAAATGATAATCAACAATCATGAATCTCACCTCTATCAGTCAATCAATTTACTATATAATTTTGATTAAATTTTTTTGATTTGACTATATTATTCAACATAAATGTGTTTTTTGTATTTATAATGTCAATAATTTATGGATCACAATCTCATCATAAAATTTTAATAAATTATTTTACATGGTGTAACCATTAATATCCTCATGTTTCATTTTCAAAACACAAGGCATTGATAATAAAATTATCATTAAAAATCAAATAAATCATCGATGTGCCTCGTGTAAGAATAATTTTGACCATATATTTTTTCATAGTATGACTAATAAGGCAATGAGGATTCTAGAAAAATAAATTTCCTTACATATCATATTATGTTTCACAAGTTTTGATACCACTTTAAGAAATATATATCTATTTGGACATGTCTATTATCCAATATCAATCTTGTTGATTTTATGATACTGAGGGTTATTTTTCAAGAAAATTAGTCACATGATATTCATGTATTAATTTTTTAATATATAACATGACGTAGTTGTATATTTAGTAGTCATAAACATATATCATTTTTTCATTAAATTCTAGTATCCCTCAACTACTATTTGAGGTATACTGAATAACTTGTTTATTTTAATATGAAAGTATCTGTAATATTATAATCATAGATCAAGAATTGTCATACCCCTTACATCAATAGTAAATTGTAATTTTTTAGATTCCAAATGCATGACCTCAAGGACAGTTGATCTCTATAGCATAGTCTCAACTTCTTATTAATCCTTAACTTGGATTCTCTCAGCATAAGACTCTAAAATTATTGATGGGAAGCTATGGTAAAATTGTTTATGATAATTTCAGATATGTATGTTATACAATATTATTAGAAATCCCCAATGATTGGATAAACCATTATATGTTACTAAAGGTCACCTAAAATTATGGATTAATTTTATCTATAATGATGGGATATATTTATGTATTAATATTTACATCAAGGGATTATAAAATTTCTCTATATTTTTTGTAGGAAATGAAATAATTTTTTCCTTATTTATACTATTTTATCAAACTCATAATATTCAACATATAAAAATATAAAAAATTAATCATTTGATAATTCATTTTATATATTCATACTTGTTAACCATTATATGTTATCATTTATAAAACATTGCCAAAAAATGTATGTCAACCATCCATATATTAAAAATGAAATGAAATGATCATGATCTTTTTATTCTAGTTTGTCCATAATGTTCATGATAGACCAAAATAGATAATATAGGTAAATACATGATTAATATAATGCTAACATTATATTGACCACCCCATCTAATGTGTTTAGTTATAGTTTATTCCTTCACAAAAAAATAGTGTGAATGATTTTTTCTTGGTTCCCTTTATTATACAATACTTCTGACACATATGTCATGTATTCCATGGAACAAAATATACATATCAATAATCAATATAATTGAATTCAATTACAATATATATATATATAATGTGATTTATGGAGTATGTGAAAATCCTTATTTACTAATTATTTATAATAGACATATCACATTTGAAAAATTAAATAAATAAATGATTTATACCAAATATAAATCAATCATTCTCACATTATAATTATTTTCTAATGCACAATCCTTCCTAATTTGTTTAATAATATGGAATTATAATAAAGGATATTTTTAACTCGCCACCTATTCAATAAAACATTTTTATTTATACATTGATATGTTATTTAATGCTTGAATTATTTTAAATAAATTTATAATACTTTAACTTTTTTAAAATTTATTTTTTATGATCTAAAATGGACATGAAAGGGGTATTGATGTTGATATTTTTTTAGGTTTTTCCATGTTTGGCTAGTAAGGACATGTAGAGACCAACCTTATCCAATATGGGTTAGATAACTCAGCCTAAAACTGGGTCTATCTTGAGAGGGGAAACCCCAAGGGAACCTATGCAGTTTTGTGGATGACAACAGAAGGGGGAAATAATATTTTTTTTAATCAATGCATAATTATTTCAATAGAACCACTTCATTAATTGTTTAATGATATCCTATATGGTTCCTCATAATTCATTAGGGAGTGGGGGACCTATTCAATAGAGTTAACACCATTTTTGGGTTTGTATTCATTTTTTTGGTTTAAAATATATCATTTATTTTTACTCCACCAATCATTTTTTTCTACACATCTCAGCAAGTGATTAACCACCCCCACCCTTAACATATAAGTCCTGTCACGAGCACACTATATAGAACTCCCCTCTATATGTTTTAATATTAAATTATATTATATATATATATATACTAACCTGGGATGTCTCAGGGATTCACCATTGAGTCTTTTGAAGGCATCCAAGGGAAGGTATCACTTTTGAGTCACCTTAGGAATGTTAATTACATAACATATATAGGAGGTAAAATGAAGCCATTTCTAGATGGTTATCCTTATTAATGGTCTAAAGTTATTGCACGGCCCCATGTGTAACATTTTGCCCATGTACCTTAAATCAATGGGTCATAGAATATCCATATTCCTTTTGAATATTGGTTTCCCCCAAAACATGTCGAGATTTTCCTCTACCAAAAAAATAGAATCAATGGAATTATGGTGGGAGATTGGAAATACAAGGGACATTCATTTACAATTACAAATGATATATATATATATATATATCGTTTAATTTAAGATATTATAGTCCAAAATAATCATATTGATCTTTTTTGGCCATATCTTATCCATTCTACCCGTGATTTGTTCAATATCTATGAGATTAGGGAAATATTGATTCCCTATATTAAAATAATAGAGTATATAACATAAAATTATGAATTACTATTATACAATACCACATTTAACTAATTTTAGTAAAGAGTATTTAAAATAAGTTTTTAACTCTTATTTCAAATGTTTTGACTAAGAATTGTATCATACCACAAGATATTGTATACATGGTTATATTTTATTCAGGGATGTCATAAAATAATCATTACACATATAAATAAGTAAAACAATATCATAAATAGTACCTCCATGGAATTCGTTATCACATTATTATCTTTTGGAAGATAGATCATCATGTATTTAAGTGTCCAAGGTAATTTCCCTCTAGAGAACACACATACATTAACTGATGCCCCATGTTGTTTTTATATTTTTATTATATTATATATGAAATAATAAATTTACTTATAACACACCATAGATCACAAGAAAAATGAGGATTTGATAAATTAATTGAAAAATAACCAAACTTATTTTTCTCATCAAATTTAATGACTATCCTTTTAGAGAACACTTGGGAGGAGATAAATTTATTAAAATGATTTATAAAATATTTATTAGTCTAAAATGGTGATTGATTTCTAGGGGTTTTTGAATTTTAGTTTCCAATTAAAAATGATTTAACCATAAATTCATCAATTTTAGTCACACGTTTCATTAATAAAATTTCATTTGAATCCCAAATATTTCGTAACATATTGGTGACATTGGCATGTGTCATGTGACATAATATGAATAATTAACCTGGATCATTCGATACAAACATATTTAAAAACAATTAATAAATAAAATTCATCTAGTAATATAATTTTTAATATTGAATATTTATACCTAAATAGCCTCAGAATAACATAGAAAATAAATTTAATCTTCATTATTCTATAATAAAATACAATATAATTAAATTTAGTTGTTATATAATTTTGAAAATTAATAATCATACATTCATAAGAACCATTAGTTGGTGCCTATTTTTCCATTAATTCATATTCATATGAATTAGTAGAACATATGAATACACATTTTTTGAGAACATGTATGCCAATATCTCAATTTTATAGAGTCACAATCAAAGACTACGATTGTTATATAGATAAAAAACATGGAATATATAAGTATAATGATAGTCTATAACTATGAAATCGACCTATAGACACTGACTAGGTGACATAATATATTTGACATATGATATCTTATAATGAATGATGAGTACTTTGAGTATTCATATTTTAATTATTTATTTATCTTTATAGAATATAACATATTGAATTTACTCTATCTACCATTTCATTGTATTTTGTATCTGAACAAACATCCCCATCATGTGGATAATGATATTTTTTATTTTAATCAGAAGCAATAATTTCATTATTAGTCATTCAGTAATTGTTCTAACACAATTGAGACACTTGAAACATTAAATCTCCCCATATACATAAACTATTATGTTTTTCATCATGCATCAAAGTACATGATTAGATGATATATATTAAAAACGTTCTCATGTTGATATACTAGTACCCCATATTATAGATAGTTAGATCCAATAAAATACCAAAAGATTTAGTAATTCTTTTGAATGGTTAGTCCTTATGATCTCATCTATATAAGATCATTAATTATGAATATTATAAGAGAAATTCCCAATGATTACGATCCCCTATTGTGTAATAGTAAAACCACATATGATTGTTACTGGTAAGATATATTTAGATCATAATTTAAATGTTATGTATTATGAACATAGTACCTCAACAATATAATTAAAAATTGAATCATATGGAACCATTTGATGAAATTTATAATTGAATAAATTTCTATAAATATATTGTATATAGAGTAATAATAAAATTATAATAAAAATATATCATGCATAAAACATTGTAAGTATTATATTATAATAAAAATTAACATATAATGCTAGGTCTAATATACCCACTTTCACAACACATCTTAGTTGATATTTTAATTAATTAAATTTTATTATTGAATATTATGCGATAAACATGATGAATGAATATAATACCTTTACAATAAAAAAGTTTTTAATGACCCAAAAGGTCTATAATAATATTTTATCAATGGGGAGAGATGTTTTTATTATTTTATTGGTTTATAATATAAATTTTTCTTATTTTTTTGTTTATAAACTATTAAATCCCATGTAATATTTTCAATATTTTAAAATTTTTATTACGATTTTTCCATTTATTTACGTTGTTTTCTCGATCATTTATTTACTCGGATCCTAAGTTTGGGTGTAGGCTTATTCATGTAGTTATAACTTTATAAAAAATTTATTTATATTAGGACCCTATCACATTCATTGATCATCTTTATCAAATAGAATGTGGCATAATAAATTTTTATTCATCATTGTATTTTATTCCTCCCATGGTTTTTATTGAACTATTCCACATTTTTTGATATTGGTTATATGTTTCTCTTTAACTATGTGGTTGGCATGTAGCTAGAGAAATTAAACAAATTATTCAATCCTTTCCATCCATGAATTCATTAATTTTTATCACCAACTGACACAAAATATCATTGCTTACCTTCCACTATTGCCTTGACTCTTTGGATAGAAAAAGAATTTAATTTTATTCATTTCATTATGAGATAACAATTAACATGATAATGGGATAATCTAGGATAGATATTGAAGAAGATTTTGTTCTATGTTCCAACGCATTATCCTTTATTTTTGATCATCAATATCCACATTAATTCAACCTAATGATGAGTTCAGGTAGATATTATAGGATTCTCTTCAAGATAATTGTTGGAGAATAATCATCCTCATATGAATCAAAATTATAATTAGTGGTTCTATTTTAATAAATAGGTAAAATGGGATTATTATTAAACCCTATAACATGACTCATATTAATATTTATTTTTTGTATATACGTATTATATTCTAATGATACTTTGAACTTAATGTGTTATATATTGGTTCATATATAAATGAATTATGTCTACTCTTCTTGATGAGTCTATTGACCTCCCATTTTTTTTAAACAGGTTCAACATAATTAGATATATTGTTTAGTCCTCTACTTAATTTAATCCTTTTGAATTCTACTTGATTAATATTTCATAGACAATAATCTTTTGATGCAGTGATGTTTTTATGTATGTAAGTCCAAAAATGTCCAAATAACAATAAAAGATAATGTTCCTTATACTTTTATTTTCTTTTTATGTTTTATTATTTCTAATTTTCCTCATCACATTTTTCTATATTTTTGTATGAAAATTGATTTATATTAAAAAATCTTAACAAAAACTATAAGTAGATGGCTCCTAACTCTTTGAATGTAGAATTCCCTGAAAAAACACATACCACTTATTTATAATTAGTTATTTAAAAGTATGTATAATTTAAATAATTTTTTGATAAACTGAGTTGTATAGTATATTATATTATTCTATTATATATGGGATAAAATACTGAATGTTAATCATTTCCATGGTATTGTAGGTGTACTATAAAACTGTTGTAGTTTCATGTAATACTATAAGTCCCCATCCTTAATCAATATATATTCTAGTTCTTTTAGACTAGAAGTAAATTTTTTTTCATTCTTAAATATCCTTTAGTCTTTGAGTTTAAGATAATTAATTCATATATCATACATAAAAAACCTTAAATTATATAGTGGTCACATCGATTAAATATCCATTTTCACCAAAATATTAAACATTTGAAACTAACCACATTTTATTTTCATGGTAAATCTATAAAAATATTACCAAATATTTTTATTTTTTATTTATCATAGTTTAACCCTATAAAAAAATTTGAAACATATCATGAAAAAAACGCAGATATGTAGATAAAATAATGTAATATTTTAGTCCAGTGAAAAACATTAATACTCATAAAATATTTAATTTTATCAAAGCAGTATTTGATGGTATCAAATAAATCATAACCTCATGAAAGTAGCTCCTCAATATTCACTGGATCCACCGAAACTCCAGCCTCTGATATGACAAGTTCCAGAAAATGAACCACTCGGATCTAGAACTGGCACTTTTAGAGATTACAATCAAGCTAGTGATCTCAATGTACATCCAGTACTACCTGTAAATGATAGACATGATCCTCATCGGTAGTCGAGTAGATCAGATTGTCGTCGATGAAGACCACTACAATGAAATTAAGGTATGGATGAAAGATCATGCTAAAGATTCCCATGAACATTGTTGGAGAATTTTTCACACCGAATAGCATAGCCAATAAATTGTAATGGACGTACCGACATTTGAAGGGCTTCTATTTCAAAACCACATCTTGTACTCTGAGTTGGGGATTTCCTGATCTGAGGTCTATCTTCAAGAACCATCATGCCCTCTTCAGCAGATCAAAGAGGTTGTCAATCCTCGAGAGTGCGTACTTTTTCTTCATGGTCACCAGGATTAGGCGCTAATAGTCAACACAATTCCTCAAGCTCTTATCCACATTCATGGAAAATTAAATCGGGGATGCCCAGGGAGAAACACTAGTTTGAAACAATCCATTCCCCTGTAAGTCCTCTAATTGTACCTGCAGCTCACTAAGCATTGCTGGGTCCATTTAATAAGCTGGTGTAGATATTTGTGGCATCCATGTGTGCAATTTATTATAAAATTCCACCTCTTTTTGAGGAGGTAGAAACAAAACTTCATCAGGGAAAACATCTGTGTACTGGTCCACCACTAATGGATAGCTCGAAATCTCAACATCAACAGCTCTGAGGGAAAGGCTAGCCAAATGATGAGTGATCAGTGGCACCCTCCTCTAGGTAAGTCCATCCTGTGCTGCAAAGGTTACCTTTTCACCAATGACCGTAATCCTAGTCCCATGCATGCAGACACACAACACCTTGTGCCTAATACAATCAATCTGAGCATGGACTATTGACAACCAGTCCATACCCATGATGACATTGTAAGGCCTCCACGCCACTACTAGGTGATCCAAGCCGAAGCTGTATCCTCCTATAGTAATCTCACACTATCGGCACTAGTTCGAAATCATCAAATCTGCCCTCATAGGAGTCTCTAGTTGGATCGAACCAATGGCTCTATTGGAATCTCCGAGCTCCAAATGAGGGAAGTGGAAATGAAAGAATGACTGGAACCTATGTCTGTAAGTACTACAACTATGGTGTAGTAGACACAGATCATACCTCGAATCATCTGCAGAGCTCCAATATCATTAGCCTAAGCTTCCTGGTGCTGAGCTCTCCCCTGTCCACATGCACCCTATGGTCAGGGCATACCTCTTAATGGTGGTGGCAGTAATATCTTGAATCGTCACCCACCACAAACTACACGACCAGCTCTTTTTCCATGTCCCCCTGATCCCTGCGGACCTCCTCGATCGAACCTCTGTCTCTACCTGGGCAGTCCTTCGTCTGTCTGCAGATCATCCGAACGGCGGGTCGGACACTCATGAGCCATGTGACCCTACCCGCCACATGAGAAACACTACCTTCTATTTGCATAAATGGCTTTGCCTCAGGTACCCCACCCGACCGATCCTGAGTCATGCAGTCTTCCACCTATAGGTCTGGTCCTCTAGGACCTCTGTGACATAAGTCTGCGACCAGTTGCAGAAGACTCTGCTATGTTATAACTAGTAGTGGGTCCCACTACTGGGAACTGGTCAACAAGGAAAATATCCACCAAGAGGGATCTCTATGACACCCCCTAATGTGTCAGGATGCTAAGAAAGATCATCGAAGCCCTGATCTCCCTCATGAGCACCAGATCAAAGGTCTGGGCCCTGAAGAATGGGTCTGACACTATATTTGTGGAGTAACATGAGAGGTTTCCGATCCTCACTGAGTACTGAGCTATAGACATGTTTCCATGCTACAGATGAAAAATGTCATGTATAAGCACTGCAAAAAGAGTCGCTGGGACAAACTCTCCCCAAAATAGGCCCCTGAAGTCTTCCTAGATAGGCGGCACTTATATAGGAACATGGCGAATCACGCTCCACCATCTGCCTGCTGCTGCCTTTAGAAGGATGGAGACAAATATCACCATGATATCGGCTGGTTTTCCGATGATATAGAAGACTCTCCCCGCAACATACAGCCAATCCTCAACCGCCTGTGGGTTCGTCTCTCCCCTGAACCTATGTGGCCTATGGTGATGGAACTCGTGCAACGTGCTCAAGAGGCATGCACTGTTTGCTGCCAGGGTGATGGCATTGGTGTCCCAATGGGGAGTGGTACCTCAGGTGCCTCCATTGGTGCCTCTTCAAGAAAAGAGCCCTGCACTGAGGCCTCTTCACTCGGTGGGATATCAGTGCGTTCAAATCTCAGCACTCTAGAAGGCTCTCTGCATAGAGGCATCCTGAAAAGAAACTGGTGCACCAAGGTTAATAAGTTATACCTGGTGAGATGATATTTATACCTGGTAAGATTACTCAATAGATAAAAATGATAACTCTTGGAAACAAAAACACAATCAGTGTTTTCGTATAGTGAATCAGAAATCATAATTCAAGGTCCTGATGTATGGATACGTCGGCCGCTGCACCAACACTGGACTCCTAGAACTGAAAACCGCACACATTATCCCTAACTCTATTACATCATAGAAAAGTTTAGAGTCCTAGTTATTCGTTATAACCACCTCCTCTGATACTAATTTTTCATGACCTT
The DNA here is from genome assembly GCA_963277665.1 of Viscum album. Taxonomy (NCBI): domain Eukaryota; kingdom Viridiplantae; phylum Streptophyta; class Magnoliopsida; order Santalales; family Viscaceae; genus Viscum; species Viscum album. The sequence goes on from OY728151.1 coordinate 798,616,766, forward strand.
TTCCTCAGGGCCTGTGCCGTGATTACCCCAAGCCCGCCTTCCTTAGGACAAAGGCTGGTGACTAGCACCGAAGGCGTAATCCCTAAAACTGGGAAATAATTTCCGTTATAAACTCTAAGCAAATTTAACCAAGCACACAGTAAGATAGAAACACAAGTAAACTGAACTATAAAAGGAGTTACTGCAGTTAAAAAAAGGGGCCAGAATACATGACCATCATGAATGTACAAGTAGTGCTGTTATACAATACAACTGTAGAAAATGTAAATTCAACTGTTGGGTCATTCTCTAAGATTTCTACCTGTAGGGTAGGTATAGATCACCTCCTCATCACTCCATGTCCACCCATCTCCACTGCATACCGACACACCGTATGGTCCACCACCAGGTACTGTCTAGTCATGTACACTCATCCTCAGTCAGCTCTGTTTGTAATCTGTTACCAACATAAAAAGGGGCGGGCAAAGCCCTTGTAGGGGTGAGTATAACGATACATAGTTGGGACCCGAGACCCTCTAGGTCTCACAAAATCCATCAAGGATAAATCAAAAAGTATGAAATCAATAGATAAAATTACATAGGTATATTCCCTTACATATGCCAATATAATCAAGTAATCCATCTCAATCATGAGGAAAAACACAGAGGTACTGACTCAGCTCACACCAATATTTATTCTAGGGGTAGTATCAAATAACATTCCCAATCACAATGTCAAAATTTTTTACTGCTAGAATACTCCTCCTTTATCAAGTAAAGAGGGCCTTATACGTCACAAAGTGTCACTTAAGACTATCCTTGGACTTCTGAGGTACTTCTCATGTCAAGTACCATAGTTCTGATGCATCACAAAGGTGCTTCACACCGTGGGTCTGCCGCATCACCAAGGAACTCCCCCTCATTGCCTTCTTGAGGTAATCCTCCTGTCGAGTACCATAGGTCTTCCACATCACAATGGAGAACCCCAACATGGGTCTTCCGCATCACCAAGGTGCTCCCCATTGGGCCTGTCATGTCACTCTGAGTCAAAACGGTCAGCAGTCTTCAAGTCTCATCCAGCGACTCTGTTCCTGAACTATGCTCGCTCTTCTTCGAAAGAATCCTCTTTACAAGCTACTGGACGATACTCCAACAAGCATTAAGTCCTACAAATAAGTATCTAAATGATATGTCACATCATAGGGGTCTCAACGTAATAGATTACACGTCAATCAGACTCCCGGTCTATGAGTTATTAGCATTTTAGTCCCAGGGGCTGATTGGATTCATGCTCGATCCAAACTGACCATTCCCCATATTTATTAAAAACTCAGTGGGATATCACTCAAAGGGACCGAATCGGTCCATGTTTTACAAATTCACTGACCATTCATCAAACGGACATCTAGTGCCATCATTATTGCCAAAAGAACGTAAATGTGTCAAAGTGGGCCTGATCCTGTCCGACCTGGTCAGACCGACCCAGACCGACCCAGTCTGGGAAGACCTGGTTCGGGTCATCCTAGCACGAACCATTAGGTCAATCCCATCCTGCAGTGTGGCCCAGCCGTAAGGTATTGTGAGTGTGCGGATCGGCCGCAGGGGCGGCAGACCGTCCGCGAGGGCACAGACCGGCCGCGCGGGCACATGGGCGTAGACTGGCTGTGGGGACGACGAACGAGCCGCCAGGGCGTGGACCAGCCGCGAGGGTGGTGGACCAGACGCGGGTGCATGGCCCTTCCATGGGGGCGCTGAGCGGCTGCGTGGGTGAAGGACCTACCACGAGGGCACAGACCGGCCGCATGGGCGCTGACCGCCCGCGAGGGTGTGGACCGGCCACAGGCCGGCCGCGGGGCGGTGCCTCGGCTAGCTGAGGGGCGGCAGTCTGTTTGCGGACCGGTAGCTCGGCCTGCCGTGTGGCATCACCTCGGCCATGGGTTGGCGGCTCGCCCGGCTGCAGGGCAGTGCAAAGCCACAGATGGCAGTGTTGGCTGCGATGCAATGTCAGTGGCTGTGGGGCGGCTCTATTGCTCCATCGACTTCGTCCCAGCAGGAGGTGGTGCCGATCGCCATTCTTGTGCCCCATCCATCGATGGTTTCCGTCCTCCTCCTTCATGAAGAACACCACAAAATTTTTGGATCGGTCGGACAATGTTGGTTTGGCTCGTACACTCCCTGTTAGGGACGTAGCATATGGATCAATAAGAAAGATGAATGTCATGTTTACCAATTCCCACAACGTTTCATTCCCAAATAGAAAAAAGAAACCAAGTCAAGAATATGTGGAAAATATCATCACTCAAATAAACCATTTACCTCGTTCTCTTGATGACGTTGGCACGAGAAGGTATTACGGTCCTTGATTCGTCATTGATGAGAACGTCCCATGTTTCAAGAAGTCCCGAGGAAGAAGGTCGAAGGAGTCGACGTTCTTCATTGGTGAAGTGTTATTCATTAGAGAGCTTTCTCCCAAGTTCTCCCAATTCCCATTTTCCAATAATTTTCCAACAATAGAATATCCAACCAAATAAAATATTTTTATCTATTTAATTCATGGGAAATTAACGTTGGCTTAATTAATGGGCAAGAATAAATGAGCCGTGTTTGCATAAAATTCAAATCGGAGAATAATAAGATATGGAACAATTAATTAAGGAGGGTTGGCACAATTAATGTGGAGGAATCTCAAGAGGCTCCTCCAAATTAATGAGGGAGTTGAAGAGGATTAGAGCTCGGGTGGACCCCACCACCATAACCTTTAATGAGAGGTTAAGATCTAGTGGTCCCTACTTCTCAACTTCAACATGGAGGGTGGTTACAACAAAATAAAATAAAACTTTTGTTTATTTTGATTTATTATTTCCATGAAAAAACTAAAAATCGACATCCATCCTCAACCAAAAACCATCGAGGTGAATGTCTCTTAAAGAGAATACCGGCGCTGCGAGTTCAACAGTGCTATCATATTTTAATTCCGAGCACTTGTTCAAAAGTTATAAAAACCCGTTCGCACGTTTACTGAAGGTACCCGAACAAAAGTTCAGAAATTCATTCTGGGTACTACGGGCCTCAGAATCACGCAACATCAATTTTTTCGAACTCAGAAAATTCATATTTATTTTAAAAAAATTAAATCGACATTGATGGTATTTATAGAATATAGAGTTTATTTTCATGATATGAAATTTATTGTGTGTGATTAATTGAGGCGATGAGGGGGGTTTAATATAAGAGGATTTCATTGTTGTTTTAGAATAAACATTTATTACCAAAAAATAGTTATGAATCTTGTTTCCAAATAGTATGGTGTCGATATTTAATAGAAAAAATTAACTTTATATATATTTCTAAAATTTAAAAACATGTCCAATTATTTTGTACACAATATTATGAAATTTATTACTAATACTATATTTTTTGGATTTTTGATAATTAAATCTTTATATTTAAAATACTATAAAAAAATACCATTACCAAATTTTAATTTATTACTCTAAAATATATTTGTATGTTATGAAAATTTAAAATTATATTATAGTAGAAATAGTAATCTTATATCGAATACAATAAAATATAATTTCTTTAAAATGAAAACATTTAATTATATTGTGTTAAATTGATTGATTATTTATTTCATTGAATTTTTAAAAAAAGATTTACTTATTTAAATGTTGGTGAACATTATATAGAAGTAAATTTTATCATATATATATATATGTTTTGTTTTAGTATTCCAAAACATATGTTATTAAACCAAAAAAAACATTTCCAACTGTAATTTATTTTTTACACAACCTACACATACATTTTTTGAATAATATTATTCATTCCTTAAACATATTTTAAAGGTTATTCAAATTAAATTTATAAAAATCTAATATTTTTTTTAATTTTGTTTTTATACAAAATATATTTTGAGTCAGGGATTATTTTAGGAGGGAAAAGATCAAGAATTTTAGCTTCAAGTTTTTTTATTTAATTATTTTATGTTTACCATTATACTATTATACATCTCATAACACATATATATAGATTGTTTTAAAATTATTATATTACTATTCATATCTATTCTATTAATCCAATCTTGTAGTTTTATTTGATTACAATGATGAAATAAAATGATTTATACAAGATTCCATTAAATTATTCAATAATAAATGTATGATTTTTTATGAACACGCATGTTCAAAATAATTGAAAAAAATATGATTAAAATTTGTAAAACATACATTCATATAGTCATAAAATATGAAAATATGTGAATTTAAATAATATATATATATATATAATAAATATCTTTTTAATGAATAATGAAAAAAATTAAAATTATAGGTTATTATTATTTCATTTATATGAACTAGCTATGTATGTTTTATCCTCTCCACTTCATTATTCTTTCATATATTCATTGATTTGAATTGGATGGCATTAGTAATCTATATATTGAATCAACTAGGTGATAGTGGAATTTGGACTTATTGAAAAGGATTCTATATATAGAGTCTTGAGGATTTTAATCAATGATTACCATAAAATATTCATTACCGTTTTAGGGGTGTTATATCAATAGATATGCATTCCATGTTATTGAAAAATATTATACTTAAAATAATAGTTATTTATTGATTATTATATAGTTTATTTTCTAATAGGGGAACCCAAGGTGTGTTGTGGATTTTCATCCTTTCATAGATCTATATTCCAACATTCGTGCTTTGCATAATTTTTTTTTAAAACTTGAACAATAATTCTAAATAAAAAATTTCATCGATTTAAGCTTTCATTATTTATTAATTTTATATCATTCATGTTATCATGAATTATGTATATTTCTATACAAGATTGGATTATTAAAATTTTTACCCGATAAGGTAGGTGGAATTTACTTATTGATTATGTTGATCATTTTGGATTGTATCATCCATAATACAGGTCATTTAAAATTTATTTGGATATTGATAATATTTTGATCATGAATCTATGAATACCATGGAATGAAATGGACTTAAATTATCTTAATAGCCAAGAAACAATTTCCCAACTGTAAATAAATGGTCTATATAATGGAGCCATCATTGAATGAGAGTCAAAATCCAATTTTATGGATTTCATTGATATGTGTGTTATTTATAAATTTGATTATAATTTTTTTACCCATTTAAGAAAAAAATTAATTAGGTATGTAATTTTGAAATGAGAGTTTTAAATTATAAATAATTATAAACAATTTAACATAAGGTTTGATTTTATTGGGGAAAAAATAAATCATGTATTTGATATTCATTGGATTTTCCAGGGAATTTTGTGGAGTTAATTAAGAATTATATAATTCAATAAATGATGGTAAAAAATTATAATTGAAATATATTTTATATAAATAAAAATAAGTGGGTTGTATGTAATGATTTTTATTTTGTTGACCTTGTGTGGGTGAAACCTCATTTTCAAAGAATGTAACCTTATTTTAGATCTATATTCATGTTGATGGAATGTATGTTGGAAATTATTTCATGATAATATAATATAATGGTTTGTGTACATAAATACCCCCCATGTGATATGGAGGAAAAATATAAATGTTCTATTCACTAAGTACCTTTTGGATATTATGTTTATGGGATAATTAGAGTCACACTGTTGGATTTAGAATGATTTTACATCACATATATTATCTTTTTTTCTTTAGTTTGAGTCATTGGATTATTATGAAACAAAATCATTACATTTAAACGAATTATAAACATGTGTTGAAATGATTATAGTAGGTTTTGGTAGAATATTTATTGACCGGATGATGGTGAATAAATTTTCCTTAGACCATAAAGAACGTTATTAACTTTTTCTGGGTAAGACTAAGTCTTATTTTGACTGATGGATACGGTTATTATCATGGATATAGACTATACATCATGATGATCTATAGAGAAACATTTTTGCATTTTTGGGGTTCAAATGCGTTGATTTAAGGACCAAATCATTTGTCTAATTTGGAGCAAAATGAGAACATAAGAATGACACCGTATATACAAGATCTTACTGGATGGTGAAGGGAGTGTTAAACTATAAAAAGAAGACAATAGTCATTGTACCATCTTGTATCATAACATGTAAATAACTAAATAAATAAAAACATCAAAAAAATTTTATAGATCTAATTATGATAGAAAAGAATAAAATGTTTACAATAAAACATTATATACGAGAATCATAATCATACAATGAATAAATATATACATCTCAATGGTAACCCACCACGATATCCAAATATAATGATAAAATGGATAAAAAATATTGAAATTCTATTATAATTGACACGGTTACTCCATGGAAAAATAATTAAAATCATTATTTAGATATTTGAATAATAATTACTATATATAATATCACATAAAACTAAAACAAGATAATTTTCATGCGTTGTAGGGTTCTTATAAGGGGTTAATAAAATCAACCATATTAGGGAACCACCAATGAGTTTCCTAATATACACAATAATATGTTGTGTATGCATGGATGGAAAATAATTATATAGAATAAATGAATACATGTTGGGTCATCCCGTCTTAACTATGCTACCATTAAGACTAACAATAACTTCTTTATCCATAATAGAAGAGGTTATAAATGACATGGACGATCTATCTATGATCAGATATGAAATGACATTATGGAGGATTCGACATGGAAACCCTATTATAGACAAATATAATACATGATGGGGGTAATGTATGTTCTATAACTGAGTCAAAATCTAACACCATTTCATTGATTATTGTATTACACAACCATTTTTGAATCTTGAACATTCACAGCCATGATGAACTATAACCACACCCTTCCACAAAGGGTCATGTTTACTAAGTACATCCTAGAATAGTTCCAAATCAATAATTTTATATCCTTCAACCACTTCTAAAACCCTCACACTATCACCTAGGTTAATATCTCATATTCACATCCCAGACTAAAATCCACTCACAATGTGTGAGGACTCATACCATATCACCTAATTAATTAAATGACTAATTTCATGGAATTTATCATTTATTTTGATCATAACCCAAAATCTTTCCGTCAACCTAAATTTATTCAATAATAGACCCACATGTAGAGGATATTCTATAATGACACTCATCGTCAACATCAATAAACCATATAAATACACTATCCCTGAAATAAAATATATATAAGAAATTTTCAAGGATACTCCCAAAGGATAATGACAACGATCACTTTTCTACCAATTTCACTAGAGTCACTCAGACATGTACACGTACAAACCATATCCTAGGTGTTACCTTATTTATAAGGCCTTAATGAACCTACATAATTACTAAGATTAAATAAATATACCCTATGACACCACTCCAATGGGTAACTCAAAACTCATTCTAGTAATCCACATATTTCATGTATTATTCCCACATGATTGCAATGATATTTCTATTCCATTGTTTATCCTAAAGGCATAATTATTAGAATGATATTCATGCTAATCCAAAAAGGTCTATAAAAATTTAATATAAAATAAGGAAGACAATATATATCATACACATTAACCCATATAATTGTTATTATATACTAATTATTCATTAAAAATTCACCAACCACAATATTAATAAAAATAATATTGGGGACAATGAACATAAACACATAGTTACTCTATTCAAATAGACCTAAAACAAAGGAATTCACATCATTATCACTCAAACCCAATGGGAGGAAGGTAGTTTCCAAAAATACATGGTAAACATAAGATCATACCCATATAAATCCCATACCATATCACTTATCACAACCATTATCCAATGCCCTTATCTCATGATAAATTCAATACCCTCTTAACTAGCTTCGATATCATCCATTTATAACCAAAAAGATGATTCCATATCACTAAACGACACATTATAATACATTATAAGACAATCCATTTCATATAATATTAATTGGGACTTCATAATTCAACAATCATTATTTTTAATACTAAACTCACACTAAAGTGTCATTATCCTAGACTGTCACACATCTTGGGACACACTCAAACACTTCCTGAAAATCATCTACAAGAAATTTAAAACATGTTCATGCACATTACATAGAAATATAGGATGTATAGTGAAATAGGAAATCAACCACTGAACACATTATTATAGTATTTCACTATTCTAAAATCATTCAATGTTTTACCCCATTCATAAAAAAATGAATTTAGAAAAATATTCCATAAAATGTGAATTTTGATGAAATAGTGTTGAGAAAAGTAAAATTGTGAGTCAATTCATAAGAAATAAATTAGATTCACTAATAGAAGATCAATATTTTTGATGAAGTACAATAAATTCATAGATAAATATTTTTTACATAATTTAAAAAGAATTAGAGTTGTTATGGACTATATTTTTTGTCCTTATGTATTTTAACAAGGGGATAATGGAAAAAACTAAAAATTAAATTTTTAAATAACAAATACATTTATTAGGTGGCCACATGAGGTCCACTAAATCCTTTTAAAAACCCAAGGGAACACATTGCTTTGAAGAATCATACCAGGTACTTAGTGGACCTGATTAGTTACCTAATGGATCAACATCAATCTAAATTTTAACCAACACCCCTATAACAATTACCCAATTCCCTATAGAAGTACCCAAAATCTTAATCACATTTAAAAACACGTATTAGAGATTTTCAATCCTAAAAATTCTATTCATAATCCTAAATTTCTAAATAAGTATTTCTATAAGAATAAAATTTAGATAACCCCATGTTTTCTTACTTGAGAAAATATAATTTATTTAAAAATCCAAATCATGAGGCTTCTAAACCATATGATGAATTTGATATAATTAAATGACATTCAATCAATCAACTAGAAAATGGTGTCAGTAACTATCTTCAATCCTAGATTTGATTTTTTCAAAAATCCTATCAAATAGACCTAACAACAATGGAATTAAATCAATAAATTATTAATTTACAATGAACACACTTCCAAAAAAATTTAAATACCATGTCCAATTTTAATGATTATCACTATACCCAAATTACTAAAAATTTCAATCAACTATCTCATGAAATAACAATTTTATAGCCCATGTCATCCAATAATAATTTAAACTCCTATATTATAAATGGTATGTCAACACAAGTGAATTATTTAACCACATGATATCTAATCAACGCATTCATTAAAATGGATATCGGAAAAAATAATTTCCCAATACCTTAACATATTATATGGAAAAATTCAATTCTTTAATCAAATGAATAATCCCAGATCAATATTGATTCCCAAATAAATTATATATTACATAAGAACATGTTTGAATTTACACATGTATAGAAACATATATAACACTAATCTCAATTGTAACATCACACATATTTTATAGATTCCAACCAAATTCACGCTCATTTCATCTAGTTTTCCTCTCTCACCATCGGAACACACCCATTGAAATGATAGGTAGTTCAGAAGGAATGTTTGGAACACTCAAATGATGTTCTAAATAACACTAATAAAAGGAAACATTACTCTAAAATCTCTATTATATATCCTCGGGGAATCCTTATACCATTAGAAAACATCATATGTTATTTTCAAAAAAACAATATATTAAACCACATAACAACACAACCAATAATCATAGACACTCTAAAATACAGTCTAAACAAGGGTGGATTGGTTCTAATACTAATCAATAAAAAACATCACCTATCTCTCATCATTAAACATCCCCTAAAATCTTTGATTTCTATGACCTACCCACCCCGTGGATATATCACTAAATATTCATCATTTAGAGATATATGTTAATCGAATACAAATATTGTATTTATAATTAATATTTAAATTCACATTTTAGGTTTATACCTTATCGAACCATTCATGCTCACTAAGTTGGCTAAACATTAATATCTTAAAATCCAAATTTATTAAACATTTTCTATACTAGTAGGTCACATCACTATACTTCTCAAGTCCACTTTAATTGTTTTTCATCTCTTGAGAATAACCTCTATTCTTACTCAAATATACTTCTTGAATTTTTTTTCTATATCAAAATAAAAACAATTCACCTTTACCACTACCATAATTCATATAATTCCCCCCCCAAATTCTAACTATTTATTTTTTAACAACATTTCTAATCTTATTCAAAAAAAAAATGAACAATTAAATCCAAATTGAATTAGTATTAGTACTAATTAGAAACTTCCATATATTATTCTTAAATCTTATTAATATAATCTTACACACCACTAATAATAAAATTCCCACTCACATTCCACTGAGGTAAAAAAAAACATAAATCACATGGTTTTAAGTCTTATGAGGTTCAAATATACGTAATAACAAACATCCAAAAACAGCGATGAACAATAAATAACCATTATCCTTATGTGATATGTTTGATTCCTGAAATATATTATACATTCCACAAAAAATAGGCCACTCATAGACTCAAAATTTTAATAAAATACCTAAAAAAGGAATCTATTACCCAATCCAACCCACTATGGGGTTATCAGATATCATGATCATGTGTGAAGATTAAAAAATATCCAAATAAAATTAATTATTCTAATTCAATTTAATAAATTTAATATCAATATTTTATTTGGTAAATCAATGAATAAATTATTGTAGTAATTTTAATTAATTTAAACTAATTTCTCAAACTATTTATCAAAAAAACTATTTATAAGAAAGAAATTACCCAAAAAACGTATCACTTAAAAGGTATTTGACACTGAAAAATATTCAATCACATATCCAGGTTTTCCAATGTGACATATATTTTTCATGAACTGATATGAAATTTCAACCCAAAAATAATATTAAAATTAATAATAACAATATAAACCCAAAATGTGATACATGAATAAATACATTAAACACAATAAAAAAAGAATGAATAATAATCCCTTGAATATGTACAATGAGCTTCCATGATTAAGGTGTTCCATAAAAATAAATTCAGTGCATATCCGGTGATCCAATAACTCTAACCACTCTCTACCAAGTGTCCCAAATATTATGGCATCCAAAAGACATCTCAGATGAAATTTTTTAATTCAAAAAATATGGTATGAAGTTTCTAGTCTGATATATAGTATTACATGACCTCAATGAAACCCTCATCACAAGTGAATGTCTGGTGACCATTGGTGATAATTTATAACTAACAAGGTAATGATATATTTCTAGTACCATCAAATACAATAACATAAAAAAAAATATATTCAGATAAACACAAAATATATGAAATGTATTTGATGAAAATATCCAACCATAGACAATATAAAATAAAGATATTCTAGAATAGAATTATTCAAATTCTCTGTATATATACATACTTTATAATTTCATCCCACAGTATTGACTAAATAAAAAAAATGATGAAAATATAGGTATTATCACATTATTTATGTCATTACATAAAATTAGTGGAGAATGTGTAAAAATTCTCGTATTTATTATAGAACTAACTATATGGGAATAATTTAGTAAAATCTTGAGGTTAATCACATCAGTAACATGTTATTTCGGAAAAAATGTAAAACTAAATGATAGATTACTATATTTGTGTCAAAACCATGGAATTTAATCTGAAATAAACTAAATTATAAAGTTATCCAATCATGGATAGATAAATTAATGGGTAAAATGGAATCCATATACAAAAAATATTTCCATAAAAAGAGAATAAGAAAACATTACTTGTAAAACAATGAAACCCAATAATGAAATTATTATTGAAATAGATATCCATGTGGTGAATTTTTATCAATACCACTTTAGTGTAATGACTCCTCACGATCAAAAGAAAGAATATATTCAATATATGTTAAGATCCATTCACATTTGGAAAACATAAATCTTATGTAACTTTGATAAATTAAATAAATAAATCATTTATATGTTTTCAAATCCTTAAATTTACAATGGGAATATTTTAACAATGAATATTATTAATTAATTAATTATTAAAAGGAAAATATTTAATAAGGATATCTCATGGACAATAATGAATCATATCACGATTCATACACCCTCTTGAATTTATACAACTACTTCATATTTGTATAGATTATCATTAATAGTTTTTCATAAACAACAAATAAATAACATACCAAATAATGGAGCATACACTAACTACAACAAAATTTAATAATAATGTAATAATCAATTGAATGAAGAATTATACCATGAATTAGTCCCAATATTATATAATTTAAACCCAATGAAAATGAATAAAAGGAAATCATAGTTATAAAAATCAAATCTAGGGTTTGATCCCATCATTTATTTCACTTCATTATAATAGAATTAAAATTATTTGGAATATTATAGAATTATGTTGAAATAAAAGTGTTCATATGATGACCATTATTCTCATGTGCATATATCTTCAAAATATAGACACATCTTGAGAAATCCATCCTTGGTGTCATGTCCATATAATGATACAACACAAACCCCATTAATCCTAAACAATATGTGGTATATAAAATAACTCCACAAAATTGTAAAATTTAGAAATCAATTGGAAATATTTAATAACTTACAATCCAAGAAGTCATCATGGATTGAAGCCCCATGTATCGACATAAGATAGTTTTCATGAAATAAGAAAATGGTATTGTATCAAGATCCAGAGCATGAATAAAACGTTTGGAATAAAATAAAATTTTAAATAAAAATTTTTCCCCATACATATCATCATGAAATATCTAGGGAACTGTTAAATATTGTTTTTCTATGTATTACAAAATACAAAAAATGTTTTCAATTCATGACAAGAATTATCATCCTTAAAGTGAAAAAAGATATAATCTCTCATGACATACATTTTCGTAGCCTAGTAACTTTTTAATATCATCCTAGTGGTATTACATGAAACATTTAAAAATTTTGAAAAATTAAAAAATAATAAATAGTATGATCATAAAAATATCATATTTTAAGTACCTATATGACCCATAGCCTGATTTTGTACACAATACAGTCTAGAAACATATACTAAGTGGAGAGGGTCCTATAAAAGGGTTATCTCAAACAAAATATTTATTATTTTTCCCAATTATTGGCGTTTAATAAATTCTTTAAAAAACCCATAAAATATAAACAAAACCCTTTCAAACCATTAATAATTCACAATATTTCTGTAAATCAATTTTCAAACAATTCAATTACAGAAGGATACACTATTTTTATATAAAAACTAAATGATATATATAATGAAAATGTAAAGGGATGAGTCAACTATATATGATAATGAATCCAACCATAGACCAATCTCCCAAATCTTGTGATTGGGGTCTATTATTATATCCTTCCATAACATGCTATCAATTAGTATCACTGGTACCATCATCATATAATTAGAATAATTCCCATTATAACATCGAGTACTTTTTCATTTTTATTTTGGGTTATGTATGATATTCACATCACTAACAAACACCCTATATCTCTATCGATTTTTTCTGCGCCATCATTATTTTCTCGATGAAGATCAATATATACATCTATAATAGAAAAAAACACCCAAATTTTATCCAAATTAATCCACTAGTATATACCTAGATCATCAATATAGTATATTCTAGTAGATGAATTATAAATAACTACTGTGGCCGATATCATATTATCTAACATACCTATAATAAGCTGTGGATAAAGAATATTTCATGAAGAAATCAAATAATATACTCCACGACCTATTAATAATCATTATCTCAAGTATCACATGAAGAAATCTATGTAAAATAGCTCTCTTGGGAATTACCATTCCCCTAGGGAGGATCAAAAGGTTGTCTATGATGGTAATATAGTCATGGGACATTCATATATGGGTTTACCAAGGGAAAACGAGAGGCATATGTAGATTCACCGTCAAAAAAAATTCAAAAGTGGTATTTGAATGATGAAAAAAAAATCCTTAAAAATAATCTTATCATTCAATTTTCTTTTGTGGAGTAACTCATCACATAAGTGGTTGTTAGAAACTATACATGAACTAATCTAATATAGGATTTATGGGATTCTCATGTTATCAATTTACCTAGTTGAATGAATACTACAAGGCTCTATAATTAATCATATACATATATATCTCTATGTCTGGGGAAATAGAGAGACTGAGACATATCCCACACCTCAAAATCACAATTATGTAACACCACAACCATAACCTATTAGGATGAGACAAAATTTACCAATGATGATAGCCCCCTTATGTACTATATACCTATAAAAACCTTAACTCTCATAGATTTGGGTTATTTAAATTAATTGGGACACATAACCATACCCTATCCCTAAGGGGGGTTAGAAGTCCTAAAGGTTACACCCCAAACCCATCCAATAAATGTCCGAGAGTTTTCCACTTAGGAGAAAGACCACCCAAGCATCGTATATTATAATAAGTCACGAATCCTCAAACCAATCCTCATTACAGACTATTCATCACTAACAGATGTTTCTCGACCATAATTGGTTAGTTGGGACAAAAAAGATGAATCTTAAAATTGTGACATAGACAAATATAAACATCAATACTACCCAAACATGCATGAATAACTCAAATTACACCTTAAAAGCTCTTTCCCAGAGTAAAAAAATCCCCAATGATTGACCTAGTACCATTTAATAAATAGAAATAACTGAAAAAAATTCATTACCACAAATATAAAATATAAACTAGTGAAATATTGTGAATGATAGAAAAAAAAACTTTCTTCATTCATATATGACTTTACATTTCTGGTAGTATGGACCATTTCAACCTCATTCACCTATAAATTAGCAATAAAATAGTAGGACCATAATTTTTATTTCCACAAAAATGTTGGTAATAATAAATATTCAACAAGAATATACCTTTTTTCTTTATAAGTCTCCTTGAGAGTATTGTATTTTATTTAGAAGACCATCAAATATATTGAAATATACTTATTTTTGAACACCTAATGTGTAAAGGATAAGGGAAAATGAGATAGGAAGGAGATGATTTTTTTTGTATTCAGTGGAGAAAAAGGGGGAGGTAACCCCCATTAAAAAACATGATGAATTATAATTGAGTTCTAAAATTGGATATACTGGGCATTCATAGGCACTATAGAGTCAACCCCGCTTCTAGTAGTCCCATCATGTTCAGATTGTTCCAATACAGGGTTTTATGTGTGGTGTCAACTTAATAATGATCATTTGAAACCCCTATAACACATTATCCATTCCATATATCCCAACCCATATTAAAAAAATTATATTAATAAACCTTTTATATATGAACATACAATAAATACTGTAAACTGTATCCCAATTCCCCATATAATTCTTCTCTAAAACATAAAATTCTGTTCCGCTCTTATTTATTTGACCTATAATGATATGAATTATCATACTGGTTATTATAATTTGGACCTCATATATAGATAATATATCTAATATAACCTCTATGATCATGGTATTAACTATATTGGGAGATGATAATTGTAACATCCAATGTTTTCCAAATAAATTTAATATTTAATGCATGAAACCCTATGTCTCTCCAAAACTCCACTATATTATAACTTATCCAGTAAAGATAATTTTTCTACCTCTATTATTTGAATTTCAAAAAACTGACATTCACAGTTGTATGTAGTAAGATATTTCTTGTCTGCTAAGGAAAACATAACTTTTGAGGAATAATATCATACCCTTATGAAGTTTATTGTCACACATATGAATATTAATGAATAGAAATTTAGTCAATATAATAGAAACCTCTCCCATGACTGTATAAATTCAATTAGGGCCTCTTATAAATGAAAAAATGATCATTGTATAAGTATTTTTATATTTATATGCCATAAAAATTTTAATTAATTTTTTTATTAATTTTATAATATAAAATGGAATATTATATTCATAAAATGTAATCATAAATAGTTAATTTATTATATTATGGTTTTAAGATCATTTTATGGGATCATGATTAATTTCTCAAGGTGTTTTAAAATGAGTTATAGTTTTAATGGTGTTTTTTAACACATTGTGTTTTTATTTAAAAATTAAATTAAAAATATACAGAAAATTATTTTCATAAAAAAACTAAATTTTGAATTCTATACTTAAAAAAAATTTTGGGGTAATTTTTTTGTGATTTTTCTGAAATTGAGGAATTATTGGTGAATTGTAAAATACGACAATTTTTTATAAATGCTAAATAAATGATTTATTCGGACATAAGTTGTGTAAGACTAATTTAATACCATTAGGTTTTAACTCACATTATCCTATTAATATTATGGGTGAAATGAATCAACTGTATTGCTTTCTATAAGAGAAATAATAAATCAAAGAGTAAACTAATGGGAAACCCCTCCTTTCTTCCACTATACCCTGACTCCCTCTTATCTTCACTCATCATAATTAATTTTACCTTCCTAAACTTATAGATGTGGATGTTCCAAACAATAATTATATGTTTTATTTCATATGATGTTGTAATATTGATCCTATGAATGAATATTTTTTACAAATATACTACACTACTCAGTCTTTCGAGATTCATATTCCTTGTTTATATGACAATGTAATGAAATAAGGCACCGAATCAAGGAAATTGGGGTCCAGTCCTTAAATTTCTCATCCGAGGAAGTTTATTAGAAAAAATGGAAACTATATTTAGAGAACATAGATTTGGGGAAAATCCCCTAAGATAGAATATGAGGAAAAAACATGCATGATCATCATGTACATTTTTTGTATGGAATAGACTATGTTGATCTTTCAAGAAAATATATCCATCTCTACATACTACAAGTTGATGTGGTTTTGCAGATATGTACCTAGGAGTGAAAAAATGACAAGGGGTTTTGAGATTGACCAGGGGAATCTTATTACATGACAATAGTCCATACTTCACACTCGGTATGACACTCCTGGTGGATATGATTAGGATAATTCAGAATTTTTTACAAGACATTATGAAGTATTTAAATATAAAATTTTCCACAAAGATACTATGTTTCTAATTATTAGATATGAATATATTTTTAAATTATGATAAGTGTTTTTCTACATCAAGATTATAAATTTTTATTTATAAAATAATATTGTGTATGAAATAATTTAGAAATTGTGCCCATTGAATGGAATGGAACCCAGATGAACACACATATTCAGTGTAGGTATTTCCCTATTATTCAATATAATGACATCGGAATTAGAGTTACGACTGGTGCTGAGCATCTTTTAACAATACTAGGACAACAAGCTCAGGTTATGCACAGTAACCATTTGTGTATGGATCATTGTGATACACTATGTGGATGAGCTATGTGGGATCACATTATGCGACAACATCCTCTATAATTTAATGGGACTAAAAACCCATTTTAGCTAAACAGTGGATATGTTCACTTGATAAGATATTTCACTCCTTGGGATGTAATGAAAGAGAGAGGGTTGTCATGGATGTTTATCAACTATCGGGATATACTAATCAGTGGTGGTAAATAATCAAAAGTACAAAGTAGGTGGAATAAATAGAAGAGATAGAATAAGTGGATATTAATGAAATAATCCAAGAAACATATTTTCCACATGAACAACAACTACATATTGAAATGAAATTTCTCAATTTAAGGACGAATGAGGATGAAAATGTTTCAAAATATAAAGATGACCCCAATAGGTTATAAAGACATTTTTCAGACTACATATGTAATCCAATGAAATGTATTGATCGATTATTTGTTCATTTAAAAAAAATCCTTCTTATGGTACTAGTCTCCAAACGTTTCTCATTATATGAGTATTTAGTATCAAGTTCAATCATGATGGAAAAGGAATTTTATAAGTCTATTGAATTTAATTGAATAAAGGGGAAGACGAGGGCTACCGAAAAATCATGAAAATTAATTAATGAAATGGGGAAGAAGGAAAGAGTGTAACTTCCATCCTATATGAATTGAGGGAAGAAGCACACTTTCACTTTCCAAAAGAAATGGGAGTCTATTTCAAGATTAGATAAAAATGCCACATTTCTCATGATTGTAATGGGATGAATGAGGATACCAATTTTCATTGATGTAATTGCAGGAATATCCGAGATTTTGAACAACAATGTCTTATGCATCAAGGAAACATTCCAAAATAAAGGTTGGGGCAGAAAGAACTTTTTTTTGCGGCCACATCTACAAAGGTTGATGTTCCTAATAGTGTGGTGGAAAGTACATTATTCATTTCCTCAAACATAGCCAATGCATTATTTTATTTTGGATCATCTTATTCTTTAATATATTCATAGTTTTGTAAGAAAATTAAATATTTCTAATTTGGATTAATAAGAGTGTTATGAATAAAAACTACTAAAGAATGTACCATTGAATCAAAGATGTGACTAGAATTGCCCATTATGGAAAATAAATGTTATTTATCTACTGATTTTATTGTCATATCAAGGATTTAATTTTATATAATCTTTAGTATGGATCGTCATTAATACCATAATGCTAAAATTTATTTCCTCAAGATGGAGGATACAATTTTTGTGGACGATGTGGAATCCCTTATCATTTGGGAAGAAACACCACCATTTGATTCTCAACTTGATCCACCCCTAGTAGATCTATTGAATTAAATTAATAAGGAAGAAGGGAATTAAATAACTATTGGTGAAGAATATAATTTTGAAATAGAGGACCTACATAATGAGAAAGAATATTTATATTTCTTTCTAGAGGATTTAGCTGGGCATCCTCCAAAGAAGAAAATTGGGTTTTCCATTTACTTAATTCATGATTCAATTCCCATATCAAATACCCCTTATAGAATAGACACAATTTAATTAGTGGAAGTAGAGAATAAACTAGAATAATTTAGTGATAAAAGATTTTTCATCCCTAGTATTTCCCCATGGGGTGTCCCTATTCTATTCGTTAAGAAGAATGATGTATCTATGAGGTTGTACATTGACTACATAATGATCAATGCTATAAAAATAATGAACAAGTATCCCATGCATCACATTGATGATTTTTTTATCATCTTCATGGTGCTCAATATTTTTCTAAGACTTATCATTGATCTGGATATCATCAATTTTATTGGAGGAAGGAATACATTACAAAAACAACTAATCATACTAGGTATTTTCATAATTAGTTTACAGTAATTACTTTTGAAAAAAGTCTTGCACGATCTTTTTTCATGTATATAATGAATTGAGTTTTCAAGGAATATCATGATGTCTTTGTGATGATATTTGTTGATGAAATCTAGATATACCCTATAATATATGAAAATCATGAAAATCACTTTTACACTATTGTAAAGTCACTTAGTTGAAATTAATTATATGGGATGTATAAAATTTGGGAATTTTGGATTCAATAACTTTCCTTTCATGGCCACATTGTATTTAAGGATAGAATATCTATTAATTCAATGAAGACAATGGTTGTTCAACAATGGCATACTCCAATGATCATAATTAAGGTATGTAGTTTTATTGGTTTAGAATGTGATTATCATTGTTTCATTCAGAACATCACCTGTTCAGCCATCATAATGACTAATATTATTTGTAAAGGGGTTATGATCCAATTCAAAAATGAATGTGAGGAGAGTTTTGGAGAATTGAAAAAGATATTAGTGAATTCTCTGATACTATCCCTACTATCGGGGAATGAAGTGTTTGTTATCAATAGCGATTCATCAAAGAATGGACTTGGTTGTGTCCTTATGCATAGTGATATATTTATTGCCTATACATCATGGTAGTTATAAAATCATGAAATAAACTATACTACTCATTTTCTTGAGTTATCTACTTTGATCACTGCTATGAAAATATGGTGAAACTATCTATAATGTTAACGATGTCTGATATATTTTGATCACAAGAGTTTTTAGTATATTATTTCATAGAAAGATCCCAACTGGAGGAAAATTTGATGTCTTGAACAGCTCAAGGATTATGATTTTACCACATACTACCACTCATGAATGGAAAATAAGGTAGCTAATAAATTAACTATGAAGGATCCTGGAGTTCTAAAAAAAAGTGGATTGACAAGGATATTTTGTTCATTGATCTAATAAGGAATGACATGGTAATTATCAAAGAAGGTGAAACATCATGAATTTTTCTATTTGATGCCTAACCATGTCTATTAGAATGGAATAAAAGCTCTCATCCTCTAGAAGAGAACCTTAAATAAAAAATTAATGATGTGATAGAGGGGAAGTATGCTAAAATAGTATGTAAAGATGGAATTATGAAATTTTGGAAGAGGCTTTGTCTTTCCACTATACATAAACTAACAAGGGAGTTATTGGATGATTCTGATTGCTCATATTTCTCTATATAGCATGGTAGCACTAAAACATGTAGTTATTTGAGAGAACATTTCTAGGGGCACTGCATGAAGTGGGAAATTGATGATTATGTATGAGGAGGTTTATTCTGTCAACAATTGAAGACATCACGACAACATCCTCGAGGAGTCATGCAACATATACCTATTTATACATGGTAATGGGATTAAATTACCTTGGATTTTTTCATGAGATTACCCAAAACTAAAATAAATAATTATTCAATATTGGTAATTGTTTATCAACATAAAAAGTCTTAACATTTCATCTCAATAAGGGAATATTTTCCCCTGGACCATCTTACAAGACTCTATATCAATGAAATTGTATGAAATCACAGGGAACCTCTCTTAATTGTTTCTTATCAAGATCCATGATTTACATTGAAATTTTGGAAAAGTCATTAAAAATATATGGATTCCGTGCTTTGATAGAGTACTTCATACAACCCACAAACTGATTGGCAGTCTGAAAAGACAATATAAACATTCGAAGTCATGTGGAGATCATCCTCACTCAACTTTCAATGTATGTGTTTTTGTATTTAAACTTGGTGGAGTTTTCTTAATATAATTGTTTCCATTCCGATATTCAAATGTAATCATATGAGGCATTGTATGGGAAGAGATGTTGAAAACTAACTTGTTAGAATGATGTTGTTTAAAGGAAGCGACAGCATCAAAGAATGTGGAGCAAACAACAATAAAGGTATAGAATATTCATGGACATTTAAAGGTATCTCAAAAAAGATAAAAAATATATGTTGATAATCTAAAGAAGGATTTTGAGTATCGAGTGGGAGATCTTGTTTTCATAAAAGTTTCTACATGGAAGAGTGTTAAAATAATCGGGATGAAAGGTATGCTGAGCCCTATGTACACTGGCCAATTTTAAATTCTTAGGATAATTGGAGTTCTTGCATAATTTTTTTTTATTCCCAGTAGATTGTGTAAAGTACACAATGTATTTCATGTATTATTGTTGATAATGTACATACCAGACCCAATGCATGTCCTCACTTCTAATGGTATAGAAATGGAACCTGACCATTCATAATATGAATAGCCTATTCTGATTCCAAACACAAGAGAAAATTTGTTGAGGAATCTACGAACTCGACTAGTAACAATACTTTGGAAAAATCATATAATTAAAGAGGTAACATGGGATCCTAAGGAGTTTATTATGAAGTACTACCCAACTTTATTTATGAGGTATCATGCTGGTAATTTCAAGGATGAAGTATCATTAAGTTGGGGAAATGATATACCCCATGATTTTGATAATAAATTAAAAATTGAATGCATTAAAAATTGAGTCTTTATAAATTACCACGTTTTTATATCCTTTCTAGTAAACATAATATTTACACTTATCCATGTTGAATTTCAAAAAACTTACTGACATAGTTGTGTTTCTAAAGATATTAAGAGTCTGATAACAAGAACATAGTTTTTGATTAATAGTAACATACCCTTATGAATAGTAATGTTACTGTTATGAATAATAATGAATATGAAATTGACCAAAAAAGTAAATACATCACCCCTGATTGTATAAATACAATTTAGACATCATATACGTGACAAAACCATCATAGTATAAGTATATGTAGTTTTGTATATCTTAAATATTTTAATTACTAATATGTGATTAATTTAATAATTTAAAATGAAAAATTATTTTCCTAAAATGTAATCATAAAATGTTACATTATTCTCTTATGTTTATAAGATAATTTGATTGGATCTTTATTAATTTCTGACATTGTTCTAAGATGAGTTATAGTTTTAAAGTTGTTCTTTTTTGAATAAATTATGATTTCATTTAAAATTTAAACAAAAAATATTTAGATAATTAATTTTCAAAAAATTTATTTCATTTTGGAATTAAATATGTTGTAAAATGGTTGGGGATATTTTTTTGGGATTTTCCTAAAACACATAAATTTTGGGTGAATAGTAAAATAATATAATTTATGATAACTGCTAAATAAATGATGTATTAGGTCACAAGTGAGGTTTGGATGAGGTAAGCGCACAATTTTCAAAATAACCACCACTAATTACTATTATGGGTCACATTAATCATCAAATTTGGTTTTCTTGAGTGAAATAATAAAATAAAGAGTAAAATAATGGGAAAACCCTCCTCTCCTCCACTATAACCCCCCACTCCCTCTTGTATTCACTATTTTTATGCCATGATCCACAAAAAAATTCTAATAAAATATCATAAAAATATCTTACACCACGTCCATTATTCAATCGTATTATTAAAACAGCATTATCACTCCCCAAAAGAGGCTCTAAAGGAAGACTACTTCCACTGTTAAAGTGCTCTTTTCGTTTCTTTTATTTCAACAACCTTTCTTTTTATTTTATATCATCGCCACACTTCATCCAAATGTTGTGATTCCTAAAATACCTTAACTTTACTAAATTTTTATTTTGATAAATGAATAGTTCTTCCTCATCACACATTTTTACTTCATTTATACTAAAAATGAAAACATCATCCTAGATGTGTTAATTTATAACATTCAATGATGAAAAGTTTTCAATTTCCATTTCCATATTTAATTATGGTCATTAAACAATTTTGATGATTGAACCAAAATATAATATATGTATTATAACTTATTTAAGGCACTATAATCATTTTTTACTCATGATAATAATTTGTATATCAATATGAGTTCGTTGTGATCAAGAAATTCCAATTAACAAAAAAAATTTCCTTAAAGATTTATATAATGAGACTTCTTTACTACCAATAACCAAATAAATTTTATGACCAAATAATCATCTAGTTGCACACTAGTAACATAAAAATTAAATAACTGGAAATAATTTTTATTATACACATTTATCAATACATGAATATATGTAAACATATTATGAAAATAAATGAAGAAAACAAACCCATACAATGAAATTAAATCACTTAACCCACAAAAATACCATGAATAAACATAATAAGGATATAATAAATCCATTAATGTATAATTGGTTCTATAATAATTATTTTATGAATTTAAATTTGAATAGTATGGTCATTACGATCATGTGGTGAACACCTTCACACAAATGGTAAGAGTTTCTACCCAAACCTCCATTTTCATTCAGGTTACAATTTTCTCTACATGAATCAATTAAATTATAATTTATTCTAACTTTCTCCTGATATATTCTGTTATGATATACTATATATGTTTACCAATCATAATCCTACTTTAATTTATGGGTAGTTATATGTTTTCAATGGATATTTCCAAAACACCACTCCAAAATACAAGCCTGATTCTAGGGAATTTCTCAATTTCTTACATATATTAAAGGAAACTCTATAAAATATATTTAGAAACCATTATACTTATAAAATAACTTATTTTATTTTGAAAAAAATAACATAATTAACTTCTGGTTTTATACAACTATATTTCCATGAGATCTCTTCTTTTCTATGTTAAATAGTATCTATCTTATGAATTAATCTATGATTTTATAAGATTATCATAATCTATTTCAAAACTCAAGTTAATTGATCTATATTATTGGGATTAATCTTTCAAGATAACATATACAATAATTAATATAGTGTTTTATGATTATTTTCACTATGAAGGTAATTTTTAAACCCATTCATCAATTTACACTGAATGGTTTTAATGCATTCTTAATATTTGGGGAAATTTATTTAGATTTCATATATTAGTTTCAATATGAATGTATATGTTTTTATGATTATAAATGTTTATATGTGGAATTAATTGTACTTATTAATTGTCATGAAATGCCTACTATATCCCCTTAGTTCATTAGTAGGTTTCATTAGATAATCAATGGTATTGGAATGACACCTTGTCAAATTGGATATTTATAGTCTTGGCACGAGGCATTGACGGTATAGTTATGATGTATCTCATTATGAGTGAACCAATTAATATTTTTTTTGATATTTAATGTGGTTATTATACTAGTAGAATACCTATGATATTTTATTAATATTGTATTATTTATTCTCCTCTTATTCCTACCATAATGTGTTCATGTTTATTTATAAAGGTACATGTTTTTAGTTATTAATTATGGTTAATGTTTATTTTTATGATATCTTATTCTGTATTTCTCACCCTTACTTAGTGTTTGAGCTCACCCATTTATTATGTTTCATTTTATCATGACATGAAGAAGTTTATTATGAATGACTTTTACATATAATCTTATATTTTTGGATGTTCCCAACACAACATAAATGTTGTATATCAGTTCAAGTTGAAATGTTGAACTTATGTATGTATATTGTTTCCAAATTTACAAAACTTATTTTTCCATTGGGATTCATATTCCTTTTTTATCTACCAATATAACAAAATAAGGAACCTAATCTGGGAAACAATGTTTGGTTCCTTACAATAATGGAGAAAAATTCCGAGATATGTATCAATGTAGATTGATCAAACACTTTTCCAGTTAAGGTAACTCACCTGAATGAATACATGTCACATTGGTTATAGTTCACCTCCTATAGATGATATTTTTAGTAGGAGATATGATTTATTGATAACAAAACATTTTGACTATTAGGTAATAGTCACTCAACCGAATTAACTAATAATACATAACTTAAGGGATGTTTCTTTTTTTCACATCAATACTATGTCCATGGAACATTTGAGAAATATAATATTTATCGATTAATTTTTTATGATGTATCACTTAGTTTAATGTTTTTTATATGATCTTTTAGATAGAACCATCCCTTATGAGTTCGTTAAATAAACATGAATGATATTATGTTTCATTGTTGATAGTTCTTTAGAAATAGTTGGTGAAGAGTAGTTCCATGAGATGGGTAATTACAAGATATATGGGTGTTTTATTTAATGTTTTTTGCCCGAATTTTCAATTTAAATAATGGGTTTATAGTTTTGTTTTTTTAAATACTTTTTAAAATCATTAACATCACATTTTTCTTTAGTTATCGATATATGTCATTGGTGGTTGGGTATTATTTGAATCTCTAATTTGGGTTTATGAATTATGACTATTATTTTCTAGGATATTTCATGTTTGGGTTATTTAAAAATAAATAACTGACATACATGTGATTCATCACCCTATTTTGTGAAATGTATAAGACATTTAATGAAACATATTAATCATTAATTTAATGATACATAAGAGAATGTGAGGTATTCCTCATTTGGGTGTGAGTATATATATATCTTCAGTAATGGGTGGGTTGGACCGATCCTGGGTGGGAGAAACTAGTTCATATTCTTTTGGGTTCAGGGGACTTATTCACCATGATGGAAAAAATGTCTGTTGATATTTAATTTAAATTCATGTAATAGACTTATATGTGGTCTGAGTGGACAGGGAAAATAATATTTGATGAATCTACATTATCACTAGTTCTTAGTGGTATTATGATAGTAGGTTAATTCTATTATGTCATTAAAATCAGTACTAACTATGAAAATGTCATTGGTTTTAATTTCAATGCTATACATTATTATTAATTTTTAACATGTGTATTATTTTTTTGATAGATGGTTAAAGATAAGAAATATTTAGGAGGTTGATATTTGATTGGATATGTATTGTGACCTATGTTTTCATGAATTTTATTTTATTTTTGTGGGTAATAACCTATGTATATTCCAAGGAGAAGAAAATTTATTTATTTATAGGTACCTTGTTATGTGTTTTTGACAATTGTTTTGGTATATACATATATATATATCATGTATAATATAATTTTATATTTATATACAAGACTGTGGTGTTCATCATGTGGTTCCCTATTTTTATTTTCACTAGTTTTAGGTTTTTCCATTATATGAGTGGTTTATGTTAATATTTTGTGGTTTTGGGTGCAATACCTAACATTTATTTTGGGGAATAATAACCCATTGTTTTTTATGATCTCACCACTAGCGTAAATCCTATTTTATATGGGGAGGATCTGCTCGTGTTATCTATCATGCCTGAAATAGGTAATATTCAGATGGACAAAGCATGTGATGATACAAAATATATTTATCCCTATATTATTTTACATACTTTAGTACAATTTAATTAATTATAAATAATGTGTATCTAAATAATTAATTAATATTATTTATATCAACCATTGTATAAAAACAACCACTCTTAATAAACAAATTATTAAAAATTTACAATAGAGATTAATTATTGAAATCTACTTGGGTCGTAAAGTAGTTTAATGCCTATAATAAAAAAATTTAGAATCCCTTTGTTGAATCACTTGACAGAAAACAATAAGTCAAATCCAACATCAATTTATTTTTTATAACTCATATATATATATACACAATATATCTATAATATACAATTGGTTTCATACAATCATAAAAATTAAATAATTAATTTATATGAAATCATTACTTCATGTTGACCATATTTAAAATTTATAATATCATTTTATGTGTGGTAGGTAATTTCTTGCCTTATTTATATGTTTGAAACAATCAGAACAATTCCATTTTCAGGGATTCCCTTTTTTATTTTAAGGAAATTTTAGATGAATCTCTACAAAATATCATTTTTTCCTTCAAGTGAAAATCTTTTTAATTATACCTTTTGTATCTTCATCGAGTCAGATTATTTTATACATCACATTTTATTCTCCAAAATACACAACATTTTTATGATATATGGATATTTTTTGTTGCACTATTTCATATATTAGTTATAAATAAATTTTCATAATATATATTTTAATATTGATTGTTAAAGGAATACCTTCTCAAATTCTAGAAAGAGTGGGGACATAAGAATATAGTATAATTATATATAACAACTAATTTAGAGAAAATTTTTTCAATATTTATAGTATATTAATATGCTTATTAGGACCCTCAAATATCTATTAATTAAAATTTTCAGGATTTAACCTCTTCAAGCCATCTATTTTCTAATGTGAATCATGATTTTCATACTACCTCTAAAACATGGGATCCATTGAAACAAGAGTCAACATAGATGTGTCCCATTAATATTTATGAAGATTAAAATAAAAATAATAATCGTTTTGGATATATTTATATATAAATTATTTGTAAAAAAAATAATTTTAATAGGGAATATAATATTCATTTTTATAGAAATATTCTACTATATTTTTCTATTACCATAAGATTCTTCCACTATTAATTTACATTATAAGAATTGATCAGAGTGTTAAATTTACGATGATTCCATTTTTATCTATAATGAAGATATTTATCTATAGAATGCCATGTTTTATTAAAAATTTGATAAGGGTGATTTTTAAATATATACTACTAAAATTATGGGCCATTTTTATTTACATTATATCGATAAGTGGGTCATGATTCATATTAGACTAAATCATTTTATCCTCCTTTGTTATACTCTTATAATATTTTATAGTTTTAGAATCAAGTCAATTAAATAATATATTAATCTTAAATGATTATTTTGACAACACCTTGATCGAATCCTTCTCGTGGACTATCCCATCTCCATTTCCCTAGTTTCATTACTATTATTATTTCTTAGTTATTTATAACATAAAAATATTTCAATATAAATGCTCGTAATCATATTATGATCTCCATTATTATATTTTTCTTATATAATAAAATACATTTGTACCTTGATTTATAAAAAACATGCCCATTTATTATGATTTAGGTTATGAAATTATTTTTATTTAAATGGAATCAATTTTATTTATTTTTATTGGGATGCATTTCATTATCTTTTTCAAACCTCCCCAAATAATCACATGTATTATTATGTTGAATAGATTATTTTAATGATTTTTTATATCAAATATTTATAATAATATTGATATATTCTATACATATTAACAAATAATACTATATATAAGTCTGATTTCATTTACATACCCAAAATAAAATATTTTTATATTCACATATTTCCAATTTATATTAACATGGAAAGAACCAAAGCACCACATGACCTTAGGAGGTCATCCGAATTTACAGATTGTAGTATAAAAATATAGGGAGAATGTATTGTCAAATGGGAAGTGATTTAACCATAACATTTGTGTCCATGACATAATTAGAGATATATTATTAAAGTATACATAAAAAATGATTAAATATAAATGATATTGTCCATCTAGATACACCTATATTTTTCTTATTGGAAATATTATTAATGGAATGTAGTTATACATAAATAATTTATATATAAATTGAAACAAATATATATGATAATAATAAATCGATATAAAATCAACCTCATATATATATATATATATATCAGGTCGAACATATAATCTTAACTCAAAAAAAATTAAATGGATTTTTTCTCCATGTTCTCGGAACTATCATGTTCTAGGAATTTTCTTTCACCCAAATCAGATATAATAATAATTACATACATCATATGGGGTCATTTAGTGTTTGAGTAAATCTAGAATATATTATAGTCACCACCTAAACCCTTCAAATACATTTTATGACTAGGTTCGGACCATAAAAACATACATTAGGAATGAAAAAAATCTTATAACAACAAATGGATTATCATTATGGGTTCTAAAGGATTAGTTCAATATATAATTTTGTGGTATGTTTATAGATTCCAGATCATGATACCCTGGAAAACAACAATAAATTCTACATTCATAATTAATTATCTATATAGAAACCGTATATTCTTTTTGGAAAAAAATTCATGGACTAGGTTCATACATACTTCATCATCATTTTGGAAGGAAACAATATCTCCAGGAATGGGGGAATTTCCCACCCTTAAATGGTATATATATCTCTTTGAATGGGGTTATATCTTCTAGTATGATGAAAAACTATTAGTGGTAAATCGGAAAATATTTAATATGAAAAATAAATTTTGTTATATCTATCCATAGTTGGAGAAAATTTTGGTATATGTTATACCTTGAGGTGGTTGGTGTGGGGGTATGTTCACTTGTAAAATTTCCACCTTTTCAATCTAGTATGCTCACATATAGATCATTCAACATTAGATGAAGAATATATTTATCTATATGTCAATATACAAAATTATTTTTTATTTCAAGCACCACCACAAAATAAATATACACACATACATAAGAGACCCACATATTATCAAAGATCACAATTACTAATGAATGAAATTTTCATATTTTTATCTTGTTTTTACAATGACTATATGATCCAATAGTATCAACCAATTATTTAAAAGGGTTAGGGTTTATCCGTACACCCATTTTTTGTGCATACAACCCTATAAATAATTCACATGGATATTTAAAATTATATGTAGATTGGCACATATTTATAATGAAAAAACTAATGATTCTTCGTTAAAATTGACATATGATTATTTTTAATTTATTTACCTTCATATTAATTTATTACAATCACTTACATAGCTATATGAAATGAATTTTTATTTTCAATTAAAATGGTAATTAATACACTCCTAACTCTTTAATATATAAATATTCGAGTCATACCATTCTTTCTTATGATAAACCTTAATTATTTATAATAATTTTCAAAAAAAATTATGTTTAATGAAATAAATCATCATTTTCATTTTTTCCACCTTTAATGAAAATTTTACAAAAAAAATATCCTTCATCATTTTTATTCTTAATCATTCATCAATTCTTGAACCAGTTTTCATATGTCATTCTTATTTCCTTGGTAATAAATAAATATTTATGTTGATTATTTTACATGGTCATGTAGACTCATGTAAAACACATCGATTGATTCTTCTCTTTGAAATAGTTGTTTCAAACATCCCCATTTCAGGACACAAAAGTGTGTGTACACTACATTACATTTTGAATTAACACACACACAATTATTTCATCACTTTTCATTGTATTTATAAACATATTTTCACAATATCTATCCTACTATTTTATTTTCAAATTAAAATTTGATCTCATATACTTATTTTAAAATATTTTCCTATTTACACTTTTTTTAATGAAACTGGAATTTTTTGATCTTCATAATACCCTCTATGATGATAAACATGACCATATCGATAATGTTTGTGATACCATGAGTCACCCATTAATATAATAAAATAAAGTATCTAAAAATAAGTAAATCCTCGACCATAGCATGTAACAGATTCTGTGGGACCATATTTTAGTTCAACATTAATAAAATGATTATAAATTTATAGGTGTTAACACACCTTATATAATTACATGTTGAAATAATTCGTGCCATTATTCCTCTAATTCACCGAGTACCCTAAGAATGGCCTCATTTCCACACATAGTTTTTCGTTCCACTCCACCTCATGACCAAGGATTCCACCACTAGAGTGGTCTCTTCCTTCTACCCATTCTTCATGGTCTCGTCCCTTATGAACCATATCCACCAATAGACACCAAAATAACAATAGTGGATTTACATTTTAATATAGTTACTCTAAAATACCAACATAATAACCAAAATTGGCATGTTTAATTTTGAATTTCCCATTTTTTTACTCTTTTCCTCCAAATAATCTATGTTATGGGTGTCGTTGCACCTGGCCTTATTCTCTTACTTCACAAAAACAACTTATAGGTCATGACCATTCTGTTATTGGGAAATCCATTGAAGATATATATAAAAATCTACAATCTTGATAATAAAATAGTGATATTTACGTAAATGAGTGATATATTAGTTTACAAAACTAATTTATCTTAATCCAAACAACTATTGATGCATCTTATGGAATCTCCTTCATCATAGAGATCATATAAAAATCATCATGGAAAACTAAATATTCAACCAATATTATTATATATATATATATCATTGTTATTATAACTCGGTTAACTTATTTGATATGTTGGTGGGAGTTTAATCAGTGTTTGAAAAATTAAATAAATCCCCTTTAGATATTCTTTTACCATTAAACAAATCTATATTATCTTCCATTCCAATTTGAATGAATAAAGAAAAAGAAATACATGCATGATAAAGAATTAATTACCATTTTTATCATATATTAATTTATTTCCTATGAGTATATTAAGGATATGTTTCTATGTTTGAAATCAAATAATGTTCCGTACAATGAAAATGTTTAGAGCAGAATCATTATCCTGACTAGTTTTCAAGTAATCACTCTTTGATGGATCAATGCACATTCAACTGAATTGTGCTCAATTATACTTATAATGAATCTTAATTTTATCATATGGATCAAAATTTTGATCCATTATTTTGTGATTTAATATCCACCTTTATCCTCTGGATGAATACCACATTACTATAAATTGTCTAGGAAATCCCATCCAGTTTACGTATGATTTAGTTTCATGAGTCCCCTGTTCCATAATTATTGAAAAATCATTATTATTGACACAATTGTTTTCCATTTTTATGCCCATATAATTCATTAAACTCAAATCCTTATAAAAAATCATCTCATTCATAAATCTCATAACATTTTTAATGATGACATAACTTTTATGAAATTTACTTTCCTTGAAAAACTGACGATCTTATGAAAACCTTTTCACTAGAAAATACTTTGAAAAAAACATCCAGAATTAAAAGATGTATTATTTTCCTTATGGTTATATATCATAAAATAAGAGTTTATCAACCTATATACACATGTTTAATCCCCATTGTTAAATATTCATCCTCTCCACCGCTGTCTATTGAAACACTTCAATTATATTTAAATAAATAATAGTATCCATAAAACACATGCGTATATTAAATTCATGAAACCTCTAATAATAACATAACATAATATATTTCCCTAGTAAAGTAGCCATCATTCATGAATCTCCAAATGTTTACAAATAAATAAATATTCAATAATCAATAGACATTTACAAAAAACCATTTTTCTTGAATTCCATGAATTTTTCATGTATTCCGGATGTATCTATAGAACTAAAACATTAGTGAAACTTAATAAATTATCCTAATTTTAAACCCAAAAATTTGAATATACCAATGAATAAAAACAACCTTATTCACAAACATAAAATCCTTCTTCTTCATATTGAAATCAATGAATGATTATTATTCATTAATAATCATAAACACTATTTGATAAAAAATACAAGACACAAAAATTAAGAATACAAACTCAACTCTTTGTATTTATTATACACACCATTTTACAATAATATGTAAAAATGTTCTCATCAAATTTCCATATCAACATACATTTCCTATCTATCCCACTTTCTCATCAATATTAAAATTTAATTTCTTAACCCCAAATTGAAATGAAATATAATGGGTTTGGGAAGGTGTATTATTTCATATGTAGTAGTTTCTGATTATTTATTTACCTATATGTTTATTTATCCATGAGAATTGTGAAAAATAGATAATTTTATTTATACAACTATGTTGTCCCTAATCAACTAAACATATTGTAAATCAGAAAAAAACAAATTTTAATCTTTCGAGAAGATCTATTTAGGATGTTTTAGGATAATATGTGACATATTAATCAATTTATAAATATATTCTCATAATATATTTCAATAATTAATTTTATACCCCCTTTAATATATTAATTTTTTAAATTTAAATATAGTAATATTTTACAATATCATCATAACTTCATCAAATTTCACCTTTCTTAAAATGATTAAAATTATCCCACGATATTTTAGAATTAGAAATTTTTTATCAAGGTTTATAGATTATAAAGATATACCATTTTATTGAATCCAACATAAAATAATTTTTAGGGTATTCATAATTACATTTGGAAATAATTTTTGGAAGTTTCTCTATCATTATTCACTTTTCTCCCCCTTAAGGAAAAAATTCTTCATGAAATTCACAATAATGAATTAGTTCAAAATATATTCCATGATATTTTAATATAAATAATAGTAAACAATTGGAATCATCTTGTGTCATTATTTATTATAAACTTCCTCATATTAAACAAAGATTATTTTTTGTTATGCGTACTCTAGGGAAAAGATAGAAAACACCAAGATGGAATCTCATTCATCAAATTATCATGATATTGTAATCATCAATCGTTATGAATTCTTATAGATAATATGAATTAGTACAAATTATATTCATTTTATGTGAAAATAAAACACCTAAAATAAATGAGTTAATATGGTTTGTATCCGTTATCCTTTAATATGAATAACTACACGATATCATTCCAACCAAGTTTCTCCATTTCAGCCAATCATTTTTTATTCACATTTGACCTTAAATTATAATTTATAATGTATAATCATGGAACTCATAGCTTCTTAAATTTCATTTTGTGTGATTAATTTCTTCTATGTATCCGTTATGGAACTTTTATCACCTTATGGTTTATTTACTTCACTTAGAAATCGTTTTTTGATTTAATTATCATCCATCAATATCATGGTGTGTTTCCAGACATAATTTACAATAGATATACTAATTTATAAATAGAATGGTTTTAATTTTCTAATACCCTTTTAGAAAACTAATCTTATTAATATGGAATTTATTCTTGTCAATTTATAGTGGATTTTTTTATAGTTCATCTATTATTATTAACAACTCCAATTCTACCATAAAAACTACTACGAGTTCTTTTGAATTCGGGGATTCCATATTGTAGTCTCTATATGGAATCATAAGATATATATTTATAATCTAGATACTCTTAGTTTTGTACTATTTTAAATCTTAATAGACTACCCTTGAATCTAATTTATATTTTCATTTTTTTCTAGATATTGCATTCAGAAAAAAACTCTTCTGATCAATCTATTTTGAATCCCTATTCAAATTTTCACAAAACGATAAATTCTAATAGTTCTATAATAATATATATAAGCCATATATTCTCATTTAAATTATATAAATGCTCTTAAGAATATGATTATTGTTTTTTACACATTAATTTTAGACATTACATTCATCATCAATTTTATAAAATCAATTTGGACCAAACATTTGTTTATTATTCTAGGAATGTTGATAATTATTCAACATGTTTACCTATGAAATTGGATACTTATATACATTAACACCTAAATTTTTATAAAATAATTCCACGAAATATATCCCAAATATGATACATCACTAACAATGACCCCCCAATCCTTGATCTTTTCATTTCTATTACTTATTATCTAGAAATTCTAATCTTTAGTTAAACAATATTCAGGGAATCTCAACTATTTGTTGAGTACTTATTGAGGGAAAAAACTCCTTAAATAATTATTAAAAATTATTTATATAATGTAAGTATAATAATTTCTTCATCTGATCCATTAATTTACATATTTATTTTTATTAATATTACACATTTTTTGAAAATTGATTCAACAAACTCATTAAAAGAAGATATGGGTGACACCTATTTCAACACAATTACTTGAAAAAGGTCACTAAATTATGTAGTGACATTATTACCGTCAAATTAAGGTATATTTCTATATAAATACTCATTAAGAATTTGAATGATATAATCTCATCTTCTGTCAATCAATTGTGAAAATTTGGCATGAATTGTTTCCATATATTCTAATAATATTTCATGATCTATATTTTTAAATTTTGAATGTCTCTTTCATATGAAATCACCCTTAATCTATATTAACACCCATTTTTCATGTTTTATTAGTTATTAATAATTCATATAGAGACATTCATGAAATGATGTATAAATATCTGTACTACGCTTTGTCGTGATATCATTTAATCATTATTTCATGCATGTTTTTATTTAAGTGCATAGACATTTTAATGAAATATATTATTGATCTCATTCCTATCCTGAACATTTAAGTGAAATGACCCTTCATGAATATAAATTTCTTTTTTATAATCCATATTAAATTTTTATATGGATCCAAACTATTTTAATAATTTTATACAATAAAGAACCAAATCTTACAAGTAATTCATTATTCTCATAGTTTCTTATTCCATCATATTGATATTGTAGAGACCCGAAGCTTATCGTACATTGAAATTACATTGCTTTTGCGGAATACTTAGTACATAACAAAAACACACACACAAGGATCGTAATAGTTTAGTGTCTTTGGAAACTCGGAACGTAATCTTCTAATCGTGGTGAAAGATCTTCAATATCTCCCATAAAGATCTCCTTTTTTTTATACCTAAAACCTTTCTTTATATCATGGGGAAAAGAAAACATAAAAGGGTGAGCTCAAATGCTCAGCAAGGGCAAATAAAGGAAATAAAAATCATATCATATCTTTATGAAAATCAAAACCTGCAAAAGAGATCATAATATCTTAACATGGAATAAATCATAGAAGTGAAAATGAAATCATAACATAAAACATTACTCATTGTGGCATACGCACATAATCATAGAGAATCATTTCTTGTTAGTCAAGACTCATTGCCAAGACTATCTTAGTGGACAAAGTCCCTTTCTGAATCGAGTAATCCTCGTTTCAGTCCTGTTTCACTGAACCGGTATAACCTACCATTCCAGCCATGTCTATCTCATGAGATATAAAATCTTTAGCCAATGCATTGGAGGGAGATATAGGTCCCACCCATCTCTTAATGAATCCTTTCTTATGTGTGCCACAAAATCATAAATCATACATCATTGCATAACCCATGTAATAAAAATGGGATTCTTAAACAACATGACATCATAAAACCATTCATATAAGGTAAAGGAATTCATAAACATAATTCCATCACAACATAGTCAAATCAATGTAAAAATATGGATAGAAACAGAACACATTATTATCTTAGATGGAAAATAATTTTGATAAAACACTTGAATTGAATTCTTGAGGAAAATATCCTTTCTTCTTCAAAATCAATTTCTTTTCACAAAAAATCATGAAATTTTTAAAAGAAATAGATTTTATTGAAAATAGTCATGAAATCTTTTGGAGGAATCTTTATAAAAATACGGCTTTATAAAACTGTAAAAATCCGTTCGTGCCGTTTAAGTTAAAAAAACATTCTTCTCGTACTTTTGTCGGAAAAGTCAAAAATTACCTCGTATGAAAAACGACAAAAGATTCCTTTCATATCTTTTACTAAAAACTCACCGAAGGGTAAAATTGGATTTAAACAATTGTAATTGGATGGAAACAATATTACATATTGAGGGAACATGGATGTGGATGATAAAATACACCCCAGTAAATACTTACGAATAAACAATCTCGGATAAAAATGAGATTGTGATATTTCCCTTACCTTAGGTCCGATTTGCTTCGTATGTGTCCGAACCTCCTGTATAATGATTTAAATAATGTCATTGACTTATTACAGAATCATATTCATTGTTATGATATCATATATGGTTCACTTATGACATTATATTACCCGTTCTTTTGTAAATTCCATGTTAAAGAAGCGTTTTGGGTAAAATCGTTTCATTTATCGTAGGTGTTTTGACTTGTTGTTCTTGACATCATTATTACTTATATCATGATTTACTTACTTCCAGAATATAAAATATGATTTATATATCATATATTTTCAGTATATATATATATATAATAGGTAGATAAATAAAATGAAAAACACCGTTCATGGAGACGGTAGTCCGTACGTACGCATGAACGCTGTTTTCCTTTTCTTATTGTCTTGAAATGGAAGTAAGTTGATGAAATACATATGTATATATATACATAAATCCAGTAGCTTTATAATGTCATATATTTCATTATTATTTCTTATATATACTTTATAATCATTCTTAAATGGTTAACATGGAGAATGAATCTCATCGCGTCGTGGAGACGGTAGTCCGTACGTATGCACGAGCGATGATATCATTTCTATAAATATTGAATTGAATTGGAGTGGATTATACAATATATCAGAATCAATATGATGTTGTAATAACTATGTATAGTTATTCTTTACACCATTATACCCATCCATGTAAGGTGGTGGTGGAAAATAGATTACACCACGGCGTGGAGACGGTATTCCGTACGTACGCACGCGCGGTGATTTCTTTTTCCGTAGGATGGATAGATGGTGAAATAGGGTTGTTTCATAATTATAATAACATATCAGTATATGAGTGATACTGATGTTATTACTTCATAATGAAACAACCTAATAAGAAGAAGTGGAAGAAGAAATAAAGATGAAAGAATTGGTAACGGTAATTACCTCTTCTTTGAAGTACCTCTTTGAGACCTCCTCTTAGGGCACTAGAATTGGTCTTTGAGGAAGACCAGAACCTATAGGATGTTTCTAGGGAAGTGGAGAAGAGATTTTGGCAGGGGTTGGCCGAGCTTGAGTGCTCAAATTGGTGTGAGGAGGAGGGGGAGGAGGTGTCCTTTTATAAGGGAGGAGAGGGGCACCTTAGGAATTCTTAAAATTATTAATTTATAATAAATCTAACCCCACATCAAAACCTCCGAAAATGACTCATATTCGAAGCTTAGATGAGATAGGGTTGTAATATCATCAACCAATCAAATTTAGACATGTTTGGATCTTATTTTAAACCTTATCAATTAGATTTAACTCTAAGTTAAATAATTTAACTTTTACCGTGTCTTTTTGTTTTCTTTCCCTATATGGTTAATACACTTACTATAACATGCCAAACGAACCCCAAATTGTTTATTATTAATATATATATCCTTATCTAAGTCATTTGGCCGAACCTTAGATTTTTAGGAATAAAATAACAATTAATAATATAATATTTGATTTAAAAACTATTTTGTGTCAATTTTGACACTATTTGATATATGATTTTTGTGAAAGTCATAACAGAATTAAATGTTCAAACCAAGTTGATTAAATCAACATTAATATATCATAGTAACCTAGAAAATTAGTGTAATTCATAAAAATTCTCAAATTACATTTATTTTGGTGTTTATAACATCAATTATGTCAATATTTCATAAATAAGATAATTACTGCATCATCTTTGTGTCATAACTTAATTAAATAATATGATGTCTAAAAATTACAAATAAAATACCATTATGTAGGAAATCTTTTTATCTTTCTAATGAATATTTATAGTTGAATTTATCTTATGTATAACCCCATATTAAAAATTATTTACTTATTAAACTTTGATTTTAACTATTTTAACCCTTCTTTAAATAAATTAATAATAAATGTCCTAATCTAATACAAGTGGGCCTAAATGGTCATATTTTATTCCTAAGTTTGTTTTTGGTCGAATTACACTTGTCCAATAGAATTAGGACATGTGTTAGGGTAATAGTAATATCATATTTACCCTTAGTTACCCTATTTACTATTAACCGCGGTAAAAAAAAGTAAAAAGTTACTATTCACCAAAAAATTATTTTCATCTCATTGAACCACATTTTAGTCCTTGATATTAACCGTGTATCTCGGATTTTCGAAATTCCATTCACAGAAGCGGAAAAATTAAGTTTTATGAAAAATTCAGTTTTTTTTAACTACCACTTAGTAGTTTCACTATTCATCAAAAATTGATATTTTTCAGAACAATGCCAAAATTTCATCCCAAGCTATATTTCATATTCCGAATTCAAAAATGAAGTCTATTTTACCAAATTCATAACATAAAAGTTGCATTAATAAATTTTATAATTAAATCCCGCTGTTAAAACAAATAGTGTGTTTTTACGAAACAATATCTATCAAAAGATTGACACTTGTTTATGTCTGGTTTAAATGTGAAATTACGTCCAATGACCAAAATTGTATTAAATTGTAAAAATATATTCTAAATATACTTTAAAACTACTCAAATTAATAATTTATCACTATTAATTATTTCGATTAAAAAAGTTGTTTTTAATTATAATTTAGTAATTTTCACTATTCATCAGAATATGAAAGTTATCCGAAAAGTACAAAAATTTCACCTTAGGCTAAATTCGATACTCCGAATCCATAAATTAAGTCCATTTTGAAAAATAACATTTACAAAATTTCAAAAAGTGGTTATTACTATTCACAACAGCTAGTTTTAATAATATCTTAATAGCATATCGTTGTTTAGCGAAACTTGGTGTTGCGTACAACACACGCTATCGAGGAAGGTCGTGATTGCGTGTAATGCAAGGCAAGTCAAGGATTGTGTTTTGCAAGCTCCTTTTGGTGTAGCGTACAACACAAGACATTAATAAAATTAAAAAGAATATTTTTTTTATAAAATCTAGGGCTGTTACATTCTACCCCCCTTAAAATGAATTTCGCCCTCGAAATTCGTCAGGGTTATAAATGGTTTACTATTCGAAAGTTTCTTTAAAAGAAACCCACATCGTAAAAAAGGAATATCAAAACCAATATTTAAAAACAAAAGTATGAAACGTAACGGTTACCCAAATAAACTAATCATTGGGTTTCCACATAGGTGAAAATATGGATATGGAAGAGAAATCTAACCATCATGTTCTGATGGAGAGTGGTAGAGAACATGGCTATGGAAAAGCCAACAATCACAAATCCATAAATTTGTGACGATCTAAGGTACCATCCGATTCATCAGGTATAAGAGAACTAGGACAACATTTTTGGTTTTCAAGATCATTTCCCTAAAGTTGAAAATTTTGAATTAGAATAAATACTTACTTTATTTTGGTACAATCTCACTGTTGTTCGTGCCTTTAACAATTTCCACTTCATCTCTTAAATAAATGATGTTGAATTTGTTATTCGTGAAGTGTTAGCAGATCATGTGATAGAATGACGGTTCATTCCATCTGTTTCAAACAAAAGGTTAGCAAAATTATATACATAAGTCGATCTATAGTGAGATTAATCACATATGGTTTCTAAAATGGACTTATACTTCATATATCATACTGTTTAATATAATAAAACTAGTTTCTACTAAACAGGGACTTCCTGTAGGCCAGTGGTAGGCGATAAAGGCCAGTCGCACTTCAGTTGTGGGTTCGATTCCCACAGCCTTGTCCGAGGCGATGGGCTGTCGCCCGTCCTGCAGGTTGTCCCTTTTTCTAAAACTACGTTACTATAACATCCCATCAATAATATCGAAAATCTTCTATCCTTAAACAATACTAACTTATGTCCAACATAATCCAGTCTAATCTTTAGGATTATACATAATACTGCAGTCCACTCTCATAATATAGTGACATCGATTACCAGAGATTTAATACTGTCGTTGATCCCCACATATCATAAGATATGTCTTGTTGGTCACATTCCAAACATTCAAAGTCCTTAATCGTGTATTCTCTTGAATACCTTAGTGAAAACATGAATGCAGTTAAAAGTTAACACTTTCCACATACCAAAATCCTCAAAATTCTATATACTCAAACCATGATATCACTTAGTCCTTATATCAATCATGAGCTCATGAATACTATCAAACATTTAATTTTCTCCTTATCCCTTTATTATGAGCATATCATCTAAATTCCAAAAATATCTGAATAACCTTTCATGGATACTAGTAACATTAATCATACACTTTCAAAACACAAGGAAAGACAACAGTGTAACAATCCATAGATGTCTCTTTATTCAAAAATTACACATGATAAACATGTAATCATTCCACTACATTCTCAAACCATTGACCGAGCTTCAAAAATTCTTTCATCTCACATATCA
Source organism: Viscum album (assembly GCA_963277665.1). Taxonomy (NCBI): domain Eukaryota; kingdom Viridiplantae; phylum Streptophyta; class Magnoliopsida; order Santalales; family Viscaceae; genus Viscum; species Viscum album. The sequence goes on from OY728151.1 coordinate 798,657,679, forward strand.
TTTGTAGTCTCTTCATCATCATCCACATAAATACTACCCATATGACCATACTGATTCTCTTCATGAGTTTTTCCCTTAGGGCATTTGTTTGCATAATGCCCATACATTCCACATTTAAAACACTTAACCATTTTTGATGTCATAGCAATACCATTATCCTCATCCATGGTGTTAACCGACCCTTTTCCATTGCACTTACTTGCTTTGTGTCCTTCTTTTCCACACCCAAAGCATCTTCCAGTTCCCTTGAAACATTCTCCTTGATGCCTCTTCCCACATGATTTACATAGGGGAAATTGAACTTTCTTTCCTCTATGATCATCATGGAACTCCATCATTCTCTTATTAGTCGAGTCAGGAAACTTACCAAATTTTACTTTATTGATCATATTATGAGATTGCTGATTCAGCATAATAATGATGCAAACACTTCCAAATCCCATTTCATTATGAAGAATATCATTCCATTGTCCATCATATCCTCCATTATCGTGAATCATCTTTTTTCCAGCCATTTTCTAAAACCCAGAAAAGAATAGTGTGAGAGGTAAAAATCATGCTAGGGAAAACAACATAATAAAGGGGGAGTACCTTCAATATCCAACATCTTAGGTTTAATTCTATGATCGTTAGCGTAATTCTATTACTATAACCTATACGTATACTTATCCCTAGGGACATCCCTAGACATACCTTAGAAATATCTCTAGGGATCTCACTAACGTTTTCGCATCCTAGTTTCCAAAGGTTGACTAAACCTTTCCTCTGATACCAACTGTAGAGACCCGAAGCTTATCGTACATTGAAATTACATTGCTTTTGCGGAATACCTAGTACATAACAAAAACACACACACAAGGATCGTAATAGTTTAGTGTCTTTGGAAACTCGGAACGTAATCTTCTAATCGTGGTGAAAGATCTTCAATATCTCCCATAAAGATCTCCTTTTTTTTTACCTAAAACCTTTCTTTATATCCTGGGGAAAAGAAAACATAAAAGGGTGAGCTCAAATGCTCAGCAAGGGCAAATAAAGGAAATAAAAATCATATCATATCTTTATGAAAATCAAAACCTGCAAAAGAGATCATAATATCTTAACATGGAATAAATCATAGAAGTGAAAATGAAATCATAACATAAAACATTACTCATTGTGGCATACGCACATAATCATAGAGAATCATTTCTTGTTAGTCAAGACTCATTGCCAAGACTATCTTAGTGGACAAAGTCCCTTTCTGAATCGAGTAATCCTCGTTTCAGTCCTGTTTCACTGAACCGGTATAACCTACCATTCCAGCCATGTCTATCTCATGAGATATAAAATATTTACCCAATGCATTGGAGGGAGATATAGGTCCCACCCATCTCTTAATGAATCCTTTCTTATGTGTGCCACAAAATCATAAATCATACATCATTGCATAACCCATGTAATAAAAATGGGATTCTTAAACAACATGACATCATAAAACCATTCATATAAGGTAAAGGAATTCATAAACATAATTCCATCACAACATAGTCAAATCAATGTAAAAATATGGATAGAAACAGAACACTTTATTATCTTAGATGGAAAATAATTTTGATAAAACACTTGAATTGAATTCTTGAGGAAAATATCCTTTCTTCTTCAAAATCAATTTCTTTTCACAAAACATCATGAAATTTTTAAAAGAAAGAGATTTTATTGAAAATAGTCATGAAATATTTTGGAGGAATCTTTATAAAAATAAGGCTTTATAAAACCGTAAAAATCCGTTTGTGCCGTTTAAGTTAAAAAAACATTCTTCTCGTACTTTTGTCGGAAAAGTCAAAAATTACCTCGTATGAAAAACGGCAAAAGATTCCTTTCATATCTTTTACTAAAAACTCACCGAAGGGTAAAATTGGATTTAAACAATTGTAATTGGATGGAAATAATATTACATATTGAGGGAACATGGATGTGGATGATAAAATACACCCCAGTAAATACTTACGAATAAACAATCTCGGATAAAAATGAGATTGTGATATTTCCCTTACCTTAGGTCCGATTTGCTTCGTATGTGTCCGAAACTCCTGTATAATGATTTAAATAATGTCATTGACTTATTACAGAATCATATTCATTGTTATGATATCATATATGGTTCACTTATGACATTATATTACCCGTTCTTTTGTAAATTCCATGTTAAAGAAGCGTTTTGGGTAAAATCGTTTCATTTATCGTAGGTGTTTTGACTTGTTGTTCTTGACATCATTATTACTTATATCATGATTTAATTACTTCCAGAATATAAAATATGATTTATATATCATATATATTCAGTATATATATATATATAATAGGTAGATAAATAAAATGAAAAACACCGTTCATGGAGACGGTAGTCCGTACGTACGCATGAACGCTGTTTTCCTTTTCTTATTGTCTTGAAATGGAAGTAAGTTGATGACATACATATGTATATATATACATAAATCCAGTAGCTTTATAATGTCATATATTTCATTATTATTTCTTATATATACTTTATAATCATTCTTAAATGGTTAACATGGAGAATGAATCTCATCGCGTCGTGGAGACGGTAGTCCGTACGTACGCACGAGCGATGATATCATTTCTATAAATATTGAATTGAATTGGAGTGGATTATACAATATATCAGAATAAATATGATGTTGTAATAACTATGTATAGTTATTCTTTACACCATTATACCATCCATGTAAGGTGGTGGTGGAAAATAGATTACACCACGGCGTGGAGACGGTATTCCGTACGTACGCACGCGCGGTGATTTCTTTTTCCGTAGGATGGGTAGATGGTGAAATAGGGTTGTTTCATAATTATAATAACATATCAGTATATGAGTGATACTGATGTTATTACTTCATAATGAAACAACCTAATAAGAAGAAGTGGAAGAAGAAATAAAGATGAAAGAATTGGTAACGGTAATTACCTCTTCTTTGAAGTACCTCTTTGAGACCTCCTCTTAGGGCACTAGAATTGGTCTTTGAGGAAGACCAGAACCTCTAGGATGTTTCTAGGGAAGTGGAGAAGAGATTTTGGCAGGGGTTGGCCGAGCTTGAGTGCTCAAATTGGTGTGAGGAGGAGGGGGAGGAGGTGTCCTTTTATAAGGGAGGAGAGGGGCACCTTAGGAATTCTTAAAATTATTAATTTATAATAAATCTAACCCCACTTCAAAACCTCCAAAAATGACTCATATTCGAAGCTTAGATGAGATAGGGTTGTAATCTCATCAACCAATCAAATTTAGAAATGTTTTGATCTTATTTTAAACCTTATCAATTAGATTTAACTCTAAGTTAAATAATTTAACTTTTACCGTGTCTTTTTGTTTTCTTTCACTATATGGTTAATACACTTACTATAACATGCCAAACGAACCCCAAATTGTTTATTATTAATATATATATCCTTATCTAAGTCATTTGGCCTAACCTTAGTTTTTTAGGAATAAAATAACAATTAATAATATAATATTTGATTTAAAAACTATTTTGTGTCAATTTTGACACTATTTGATATATGATTTTTTTGAAAGTCATAACAGAATTAAATGTTCGAACCATGTTGATTAAATCAACATTAATATATCATAGTAACCTAGAAAATTAGTGGAATTCATAAAAATTCTCAAATTACATTTAATTTGGTGTTTATAACATCAATTATGTCAATATTTCATAAATAAGATAATTACTGCATCATCTTTGTGTCATAACTTAATTAAATTATTTGATGTCTAAAAATTACAAATAAAATACCATTATGTAGGAAATATTTTTATCTTTCTAATGAATATTTATAGTCGAATTTATCTTATGTATAACCCCATATTAAAAATGATTTACTTATTAAACTTTGATTTTAACTATTTTAACCCTTCTTTAAATAAATTAATAATAAATGTCCTAATCTAATCCAAGTGGGCCTAAATGGTCATATTTAATTCCTAAGTTTGTTTTTGGTCGAATTACACTTTTCCAATAGAATTAGGACATGTGTTAGGGTAATAGTAATATCATATTTACCCTTAGTTACCCTATTTACTATTAACCGCGGTAAAAAAAAGTAAAAAGTTACTATTCACCAAAAAATTATTTTCATCTCATTGAACCACATTTTAGTCCTTGATATTAACCGTGTCTCTCGGATTTTCGAAATTCCATTCACAGAAGCGGAAAAATTAAGTTTTATGAAAAATTCAGTTTTTTTTAACTACCACTTAGTAGTTTCACTATTCATCAAAAATTGATATTTTTCAGAACAATGCCAAAATTTCATCCCAAGCTATATTTCATATTCCGAATTCAAAAATGAAGTCTATTTTACCAAATTCATAACATAAAAGTTGCATTAATTAATTTTATAATTAAATCACGCTGTTAAAACAAATAGTGTGTTTTTACGAAACAATATCTATCAAAAGATTGACACTTGTTTATGTCTGGTTTAAATGTGAAATTACGTCCAATGACCAACATTGTATTAAATTGTAAAAATATATTCAAAATATACTTTAAAACTACTCAAATTAATAATTTATCACTATTAATTATTTCGATTAAAAAAGTTGTTTTTAATTATAATTTAGTAATTTTCACTATTCATCAGAATATGAAAGTTATCCGAAAAGTACAAAAATTTCACCTTAGGCTAAATTCGATACTCCGAATCCATAAATTAAGTCCATTTTGAAAAATAACATTTACAAAATTTCAAAAAGTGGTTATTACTATTCACAACTGCTAGTTTTAATAATATCTTAATAGCATATCGTTGTTTAGCGAAACTTGGTGTTGCGTACAACACACGCTATCGAGGAAGGTCGCGATTGCGTGTAATGAAAGGCAAGTCACGGATGTGTGTTGTGCAAGCTCATTTTGGTGTAGCGTACAACACAAGACATTAATAAAATTAAAAAGAATATTTTTTTTATAAAATCTTGGGCTGTTACAGATATAATCCTTATTTAATCAAAAAGTATAACAAATTACAGAAAGTAATTATTTTTTAAAATCATGAATCATTTCCTATAAATTATAAAGTAAAAAATAAACTAAATTACCATCACTTCTATAAGTCTTGGGATCCACTTTAGGAAATTTTGACTTGAATTTGTATATACAACAAAATCACATGAGTGCCTTACGTCAATTGAGGTAGATTTTCTTCCCATAACTTTGGTACTTGAATTTATGAATTGTTCTTTTCCATTCATACCAAATCGTGAAATTTTGAAATATACAATAGTTTTATAACTTTCTTACTATAATGGGACATATTATTAAACATATTATTATATTTATTAATCTAAATTATCAATTTAATGTATGAAATATGATTCTTATTAGAATAATATTTAATTTATATAAAACTACACATCATAATAATTATTAGAAAGGGAATATGAATCATAAAAAGTGAACAAATTCAACTGGAGAGTCCAATATATGTAAACCTACCTTTAACACAACATGATAGGAAAAGTTTCTACATGTTATAGACTGAGAGGGCAGTGAATCAGTAAAGGTGTAAAATTATAACTTTTTAACCCATTATTCTCACTTTTACCAATTAATATATGACATACTGATTGTTTTGATCTTCATATCTATATTTTTATATTTTATTTTATGAATTACAATAAAAAACACACACATAAAAGACATGTAGATTTACATGTTTCACCATTAAAAATAAAATGAAAGTCATTGGTTTTATTAGGATTTCGCAATGACCATTGAATCCACATGTATCAAAATATAAATAAAATTTGTATGGTTTTATAAAGTTTACCTTGTATTTTGAATCATATAATCTAGAAAATTTCTATAAATATTTATTTTTCTATCTTGATAGTATCACATTTTTAGTTGCAATAATCAAATAGTGCTGTTTAAAAGTGATATATGTTCATTTATGTGTTGTTTCCTTTATTATTTTTCTATTATATTAATATGTACAACAACATAAAAGGAATTTCATATTTGTATATAAAAAATATTTCATAATCTAAAAACATGTCCCAGTAATTATATGTATGCTATAACATTATTTCATAAATGAAATAATTATTTATTCAAAATAGTTTTTTAGAAATCTAATGTGTAAAAAAATCAATCATCTTTCTATACTTCTTATTCATAGACAAAAGTATTTCACATCTATCAATATCATCAGACCCTTATTTATCATTAATTATTAAATGATCCATTTTATTATAATTTTTCTATTTTTCATCAATAAATAATAAATTCTCAATTTTAGTTTTGTATTAGATATTTATGAGTCTCCCACACCACACAATGATTCGTCAATCAGAAATGGAAGTCTTAAAATCCCTATATTGTAGATACTAATGTCAATATCTACTGAATTTTAGTATCAATCATAAAACTTTTAATAATTTCCTCACTGTATTTTTTTATTTATAAAAATTATTTTAGAACATCCTTCGATAATTTAGAACATTAATTTCATGTTCAAACACTTCATATTATTTCAACCACCGTTAACAACCCATGAATCATGAGTATCCAATATATCTTATTACCATTTTAGAAATAGGTTATGATGAATAAAATTTATATAGAGATTAATTTTGAGATATCAAGAGTTATCGATGAAGCCAAATAATTATATGTACTCTAAACAGAAGTAATTCATTGACCACAATATACAAAAATGTGTTTGATATCTTGTTGGTTCAATATCACAGAACTCCAAAAAATAATTAATGTTTCAACATGCCTTGTACAATGCCTCAGTGAAAATATTTTGGATTTTTTTTCCAAATGTTGGGAAATAAGGGTGTGGTTATCTAAGGTTTTCCATTTTGAATTATTTCTCAACCAACTGACAATTGATTTATGCATCATGTAAATGGTCTATAGATTATTCATTTTTTGATTGACACATATCATGTTAACCATGACTAATAATGGAAACCTCCATATCCATAATGGATTTATTATTTCAGATAGGTATACTAGAAGTACATGATAAGAACCACAAAGGGTTTGGTCCCTTTCCAACTGACTATTTTGGGAATACACATCCTCACAATGTTATATGTTATGGGAATGGTTGTGCCTATACTTCATATCCACATACACCAAGTACACCACTAGGTTATAACCTTTCATGTTTTAGGAAAACATTTTAAATATTCTATATAATCTTCAATAATGATAATACAATAATTATATTTTCATCAATATAGATATACTTTCTTTGAATACATAGATGTAGCCATATCCAAACATCTGTGGATAAAACTTGTGAAATCTCTTTCATCGTAGATATATTAATATAATATCTATACATCTTAGTATCTTCCAAAAATTCTTCTTTGATACATGATGTGTAATTATTATGTACTTAACAAGAAACACAATACCTTTTGTCTCCTTTTTTCCAATCTTATGATATACATAATTAAAAATGAATAAATTATCATTATAGAACTTCATATTCACTTTAATATAATTTCCACTTATTAAAATACAGAAATTCACCTTATTCATTAAAAATCATAAATAATAATTTAAAACATATAAGACAAATAAAATGTGCGATTAAATTTTATGAAATTAATTAAAAAAATTGGAAAACAACAATAAATTTATTTTATGTTCTGCAATTATATTATATATGTAGTAATTTGAGTTAACATATTCATAAAAATAAAAACAATAAATAGAAAAAAATTCTGATATTAACATATTTGTAAATATAAAACAACATATATTTTTCACGAATAACAATAATAAAAAATAATAAATAATATATTCATAACAAATGGATAATTTAGTATAACAATGAAAAATGAAAAAACTATGTAAATAAATTTATTTATAAATTATATGAAGATAAAATATGATTGAAATAAATAATTAATTTTAAGTAGATATTAATATTATGTCTGGATGTATGAAAATAACTACAGAATTAAAATAAATGAGAAATGATGGGTAACATAAATAATATTATATGAAGTGGAATACCAAAGTCTAAAATATGTAATATACGGCGACGTTGATGGATTATTGATACCATGATAAGGAAATCTTTATTATTTGTTCTACAACCAAAAAATCAGAAGGAAAATCCAAGAGGTAGAAGGTAGTCTTATATTAGACATTACAATTTTTTTCTTTCATAATAAATTTATAATGAATCTTTTAAATCATTAAGAATGAATTACATTTCGAGATTAAATAATTAATTATTAATCACGATAAATTGTTATATTTTAATGTTTAATGAAATATCTTGAATGGTCTTCTAGATAAATATAAAAGTGATAAAAATTAACATTGATTTAGAAATACCTTCTGAGATTTTGATGAGTACTTAGTCATGTACCACCAAATTACAAGTAGTCACTATGTACATGTTAATATAAAACAAAGTACACATTATTAGAGGCATATAGTAAGTAATTTCTACTATATACCATCAGGTAAATTTTACATAGCCACTAGATATGTAGTGATACTTCATGGAACAACTTGTAATATATTCCGCTACATTCCACTCTCATTTATTATTTAAACAATTTAATAATCCAATTTTATCAATTTAATTGTTAAATAAATGTTTTTAGTATATATGGAATGATTTTAATGTTCTGGTCCATTACAAAATCCCCACCATTATGATATTTCTCCTTGATAAGTATTATTTGGCATTTCAAGTTAACAATTTTTGTTATTGAATTGTAACTCTAACATCTCATTCCATGAATAATCATAAATATTTTTATATTACCATCATAAATGTATCGATGTAATTAAATTTCCATGATTGACCTTTTGAGTTTTTTAAATGATATGTATTTCATTCATTAAATAGTAACCAGTGAATTATATATCAATATCATAAAGTGAGATATTATTAACAAAATTAAGTATGTACATTCTTATTTGAAATATAAGAATGTCAACACTTATCGTAATTTAATAATGACAGACTGTAGGATTTATACATGATATGTTCCTTGTCATCAAATGGTTTAATCAACATATGTGATAATTTAACATGCATTAATATTAATTAGTGACATATTAATAATTAAATACTAAATTAAATACATGATCACTATACAAAAATTCCTATAGTCATCACTTATTATTAGTAAATAATATGTAGCTTCATTGAATACTAATATATCACTTTAAAAATTAATTCATATGATTGTTCAAATAGTAAAATACAATATGTATAATCATCAATGATTGTTCATTTTTCGATTTTCTCAATTCATTATATAGTAGTACATTAATAAAAATATATCAGGTATATCAAGTATTTAATACCCATGACTCTAGGTTAGTAAAATTTATCTCTATATCATTTAGTTCCATAGACCAATTATTCATTAATTTCAACTAAATAAATTAAATTATAATAAATCATTCTCTATGATTATATACCTTACGAATATTTGAAAACATAGAAGACAACACAAAATATCTTATTTCATATGCATATTTTATAACCATTTTATAAGCATTGTTTTATTATGTTTGGATGACAACAATTTTTCATATATTTTCCATAACTCAAGGTTATATAATTTATCCATGTTATAGGGAAAAAATCCTGAAAAAGTAAAATTGTTAAATTTTTTAAAACAATCATTATTTTATTTCAAATTTTCAAACTTAATGATACGATTGATTTTATTATTGATATCATTACTACTAAGAACAAATCATAATCTATTATTTTTATTTTTATATTATTAGTCACTTTGGTCTGCTGTTGAAGACACCAACACTATAATAATAATATAACCCGAAATAAATAAGAAAAATTTATAATCACTTTAATGAGTTGAGTACAGTATGATCTTTATAAAAATATATCCAATTTGAAGTGGGTAACTGACTGAAAGTAACCATGTTTATTAATTTTGGAGAAGAAAAGAACAACATTATCACAGGGGGTCTGAAAAAATGAAGGCCAAGAGCATCATTAACAACATGTTTGAGACCCTCCTGAGGGAAGGATCCTAAACTAGTGAAAAAGGACATACATTGATTCTGTGAAACCATGGATGCCAAGAAGTATAAAACACTGTTCCCCTCCCACCATGTGTGAGTGACCTCGGTGTGATTGGCCAAGATTTGTTTACACTTCCTGATGATGTACTCAATTTTCATGGAGACAGTCCTATTCCAGATAGTGCTTTATATAGTATGAGTGAATCTATTTCCACCGTGTTGAGTAGTATTTATCTCTAATTACACATCTACAAACTCGTACCCATCACACAGGCCTCCGCCTGATGTGCATCGCCCCTGCCGTATAATGACGAAAAGGCTGCAATGATAGCCCCTTCATAGTTCATGATTCCACCACCTCCCCGCATCTCCCCCCAAAAGGACCCATCAATATTATATTTCAGTCCACTATTTATAGGATGCCACTGAACCCAATTCCCCTTCCTCGAGCCATTACTCTGATTGAAAAAGGAATGATTCGAAGCGAGGGCCCTTACTGACATTGTTCCATGACATGTTGTGCACAACCGAATCATGTTCCATAGGAAATTCTGCATTTTTAAAATTATGTAGGTGTTAGAACCGCCCAAGTCATTATTAATTGACTCATTCTTGGTTGTCTACAGTGTCCAACACCCCGCCAGAAAGATGATGGCCCGAGCATTCCTCTTCCCACCATTATCCTAGTTTCTATTAAACCAGCCCATGAGAAAAACCTCCTGCGACCCACCATGCTTGCTCCATCCCGCACAGGCCCCGAAGGCCTTCCACACCCCAGTAGCCCATTCACTATCAAAAAAGTGATTCCCCCCAAATTCTAGCTTTGGATTGTAGCAATACCATCACTTGGAAGTGATACTCACTCCCATGCGCTGAATATTTTCCTCAGTGGGAAAAGGTTGATTCCTCACTCTCCATAGAAGGAAATTGAATTTGGAAGGGACATCCTTGCACCACAGAACCGCCCCCATGGGTCTTCAATGGATGTACCCATCTTCACATGATTAAAATCCTTAATGGAAAACTTACCTGAAGTGCTTCCCGTAAAGATAAGTCTATCCATATCATCATTGTACACAATGTTATTGAAATACAAATGATGGTCCTCCTGAAGAAAGGCTGAAAGAAACTCTTTATGACCACTATCCTCTTTGAGGGAGAGATCTAGAGTGGGGAAACCTGGAAACTGCAGCATTCCAGCCCCCAATTTTTAATCCAGAAGTTATGGTTCCCCCTCCCCACCATCCATTTTGAATGTTGTTGGATGGACTCAAAGTACAGATGGATCAACCTGTAAATTATAGAAGGCCTCACCCTCTCCTCATTGACATTCTGCATGTATCTACCCTGCATAATCCTACCCCATAATGATCTTCCTTCCATAGCCTCCCACAGTTGTCTAGCATGAAACCCTTTCCTAGTCATAGTGACACTCCACATGTAAATTCCCCCCCTCTAAAAGAGGTTTTTGCGAGGCACTTCCCTGACACCAAATGATATCGGCCTTCCATTTTCCAATCCCAAATAATAGATACTATAATACTCTCATATGTGGAAACAATAGTTTTTGGAACATTCACGATGGAAAAAAAATTCATTGGAATGGAAACAAGGACACTATTCACAAGGGTAATGCAGCCTCCAAAGGAAAGGAATATGTTTTTCCAGTTGAAAATGTGCCATATGGTCTTGCTAACAAGTTTACAAAGTGGTGCATTATAAGAGAAAATGGAATCACTGGGGCCCCGAGGTACTCCAATGGAAATAAACCCTTCTTCATATTCAAGCTAGCATCCAGGGCCCTTGGCCCTCTATCAATAACATTCTTGTTAGTATAATAATAGATTTTGTCTCTATTCACTGTCTGCCCACTCCAATTACAATTACTCTCTTAGATCCCAATCATCCCCTTCACCGACCTCTATAATCCATTAATAAACAAAATTGTGTCATCCGCGAACATTAAATGCATTGTACCTCTCGTATCATGCCGAGTTTGGAAAGGGAGGACCTTACCCGTATGTAGGATATGATTGATATGATATCTAAGATAATCTTGGGAGAGAATGAAGAGATTAGGTGAGAGGGGATCCCCCTGCCTGAGACCAAGGCATCCTTAAAGAACCCAAACTGTTTTCCCATAAACGAGGTTGAGATCCATGGTGAGATAAAACAACGGAAAAGGAGATCACATTTCTAATTGGAGAACCCCATACAGGCCCGCACCCTAAGTATGAATCCCTACTCCATCCTGTCATATTCCTTACTCATATCTAGCTTGATCACCAGATGACCCCCAAAGGCATGTTTTTGACGTCACTAAACAATTCTAGCACCACACCAATTTCCCCTAGATGTACCTCCCTTTAATAAACACGTTCTGCTCCGGAGCCACCCAGAAATACAAATGAGGTTCCATCCATTTATTTAGAATTCTAGCCAAAAACTTTTAAGGTATATTTCACATGCATATGGGCCAATAATGATCGATGGAATGTGGATTTATCACCTTTGGATTCAGAACCAGCTTGGTTGCGCAAGCAATACAGGTCAAGTTTCCACCGTGGAATAAGTCTTTAACTTCTCTTACTAGGTCTCCCTTGACAACGTCCCATTCCACTCTATAAAAGGACCCTGGAATGCCATTATGTCATGGAGAACATTGCAAATTTAAAGACCAAAAAGCCTTACGAACTTTTTCCTCCTCTGAAACCCTCTTTAAATGATTATTAACATAATCCGAAACATTATTGGGGAGATCCTCATATAAGTCCACACTACCCCTCAAAAAACCTTAGGTCATGCTAGAATTGGACTCTTCTAAAAAATATTTAACAGTTTCATTTACCATAGAACCCACTTCATCATGATCACTGAAAAATGAACCATAGGCCTCGAGGATGTTTGGCCTGTGAACACATCGTCACTCTTTAATGCATGCATAAAAAATTAGGTATTGCGGTCCCCCTCACGTATCCATCAGACCCTCTCCCCTTCCCTCTCCACACGCTCCTGTATTAGGAGGTTATACGAGAATATGTTCTTTTAAATCACAACTCATTGAAAATATTTTCATCCCACTCATGTTCTAGACCAGCTTCCAGTCGAGCTACCTCTTTGCTGATCTCCACCAAATCATTGTCCTGAGAAGGGAATTTCTTCCTCAAACGCCAAAGAAGATGATTATGACTCATGAGTATGTTGTGAAAAGTGATTCAAGGGTTACCTAATTGATGAAGACTCCATGCCTCCCTAACCACATCAGATAAGCCTTGTTCCTCCATCCAAAATGCAAAAAACATAAGCTGATTCCCCCTTGACAACCCTACATTCAGGGAGAGACAAAGTGAAGAGTGATCAGAGTGGCACCACACCAGATGAAAGACATTGTAATCCGAAAACAGGGTTAATGCAGCCTCGTTCATCAAGCATCTGTCCAGACGACACCACATTTTCCTCCTTCAACACTAATTTTTGCACAAAGTAAAGGAATCACCCTCATACCCCATATTCAACAGGCCATTCCTGGCCATGAATGGGACAAAGGCTTGACTCGAACTTCTTGGAAACATGAATCCACCCTTCTTCTCCTCAGGACTTGCAAAAACATTATAATCCCCTCTAAAGATCCATGGATCGATGGATGGGTTGATGCCATATAAATCCCTCCAAAATACCTCCCTCTCCTACACATTACACGTTTCATAGATATTTAGGTTCTAAAAAACATAGGTTATAAGTAATCACATGTTAAATGGTTAAAATTATTCAGTTAAATTCAATTTAAAAGATCTTGGAACCATTTTCGTCACATAAAGAAAAAAATATAGATCGTTGAATAAAAAACATTCAATGAATTAAAACAGATAATGTAGTACACCAAAAATTCAATATTTCCACATGTTCTAATATAACATGGGGAACTTCTAATATGTATATTTTATAAATAATCTATTGATAATAATTTCAAATATCTAAATAATAAAACCCTATGAATGTGAAAGAATACTATGGTCATGCTGCAAAAATAATTATGTGTTCTTTCCTAATGATTCTTGCCTATATTTTGTAATTGTTTAATAAATATTCCATCAAAGTAACTTCAAAATAAATGAAATAATAATTCATTATAAAGGATCCATCCATGTTATAAACCTCACATATATGCCATTATAATTCGATAATTTGATGAATTTAGAATCATCTTCATCATCCTAGAGTAAATGGCCTATAATTAATATAAATAACACTTAAAATATAATAGTAAGTAGGGGAGAATTTAAGGCAATATGTTAAAGTAATCACACACTTTTAACAAGATACGATTTCCACCAGAGATTTCCCAAAATCAGGGAATTCCTCCTTAAATAATAATTCTATATTTTATCCTCATCCTCAATAATTTTGTTAATTCATTCATAAAATGTTCTTCTTAGTTCCAAAAACATAACACTAATAAACTAGTACTAGTAAAAGGATTAGATATTCTCGATAAACTAAAATTTTATCAATTATTTTATTTATATTTAAGGAACATAGAGGGGATTCCTCTGGGTATAATCATTTTTTTACCTGATAATGACTATGTCCATGATTTTTCTCCACATACAGTGACCAAGAACCAATTAATGTATATAATAATAGCATAAACATAAGGTTTCCATCATCAATGTGGTAAATATATATAATAATTCAACATGAATGGATATAAATAAGGATAATATCAATATTTAGCATAATTAAGCCACAGATAAAATATTCTGACTAGCCACTTTGTCAATATTTTTGAACCCCAATTTGAAGATTACCCTCCACTTCTTATCCATAATATATTAATTAAAGAGCATTATACGTTATTTTTTATTATTTTACCTTCTTTTTTCAAAATCATAAGAAAAAATATTAATATTTATATTTAAATTATGTAATCCCTTATTATGGTAGGTTATCTATTTATCTGGTATGATTATAGCCTCATCCCATAACATGTGATCCAATGAATATATTATCATATATATATATATATATATATTTCATAATTCAATTATATGGGCTTCATATAATTGCACACATTTTGGAAGTTCTGATACTGGGGTTATTTATTACAAATTAGATACTGATATCACATAATCCTATTTCTTTTACGTATCTATTAAATCTTTTTGATTATGTACAATTGTTTCTATGGAACTCCTCACACTTTTATCTAAATAAGTCATTGTGAACACCCTCAACCTAGATATTAATTTAAAAAATTATATTATATTCCCAAAATATTTCCTTCTATCTATTCATATATTTGTCTATACCTTGTGTGGATACCATTAAGGTAGATTTAAATATCATTGGAAATTGATTCTATTTTTGGATATATATTTATTTTCAAATTTCATTTAAGAAATTTAGACATTAGTTTATATTTTATGGTGAAATAAAAATAAATTCACCCAATTAAAAATTCAAAGAAAACCATAAAGGGCCTATCTTTTATAAGTACCAAAATAATATATTATTAAGTAATTTTACACTAGTAGTATATTATTTATGTAATTAATGTTGTTTTAATTGGTCTTAATAAAATTTCTATAAACTAAATAGCATGATTTTTCACTATATATATATCCTAAAAAAGGAACACCATCAGTTGTGAATATATAACCATAAATGTTTTTTGGATCAGGTAACATGAAATTTGAACAAATGTTGTGCCTAATATCATGGTTCCAAAATATTTAGGTTTTTATTCCATTCACGTGGATAAATAGAAAAACACTCTCATAGACCAATTCCAAACATAACCATACCAAATTCAACCACATAAAGATGATTTAATCATAATGGGAGACTATAAAACAAAATAATTACTCTTAAGACATCTTAAATTTTACATAATCATATATACTACTCAGAGATATGAAAACCAATGTGACCATTATGATTGTTTAGATGTCATAAAATACTTTTATTCCTTCTTTTGAAACCAAACCCTAAATTGGAACCCTTTGTTAAAATATCCACACTGTTGATGATCCAGTGAACACATGAAACCACTATTTATTGGCAAAAAAACTCCCTCCTAAATATATAATAATTCATAGGCTGTAAAAATCAAAAATATTATCAGTATTTGAAATACTCATAGTTATATTACATATTTGATCCTTGTTTTGTTGATGGGTGAATACATTAACCCAATATTGAAAATAAAATAATTTAAGGATTCTATTTGAGGATAGACAATAGTTTTATCTGGTGAAGAGGGTCTAATGACACATTCTATATATCTATAGTGATACAATAGATTAATATACATGTGAAAAATGAATAAAATAATGTTTTCAATGGAAATAAAAATATATAAAAATTCACTACTATTGATTCACAAATACAATATCCTTATTGGTGATGAAGCAATATAATATTGTCCTCATGATAAGGCAATGAATGTAAAATTTCCCTAATGAGGATCAAGTATGTCTAAATAACTCATTGGATGATGTTAAATTTTATTCCACCATTATATGTCAATTTAAAATGAAAAATCAATATACATAGATAAAAATTATTTTGTTCAATTACAGTGAGATAATATTTTTCATTGAAACATGATTATTTACTTCTATTTTAGTGTCTTATAAACATCACTGACAATTAAACACTTTTATCGAAGGTTCTACCCAAAATGAGGTCAAATAGTATACAATATAACACCATATTAGTTTCAAAAAATATTTATTGAAATTGGGATAAAATCATTATTAGAAACATATACTAGTATGTATAATCCTAAATGATATGAGTTGATCATAAATCCCATTGTTCTATATAAATGAGATAAAAAAATGGGAATGTGAAAAAAATATGAAAAAACCCAAATTATTTCTCATTAGAAAATTATTATAGAGAAACATATATTTCTACAAATCTTAAATCAACTAAAATTTGTCATTATTAGATTTGTATTTATGTATATACATATTTTCAAATGTATAATATTCATATAATAGATTATTGATTAGAAAAAACATTTCCTTTTTCATCTCATACAATTTATCAATACCATTATCCTATATTTTAATTTCATTATGTACCTATTAAAATACAAATCAAAATTCATTCTAGGATAATAGTTATAATTTTCCTAAATAAAGGATAGATTAATAATGACTTGATAAGAAAGAACCTTCTATTTAATTGATATTGGAATCAATAAATTGATTACTATTATTAAGAACGAAGTAAATATATATCAAATGAGGACATTAATATTTAGTGTAAGAATTAACATTATATATATATAATAAGTACCTTACCAGAATATAAATATTTTATTTAAAAATATGAATCTTATTAAAATGTGATGTATGAAATCTCTATTATATTATTATATAAATGAGTAATTTTATTTGGTATTTCAAATTCAATTGAATACTTCAAAAACATTTCAAGAAATAATTATTTTTCATAGTATCTATTTTAGAAATAATAACATATTTAACATTCTTAATAGTTTAGATATATTAGATTACTCGGATCATGATAATTCAAATAGGGGATTATTTTAAATCGATGACCTAAATTTACACTTAATTGGATTGATCATGACATTATTCATTATATGAATAGTTTATTTGATTCTCATATAAATTTTATATAATGTTATAACAAAATATATCATATATAATAATTTATCAAATTTTTTCTATAATTTCGTTATTCAAGCTAGTATTTGAAAAACATTATGGGTTTCCATGATGATTCAATCACATGATACATGTTGTATTTTCATGGAATCCCAATTAATGATTGTAATAAATAATGAAAAATAAATTAAAAAACTTATTACATAAACATAACTTGTATATAAGATTAGGAATATTTATATCAATATTAAATTGTTAACCCCATACACCTTCAATAACAACCAATAATTATAAACAGACATTCCACATTGTGATGCTATTTTTATCAAAGATATTACAGTTCCAACAAAGGAAAATGACCAGATATCACTAGATAAATTCCAATAAAAAGAAAAATAAAAATATCCAAGCACTTCCATTTACTTCTATTAATCAAAACAAGACACCATCACTCCATTTTTATTTATGACATGTTCATAACTCAATAGATTCTAAGGATTATAAATTTATTTCACACCAAATGAGGATAAATAAAGACACTTAAACTATTAATTGGTGCATTAAATAGCATTAAAAAGTTAATAAGGGGGGATATAAAGATATATGAATAAATGTTCTAATAAATGGTTTGAAATAAGATTTTTTTTCTAAAATATCCTCTTTTGCTTGGGCTATGTAATTCAATCATTTAACATGCCTGAGATACATTTACCTCTAGAAGAATATGAAATCCTATTAAGGATTTATTAATACACAATGTTTATATAATAAAAAATAAACATAGAAAATATTTTTATTAAAGAACATTATTAATTATTAATAAAATTATTATTATTTAAATAAATAAATAAATTTATGTAAATATAAATGGTATTTGTGTTTCTGATAAATGTTGTCATTTTAATACATTTACCACTCAAATTAACCCAATAATTTCAAATTCCTATTATCTTATATGTTACCCCAATATCCCATTATAGATTTGGAAATGATTATGAATCACGATTATAATTATAAGGAAAGAGATATATCTAAAAATACAACATAACTAAAAATTTACAAAGGTATTTAGTGTGACTTATTCAATAACATATCTGTTAACTAAGTTCATTTATCAATGAAAAAGTTATTGATCATGAGAGCTAAACAATTTCAACTACATATAGCTTTTACCATTTTCATTATTTGCATGATGACTGAAACATATATAGTTTTAACAAATGAAATCATCTTATCATAGCAATGTAGTTATTCAAAATTCAATTTATGGTCTTGATTAAAAAATCCCATCATATTTGTTGATAATTAATTTCTTCACAAATCAAATATCACATATAGATAAGTACAATACCTTATCAACATATGTTAAGATAAATTCTCAAAATCATTTCGATAATCATGGAATTATAAAACTATACATGCAATGGGTCCTTTAAAAAACTCAAGGAATAATATTGATAACTATTATTCAATTGAGTATAAATAAAAATAAATATATATATAACGAATTGGTTTAATTTATTTGTGTTAATCTAGATACACATCAAATAACATTTATCCTACGATTAATTTTTAATCCCATTAAAAAAGTGATGATTATAAACATAAATCATAATAAATCCTTACATCAAAACCTAATATTAAATAGACAAGTATAAATTTATAATTAATATATACCACAATTTATAACCATATCATTTATAGTGTTATATGAAATTTTCATAATAAATGATAACTAATTTATAACATTTACATTACATGATAAATAATGTCACTAATATAATAACCCTAGAATGAATTTTCCAAATAAATAACAACATTTATACCATGATTATGATCTATAATGGGACTCTATAAATTAATATGTTCTAAATATAATAAAACCCCATTAATAACAACATAAATATTATTAAATTATTTTTTAATGGAAAATTAATTACACACGTGATGTTTAGTTAAATATGGGTTCTATTTTTTATTATTTTATTTTATTTTACATATATTATTTATACAGAATATTAAAAACATCTTTTATTGTTAAAATTTATTTATAAGTGATAAATATATTATCAATAGGATTTCATATATTTTAGAAAATTTAATTTATAGTTTCTAAAATGAATTTTAAGCAGTTCTGAATGAGTTTTATTGAATTAATTTTTATATTTACATTGTTTATTTATTTTATTATTAATAAATGTTTTACGTCTAATATAATTTGATATTTTTTTAAACTATTTTTTTTATTTTATAAATAAACATTATATTTGTAATGATAATAATATTTTTGAATGTTTATTTTTTTTACTCAATTTTAGTTTTATTTTGGATTTTTAATATTATTTTTTGATGTGAAATGTTAAGAGAATTGATTTTTATTTGTTTAAATATATATAAAATTTCAAATTTTTTTAAACTATTTCCACCCTT
This sequence comes from Viscum album, assembly GCA_963277665.1. Lineage (NCBI taxonomy): Eukaryota > Viridiplantae > Streptophyta > Magnoliopsida > Santalales > Viscaceae > Viscum > Viscum album. The sequence continues at coordinate 798,677,792 of OY728151.1, forward strand.
GATATATTTTTTTGATATAATTTAATATTTATCTGTCAAAAATAAAATCTTAAAATATCGAGCTTTTAAAAATAATAAATTTTTATAAATGTGTTTTACAATAATTTTTGTAAAATAAATCATTTTTGAAAACACGAATTTTTTGAACATTGTAATTTTCTAAATTTAATTTTAGAAAAAAGTATCTAATTTCTAATGAAGAATATATGAATTGGAAATAATTTATTTTATATGTTGGTCATTTTGATACATGCTATAGACCTCTTCCTGAAATTCATTTGAAATATATCAATATTTTAATTATATTAATAAATTGATATATAATGTAAAAAATTATATTGTTACTAAAATGGAGGAATGTGGTTTTGATGAAAATTTTGAAATCATTTTTAATTATCCTAATAATTATTCTACATTAGTAGTGGATCCTGTAATGAATATTTTATATTTTATGTTGTTTTTATATAAATTTTATATGTTTTAGAAAGTATTATATATCACATTTTTTTAAATGTAAGGTATTATTATTGGTTGATTTTTTCAAATGATCATAAATTTAGTGAGTCTGATTTTTTCTCAAATTGATTACATGCATAATATAATTCAATTTTTTGAAAATATTTTTTTATTTAACTGGAATAAGTGTATAGTGATTTAGTTTACTTAAAAATTTATTTTAATATTATTTATGCTTCCTATTTTTAGTTGATTTATAAAAATATATTGGTTGTATTAAATTATTTGTATTGATTTATATACTAATTTTCTTGTTATGTAAATGTTTTACGTGGTATTATTCATTGATTTTATTATATTTTATTAATTTCTTATTTATTTATTTCCTTTTTTGTTACTTCATATATTATTTTATTGTTTTATGGTGTGTTTGGTTTAATTGTGGCAAGATTATATTAAATTGAATTGTATTTGTTTTGGGTTTTGTGGGTTTTTTCATAATATTTCCTTGATAGATCATCAACCTATTAAAATATAGTCTTAATTATATTGTTTGTTTGAAATTAATTGTGATTAATTATTTAAATTTTAATTGGTGTGACTTATAATAGTTTCGATGGTTAAACATTGATGTGGTCACATAACCTAAATGTTTTTGTATTAGTAAAATTTTATGAGGATCATTGGGTTTATTATTTCGTTTTAGGGTTGCAATAACTAAATATTCATAATGTGTTCTTTTTAGTGGTAAACTTATTATAGAGGATTTGGTGTTAGTGGAATTTATCAAGATCGTTGGATTTATTTTTTGGAATTAGGGTTCCACTAAATAAATATTCATGAAGAGTTATTTTTAGTAGTAAAATTATTATAAAGGATGATACATTTATTGTTTGACAATTAATTTTTTTTCTAATTATATATATGATTAATTTTATAGAGGGATTTTAGGGGAATATTAATGTTTAAAGATGTGTAGTATTTTGAATCATAAAAAATTAGTCATATTTTCTATAACTAGTAAATGAAAATTAAATTAATTTTGTATGTTTACTATGATTTTTTGGGGTTATGATTAGGAAAATTATGCATTATTTGATAATTTATCATCAATTTCACTGTTTATATGATCATAAAAAATTATTGAATAGTTTACAAATCTTGAATGATAACATATATGATATAATGTTTTTAAAATCAATTATACACAAAATTAATAATCATAACACAAATCCTGTTGTATTTTGAATATTTAATATTGCATTTTAAATTTTATTTAATGGAAAAAAATTATGAATCTTATTTTTGGTCCAAAACCATTTAATTATTTTAAAATCATATATCTTATCATATTAGGAATGAGTCATCACCACACTTCTAGTTCTGATTCTATAAACACATTATTTAAACATTAGATTTAATTTTTTTTGAGATGAATCTATATTACTTTTATAAAAATATCATAACACAAACATTTCAAACCATAATATTTTATAAGAACTTCATTATCGCACCATCAACACCTCTAAAAATGAACGATTCCCCAAACCACTCAAAATATACTATATAAATTTTCCACGAATTCAAAAATCATAACATAATTTTTTAATATATCACTCTAAATATATTCTTCCTTTTAAGAGTTAATACCTTCAATGGTATCATAAATTAATGTATACATACATTAATAGAAAAAAGAAGGTAAAAATTATGAAAATATATAAATTTTCATTTTTTTTAATTTTTTTGAAAATTATCTAAATCCCATATAATATTTTTGAAAATAACACCATACATTATCCCTATAATAAATTATGATTGGGACCTTACTTCAGCATTAGATTTCGAAATACTTTTATTGAATGTTTCTTGGCGAACACATTTGAAATCCAATATGTTGTCTGAAAATTTTACATTATTAAAATATTCCTCCCCACTACCTCCAAGATGATGTGATACTTGATATCAATTAGATTGAGTCTTCAATTATGAATTATATTCTTCAAAATATGAATATAAATTTGATCATCACATACCAAAATTAGGGAAACATGACTTCAACATTAAAATATTCTAACTGAGTATCATTGACATATGTTGTCTTGAATAATGGTTAGATGCCACATATTTACCCTTGTAAATGATCACTATGAAAGAATTCTTCTTATTTAAATGGAAGAAAACATTTTTATATAAGAAATAAATGTCTTGAATGTGTACACATCTTATCTCCAACATGTTCTAAAAAATCTATATCTATGAAATAAAATAGATGATACTTCTCATTCTTGTTATATTTCAATCCTTATTTAGATAATCCATTGATCAAAATAATTATTCACATGCCTTCCATAAAATTTTACTCTAATAGGGGACCATGATCCGGATCATAAAGAATAACATAATATATAATACATAGTCATATTGTTGCAAGGTATAGTGGAATTTAAATTTTATTTCTAAATTTCCTTGGATCGACATATATTCCATGTTATTCTTTATAAAATTTAGTTTTTATCGAAATTAGTGTCAAATTTTGATTTGAATCCTCCATTTGAAACATCATCAATATTTTATTTCTATAATTCTATATAAATTTAAAATTATGATCTTTTCTGGATAAAAATTTATTCTCGGATAATTTATCATCATAAGAAGCATATAAATATCATAAAGATTATTCATTTATTTAGAAAACTATTCCCAAAATCCTTTATCATTTCCAAAAAATAATATAATCTATATAAATAACCTAATTTAAAAATCTCACATTATTATATTTAATGTTGATATTATTTTCAACTCATCCTTTCCCTAAAATTCAATTTCTTAAATGATGTGTCAATATTAGTATACGAAGCCCATTTTGCTTAATATTGACCATATGAAGAATTATTTTTCCTATAAAAACAATTTGAATCATTAAAAAAATATAATCCAGTTATTTCAAAATGAACTTTTATTTTCAAATAACCACTAAGTGAGGAAGACTCCAAATTTTTTTTATAGAACATAAATTTCCTTTTTTATAATATTAGAATAAAAATACGTATGGATATAATCAAATGAAACTGGTGAAAAAATCTCATCAAGTCAACTCATTCCCCATGAAAATAGACTTTACATTGCACTATTACATTATATATTATATCTTCACATTTTTATATCATCTTGTTTTGGAAAAACCAAATGGTTTGGATATTTCTCATATATTTATACCTAGTTACCAAAAATGATGTCTCGTTATTTTCTATTTTCTCCATTTATTCATCATTTTTATCAATCCACTATTTAATTTACATTTCATCTTGAACATATCCTTGTTCAAAATGACAAAACAATGAGATAAGATAGGATTAACTAATTGTTCAATTAGTTTTAATCTATTTTCCATGATTGCCAATGTTATTTTGAACATTTATTTGAGCTCCCAATATAGGATGATGTAATGAAGATCATTCTTCAACATTATAATTTTTTGAATCAACATCTTCAACATGTGTTTCATTATAGTTTTGAAGATTTTATTAAACATCAACTTACTATTTCAGAAAAATAGATTCATTATTTTCACTTCTATTACATTCTTCATCATGTGAGTTCACAATATATAAATATTCCATCACATTAATAATAATAAAATGTAATATATTTATTAGACATATATGTTAAAAATGACATAAATACCAATTTGGTGATATACCTAGGAATATTCCATATGAAACTTTTCAATAAAATGTTTCATATTATCACAATTAACATTGTTAATTCAAGGGATTACAAAAAATTTTAATAAACATGTAACATAGATATTTCCTATAATACATATCATATGATTACATTTCATAATTTTCCAATATATACATAAATATTTAATACGAGCTGCAACACTTATGTCCTATCTCTATAAATAGTGATATTTAACATTCTCAAACTATATTGTTCAGGATATCACCAAAACAATTCTATTCATTAAATCAAGAAAAACAATTTTTTGAGGTGTGTATGATTCATCCAATTCACGGAGGATACCATGACATTCATGGTATTCTTCTAATCTAATATCGGGTCATATAGTAAAATTATCTAATAAATTATTCTTCAAAGAGTAAATGAAAAATTTGTATTCCCTTCCCATAAATCCCTTAAATCCATTTAGAGTCATTATTTAAGATTCATAAACAGAATACATGGTATGTAATTAAATTCGTAAATGATTGAAATATGCTATTTAATCCATTATTTAATTTATTAAAAAAGAGAAAATGTCTATAAGGAATTAGATATAACGATGTGTATATTGTATTTATACCTTCTCTGGTAGAGTATTCAAAATAATCCCATTTAAAAAATTATATGACCATCATTTATTTATTCATCTACAAAATATAAAAAAAATTATCCACATTGATAATATTACATATATTATTTTGGCATTGATAACCATTTCTTTCATGTCACAATTTATTTTATTCTTTCATTTTCATTTTATTTGAATTGATAGTATCAAAATATAAAAAAATTACTTATTTTTCATTATCCTCATGTTATGTTAAATCCAACATTCAAAATATTTTCACAAGAACTCATATTTTTCAAATATTAAATTATAAAATTAATTACATAACTGAAAATCACAATGAATATTGTGTCTTTGTGTTGTAATATACAATTAATTTGATTTCAATTGTTTTTTATCCAATCAATGTTGATAAGACAGCGTGAATCTTTTGTTACCCATCATTTCAAAATTCCAAAAATCCTTGTTTGAAATCTCCAAAATCATTATGGAGTTTAAAAATTCCATTAATATTTATTGAAACAGCACTATATAAATAGCTGAAAATTATAATTTGTAATCTTTTTTAGTAGCCTGAAAAACTATAGAATTATACTTTCAGGTATCCTATCATTTTTATTCCATATAAGTACTATATAATGAGAATATTTAGGCTACTATAATAATAATACACCATTTTTAAGATGAAAAGGCTACTCACATAGCTCAAAAACATCTTCTAATGGTTGATATAAATTTTAAATGTCTAATACATATTTCATAAGTCATATATATTTTTTTATAATTTAAATGGAGGGACTATCCAAAAAAATTATATTTTGAACCATATAAATTAATCATTTAATTAGTAATTAAACCATATTATATATTCTATATATCAAAATTCTACAATAGTTCAAATAATGACAATCAAATAAATATATATCATTGAACAGAACATGCTTTGTAGAACTAATGATATAATTTTAAAATCTTCACACCAATAATATTTGTTCACTTTTTAATAAATAAATTTTGTTAACTCTTGGAAGATAATTTCTAATATCAGACATCTGATAATCCTTCATTACATAATTTTTTTTAAATGTTTTCCTTAAAATTGAAGGAATTACGATTAATAGAATCAGGAAGATCACTCAATTTCAATATGTAATGTTTACTTCATGATTTTATCATTATTTTATGAGTTATAAGAAAAACATTTAGACATATTATAATAATTAAAAAAATATTTATAATGGCCATTATAGGAATCACGATGCTTCAAAAATTATCTACTTTTAGAAATAGAAATAATAACATTAAATCATCATTTCATCAAATATTATTCAATTCAGTTCATGACTTTTGTAAAAGAAAAATATTGTTTATATTTTCCTTCAATGAATCACCAAACTTGTTGTAAAGAACCTTATCTTTATTAGAAGACATATAATTTTCATTTTGATATCTATATTAATTATCTAAAAATAATTTTATAATTTCTTTCCCCTATTTAAAAATCATTGCGATAAATTATTTTAATTTTCTATTTAGTATTTATTCCATTTTAGTTTCATTATTTCCCTCAATTTTACTTTATATATCACAAGTATGTTCATATTTATTCAGCTTGTAAAATATTTTATTCATTGAAGAAGCTATTAATTTCCATCTCATCTTCTTCCACACAAATATCTCTATTTTCAACCATATATAAGAAATTTACATTCATGAATATTGAGATTTTTTTTCACTTCCCCTTAGTAAAAATTTATGGGACATCTAAAATGGATTATAAATTCATATAGAATATTCTTGGTTCTTGTTAAACTCTGTAATTAACTCCTTCTTCTTTATCACTATAAAAATTATATGAAAAATGTGATGATACACCACACATTATTTATTTTAGTGAAATTTTAACTTTAATCATTATCTGGAATCTTCTAACATTTATTTTTATTAGTGAAATTATATTATAAAAAATGTAATCTAAATTCAAATACTGTTCTGAATTACACAACTATTCTTCAACACAAACTTTATTATGAAAATTTTATTTCATTATTGCTTAGAATTTCAATTCCATTACATCCTTATCATATTTAAATATAGTACAATCTCTCTTGATTTTATAATTGTTATATCCTTATTCAAATAATCAAATATAAAATTTCCTTTTTCATCCAAATTAGAGAAATTATAATCATAATTAACTAGTTGGATATGAAAAGTATTTTCACTTGTATAATAATAATTAAGAATCTTCTGACGATTTCATATAATTACACTAACAACCAAATTTATCCTTGTGAAGAAAATATCATTGGTTTTATCATATTTAATTTGTATAACATCAAATAAATTTACAAAAAAACATAGTTTACATCTCTTAACAATTTTATATCCCTAATATATTTTATTTATGTCTCTTTAATATGTATTTAACAATATTGGGTCATATGATGTTCAAAAAATCCCATTTTAAGAGGGATGATAGAATAAGATTTATTCCATGCATATAATCCCAAAATTCGTATTATCATCTATAAATAAAGAAAAACCTTTAATATAAGGAACATATCCACCATTTGTGCCTTTTAGGTCTTCATAATATATAGTTAATTTGTATTGAATAAACCTATGTTTTAAAATGTGATAGTTTTTCAATTAAAATGTTCGAATCCAATTATTATTCCCTAATGTATGATTTATCCGGATATAAACTATAAATGCATGGTTAATCCCTTTGAATAGAGAGAAAATACTTCTTTATACTCATAACATCACATCACTAATTAGCGCAACATTCTATTGGATTCCTCTTGAATGGGAACCACTAGGATTAGTTGGAGATCACAATGGTGGGGGTGGGGTGGCTATTCAGTGAATCAATTTTCTATTATGTTTCTTAAATGATATAATACTCAATAATATTTATATTGAAATGTTATCATTTCCTAACAAATACACACACACATGTTGGGAAAATCATATTTAAGAGTTCCACCTCACAAATTTTTTTGTCAATTACGTGTAATTATTTGGATTCATCCAAGATTATACAACACATGAGTTTCAACATGTATATAAAAAAAGTAGTGTTGATACTTGAAATCATGTTACAAATTGAACCCATACTATAATATAGATTCCATAACTATTATAATTATAATAAACATAACTTCAATAAGATGAAATCCTTTCAAACATTGACTTCAATTGTTGATGTATTGTTGTTGTTACTCTTCTTCTTTTTCCTGTATAAATGTAGGTATGATCTATTAAATCTATCACAATTTCCCGATATTCTTATTCTTTCACATCAAATTCTCTTATACTAACATATTCTATTCAACTCTCTTAATTTATTTTTCTTACTAAAATCACTATATTTTTATTATATTAACATAATCGAAACAGGTCTAATAAAATATTCAATTTATAATTAAAATAATAGATTCCATCAACCAAGTCATCTACTACAACTTTATTTGAAAAATTTAGATATTGTAGGATATTTCAGAAAGAATTTATATAAATTTAAACATTATTATTATGTTCCTGATACCTTAGATCACACAAAAAATATACTTCATCAATACTATTCTTAAATAATGTAAACTCTATAATGATGATTTTATTATGATTTTCTACAAAATATAAAAAATAATAATTAAAAAATATCTTCCTCCATGGGTATAGTCCTTCTAGTTATTGATACATTGATAATAAACTCAACTTGTTGGCCACTAGTTCTTCAACCATTATTATGGTGTCTTCTGTTGGCCATTTTCAACTATAGAGCCTCCAAATGGCCAAGTCCAACTTAAAAAAAAATTGGGCACATCAGATTTCCTAATATTCATTGGTATAATGAAAAATTACCATGAAACCACCATCTATATTTTGGGATACAATGTTTTAAATAATCACACTATATTATAACAATGGTAATAACATTATACGCAATGGACATAAATTTTTTTAATTGGAACATCATCAATGCACAAGAACCATTATAATATACTCTTAATGTGAGAGACATTTTTAGGATTTACCCTCATTACTCACATAAACAATAGGGTGTCACATTTTCCATGTTTTGAAATTAAATATAAAAAATATTCAATTATTCAATTTTTTTTAGCATGATTCATGAATCTTCCAAGATCCTTCAATAATTCATGAAATTCTTGTATTATGATAAACTAATAATAATATTTATATACTTGAATATAATTTCACATGTAATTATATTATTTAACAAATAATAAAAATAAAGTATTGAAAAAAATTCACAAAAGCTAAATAATATCATATTATACAAAAAATCCATATAAACAAATCTTGTACTGAACATAATTAGGTATCAACAAAAAAAGTATATTTTATAATATTTTTTAAAATTTCTCCATAATAGATACACAGTAAAAACCCCAAAATACTTATCCTAAGATATATTCATCTTTATAATATTTATAATGGACACATATAAATGGGGTGAACTAAAATTCATATCTTGGAAAAACATGTCAACATTTCAATATGTTTTCGGTCATAAACATGAAATGAAATAGGATAATTAAATAAATTTATCATTAATATCTATTGGAATATACGCTTCTTGTATAATTCTTGATGGAAGTACATTTAAACACATCTGGAATACATATACCATGGATTATGTTTGTAGACTATTGTGACATTATACATTATTAAATAATAATAATCAGATGAAAATGATTTTGACATAAAAGAGTGTCATAATCAAATTAATAGTTATTGTATATCATGTATACACACCGTGACATACATTATATTCTAAATTTAGGTTAATCACCCATATACCTCTTAAATCCTTGTATATTCCTCTCGTATACCACTAGGATTTGGATAAGTCCAAATTTTTACCCTTTAACTTGAGATAAATATCCCCTTACACACATTTACCTGCGATAAATACTCACATGTACTATTTAGCATGGGATAAATCCCTTACAATACCATTTATCATAAAATACATCCTCTCATTTAGCATTTTTCTTGAGTTGAATCCTCATGTGTACACTTTTGATAAAATGAGATATAAATAATACTAAAAATTTAAAGGGATATATTAGAGCATGCCAATTATTCATACATACATTTGTGTGACACTTTAAGTAAACCATTCATTGCATCATTAAAGACTCATGTAATGAAAAATGGATTTTGTATTATTTACATATTGTATCCCAAAAATACACCTCAATAGTGTTAATAGTTGATACCCTAAATAGAATTAAAAAAATGTGTACTTCATCATAACATTAATAGGGTAATTTATGATAATAATTTCCTAAAAAATATTATCATTAAAGATATATAGGAAAAAATGGTGAATTCAAAAAATCATTTTTTAAAAAAATATCCTTATTATTTGAGAAAAAGAATCATTCACCAAGAAAATTAATATTTCAGAAAAAGATCAGTGATTTTTATTACAAAAAAGATTTAACTTTTTAATGAAAATAAAATAGATTATCCTCAAAAAAATATGTAAGGGTTTCTAAAATAAATATGGAGTGTACGATAAAACATTTATATAACAGATGATTTTTTTTGAATATTTAGATATGTTATTATATAAATCCTATATTGTTAAAATAAAGAGTAAAAATAGTTTTTAAAAAATGTAAATGGTAAATATGATGACCATATTTGATAAAATGTAAATAATTTTTTAAATATAAAGAATTTATTGGAAGGAATGTAAAATAAATTCAATGATGGTAAACTATCGATAAAGGGGAATAGAAGATTTATAATAAATGATATCCTTTAATTAAATTATAAATTCATCAATGAGGTATATTTGAATTATAAGTTCCACTTAACAATAATATAAAAAAATTACAATGTGAAATAAAATTATAGGTTCTGTGGAACCTGTCATTGAAGACTAAATTTCAAGAAAATGGATTGTAACTCAATAAAGAAAGTTAATTTAAGAATAACCCTCATAGAATTGTTATATATTTAATTTAATGTAGCACAAAAAATAACACCATATTTATCTTCAACATCCATTAATTTAATTAATATAGGAAACAATCATTATACAGTAATCATTAGGTACAAATTAAAAGATAATGAAAAATATCAAGCAAGTATTATAGATTTGAAAATGAGACAAAGTAACCATTACCTTGTTTCCCACATACTAAAATGTGATATGAAATTTGATATAATATAACTAACTATCTTAATAACTTATTAAACAACATTATTAAAATATATTCCCATTCATATAATCAATTTACAACATCATATTAATTATATATAAGTTGGTAATGTTTTTGTTTTTTGATATATTATTTTCATAATATTTTTTTTAATTCCTATAGTTTTTTAATGTCATTGTAGATTACAATTTACTATAAATACTCTAGTCATTTATAGGTTATCAAGGATAATAGAATCATGTTTGGTAAATTATACATCATATCTAATTTTTATTTGGTTAAATATAAAGGTTTGAATTGTGAAATTTTAAATTATGGAGAACTAGTTTCATAATTATTGTTGATAAAAAATATATTAATAATTATATCAAATATCATTATAATAATAAAAATATTTATTAAAATAGAATAAATATTAAATTATTACATGATATTAACATTATAAACCATTCCTTAATCATTCATGACATAAAAATTATAACTCCAATCATTTTGGTTGTAATACAAAGCCAAATTAGAGCACATTATAATGAATTTTTGAGTAAGGATATGTTTTCATATAATTTTAATATAATAGTTATATAATCTAAAAAATCTCATATCAGTCATATATCATCATTAAATTAATTGTTATATCATTTCAAAAAGGGTGGTGATTGAAAAAGTAATTCAATGGTTGTGGAGGCGGTAGTCCATAGTATAAATAATTAATGATTCCTATTCTCAGTGAATGGGATATAATAGAGGAATTTTATATTTTATAATGTAAAAATATTCATCATATTCATTTCTCAAATCCATCCATTATGATAAATGAGGAAAAAATAATACATCATTTTATTTCGGTTGTAGTCCATTATAGGGACTATTAAGGTTTTTTTTCTGATGATAGCGTGAATGAATAAATAATTTTAATACCACTAATATAATAGTACTAAAATATACTAATAAAAAAGATATTATTATATAACATTGGTTATTATCGATGTAAGAACCCGGTTCTTAGTTTTGAGGTACAAGCTTCTTATTTTCCCTTTTCCTTAAGTGTTTTTGAGAAAATATGGAAAATGGGGAAAAATCCCAAATTTTGGAACTACACGATGTGTACTTTTCCACACGCCATGTACTTTTGGCCGTGTGGGATGGGTACACGGGGCATGTAGCAATGTCGGTGACGTAGGGTATAGGAACAAACTCCACGCCGTGTGGTGGTCCTTTACACGCCCTATAGTCTGTCGACATGCCAAAACAGTAAGTCGGTGAAGCAGCCTCCAGCTGGGCGGCAGTACACACTGTGTAGTTGAGAGTACATGCCATGTACTCATGTCGACGGATGAACAGTGTGGCGGTGCCTCCAGAGGAACAGTTAAATGAAGGGAGTACACGTCGTGTACTTGGAAGTACACACCATGTACTTTGTTTTTTTCTCTTAAAATGGGCAGTAGCCAACCCTGTTCATAGGAATGTCTTAGAACGGGAGGAATGAGCTCGGGAGGAAGGCCAGATCTTCGTGGATCAACCGATCATGCATTGGGAATCTGATCTCGCTTCTGTCAATCACGTTGGAACCGCGCGGGTAAGCCCTCTCTTTTCCTAGCATGTTGCTTACCAATTCTTTCCCTAACGAGAGTTATTTGAGGTTGAATGAAAGTTTTATTACCTCATATCTACACCGTTCATCAGTGTTTCTGGGATCGACGATCATGTATACCGCTTGTTGACGTATAAGGTAGGTTGCTTGGTGTTTTTTTCCAACTGTCGTGTGTTTTGTGTGTTTTTTTGCCACGAACCCATGTTGGGGTGTCGTGTGGCTGATGCCAATGCTATAATAATCACCTATAATTGAGTAGGTAATTATTTGTGATATTAAAATACTGGTTGGGATCGTTGCTTGGATCCAGAACACCCCGTGGGTGTGTTCCACTGTTTAGCTGTTTGGCCAGGATACCCGATGGTATGCCTTTAAAGTAGTAATTTTAGAATTTCCTTGAGAGTAATTTCTTATTTACTGCTTATTTACTTGTTGGGCATGGCCCAATTACCTGTTTAGAATGAGGGAATTGTTGTGATTAGCATGTGGTCACTTCACTATTTAGCCTATGGGCAGTAGTTATTTCGGCCTGAGGGTAACCTCTTCCGTGCTTGTGGGTAGCTGATTCTGTGCCTGTGGGAGACACTACCTATGCCTAAGGGAAAACTCTGTTATGGCCGAGGGAAGATTCTTGTGTTGGATACTCTTTACCTGAGGGTAGGAGTTTACATGTCCGAGGACATTAGCTGGTTATTTAGAATATTTACTATGGTGATATTTTAAATTAAATGGATTAAATGGATGATAAAATGGAAATATAACTAGTAATTAGTTACTTTTGAGTTCCTCTTACTTTATTTCATTTTATTACTGCACACTATTGTTGCATGCTTACACGCAGTTGGGAACCGGCCTTTGTGGGTGCCTACTAAGATATTTTTCTCACACCCTGTTTGGGTCATGCTTTTTGGCCCAAACAGATTATGTTGCTACAGGTATGGATAGGGGAAAGAGTCCCTATACAGGTACCTGACTGTTGGTAAGGAGTAAGAGGGCATGGGACCGAGCCTAGGCTTGTGATGCCACTGCCTTTTTTTTCTTGTTTTGCTTTGTTTTGTTGTACTCTGCATTTGGTGGTACTGTACTGATGTATAACATGTTCTCACTGTTTTCATAGAACTGGAGACATGTTGCATCATTTTCTATATACTTTTGGTTATATCCACTGTTGTTTTTTATTTCAGTTGTGTATGGTTTACTGCTTCCACTGTCGTTGTATGTTTTATTTCGTATTCCACTACACTACACTTTTACAAATGAGGGAATAGTTTCCCCAATATCAGACCTGGGCCCTCACTGCTAGTCGGCAGCCTCTGGCATTTGGGGAAATGCGCATGAGGTCACGTGGCGAACCGGGTTTTGGGAAACCGTTGTGTGGCACCTAGAACCGGGATGTTACAAAGTGGTATCAAAGGAGTTCTTTTCATTAACATACTATTGGATCCGTAGTCAGGGATAGGACCGAATGGTAGTTGGTAATAATTTGTGCCCAGGTGTAGCTAACCCGTGTATAGGGAAAAGAAAATTTACCTAGTGTTGCAATTTTACGGACTATGCAATTTACAATTGATTTTTTTTTTCACCGTTGGGTGACGCACATGAGGTTATGCTATTTATGATTTATCTATGGGTTCTATTTAGTTGCAACCTAATGAGATGAGGGTATGTCATCTCATGCATCAAATAGGAACATGGTAGATAACGCATGCCATGTATTCTTTCCATGCCATGTAGGTTCATTATAAATTGAATTTTGTTGTCATAGTTGATGTGTGAGAAAAAATGATGTTGTGATAACTGCTCTGCTAAAATACTTACTATGTGATAGGGTAATTTTATGTGATCGTGTTAATAAAATGAACTCCAAACTTTGGTCTTTGGGGAATATGAGCCCTCATTGACCAGAATTTGGTGGCTCATTGGATTTATATTAGTTATAAAATAGATAAGATTTAAAACATTGATTCATGGGGGTTATGGGCCCCCACGGGTCGGAATTTGACACTTAGGTGTTGGTTTCAGTAACTACTGGGTTCCGGGGAAGTTTCTGAGGCATACTATCCAAAAAACCCAGAATACACACCGTGTAGGACCTCATACAGCCATGCATGTTCTTCTGTTCGGGAAGAAAAATAAACTTTTTGAGTACACGCTGTGTACCCTGAGTACATGTCGTGTAGTCTCTTCCTGTGTCACAAACTGTGTTGGCGGCGACACGGGGAAGGGAAGAGCTTGGGGAAAACTCTTCGTGTGCCTTTTGTACACGTCGTGTAGTGTTGACCCAGAGTCCGGCCGTGTAACTAACAACATGGGTCGGTGAAATCTTGTATGGAACACACCGTGTCAGTGATGAACACACCGTGTAGTGTGACCTCGGGACATGACCGTGTAACTAACAACATGGGTCGGTGTCACCTCTTCTTGAACACGCCATGTACCTGTGGGACACGCCGTGTAGTCTTGTCAGAGGACAGACCATGTGGAGTAAGCCGTGTGGATAGGGAAAAGGGGTGGTGTACACGCCGTGTGCGGGTGTAACAAGCCGTGTAGTGTCAAGCCGAGTAGTCGACTGTGTCACAAACGATAGGGGAATTTGTAAAATAAAACCATACACGCTAGGTATATATAATACACGCCGTGTAGTTTTTGATGAACGGAAGTCGTGTGGCTTAGCCGTGTGTAAGGATGCGGGCAGGGGAAGGGAAGTCAAGTAAACACTGTGTAGATAGTATACACGCTGTATAGTCTTGTTTTGAAAATTTTGAAATGTATTCTTCCTTTTGTTCCCTTTGTGGTTCCTTCGTTTTCAGTCATTGATAAATCTTGAATCTAAGGCCTGCCTTTGACCTTGTAGTGTCATGCTGCCTAGACGACCGCACGTTGTTCGCCATGAGAGTGGAAAAGATTATACTCAGGAGATGGTGGGCCATGGGCGACCAGTGGATCATCCAGTAGAGCCAGATGCGGTGCCAGCTGTTTTACCGGATACAGGCACGGAGGCGCAGTTTCGTGAAGGCTTTATACGGATCCTGCAGACCCTTCAGGGAACACCGTAGGATGCCACATCTGTGGCAGAGCTGACTTGTATCTTCCAACAGTAGCATCCGCCTACGTTTTCAAGGGACGACGGGCCACAGGCTATAGAGTCTTGGATGGGGTCGATCCAGACTATTTTCGAACATCTAAAGACACCTCCAGGGCGGAGGGTCATGCTCGTGAATTATATGATACATGATTCCGCCAAGAGGTGGTGGGATGTTACCACCCAGTCAGAGCATCACAGAGACATGGAATGGGATGACTTTCAGGCAGTCGTCTATGAATTTTTCTTCCAAGATACGCTAAGAGCAGATAGAGATTTAGTGTTCATGAATCTAGAACTGGGCACTATGTCGTTGATGGACTATTCTGATCGTTTCACCGAGATTCAACGCTTTGTACCCATTCTGGTGGGTGATGAGACGTTGAGAGCCAGGCGCTTTGAGGATGGTCTTCGTTATGACATCTGAAAGATGGTGAATGTTTTTAGGTTGCCTTTAATACATGCTATTGTGAACTAGGCACAGATTACAGAGAGGAACCTGTGGGAATCTAGTGGTGTGGCCCAAGGCGGTTCAGCACCAGTTACTGGTATTACTTTTGCGGGCAAGAGGAAGAGACAGATGAAATTCTCTCAGGGTGGTAGTACCAGTAAGAGGAATGTTTCAGGTGGCCAGGTCATGTTCTACTAGTGTGGTAGAGAGGGGCACAAGAGGCCACATTGTCCATGTGATCCAGTGGAGTGCCGAGTTTGTGGAAAGATGGGTCATCTGCAGCGCTTTTGTTGGGTGTTTTCACCGGTGGCTAGTGAGAGGGGTTCTGTGTAGACTGCGCATGTGGGAGCAGGACCAGTGGATTCCTACCAGCCGGGGAATTGAAATACGACATGGCGTACAAGCAGAGATGGTGGTCGTGGCCGTGGTAGCCCGACACCATGATCTCAGAGGCAGCAGGGCGGTACAACTCATGGTAGCCAGGCTGTGTCGTAGGGCTGCGGCACTGGGCATGCATATGCAGTGCAACAGATCCTACAGGATAAGGATCCCAGAACTTCTACAGTCAGAGGTACTATTCTAGTAGCATCTATCTTATCTTCAGTACTTTTTGATATGGGTGCTATGCATAGTTTTATATCTGTACCCATTGTGCAGAGCCTTGGGCTCGGTGTTTTTTCTTCTTCTGATACCATGACGCTAGACACTCGGTTGGGGACTAGGACGACTGGTGTGCGTTAGTGCAAGGAGTGGCCCCTTGAGGTTGGTGGGTGCCTTTTTCTTTGGGACCTCTATGTCTTAGAGATGACGAACTATGACGTCATTCTCTAGATGGACTGGTTGGTTCCCTATCAAGACTTTGTAGACTGCTATTGTCGCAGGGTGCGTCTCACCTCACCATAGGGTGGATAGATTCTATACAAGGGAGAGTGGGATGTTCAGGCGAGTCGAGCTGGACCAGAGCATCATGGGCGAGGTGGAGTCCCAGCCCAGATTGCGAGTTTGTATCTGGATGACCAGGGGTATTTTCAGACGTATTTCCCTCCAGTGGTTGATCGTTTCAATGATGTCTTCCCGGATGACTTTTAGGGTCTACCTCTGGAGTGAGAGGTGGATTTCTCTATCGAGCTTGTTCCAAGAGAAGCACCAGTGTCCATCCCTCATTATAGGATGGCCACACCTAAGTTGCAAGATGTTAAGAGGAAGTTAGAGGAGTTACATGAAAAGGGTTTTATCCTACCCAGTAATTCACCGTGGGGTTCGCCGGTCGTTTTTATGAAGAAGGCGGACGGTACCCTCAAACATTGCGTGGATTATTGGAAACTGAACAAGTTGATGGTTAAGAACTGATATCCCTTACTGAGGATTGATGATCTATTTGATCAGCTTCGTGGTGCACGAGTGTTCTCGAAGATCGACCTGAGGCCAGGGTCTCATAAGCTGCGGGTGAGACCATCAGATATACCGCTTATGGCTTTACAGAGCATATATGGTCTGTACGAGTACTTGGTTATGCCGTTCGGACTTACGAACACGCCAGCAGTTTTCATGGATCTGATGAATCGAGTGTTCCATCGGTATCTTGAT
Organism: Viscum album; assembly: GCA_963277665.1. Classification (NCBI taxonomy): domain Eukaryota; kingdom Viridiplantae; phylum Streptophyta; class Magnoliopsida; order Santalales; family Viscaceae; genus Viscum; species Viscum album. Next base: position 798,695,468 of record OY728151.1, read on the forward strand.
TCTTTTGTGGTAATATTCATGGATGACATCTTTGTGTACTCTCACAATCGACACGACCATGCCACCCATCATGAGATCATATTGAGTACACTGAGAGAGAATAAGATATATGCTACACTCTCGAAGTGCCACTTTTGGATGGACCAGAATCACTTCTTGGGTCACATTATCTCAGAGGAAGGAGTTGTAGTAGACCTAGAGAAGCTGAGGGTAGTAGTTTACTGGGAGCAACCCAAGAACGTGTTTGATATACAGAGTTTCCTAGGGCGGAATGGTTACTACAGACGCTTCATATAAGACTTCTCCCACTTAGCAGCGCTGTTGATGGGTCTGACTAAGAAGGGTCTGAAGTTTGTTTGGTCAGAAGAATGCGAGATGGCCTTTCAGGACCTGAAAGGAAGGCTGACATCAGCACCGATCCTAATACTCCATGAGTAGGGGAAGAGCTATAAAATTTACGGTGACACATTAGGTATTAGGCTATGAGCAGTGTTGATGCAAGACGGACGAGTTGTTGCGTACAGGTCTTGGTAGTTGAGGCTACATGAGAGGAATTAACAGACACATGATCTCGAGTTGGCTGCAGTTTTCATGTGTTGCGCTGTTGGAGGCATTATCTACTGGGAGATCATTTTGTGGTTTTCACCAACCAAAAAATCCTAAAGTATATATGTACTCAGTGTGACCTAAATCTGAGGTAGGGGAGGTGGGTCGAGTACCTGCAGTACTTCGATTTTGAGCTTTCCAATACCCCTGGTATAGGTAATGCAGTAGCTGATGCACTGATCAGGAAGACTCAGATATAGGCAGTGTAGGAGGCCAGTGGTGAGTGGAAGCTTATGGATTTGTTCTCTGAGATGCATCTGGAGGTTCATGACAGTCAAGGGAAGTCTTATATTTCATCTTTAGCTGTGACTTCTACCCTCCTGGACAGAGTGAGGATGAGACAACTATCGGATCCCGAAGGCCTAGTTCTACGGGAGTCAGTGGCATGTGGGGACCCTTCTCCTGGTTTGACAGTAGGCGATAACAAGGTGCTGCATTTCCATGGATGAGTGTGGGTTCCCGGGGATATACGCGAGGAGATGATGTAGGAATTTCATGCTTCAAATTGGGCAGTTCATCCCAGGGTTTCCAAGATGTACCGTGACTTGAGGCATTAGAATTGGTGGCCGGGTATGAGGAGAGAGATAGCTGGTTTTTTACGAGGTTTTCCACCTGTTAGCAGGTGAAGGAGAAGCACCAGAGGCCAGCTAGGCTGTTACAGAAGTTACCCTTTCCAGAGTTGAAATGGGATGATGTCGCGATGGATTTCATGACTGGGTTTCCGAGTTCACCAAGAGGAAATACTGCCATATAGGTTGTTGTGGAAGACTCACGAAGGTAGCTCAATTCTTGCCGATCAAGTAGACCTTCGGTGTTGACGAGCTCGAACGATTTTATATCCAAGAGATCATTCATCTTCATGGGGTCCCTCGTTCTATCATTTCAGATAGGGATGCCCACTTTACGTCTCATTTCTATCATATTTTTCAGGGGGCACTTGGTAAACAGGTGCTTCTGAGCACAATATACCACCCTCGGACCGATAGCCAGTCAGAGCGTACGATACAGGTTCTTGAGGACATGCTACGTGAATGCATCCTAGACTTTGGGGGCTCTTGAGAGAAGCATATACCTCTAGTCGAGTTTTCCTATACAAATAGATTCCAGGAGACTATTGAGATGGAACCATACGAGGCTTTATATGGTACGTCCTGCCGTTCACCTTTGTGCTATTTAGAGGAAGGTGAGACAGCTTCACTAGGACCACAACACGTGCATGAGACTTCTGAGCAGGTATAGTTGATTCAGAAGTGGATGGCTAGCACTCAGTCTCGTCAGAAGTCTTATGCTAATCGCTGCAGATGACCTTTGGATTTTGTGGTCAGGGATCAGGTTTTCTTGCGTGTTTCACCAAGGATGGGACACATGCAGATCAAGAGACATGGTAAAATTTCACCGGGGTATGTGGGGCCATTCGAGATTCTGGAGAGTGTCGGGCTTGCTTCCTATCTGTTACAGTTACCATAGTGGTACCGAGCCATGAACGACGTCTTCCATGTATCTCAGTTACACCGCTATCATTCAGACCCATCTCACACCTTTCATCCAGAGGAGGTTGAGCTTCAGATGGATGCATCCTTTGAGGAGCATCTGATTCATATCATTGACAGGATCACGATGGTTCTCTGAGGCCAGTCAGTTCCTCTCATACAGGTTCTATGGAAGCATGGCTGAGTGTAGGATGAAACATGGGAGCAAGAGACCGACGTACATGCTCAGTGTCCAGAGTTGTTCACGGCTATATCTTCGCCACCCTTAGAAGGGAAATTCGGGGATGAATAGCTATAAGGGGGGAAGTTTTTAAGAACCTGGTTCTTAGTTTTGAGGTACAAGCATCTTCTTTTACCTTTTCCTTAAGTGTTTTTTAGAAAATAAGGAAAATGGAGGAAAATCCCAAATTTTTGAACTACACGCAGTGTACTTTTCCAGACTCCAGGTACTTTTGGCTGTGTGGGATGGGAACACGGGGCGTGTAGCCATATCGGTGACGAAGGGTGTAGGAACCAACTACAAGCCGTGTAGTGGTCCTTTACACACCGCGTAGTCAGTCGACATGGAAAAACAGTAAGGCAGTGAAGCTGCCGTCAGCTGGGCGGCATTACACGCTGTGTAGTCGGGAGTACGTGTCGTGTACTCATGTCGACGGATTAACAGTGTGGCGGTGCTGCCAGAGGAACAGTTAAAGGACGGGAGTACACGCCGTGTACTTTGTTTTTTCACTTAAAATGGGCAGTAGCCACCCTTTATCACAGGATTGGCATAGAACCAGAGGAAGGATCTAAGGAGGAAGGCCGAATATTTGTGGATCAAACGATCAAGCACCGGGAATCCGATCACACTTCCGTCGATCACGTTGGAACTAAGTAGGTAAGCCCTCTCTTATCCTAGCATGTTGGTTACCAATTATTTCCATAATGGGAGTTATTTGAGGTTGAATTAAAGTTTTATTACCTCTTATCTATGCTGTTCTTGGGCGTTTTTGGGATCAACAATCATGTATACCGCTCGTTGATGTATAAGGATGGTGGCTTGGTGTTTGTTTTTCCAACTATCGTGTGTTTTGTGCGTTTTTGTGCCATAAACCCATGTTGGGGCGTCTTGTGGATAAGTCCAATGATATAATAAACACCTATAATTGCGTAGGTGATTATTTGTGATATTTAAATTCGGGTTGGGATCATTTCTTGGATCCGGAACCACCCCGGGGGCGTGTTCCACTATTTAGCCATTTGGATAGGATACCCGAGGGTATGCCTTTAAAGTAGTAATTGTAGAATTTCCTTGAGAGGAATTTCTTGTTTACTACTTATTTAATTGTTGGGAATGACCCATTTACCTATTTCGCCTGAGGGCGTTGTTGTGATTAGCCAGTGGGCACTTCACTATTTAGCTTGTGGCCGGCCTGAGGGAAACATCTTCTGTGCCTATGGGTAGCTAATTCTGTGCCTGTGGGCGATACTACCTATGACTAAGGGCTCACTCTGTTATGCCTGAGGGAAGATTCTTGTGTTGGATACTCTTTACTTGAGGTTAGGGGTTTACATGTCCGAGGATAGAAGCTGGTTATTTAGAATATTCACTGTGGTGATATTTTAAATTGAATGGAATAAATAGATGATAAAATGGAAATATTACTGGTAATTAGTTACTTTTGAGTACTTCTTACTTTATTTCATTTTACTACTGCACATTATTGCTGCAAGCTTACACGCAGTTGGGAACGGGCCTTTGGTGGGTGCCTGCTATGATATATTTCTCACACCCTGTTTGGGTCATGCTTTTCGGCCCATACATATTACGTTGCTGCAGGTATGGATAGGGGCAAAATTCCCTATATAGGTACTTGACTGTTGCTGAGGAGTTGGATGGCATGGGAAAGAGACTAGTCTCGCGATGCCGCTACTAGTTGTTTTTCTTGTTTTTCTTTGTTTTTCTGTACTCCGCATTTGGATGTACTGTACTGATGAATAACATGTTCTGGATGTTTTCTTAGAACTTGAGACATGTTGTATCATTTTCTATATACTATTGTTTATATCCATTGCTGTTGTTTATTTCATTTTTGTATGGTTTACTACTTCCGTTGACGTTGTATGTTTTATTTCATATTCCACTGTGCTACACTTTGACAAATGAGGGCATAGTTTCCCCACTATCAGACCTGGGCCCTCGCTGCTAGTCAGCAACCTCTGGCGTTTGGGGAAATGCGCTTGAGGTCACGTGGCGAACCGGGTTCGGGGCACCCATTGTGTGGCACCCAGAACTGGGATGTTACAATTGATTTGTATGTGAAATTATTAGATGAAAAAAATATGGATTAATTAATATTAATGTTGATACCATAAATGTTCTATTAAAAACCTTTTTAGATTTGAAGGGCGTCAGCTTACTAATTTACACAACAGGATTATGATCCTGAGAGTGGTTTCTAAGAAGATATTGTTTCAACATTATTGTATAAAATTAAAAGGAATTTGGGTATCATTATGTGGTGTGTGTGTTCATGTTTTATATGATAAGAAAAGGAGAATTTTTTTAATACCCAATTTTTTTAAATTATCACATGACACTATTCATGGGTCAATGGATCAAAATTCATGAAATAATGGATTTATGTGTTTGATTAAATTTATAATTACTTTAATACTACTTTTCAAAAATATTTTAAATTTTTTAAAATCCATTAAATGTTATATTTTTACAATTAACATTTTTTATTTTAACATTTTAGTTAGTTTTTTACTAGTACATCATATTTCTTTACAAATAAAAGACAAAACATTGAATAAAATTTTCATGTTATAATAAGAAATTTAGGCTCTATATATTCTAATTAAATGAAAAAATAATTGAGAATTTTCTATTATATTAAAAAATTTAATAGATTGAAAATATGTTTTATAAAAAATGTTTTATTTTCAATTAACTGTTATTAATATTATTTATTATTAATTAATAAAGTATAGACTCATAATATAAACTTATAATTTTATACAAATTATATTGAATTAATTTTTCAGATGGTATTAATCTATTTTATTTGATAAAAATTATACAATTTTACAAAATAGTACCATGAAAATAACAGCTTTACCAATGTTATAGTAATCATCTTTAATCCGGATCTTTATATTTTTATGCCAACATAAATAATATTTTTGACCTAATATAAAAATTTTGACATAAAATATGACATCAATTTTATATATTTAATTATAGTATTTGAAACATGACATTCAATTTCCAAAAGTAAAAATATTTTAAATATAAAATATTAAATATGTGTTAATAACAATAAATATAGGTTTCATATATACAAAATAGTTTTGTAATTGTTTATTTTTCTTTTATGAAAAATATTTTTATAAATTTTTTTTCAAAAACACCTATTACATTATTTTATAATGATAATTTTATACAATTGAATGTATTATAAATATAAGTGTTATTCAAACATTAACCATAAAATCAATTATGTTAGAAAATATTCAAAACGTCATACTATGATAATATTTAAATTCATAAAAAAATGTTTTTTTGAACACCTACCTCTAATCGAACCCCATGTGGGTTGGAAATGATGAAAGAGAGTCAACAATTCCAACATCCACCTTGAATATGTCATTATTTGACGTCTAATATAGAAGTTATAAAAATCACTCACATTCGATGAATCACACTCTATATATTTAATGAATAAGAGATACGAAGGATAAAAATAACAACCTAGTTATAATGCGTAAATATAAATGAATATCCTAATACATGAAATTCCATACAAAAACTGATAAAATTGATATAAATTGGGATATACACAATATAATACCTATGTATCCACTACATGATCTAGAAACCACTAACAGATTATCAACAATACCACCAAGATAGTAATGTATATCCCAAAACCCACCTATTTCTACTAACTTGAAAATATTACATTAAACATATGGTGACAAGAACATGTATACTAAGAAGAATTCTCCCATAATCCTTTCATGAAAAAATTTAAAAAATCATTCCAAGTTCTAGTGAATAATTATATTAGACTGCCCATCACATTAAAATGTAACAATAGTTTACATCTTCACAATGAATAACTCCTCGTGTAAAACATAGAAGAGTATCCTATTTTATAAATAGAATATATATATAATTATTTCCCTACTTCAACTAATATACTAGTTTATGGTATTCAAATCCTAATATCACACATACCATGATCATACATTCTAAATGATGCCATCCCTAATGATGGTTGGTCCTCAAATATACCAACCATATTCTCATATAGGGCATAAAATGTCATGTTGGAATCAATACACATATCCACATCACTATAATCATCATAAAAATCCCATATTTAAGAAAGAGTATGACTTAAAGAAGCTTCATCATGTGTACAAGCATTTTACATCAAGCAATGACATATCATTCATGCACAACCAAGAAAATCCAAAACCACCTCGCACAAATGAAAATATATTCCATACCACAAGAAAAAATATCCCACACATAAATGTATAATTTATTTGTGATCCATCGTAGTCATAGTAGGTACTTTCCCTATTCTTAAATCCAATATATACATTGATATATATACAATTATATATCTACAAAGACACTATAGGGGAGGGGGAATTCATCAATCTGTTCCATATCCATCATAGAAATTGGGGAAACCCTCTCCAAACATCTAGATTTTGATTTCCCTACTGATGTGGATTGTATATAAATTATAACATAAATATAATATCATGCACAACAAAACATATTAAATATTATTAGCCTTAGATTCATCTTCCTCAATTTTTACGGACTCTAAAACACCCTATGAGGGGAGGGGTGAATTCTGGTGTAAACTTTATCTTTTAAATGTTATGTATCTTCTTCCCATAATGGTAGTAATTTTATGAATGTTTCAAACAACTGAATCCAGGGTGATGACACAACAGTTTTACATGGGTCACCACAAAGAGCTACGTCCAAGGAGTATTCTTCAAAAGTGTGTTAGTTATAACTAAATCCCCTTATATTTACTAGTGTGATTATTATAGGATTTGGTCATTTTCAATATGTGTTATGCATATTTCCTTTTCAAAGGTTCTAGGATATCTCACTGCGTCCCTTAGATCACATCCCACGACTCCCCATAGCTCACTTCCTTGAGAGATGTCAAACTCAGTTTATCGACTTAAAGAACACTTTAATAGATTTTCATTGAAGTATTTGTCATAGTCTAGCCCGAGAAACTACTTTCATCGAAGTCTCAAACTGATGGTATTGAAATCACCGAACACACACACAACATATTCAAAATCTTGTTAGAATAATAACACCACACTTGCACATAATACGTCATCTTGCTCACAGGATTTGGGAATTGTCAAAGAAGTTGACTTTCGTGCAATCCCAACATTCTGCGCAACAGAGATCTTTCACAAAACAACACTGAAGGTTTCATTTGGAATTTTTAGAATAAAGGAACGCATTTCGTGAAAGATCAACTATCTTCAATTCTTTCACGTGCAAATCATTCGGGTGACAGAGTGAGAAGATTTTGGTTCGGCAAATTTCTTCTATCTTCCATCGGTGTAGCCACCTATTTATAGGCCTAAATTACCATACACACAAGTTTCTTCTGTGTTTTTTTCTGTGCGCGTAAGATTTATCCTGAGCATGAAAAACCCCATTTGGCGTCACATATGGTGCATAAGATTCTTCCGCACAACCCCATATTTCATGCTCATTTATGTCTTGTGTGTACTAGTTTCCTTTTCCATAACTTGAAAATCTGATCTTGATAAATTACATGCTTGCAAGTGTCCAAGAAATAGATAATCTTACAAACAACTTCCTTTAACAAAAACACATTTCTCTTTTCTTTTCCAATTTTCAGTCCCAAAAATGTGGAAAACCCTGGGAAACGAAAACACCTTCCATATTGATATCCGCAAAAACTGTAAAATCCCATTCCTAGAAATCATTTGTAATGTAGAAAGAGGATTGAAAAAAACACAAATCATACTTCATTTATTACATATAATGGCTATTATTCAAACAATATCCCTCTTTGTGTTTGTTTGCAATCACTAGATAAATTCAATATAGCACCAAACACAAGGAAAACATTAAATGCAAGAATCAAATCATCCTACACTCTGTGTCTATAAGAGAAATTACCGTTGTATAAAACTAAATTAGAATCATGAAATGGGTTCATGTGTTTTGGAATTCGCAATAACACCCATGCAATTCTCTTACTATGTCATATAAGCATGACATGCCCTTAATATATTCTTTCTTCACCTATCAATGAATTCTCATCTGGTCCCAGAAGCATTACATGTCAATCCCATGTCATGAATTTATTCTTTCAACCTAATTGGCATTAAAACTAAAGACCAATATTTGTTCATTGTACAGCTCAAAATACACCCTATTTAGTATCTCCCCAAAACACCTACATCACATCCACAAACATATTAATTATTGTTTACATAAATTGGTAGACATTAATTTCAGAACCTTCTTTTTCACTGTGAGGGTGTTGAACATCGAGGTTCAACCGATGTTTTCCAAACACAGCCATTGACATTGGCTTGGTGAAGATATTAGCCATTTTCTCATCATTTCCACCATGATACATTTTATTCATGAATTTATCAACCTTTTCCTTGATAATTTGATGTCTGATTTCAATATGTTTTTTACGAGAAAGATGAACATGATTCTTCATTAGATCAACTACGCTCTTGTTATCACTGTAACTCACAATGGGTGGTTTCATATCATCAAAAATATTTTCCAATTTTGGCTTCATCCATAGTAGTTGAGTGCATACCTTTGTAGTGGAGATATACTCAGCTTCAGTAGTACTATGAGATGTACATTCTTGTTTCCTTCTCAACCGGACAAACACATTTCTTCCCAAAATAGAATTCTCCACCACTGGTGGACTTTCGGTCTAATACATCCCCTACCCAATCAGCATAAAAAATTGACTATTATTCTTTATCCATTCTTGTAGAAAAATATAGTCTATAATTATAAGTACCTTGAATGAACCTCATGATTATTTTTTAATAGAGTCATATATTCTTCCTGTGTATTACACTAATATCGAGCTACTAAGGAAGTTACAAAGACAATAGTAGGTAATGTCTCCATTAGGTATAGTAAGCATCAATTAATAATCATGTACATGGTGGGATCTATATATGTCCCAACCTCATGCTTTCCATGTTTGGATCCAACTGCAATCAAATTTGACATTCGTTTGGACTCATGCATATGAAATTTTTTCTGCAGCACTCGTTCTTACTTTTCTGAAAAATAAAAGTGTAATCATTCTTTGGAATCACCTTCAACCCCATGAAATATGTGATTTTACCATTCATAGAAATTTAAAATTCTAATATCATGTGATTGGAAAATTTATCCCCTAATTTCTTCCTGTTTCTATCAAATATAATGTCATCAACATAATCTAGAACCATGAACTGATCTTTCAATGAAGGTTTCAAATAATGATTATTATATACTCCTCATCTTTCGAAATACAGCCTATTGAGATACAACTCCATCTTGGAATAACATGCTTATTGTGTCTACTTAAACCCTTAGAGTGCCCTATTTAGTTTACAAATCATGGTTTTCTCAGTACCAAGAAGAAAACTAACTGTTTGTTCGATGTAGACTTCTTCTTTGAGAACACCATTCGAGAATGAGGTCTTGACATCCATTTGATATACTTTATAAACTCTTTTGATTTTAATGGTAAGAAAAATATTGATTGAATCCAGTCTAGACAATGTAGTAAAGGACTCTTCAACATCAACACTGTTAATCTGTAAGGATCCTTAACATACCAATCATGCCTTGTTTCTGATAACAATTCCCAGATAATCAAACTTGTTCTTGAAAATCCACTATGTACCAATAAAATTATAAGAATTGGGTCACTGGAAAAGATCCCATGTCCCATTATTGTAAATTTGATCTAACTCTTCATTTTTTTCCTCCACATATGATTCATCCTTTGTAGTATCATCAAATGAAGATGGTTCCAGAATAGACTGAAATGAAAATTGTGCATTATTTCATCATTCTACGTGTTTGTGTGGGTGAATTACAACCCCATTACTGTGGGATTGTTCAATTCTAGTGCATTGACTCCACCATTGAAATTCAAGTGAATTCTCTCTAGACAAAGTTTCCACTTTATATTCTTCTTCTGAGTAAAAATCATGATGTGGCTCCAGAGTGTTTGGAACACTTTCCTCTATTTCTGTATTTTCATTTACACCATGTTCACATTCTTCATTATTTTCTATGACATCAGTATATGATATCCTTGATTCATTTTTGTGTTTTTGTTCAATGATCTTAACATATCTTCTCTCCACAATCCCTCCTATGTGATAGTAGAAACAATTATAGGATTTTCTACTCATTGAGTATCCATGTAAAATTCAATCATCTGCATTATCACCATATTTCCCTTGATTTCATTATTTTTATTTGATGAAGCATTTACTTCAAAAATAACAAAATTATTTCAATTATGGATTTATTCCATTCCAAAATTCATATGGTGTCCTTTTCTCACCGATATATTGACCTGTTTGATTAGAAATATACACTACAGCCTGAATGACCATATTATATTAATGCCAAAGAATATGACTCTTAATAAGAATAGTTCATACCATGTAGTTCACATGTTGATTTATATACTCAACAATTCCTTTTTTATGGAGTTCTCACATCATCTACCTCATGTGGAATCCCATGCTTCTCCAGGTAATTTTCAAATTCAATGGATGTGTATTGCCCTCTATTATCAGATCACAACACATTAATTGTTCATCCAATATCATTCTCAGTGATTTGATGATTTGTTTTCTTGCAGTAAATCACTTGTTGTTTTCTGTGTATAACCATTACATGATCCATTATACTATACTCATATACTAAAAGGATGAAGTAACTTTCTCAATGAGTTTTGAAAACATTTATCAGGCCCCATACGTCATTATAAATAAGATCTAGAAGATGATATTCCCATTCCTTGTTTAGACGATATGAATTGGAGACCTACTTCCCCTAAATTCAAGCATCACAAAACATTTCACATCCATGATTATGCTTGGTAATGACTATGAAAATATTCAGTTTTGATATTTTTACCATGTATTGTGGATTGATGTACTTCAATCTCTGATACCACATTTTATTTTCATCAACAATATTCATGTAAAAAATGTTTGCATTACAATCAACCTAATATTGGTTTCCTTCTATTTTGAATCCCTTAATAAGTGAATTTACTATATTTCTATTAATAGTGTATATTTTTTGATAAAGGTAACAATATTTCTTCAGTCACAGAGTTGACTCACACTGAGGAGATTATGACATAGGCCATCCGCATAAATGAATTCAATTTTCATTAGCTCCCCATTATCAAGTTCAGTACGTCCACTACTATTGATTTTTAGAGCTCCATCATTACCAAACTGTACTATTCCATCAACCCTCCTCCTGACATGTGCTAACAGGCTCACATTACCTGTTATATGAGATGGAAAACTACTTTATAGAATCTAGATGTTGTTTTTTTGCTTTGTGGGTTACCTCATCAAGGTGGGATTTCACAATTTTGTTATTTCCTTTCCATGAGACACTCGATTTAATGTAGGACACTGGTGGCCTTCCAATTATCTCTTCAATGTTCATAGGTTCATCATAGATTATATCTTCATCTAGAGATGCAGACCCTTTTATATGAGAAACACTGTCTTGTTGGTGAGCACTGAATTGTCTCAAACTCCAGCTTGAGGTGTTAATTTCTCTCCACTACCAACAATTAATAGCATTATGACCAAAAGTAGTACCACATAAATACATCCATAGAAATTGTTTCTTCTAAACGAGTTTAGATGTGAATTTTCCTCCTTTTTTGAACTCTAATCTCTTCTCCATTCATTTTTCATCTTGTCTCTTCACAATAAGACATGGAATCTCCATGATATCTATATAACTTCCACTTTACGAGAGGAAATGTCATATAACATCTTGTTTATCCACATTCCATCACACATGGGATAATTATTTGATTTCCCCTTATTCCTAGAATCTCATGGATAGTGTTCTGATCTTGTTTCAAAGTTAATTAAGGGTCTGTTTTACAAATATTCAAGTGACTTTTCCACATGACCCACTAGAAATATGCCTTTATTTTGGGAACCATTTTTTGCTGCATTTGATGATTTGGAATCAAAAACTCTTCCAGTTTTTTCCATGTATGTGGGTTAGTGATCATTCAAAATATTTTAATCTCTATTTGAACCTTGTTTTTCTCTAAAAAAAAATCTTCATCAGAGAACCATCCAAACATTATATTCTTCCTGGATACTTTTGAAATTAAATCACCCTCTAGTTTACTTCTATGAATAACAACATCATATTCAATACCCTCTAGAGTCTTGTACTTTTCTACACGTCTGGAGGTTAGGTCAATGATGATCTCTGAATGCTAATAAATTATCATATTCCAATCCATTACATCTTCAATGATTTCAATTTTTCTAGAGTGAACATTTAAAAAAATTACAGTTCATCAATTTCAACTTCAAGTTTATCAACATATTCATATGATTCTTCTACAATTGATTTCCAATTATTTCAACTCTTACAATTCATATTAAGATAAATTATAGAATCCTTAATTTTCAACATGTGATTGGAATTAGTTCTCAATTGACTGACTCCACCATTATCTTATGATGGTTGTAATTTTTCAATAGTGTCTATCATAGAAGCATGATTTACAGTTCTAAAGTCTTGTTCTTCTTCTTCACAGAGATCATTATCATCATCTTCCTCTTCATAGTCAAAACTATTATTTGGTACTTTAATTCAATATTTGAAGTCTCCATTTTTTAAAACAGTTTTCTGAGAAATCTTAATGTTTTCAGCTATGATATCTTCATTGATGATCATTAGTAAGCACTAATTGGAAATGATGCCATCATCTCAACAATTAATGAAATCTTGAGGCAACTACTCATTAAATTTCTAATTTTCCATCGGAAACTTCCATAAAATGAGAGAAAGAATTTATTTTTCCTCATTATTATCAGTATTAATATATTTTCAAACTTTTAGTTTCTCCATGGATTTGAAATCTATTTCCATACTCACTCGAGTCATAGAATCTTCTATTTTAACTCTCATTTCATATTCCATTAGGCTGCTAAGTAGATCATCTAGATAATGATTGGAATGATCTATTTTCTCAAGGGATGACACATTTTTATTGTACATGGGTGGAAGTCTTCTTAATATTTTCTTTACGATATTTAGATAATTGATTTCTTCTCCTAGATCCTAAATTGCTTCAACTACATTAGTAATTCTATTGAAGAATGAATCTGTATTCTCTTTAGGATGTATCTTCAGATAATCAAACCGATTGTGTTGGACATGTAATTTTTACCTCATTTACTTTGTTATTTATTTCATAAATATTTTCAATTTTATCCCATATGTACATTGTTCTGGTAAAAATCATCACATTTAGATATATCTAATAAGAAAATGGTTGTGGTGAAAGCATTATGCACTTTAGTATCTCCATCATGAATTTTCTTATCTTCATTATTCATAGCTAGACCTTTAGATTAGAATCATGTATTCCTTGAATAGTGGAAAATAGGAATTCCATTCCAATGGATCTTAAATGATATCTCATTATTTTCTTCCAAATCTGAAAATTACTTCCATAAATGTGGGAGACTCCCATGAAATTATATAAATTTTCTATGATAGTATAAGACAGATAAAACAAAAGCAACTTGGATCTGTTATCACTTAATGAACCCTAGAACATCTTGATAAGGGAGGGGTGAATCAGGGTGTCATCCTTTTCTCTTTTATATTATGGATCATGTTACCACGTTGGTAGGAATTGGTTAAATCTATCAAAAAATTGAAATCATGGAGATGATGAAACACTTTTCATCGCTAACCGTAATGGTCTATCTCTGAGGAGAATTCAATGATAATGTGTTGTTCATACCTAAACCCAATAATCTTAACTAGTTTGAGGATTAAAAGATTTGGTTACAGTCACACTTTTCTAGTCTAACTGCCATTACAAAGGTTTAGGGATTGCTCACTGCATTCCTATAATAACTTCCATTGAACCCCAAGCTCACTTCCATGAGAGTAGTCAATTTCAGTTTATCGACATGATGGTCTCTTCAACTAATTTTCATTGATGTCTTTGTACTAGTTCATCACATGACATAACTTTCCTCAATTTATAGAACTGATTCTCTTGAAATCATTGAACACAGACATCGAATATTCAAAATCCCGTCAGATACATAACACTATAATTACATGCAATACCTCACCTTACACACAGGATTTGGGAATAGTCATGTTAGAAGACATTCACACAAACAATAATTTATATGAAACATATATCATTTTTACCACTTCAAATGAAGGGTTTACATGGTATATTTATACTAAAGGAACACCAGGCACCCATGATCAAATAAATTCAATTATTTCCTACAGAAATATTTTCTGCGGCAGGGCGGCCAGATTTTTGTCGAAATATTCATTAAGTATTTCATGGGGGATAGTTTCCTATTTATAGGCCTCGATGACCCTACGTGATAGTTTCAGACTCATCTATGTTGGTGCACATATTATTCTTCATCAGTGCAAAAAACCCCTTCTGGTGTCACTTTGGGCGTGTAAGATTCATTATGACTATGCGAAACCCCTTATTTTTTAGAAATTCTATGATGTAATCGGCTGAATCATAGAACACATGAAAGAAACCCTAATTTATTTCCAAAAATATATCTAGTTTCTCATTTAATTTTGTATATGACACATTCAAACCTCATAAAATTGATATGTTGTAAAAGACATCATTTAATATAATTAACTAATAAAATCCTAAAAACATATCGCATTAAATCCCTTCAAATATTTTCGGAAAAAATAATTTATCAAAGGAATTTCAAATGAAGGTTTTATACAAAAAAGGTCTAGTCGCATTCAAGAAACATGCACTATTTATGGGAAATGTGATTTTACCTTCACATGAATTGTTATATTGTTTCATTTTTGGAAAACATAGTGGACACATATAAAAACTTAGGGATTATCGAGATTCCCTTATGAAACTACAACCCACCCTTAGGTATTGAAAAAACAACCTTTATGTGATCCTTTTATACTTTCATTTACTCTTAGGAAAATCTGAACTACCATTACATACACTATAAAAAAATCAGTATTACCCATACTCAACTTTTGTAATTGATACCCCATCCTTATGTATGAAATGAATAACTATATTGATTCTTATGTATTTTTAGAAAAATGTTTTATTTTTACACAAGGGTGTTTTCATGTAATGGTAATCTAATTTTTTGTGAATACTTATATTTAATAAAACTTATATCCAATTGAATAGAAAAAAGGGTTTCCAGAAGCATTTTCAGTCTCTTAATCCATATAATCTAAAAGGAAGAGAGTTATGCATCATATGTTTTTCCATAAAATAGATCTCAAAATAATTTCATCATTGGGAATAAAAATAATAACCTCATAGAAATGGAATAGGTCTAAACAGAAATATCACATGATTTATCTCAATTATATTTATTTAATTTAAATGTTACCACTCCTAAATTGATGAAAACATACTATTGTACAAATTCATAGATGATGAGAAAATGTTTTCTTAAATGTATAAGGAGTTATTGTATAATAATAACCAACAAAATACTCTGCATATGGGATATGCCTCTCAAATAATGAACTCTAGGTCAATTTAATAACATCATAGATAAAATTTCATCACCTTATATATGTAAATAATTTATTATTACATGATATTTGGTATTTTAAAATGAACGATATTATGTGTGAATGTTTGAATCCCTGTCAAAACATCTCTCCACGAAGCCATCCCGACACCAGAGGTCATGAACCAATGATATAGAGTGTCAACACTACACCATCTAAAAATAGTCCTGAATGTCAACATGTCATTCCTTAAATGATACACCATATTCAATATCAAACTCTTTCTAATTGATAATTTGTTAAATTTTATGAGTATATCATTAAATCTATAATAAATGATTGATTTGATGAATCTGACTGATATGTATTGGTAATTCTAAAAAATACATTGTATCTCCAACCTATTTCAATACATCAAAATTACATAGGAACTAGAGAGAAATATTATAGTCATGAGTGAAAATTTATATCCATGACTAAAAGACACTATAAAGAGCATGTGATCTATAACTTCAGTCATCTTAGGCCACATGCAATGATTAACATAGGACATGTGATGATCATTCACCCAAATCTCTCACTCATAGATCAAATTTATCTTTTTTCACTCAGCACAAATTTTCATCCACAAATATATTACACTACAACCATGGTTTATTACAATAATGAATCGAATGGTTAACCATATTGTGACCCAAAGGGTCCATTATCAATTGTGGAGTTGTAAAAATATTTATATGGGCTCTCCACTATGGGTAGATCCAACACCCATGTTCTCCCAAAATATAGAATGCTTGATAACAAATTCAAGAAACATAGAGCTATTTTACAATTTATGAATAGCCATCAATAAATGAAAGGTTTTTCTAAGACCAAAATGAGAGACAAAATGAAGCTTGATACCCATCTTCAATATAGAGAAAATAAATTAATTGTGATTAATAATTATAACCATTGAAACCCATGAACACAAATTATACCCCACCATATATAGTACTATATCAACACCTCTACTTAAATCGACTCCTTTAACACTATGTGATATAATTATTTTAAGTAATCCATGATCTATTAGATAGAATCATAACCACCATGAATTATTGGAAAACTAATAAATAAGGCAATCAAAATGTTTCTCCCACTTCCACTAATGAACAACAAGTGGTTATAGTAACCCACCAAGAAAACATTTTTCAGCCTTTATCTACAGGCTAACCAAAAAATGATAAACTAACTTGATGAGAGTGGTTTGTCGTGAACCAAAATTCAATTAAATTCTTATTTACCTAAAAATGTACCATAGTGGCACACCCTAAGGTCGATCACAAGGAGGCCACTTCCACACACAATATTCTTATAGTCACTATTATAAACTAATTAATATAAAATATGATACTAATATAAATGGGGGGCGGGGATAATTTGAAATTCATAAAATATAGATATGTTATAGACATATAAATATATAAAAATACAAAATTCAATGAAAAAGGAAGAAAATACACAATGAGGTTAGTAGAAGAAAACCATTGTTCTTGGGGTTTCATGGTGGAATTATCATTGTTTTCAAATTATCAATCAATGAGTTATTCAATGTGGTGATCAAGACCTGTCACTCCACACCCTCTCGTTTGAAATGTATTACCCTACACCGAGACCTCTGCATGTAGGAGTAATCTCTTCCACATCAATACCCAATCCAAACTCCACCGTTTGAATGAATTAGATATTTATTGGAAGGAAAAGTAATAAACAAAGTGGAAAAAGTCAATAGTAGAGAAGGTGGGGCGACCGCTCACCACAATCATTTAACCACTACTGAATCCTTAGAATAAAACATGATAAATCATTAAATCACATAAAACCCAAATACCACCACTTCCCCCTCTCGAACAACAGTGAGGGTTATCTCTCCACAAGCATGGAGTTAGAAAGAAGCACAGTGGGAGAAACACATAAAATAAAAGAAATAAAAGAAAATAAGAAATGTACAGAAGAAGAATAAATATAAACTAATATATATTATAACTATAAATAACAATTACAAAAACTATACTCAACCTTGCCCCCTTGAAATGGCCATCCTTGTAAAAGAGAGAAGAGATACATATTTATAGGGAAAATGGTTGATGAAATCTCGACTCAATTCTGTCCTCTGGATTTCATTGACTTTTAGGCCCATTAATTTTCATAATTGGTACTTGGTCCCTTCTTGAACGTTGTTCCATATAATCTTCCGTGTCCCTGCACAACATATCAGGCCGATTGGTCCACGTATGATGGTGTTATGTCTAGTTTAGTGCGGCAACATTAATCTGCCAAAGTGACTCTTTGTCTTCCACAACTCCAATTTCCCATGACATTAAGACCTTAAAATCAACCGATTAAGACGTTGACTCCTTAATGAAATATGTTAATTAATTTCTCTTCCATCTCCTTGTTGAATATCAGCTCCATTAGATTGGTCAACTTCGAGATAAAAGATTAACATTAAAACCTTCCAAATATGTACACAGTTTTCAAGGTCCAGATTATGAGATAATTTTGAGCCTCAAAATGATTGATTGAGCAAGGCCTCCAGAAGGAGTACATTCGGCCCATGATATAAGTAAACCTATAAAAAAGTAATTTCAAAATTTGATTCAGTGTGTAAAATTATATGGCCAAAATACAGAAGACAAATAAAACAGTTAAAAACCAAATTTAAGCCATTTTTGCATTTGAGCTCAAAATTCCACCAAATCCTAAAAATGTGACAATTGCACATAAAATAACACTATGGTGGGTATTAGAACATTGAAATACATTATATAATATATGAAAATTATAGCATCATTATTCCCCCACACTTAATCATTGCACTCCCGGACAATCATCGTATATTCAAATCAAAATTCACCCAAAAATCAACAATGAGAAAACCTCAATGATCTCTTCCAAAATGAAATTTCATCATGTATCCTCTATGAAAAACAATTACCAATCATTTTCAATCCCAGAATTTTAATTTATTCAACCTCAGAAATCCATCCATGGAACAATCACAACCTACCTCACATTGAAATTTGTGTCACTCTTCACTCAAGAGAAATTGTATCTGGAGTTATGATCATACTTGGAAAGTGCATGTATCACCATAGGCTTGTGAAAATTCTCATCTCTACAAAGCGCGAAACATGAAAATTAATTTAATCATGAGGAATTTTTCAGGTGAATTCTGTGGCTTAGGGTTGGTGGGAAAATGATTGAAAAATTAAGGCTAGAAAGAGGAGGTTGGACTCTTAAGCACAATGCATGAATAATCAAGTGAAAACACATAATGAACCTCAATAAATCCCCTTAAAAATCTGATACACAACACCTACCCATTTTTATGACATGGGACATCAGCCAGGAAATGAATCCAATGAATGAATTCATCCAAGTTATCCTTTTTTTTTAATTTTTTCTTTTTTTTTGAAAATCTCCCGAAACGCATAGCTCAATTTTCATTTTTTTGATTTTTTTTTCATGGAGAATGAGATGAAAATTGAATACAATAAAAGAATGGCCATCATTCCCTTGAATAGGGTAATGAGTCATAAAAGGAAGTACAATGATAAACTTAATCTCATCTCCATTGTTTTGTTTTTTTCTTTTTTTTGAAGGAGAACCAGATGAAACAAATAAAGCACAATGAAAGGATTACCCATGCCCAATTTGATCTTTATCGTCCACTGCCAAAAAAGTTCACACACACCTCAAATCACCCAAAAATGAAACACATCCCAAAGAACACACACGAAAGGCCCTTCCCACACACTGAAAATTGAAATATCCATGCAATTAGACTAAGAGTACAGGTAGGTAAGGAAAATTCGGCTTGTAATGTGGCTTCATCCTATAAGGCAATTCATGGAATCTATGGGCTAACGATGGATAGATTTAAAGGTAGGTCTCAAGATAAAATATGGCTACTCAAACAAATTCCTCAATCATATCAAAAACATTTGATGAAATCCAAATCAACGAAAGAGAAAAATCACAAGTTCTGGTTCTCACACAAAATCCAAGCTTCTCTCAAGATAATGTGGCTATTAGAAATAATATTTCAAAGTGGTCCAGAATACCTCACAAGATAGGAAAAATGTATTTAGTTAGTGTTTCATGGGCATGGATTTCAAAAATTGGTCAAAATCAATAAATTCTTGAAAATCCATTTCAAGGAAAAAGTTTCACATCAACAATCATTTAAAATCCATTTCTTTAAAAATCATTTCAATCATCTCAAAATCAATTAGTGTGTGAAAAATGATTAGAATATTCAGTGAAGCTCAAGGATCATAAAGAGATGGAAAATAAAAATAAAAATAAAGCACACAAAACATCTAAGTAGGTTGAAACTCCCCCACACCTGGATTTCACTACCCCCATTGCAGCTCAACAAAAGAATGATAAGGGCAGAAAAATAAAAGGAAGGAAAGATACAACCTGACTTTATTTTATAGTGGAAGCCTTGTGTTAAGCTTCTAGATACTACCACATGACCTAAAAATCATGAAATAAAGAAAACATGAGAATATTAAATAAAAATAAAGAGGAATGGAAAAGAAAAAGGATAATGCTTGGTTTGAGCCCCCAAGCGGGTGCTAGGTTTTTACTGCCCCTAGGCAGGCAGTTGCAGTGGTTTAACCCCAATCCATTGGTGGATGAGGTTTCTTGTTCAAAAAACACCAAAACATCTTTCTTCCAATTATCCTCAACGCATACAGGTCTTGGAGGAACCCACATATAGAGTACATCAGCTCCTCCCCCGTTTCCATGTGGTAAAAATTAGAATTTGGGGGGAGGATAAAGAATGAGTCCTCCACTTCTTCAGCCATGACTTCTTTGGCCTCTTCAATTATAACATCTTGTGCTTTCACATGTGATGTTGTTTTGAAAAATTAAGAAGGAAAGTCAGAAAATAATTCCACTTGAATAATATTAAAACATGAACATTCAATATAAAAATCTTCTCTTTCGTGTAGGTCAGCTTGAAATGTGATCTCTTCAGGCAAGGCCCCTAGGAACTCTTTTTTAGCAGGGACTTCATTATCTTCTTCCAAAGAAAGAGAGGGGTATAAAGGTACTAAGTCTTATTTGAATAATATGGGAGGGTCACTTACCTTTTGTTCATCAACAAAATCATACCAATGATCCTCCAATGCATGATGATCTCCCACAGTTGTATCAGCTGGGTTTTCGTCTTCAGGAACCTCTTCAAGCAATGGCCAAAGAGAGACGATTGCATCTTCAAATTGAGTCTTCAAGTCCTCCTTGGGTTCTTCAACTTCAAATGTAGGTGGAACAACATTTTCCTCTTGTTCTTCATCAAGGTACTTTTGTTGTTTTCGTTCCATCCATAGAGCTTTAACTTCGTCAACTTCAGCTGCCAGCGATGCCACCATCTTGCTTGCTTGTTCAAGGATTTTGAAATTATTTTGAATCATCACGACATCTTGTTCCATATGCTTCATAAAAGCCTCTTATCTACATGAAAATTCAGTACTAGTCTAAGAATATGAAAAATCAATTAAAGAATCCATCTCGACCAAAAAAAAGATTGATATTCAATAAAGCACTTTTTTTAGTTTTTGAAAATTTTAATTTTTTTGGATTTTTATGTAAAATAGAGTATGAAAGAAATTGACCTCCCCAGAAACAAAGACAAATTAATGAGAGTGTTTTTTCGTGAACCAAAATTCAATTAAATTATTATTTACCTAAAAATTTACCATAGTGGAACACCCTAGGGTCGATCACAAGGAGGCCACTTCCACACACAATCTTCCTATTGTCACTATTATAATCTAATTAATATAAAATATGATACTAATATAAATGGGGGGGGGGGATAATTTGAAATGCATACAATATATATATATTATAAAAATATAAATATATAAAAATACAAAATGCAATGAAAAAGGAAGAAAATACACAATGAAGTTAGTAGAAGAAAACCATTGTTCTTGGGGTTCAATGGTGGAGTTATCATTGTTTTCAAATTATCAATCAATGAGTTATTCAATGTGGAGATCAATACCTGTCACTACACACCCTCTCGTTTGAAATTTATTACCCTACACTAAGACCTCTGCATGTAGGAGTAATCTCTTCCACATCAATACCCAATCCAAACTACACCGTTTGAATGAATTAGATATTGATGGGAAGGAAAAGTAATAAACAAGGAGGAAAAAGTCAATAGTAGAGAAGGTGGGGTGACCGCTCACCACAATCATTTAACCACTACTGAATCCTTATAATATAACATGATAAATAAGTAAAGCACATAAAACTCAAATACCACCACTTCCCCCATCGAATAACAGTGAGGGTTAGCTCTCCACAAGCATGGAGTTAGAAAGAAGCAGAGTGGGAGAAACACATAAAATAAAAGAAATGAAAGAAAAGAAGAAATGAACAGAAGAAGAAGAAATATACACTAATATATATTATAACTATAAATAACAATTAAAAAAACTAAAATCAACCTTTCCCCCTTGAAATGGCCATCCTTGTAAAAGAGAGAAGAGATAAATATTTATAGGGAAAATGGTTGATGAAATCTCGACTCAATTCCATCATCCGGATTTCATCGACTTGTAGGCCCATTAATTGGAATAATTGGTACTTGGTCCCTTCATTAACGTTGTTCCATATAATCTCTCGCATCCCTCCACAAAATATCAGGCCGATTGGACCACATATGATGGAGTTATGGCTGGTTGAGTGCGGAAAAGTTAATCTTCCAAAGTGACTCTTCATCTTCCCCAACTCCAATTTCCCATGACTTTAAGACCTTCAAAACAGCTGATTAAGACATGTCATCCTTAATGAATGATGTTAATTATTTCCTATTACAACCCCTTGTTGAATATCAGCTCCATTTTATCGGTCAGTGTTGAGATAAAATCTCAGAATTAAAACCTTCCAAATATGTACACAGTTTTCAAGGTCCGGATTATGAGCTGATTTTGAGCCTCCAAATGATTGATTGAGCTAGGCCTCCAGAAGGATTAAATTTGTCCCGTGATATAAGGAAACCTATAAAACATAAATATCACAGTTTTTTTCAGTTTGTAAAATTATATGGCCAAAATACAGAAGACAAATAAAACAGATAAACACCAAATTTATGCCATTTTTGCAGTTGAGCTCAAAATTCCACCAAATCCTAAAAATGTGACAATTGCACATAAAATAACACTATGGTGGGTATTATAACATTGAAAAAAAGTATATAATATATGAAAATTATAGCTTCATCATAAATATAATATTATTTTCAAAAAAACATACCACAAAAACAATCCTCTTAGAGAATCAAAAATATTTTTTACTTAAGGATGAATTTCAGTGGGTGAGTTTCATTATTCCGGGAAAACAAACATTTTCAGTAATGATGGAAGAAAAATAATTCCATATAACAACACTCAATGTTTTCCAACCTCAGATTATATCTTTGGATCATTTACAAAATAAATCAAATCATGCTAAAAATCTACCTTAGAGTCCTCAATATGGGATTCCTCCACATGTTTCATCAACGATGAATACATAATCATATGATTAATATTACCACATCAATGAAATACTCATGTATCATAGTGAAATATCTCTGACACCCACTATTATTCTCTTGGTGTATCAAAACATGTAAATAACAAAAACACATGAAATAATACTCATGGAATGAAAAAAATACTAAATTTACACGTTATGATGTAATTATAAAAATTTTAATCATAATGAAATATAATTTAACATCATTTTATAATTATTAGGTAATTTTGGGAGAAGAATATCATCATGAAGTTCTGTTTTCGGATGTCCATAATTCATTGATTGATAATATTTCATAACTACATCATTAACATAAATACATCCATAAGAATTTCTAGATAATTGGTGGAATGTTTACATTCAATAGCCTATAACTACTGTTAGACATAGCAGATAACCTCCCATTATTGTATCAACTCAAAATAGAAGATATGATGTAGAGCATCATACTGAACCTTGAATGTGATACCTTCATTTGAAAGATGAAAAATTAAGACCTAACCAGCTTCTTCTTAAAATACACAAAATATTACTGGTATTGTTTATTATATATATATCCCAAATCCACTAAAGTTAATATTTTATAATAGTCATAATCCAAGAGAAGTATGGAGAAAACCTCCTACAATAACCACATTGATCGAGGAAACTTTACACCTATCTGACATTAGTATGGGACTTTTAAAGACCCTAGCCTCAATAATTAAAGGGTAAATGTGAACTATATAATTTTATACTACATTCCCAAAAAAACATCAAATGTATATAACTCAGACATCAATGTCTTATCATACTGATAATAATAATAATGAAGAGATCATAACATTGATCAGATATTCTCTACATGCCCCTCCACATATATGAAAAAAACAAGGATGTCATTGATAATGAAAACCATAAATGGTTCTAAAATTAATATAACATGGTCTTCAAAAAATCCCATGAAAATAGATGAGGAGTTTGTTATACTATATAAAATCACAAAAATCTCATAATTACAATAATGAATTCTGAAATAATCCATCTTGATATCATCATATATAAAATTCATATGATGATACAAAAAATGTTTATGAATCTTTAAAAACATGAATATTTCCATAAATTGATTGAATTAATAATTAATCCCTCATAGATGGTAAATGTTCATTACTATCACCAGATTCAAGTGGGGATTTTCAATGAACTAATATAGACTATCATCTTTATTAATTTAATGCTAGACTGTATCCCTGCACATTAATAGACTAAGTCAAATAAATGTCAACATCAAAATATAATCTATATAAATAAATAATTTCATGAATAATAAGGTTCATAATATTGTATACATTGATATTAGTGAAGAATATGTTTGTTTCTTTATCCCAAATGTGTTCATTCATTAAGGGTGTAACAAAACAACATCCTCATGAAAGAAATAAAGGAACCCTACAATGAACAAGTAAAAATAGTAATGATGGAATCTATGATAATTCGATCCTTAACTCAACCACCTACGATCATAGAGTCTAAATAATCCAACGACACATTATATGGTCTTGTTCACTAAAAAAAATTATTGTGTATATCAATATTGTTGTATATGACTAGTAATTAATTCCATGATAACCTACCATTAATATAACCAATTGTTTCCATGAATGATTTATAATGGATAGATCTACAAACATAGAAAAAATCCAAAGTTGTAGTGCCACCCCAACATCAACGCACTGTAACTATAAACATTATATAAGAATTTCTTTCCTCCAATGAGCATAGTAAATTCCATGTGAACTATAATCCTCTCCACCACATGTCCCAAATCAGGGACTAAATAATGTGAAATAATGGATTGAATAGATGTTAAATAAAAACTGGCGTATGACCAATGTGAAAATAAAAAAAAACCTAATGCACCATTTTGTTTATCTGACATTCAAAATTATAAAGAATGAATCAGATCATTCACATCTATGGATATATATATAATTTCTATGGTTACCCCCAGTATGGAAACCCTTCATCCACTATCCCGTATAGACAGGTGATATCAGTGGGATATCTTATTCATGCTCTATCCTCTCTGTGATGACCATGAGTAGGATCACCCAACTATTGTCGATGCCCTGGATAATATTACTATATATTTCCATCATGGAATCTGTCACCAGGAGAATAATAACTACTAAGGAAAGTATATAACTCTCACTTATGATGTCCAAGGACAATATAAATGAAATCATAATACACTGGTGTTTGTCAATGAATTTATATTTCTTGTGACATAATTTGATGAAGGTCAAATCATAGTTCCTATTTTGTATAACATTTTCTTCTATCCAGGAAATATAGAACTATCACTAAAACATATACTACATGTATGGTCATAGAAATACCTATATCCTAAAAACCCTGTCCTAGCTTATTTTTTCATTATTAGAACTTCCATCAACAACACTTTAGTATATGAAATCAAGATTATTTGGATTATGTGAATTTTCAGGATGAAATTAATCCTTTAAATGCCTCTTTCCACCCCATTATGTTGAAAACGTTATAGAGCATATCATTGATGATTTTTATTGTGGATTCCAATCTCATGAGAACAGGAAATCCATAATGGAAGGGTAATGACCCCATATCATGAATCCTCTCTAAAGGTTGAAGTAAAAAAATAATATTCGAACAATTATAAGAATATATATATATATATATATATATATATATATATATATATATATCAACATTCGAATCCTCATGAAACTTGAGTTAAAAATTCACCCTCTTCCATGACATCCCACTAAATGTCATCATAGATTAAGAAAAGATGTTACTATGCCATGCATGGATATAACATGTTTCTCCATTCACCTACTCATTCTAGTCCTCTATCTCTCGATCCATTATGAATTATCCATAATTGTAAAATCCATATTATTGAAAATATGGTGTTCCATACCCATTTTTCCATCTTCACTGTCCTAAAGATTATGATGATCCACTATAAAATCATGATAAACATATAATAATAGTTTTATATAGTGGATGTTTAATTAGTTCCATATACACATAAGAACAAATTACAGTACTCATGATCTTCAAAAAAATAATTTAATATTAATAAGTTTAGTCTGAAATATATTTTTAACATATTTTATATTATAATCCCAATTTAAAAATTGGTGTCAAACATCATGATTCGTGATCCACATCTAATTCATTTCCCTGAAAATATTATTGACTCACTTATCATTTTCAGTAATGTTGATGGTCCTTGTATCTGATCATATTTGGGCATAAAATCTGATACCCAATCAGGTCTATCTTATGTATAACACAAGATAAACCTAGTTAACACTATTTCACGAGTAACACATGCATCCAAACATGTGCCTAACTATAAAATCTATCATGTATATCAACCACCACCTTTGACACCACTTTTTCATAATACCCAATATCTAAAAGAAACCATCCATGGCCCAAAATGATGTAAGAGTGATAATGAAACCCAAATTCCACCTCCAATTTTAAATGTGTTAATGACTAACACTAAGGGTATATCAATCACACAAATGAGAAAAAATATACTCAATATATTAAAGGAATATTGTAGAAGAATATTTAATCAACTACCTACCATTGACTGCATAAATATAATAATCTATCCTAATACATGAAATGTTAGGAATAAACTATTACAGTTGAAATAATTATGGATAATTGAAAAATTAACCATGTGAAGTCATTACTAATTTAAAAAATCTAGGACAACTAATAAACAATACCTCCATGACTGTAATATATAGCACTATCACCAACCTTCCAATAATTACATAAAAATATATTTTCATATATTGTGGGTTACATTATGTGAATACAATGTCGGATCATCCCGGACACACCTCAAGATTTTTTTTATGAAACATTTGAATTAAATGATAAGGATCAAATGAAACTAGTCATCAAAAAAATATTTAATACTATTTTCCATCATTTCTATGGATTAATATTGGTGTGAGGAATATATATAAAAATATTATATAAAAACACCCACACCCACAAATACCCACACACACATATATATATAAAAGATACATTTAAGCCTATTATCGAATGATTTTCCACTCTCATTACCTAATGAAACATTTATTGGCTTACATGCATTCTAATAAAAGTCATATATAGTGTGACTGAGACATTGTCCCAACTAACCACAGTCCCTCACAGTGATCAACATTTGAAGATGGAATCATCCCGTATATCCACTCCATAATCATTATTATAATCCTATATGTATCCAATTTTTTACCTAAATTCTAAAATAGTATATGTATTTGGATTATATATCAATCTATCATAGTCCAAGAATGAAAAACTATGGAAATCATGGACCAACACACTGAGATACATTTATGTTTTTTACCTCAAACTACTTCTACAAACACACAATTGTATATTACATCTATAAGTTGTCATATCCCATGATTGAAAACACTATATTTCATATGTATTTATTTTTTGGTATATCACTAGTATTATATTATAGAAGGTGTAGTGGAAAAGAGGGATAAGTCAACCATATATTCTCTCACAATCTTGTGTGTTGGACAAATCACCCCAACACTTTTCTGTTTTGGTAACCCTACCAATATTGGTGGTTATGTGTTTGAAAGAAAGAAAATATAAATAATGGCATGAAAAACAAAACTATGAAAAACTATCTAGAATTAGAATAATATTCTTATGTTTTCACACATGACCCCATATTCCACTATTAAGGAATGTGAAACACCATGAACACAACCATTAAATTCAATATTAAATAAATAAATAAATAAATAAATAAATAACTATTATTAAATTGTACCCCAATATGATTCAATAATATATACATAAATAATCACAACCAAGTTACAAATGAACTATTAATACATTTCATATTTCCCCAAGTATGTCATCATTATATATTATTACCAAAAAAAATTATTTATTGATCTTTTTACCATTTTATAATTATATGGGTAGTCTATGAAAACGGATAATCTAACACTAAAAAAGATTTATCAATAGTTCTTACCATCAACTACATTAAATATTACAAACTAATTATATATATATAGCAACTATATATCTAGGAATTATTCATGAATTAATAAAAAATGACAGTTGATGAATAAACTGGACTTTGAACCCGTCTTGACCACTTGGTTTCCCACACCATCATGCGTAACTTCAAAACATACTGGGATCTATATCATAAACTATAATAACATCGTTAGTCTCCCATCCCATATCATAATCAAAACAACATCAAGTTACATACCATATATAAATTTATTGATCATTAGAAACACTCAGGTTCTGGAGTCCATATATCATCAACATTTCCAAAAATCATATAATATATCAGTAAACAATAGACAAGGTTCAAAATTTTATGAGAGAAAATTCCTTTCAAAAAGTATTATTTCTTTATACATGAAGAATATAAGGTAAGGGATATATGTTTTTTGATTCCGGTAATAATGATCATGCTTGTTCAATATGAGAAATTAATTTATTATTTAATAATATAAAAGAAGATTAGATATAATTCTTTTTATTCATCCTAAATTTAATCATATATATTATTAATTGAATTTAAATTGTTTATCATTTTGTAATATAATATACATCCTACAACTATGGCTACAGAACACTTACTAATATAAAATTACATAATAATGAATCAATAGGAAGAAAAATATTAGCAATATCACATTATATCATGAAGGGAACAATCAATTTGATTATAAAAAAAATTATTAATCATCACGGAAAATGTTATATTCTATATAGAATTTATAGAATTTCATATATAATTATTATTATTGTCATTAGTAAAATTGTACCCCAATAATCCATGATTCTCCTGTCACTCCTAGATAATTATAGAATGATAAAAAAATATTTTTTAATATTTAAAAAATTATTTTTACATTTGAGTAAATAATAATAATCACAAATATGATATTAATCAGAAAACAGAAAAATATTTATGATTGACCATAATTCATGGAATTTTTTTTCAAAAAATATCTTATTTTCTTATTTAAAAAATTATTTTTTATTACAAGACAATATTTTTATTATCAGATAATAAAAATTTTCATTCATATTTAATACTATTTTACAATATTAATTAAAAATAATCACCGTATAAGAATAATTTATGATTACATTTTCACATAATCATATTCAACAGTTTTTTATTCCAGAATATTAAACAGAAAATTCAATTTGATTCATTTTTTTGAATATGGTAAATTATATATATTTAATCAAAATATTTTAGGAATGATAATTTAATATATTTAACATAGAATATAATTGGTATAATTTTACACCCTACATCATGGAAGTAAAATCAATAAAACATTACAAATAAAATGAGAGGGGAAAGGTTATGTGTTTCGGTCATTAAAGTAGTAGCACCCTATGCCGAATTTCCAAATCCTTTATAAACATTATGGGCATGAAATTCCATCACCTGGAATCATGATAAAAAAATTGAAATACCAAAACTAATTTTTTTTATAAATAACAAATTTTTATCATATTACTCCTAGAATCCTCACTAAAAACCATCTATTAGTTGACAATTAAAAGTCAATATACAATTTTAACTGTCTTATAACCCATTAAAAAATCCCAAGGCTAATAAGAGTCATAAGATTATATATGAGTAAAATAAAAAATTAAATAACACAAATTTCTAAAATTGAATTCAATCAATATCATTGAAAACATATTATATGATTAAAATAATTAAAACTGATTATTTTTTAAACAAAATGTATACCATTACACATGAATCATTTTCTATATATGAGAAATATTCTTTCTCCCTTACATAACATGTTACCATTATGTTGAGTTTCGAAAAATCACATGACCAATACACAAGCTGGTGAATTGTCATGATACCCTAATAAAAATACGAGTGACCATTATTTAAGGAATTATCTACTATTAAATGATCCTTAGAATATCTAATTAACACTTACATAGTGTTGGTAGACCCTAACAAAATTTTAAAAATCATTGTTTCCCTTAGGAAATACATTTAAATGATACAAACCCTTATATAATTTATTATCTATATATATAAAAATAGATTTACTATTATCAAAGGGGAGAATTTCATGTAAGGGAAACAAAAAGGATTTTAAAAACATACTTTTCCTTAAAAAATTCATAATTAAAATGAGAAAATGGGGTTTGAAACCATTTTGAAACTCATAAGACATAGAAACAACAAATCAATGATTCAGAAATCTATTTAAATTATATAATATAGCCTTAAAACAACTCAAAATATATAACTTAATGGAAAAATTAGCAGAAATTTAAGAGGTCAAATCAAAAACCTTTTGTGAAAACTTCCAAGGATATCAATTTAAAAGGAACATAACAAGTAAGAAGAAGATAAAAGAGAACTACTAAAATAAGTCATTAAAGAATATGGAAAACCCATAAAAGTTAATTTAATTATAACAAGATAATATGAACCAA
This sequence comes from Viscum album, assembly GCA_963277665.1. Classification (NCBI taxonomy): domain Eukaryota; kingdom Viridiplantae; phylum Streptophyta; class Magnoliopsida; order Santalales; family Viscaceae; genus Viscum; species Viscum album. Next base: position 798,726,545 of record OY728151.1, read on the forward strand.
AACAATATCTTGTGGGGATATACATCTCATTCAAATTTAATGGTTCCAATTGAAATCAATGATGGATAAAATTGAGTCACATTATAAATAAAAAAATATAATCATTCATGATATTGTGAAATGAATTTTTTTGATATTGGGTGCACATCTCTGACTGCTACTCCCAACTAATCTCACATATGAAATATTTCCACTAAAGGGAATGGACTAAAGTAAATTTATTACCCAACAACATATTATTTGAAAATTAGGGAATGTAAACATGGGATTTCTTAATGGAAACACACTACTCCATATCCATGTCACCCAATAGATATTATGTTAATTGTTATTAAGATATTGGTGATTATTTTAAACATCAGAGATTTCATTAGTCTGAATAATCATAGGTGGTAGTTTTCATTAATACACTCTGGTTCTGACTCATTTTATCACCTAAAATTTCCTAATGATGTTATGTTAAATTATACTCCCATGACCAAAACATTATTTTCCTTAGTGAGGAGATACCATCAAGAACATGTAATCTCTAAAATATATCTCAAGTGGAATCTTTGTATGATTAAAATATGACATATGATAACTCTTCACAACCTCAATTTTCAATTGGATCACATATACCTTCTTTTATGTACTCTACATCATTTCCCACCACTGAACAACTAATTATAAAACATCAGTATAAAAAATAAAATGTTATGGGAAGCCATATATATAATCATAATATACATTAACAATCATTAAGTGATTCATTTTGTTGTATGTGTACTCAACTAAGGGTAGGTGTCACACCCATGTACACCCATATTCATGAATAAATAGAAAAAAAATCCTTCTAAATTATGGATTGTGTGTTTATTCAGATCATCCATAAATGTATGTAAGGTGGTTTTATAGACAATATATGATTTGATTTCAATTTGGATACTAATTACCTCACTGGAAGTATAACATAGATCATGATCATTGATGGCAATCTTTGGAATCCCATGAATTCTCAATATCTCCTCTAGATAATGGCTCGATAAAAACTCTTCAAATAAATACATTTTTATATATAATAAGAGATCTAACTTCAATATACAATCCAAAAACATCCTTTTAGAATAATAAACACCCTATGATCAATGTAAATTAGTTAAAATAACTGTAAAAATGTTCTACTACATCCACTTTGGATGATTATGTGGTCGATGAAAACCATCAGTAACACTATGTTCTTACCTCACAATCTAACTCACTACAAATCATGATGAAATATCTAGGAATAACTTCTTTAAACCTAATCATAAAAAATGGATTCATAAGTAATGATAAATTATTTCAACTCTAGTAAATACCATTATTTTTGTGATGTGGTACTCAAGAAGAACAACCATAATCATTTCTGCAGAATATATGAAATGATATATAGAATCACAATAAACCATGAATGAATCACAATCATCTTCCAAGAAAAGTGAACATGTCCCGTTCTTTCCTTAAAAAATATATATGAAATGACATGTAGCATCACAATAAACCATTAATGAATCAAAATCCTCTTCCAAGAAAAGATCTCACGAAATAACTATCTTTTCCATTAAATAATTACATTTATAATGACAATGGTCAGGAAACACCCATTCCTGTTCCTTTTCCTCAAGGATTTTATAAGTGTCATGGTATAATATAATTATTCAACCAACCTCTTATGATAATTAGATCTACTAAGGAATCTTCACAATTATATAATATATGTTGGGGATACATAGGAATCCAACACCCTAATCATTGAAGGATCAATATTTACATCATGTAGGGATATGAAATTTCCTATGAAACAAACCTCACATAACAAGAACTCATACATTGGTTGCATCTATATAACTGATTAGAACATACAACATTCGAAAAATCACAAAAAGTTTCTACCTATTCATAATATTATTCTAAAAACATGAGGATATTGTCGAAAATGACCACCAAAAAAGTCATGAAAATCACAAATCATGGAATTAATCAATCCTATGAACATGGAAGGGGTATTAACTCCACATAACATCATAAAATTGAAATTTTAATTCACATAATGGCATTGGAATGCAGTATTCATGACATCTTCATCCGTTAAATGAATATATTGATATGAAAAATATAGATAGATATTTCAGAGCCATTATTATCCCTTCAATGGATCGAATAAATCATCAATTAGTGGAAATGTGTTGTGTTTCTTAATATTATTAAGATAAAATTTGTATTAGATGATTCATAACCACATAATGAAATCTTTAATTATCACAATTATTATTTTATATCCCCATAGAGACACACTTGGATGTGGAAAACCATGATGAAAAAGATCATTGATCTGAAATCACAGCTCAAGCAGCTCAAAAGTTACCATCCTATATAGATACATCGATATTAACGAAAAATCTAGTTATATATCTACCAGAAAAATAATATTTCATCAATAGTGAATTAAACAACATCTATAGGTAAGATAGTAGGTTACATTTAACTAACCCTATAAAACAAAACAAACAGAATATATGAGGAATCAATCAATAAATCACCTTCATTGAATATATAGTCCCAATACACCATTAACAAATTAAAGGGATACTCTCACTAAAAAACACATGATATAAATCATAATATTATAATTTGATATGTTTTCTAAATAAATCAATGTTATTTAGAACTATCTAAAGATTATATATCCCATGGATGATTTATTGGATTTTTTATACATTGATATGAAATCTCCCAAGGAGTACTGATTTCCCTAAAACATCTCCAGATATTTTTTAAAATCATATAAAATGATTTTACCTTTGAATATAATTGTATATTCCATGTACACTAATAGAATATCGTCCCTATTTCTGAAATCATTGGCTAGGGAAGGTGAAGTAAATCAGTGAATTACACATGATTCAAAAAATATATACACACTTTTTGAGAACATGAAAATAATACCATGAACAATGTAGGGATTACCCATTGCTAGAAACTACAAAAAATCATCAGACCGTGCATGGCTCAAAAACTTCACTAACCCCTATGGTGTCCAACACCATATCCGTGATTTATTATTTGACCACATGGATGTGTGAAATCAATGGGTTATATTCTACAAGCCGCATACCCTATCTATTGAAAATGGGCTGTAGTGCTCTATTCCTGTTATATCATTGGTTTATATTACAATAAATTTTAGTTTAAGAAATTGATACTGTTCATATTATGACTCCTGAGGATGTTTGATCATCCTCGCTAATGATTCCATGGCCAAAATAAGAGAAACATGAACCAGATCTAATGACATTAGTATGAGAATTGATATCTCAAGTGAAATTATTTGAAGAATGATGAATCTTGAACCCTACTAACTAAAACTAATTCTTCTATTTAGAAAACTGAGAACCCATGGTTATAATTTTACTTTGAAAATGGGGTGTAAATCCACATATTGTGATGTATTGTTCTATGATAATTTCCTCTTCCTAAGCTCTATATTATCTAATATATCAGCATATGACATCAACCTATAAGTGATTACATATAGCATTAAATATAGAGTGGATGCTACTTTGAAATTAAGTGACATAGCCTCATTATTATGCAAATGGTTTGACGAATATCATAGAAGGTTCATCAAGAAGGTATTGAAAACCTAAATATTACTACTAGAATATAAGGGTATATATATTGTACAAATAAGTATCCCATGTGAGTAAATATATAAACACTTCCTGGAACATATCCATGAACTCCTCTAACTTAATATCCAACACGTAGTGACCCTAGATTATCAAAATCTACCACTAAAAAGATGATCTATATAATATTGTAATAGATAAAGAAACCTAATAGGGACCCAATCATTTTTACATATAACATTACATGATTTTATGAATAATTATACATTAGTGTACAAACCATGGATCGTAAAATCTGGTGTCATGGAAGACTAGGGACATAAAACAGAATACATATAACTAAATAATTTTTTTCATTATTTAATATTCAAATTGAGCTCCTAACATCCATTCTTCGCAAACATATTCATAGGGTATCTTGGGGAACACATTATCAAAATAATTACTAAAATATCCTAGAAAAGGATTATCCACAAGAACAACGCATTAGCACAAGGGATAAAAGGCCTGACATGATGATATAAAAAGTCTAGTAACAAATGGAATCATAACATTTAAACATGTAATCTTATAAAACTAGAGTTATAATAATGTGGTAGTGACATAAAACATGACTTTAGAATGATTTATGGATAACTTCCAAAACTATTGCACATGGTAGAACAATCTGAGGCTAACCACCAATATCATCACACATGGTAGCACAATATAAGGCTAACCGCCAAGACTGTAACATATAAATTCTCATGGGATTCAACATTACCTAATTAATTGGAGCATTATCTGGCTTCACCCATCTTAACATTTCATGAAATTTTTTTCAACATAAATAATCATACATTATCAATCTTATATAAACATAAGGGATACCCATGGAAATAATTGGGTACCATAATCAATTCATAGTGCATTACTACTGAGCGTATCATAAAAGTGTACATGAATGAAGGGAACTATAATATTCATAGATATTCATAAGGGAATATAGAAATGTATCATTTTAATTATAGTTAAAAATAAGTAAAAACATGTATGATAAATATTTAAGAAATTTTAGCATTAACACATTTTTGTGGGGTTTTTAGAAAAATACTATAGATCCTTTAAAATAGAAAAAAACAATCCTATATATAAAACCAGATGTGAACCAATAATATTTTCATAATAAAAATAATAATTTTATAAAGACATAGGGGGCTTAAAATAGAATATGCACTGCACTTCTCATCAGGTAATAATTTGAGATGTTCACTCAAAAAAGGTTTTCTTATCAAGAATTATTGAGGAGGGTGTCATATAAAAACATGTATATCCCTGAAATAGAATGATGCGAATGTAATGATAAATAAATTTGGTACATGTACAAAAAATTTAGAATATTAATATACAAAATCTTACTTTATTTTGGTAAAATGATTATAAAGGAACCATAAAAAACCAAGGGGTTTAGGTAGAATCCCACATATATAATTGGCATAATATCGATAATATATAAGAGGAATTAAGTAAATAGAAATGGGCTACTGATCACTTATAAGTCATGTGTTCGGTTTGGTATAGGTGAAAAATAATACCCCATTATTAGTAATTTTGCATAAAAGGGCCATTAATAAAGGTGATTCTTGAATAAATTTGAGAGAAGTGAGGATCCATTACCTAAATTCTGTTAGTGTTCTTCATTTAATCTTATGACTTTAATAATAAAAATAGGTTAATTAATTAATAATTCAGTCACTAGTTTTACATGTATAAGATATATTATAACCATATTGAGTTCATTCATAACCATTTCTACTGGTTATGAGGTTCAATTTCATTGTTCGGGTCCATTTCATTTCATTGTTTTAATGATCGGTTCAATTATATTCATGTATGGACACACATGTATGCTGGGAGTGGTTGTCCAAAATTGATGTTTTATGAAAATAGTTTAAATAGATAATATTACATGGATATAACAATCATTTTTATTTTATTTTTTGTGATGGAAAATCATTATATAAAACACTAATGATAAATAGTTGAATTAATTTGTGGATTTTCCACAAAATTTAATTGTTTATTATTTTTATTTTAAATAATGCATGAAAATGATTCCTCAAAAAAACAAAAGATAAAATAAATATTTAATAGTTTTGTTTACCCAAATAAATAGTTTCATTATTAAAATTAATGATGATAAAAGAAATTGATTACTTGTTGTCCTTAAATGTGATAGATTAACACATCCCAGACTGTGTTTTCATTTCAATGGTATAAAAGTAGGGGATAAGAGTGATGATAATGAATTATCAAATTAGAATAACAATATAATATTACAAGTTGGTACTGGATTTTTCATTACATTTGGATGAATATAGGTTAGGAAAGAGAAGAAAAAAATGAAGATGAAAAGAAAATGAATGAAACAAAAAGTGAAATTTACCTCTTGATTCAATATTCCTTGAGAGCCTCTTAAGGGAAGTGTATTTGGAATATTGAGGAGACAAAGTGATGTTGGATAGGGGAGAGGATATTGGGGAGTGATTTGGGAAAAAATTTGGGATGGAACAGGGGTTGAGAGGAGTGAAGATAAAAGAAATGGAGGGATGGTATTTATATTAGAGGAGAGAAGAGTTTTCATAATATTTAATTCCTTAGTTTATTAGTTTCCCTCACAACGTGAAATAGTGTCAATTTCATCATCAAAAATATTAATAAGTTCTTGTGATTTGGAACCCATGCTTTTTACAACAGCAGAACATCACCCATGACCCAGTAATTATTGTACTTATCTTATTTTATAAATTATTGTATTTCACAATTCATCAAAACATCATGTATTTCGGAAAAATATCAAATATTCACCCTAACTATTTATTAACATGTAAACTAAAAAAATAAACAAAATTTTTCAATAATAATATTTTACATATGATTAACAATAATTTTAATTAAAATTATAATTTACTTGAGAAATACATATTTTAAAACTATAATTGATTTTATAATGAATTCAAAAGTTATATAAGGTCTTTTAAAATTATCTTAAAACTATAAGATATAAAATTATTAATTTATGAACTTGTTTAAGGAAAATTAAATAAATTTAAAATTAATTAATTAATTTTAATTAATTATTTATTACATACAAAAATAAAAATATCATTACTATAGTCATTTTATTATTAATAAGATGGCCAAATTTTATTTATAAATTAATGGGTGAGGATACAATTTTTTAGACAATAAACTATTCATAAGAGTTTTATTACTATTCATATGGGTTGGTTACAAGTTATAAGGGTAGGTTACCATTCACCAAAAATATTGTTTTTTCATTATACCAAAAAATTAACACTAAACACAACCATATATGATAAACATTCAAAATTAAAACCGCCGAAATGAAAATATTTTGTTTAAAGGTCACATATTACATACTGGTTCATTGTGTAATGATTTAATGTGATTATAAGACACAATTATAAGAAGGGATTTTCCATTTCATAAAATATTGGGCCGTTTAATTATTACCCACTTGTGAAATTTCTCCCTCGAACATTTGTTTTAAATTCATAGCCATAATAATGATCCTGTACTTTTCCATCATTACCTCGTCCAGTTCCCATGTTTCCTCTTCATACATATAGTCCGCCACAACACTTTGACTAGTTGAGTAGTCATGTTTCATAGATCCTTAGATCTATGATCCAAGATCTTTACTAGCTGCTTCTCATAAGACTTCTCGGTCTCCAACTGTACTACCTATGAAGAGAGTACATGTGAAGGGTTTGGTATGTACTTTCTTAAGAGGGATACATGAAGGACATTGAGTACATTGGACATGGTAGTAGGAAGTGAAAGTCGATAGGCCACAGACCATACATCATCAAGAATCATGAAGGGTCTAATGTACATGGGACTTCTCTTTCGTTTCATCCAAAACCTCATGACCTTCTTCCATGGAGATATGCATAGAAATACTATATCTTAATATTTGAACTAAATGTATCATCGATGATTGTCTACAAAACTATTTTTTTGACTTTGGGATAACTTGATGTGCTCTTGAATGGTTTTCACCTTCTCCACCGTCTCAATGAACATATTATGTCCTAACTGCTTACACTAACTGACATCATCCAAACACATCGGTGATCTACACCTTTTCTCATAAAGAGATTCATGTGGCGACATTTGGATGATCGTGGGAAAATATTTTTGTAGGATAATTCGACTAGTGGATGATGTTGGACACAAATTCAATTGATGTCCATAGAAAATGATCTCGACATATCTTATATTGTTTGAATAGTTCACACAGATTGGTCATTTGTTTGAAGATGATTGACAGTAATGTAGTTATGTTAAGTTCATAGAGAATGTTGGACACTTTAAAAAACATCAAGGTGAATCTCAGATCCTAATCAGATACAATAAATAGTGGTAATCCATGCATCATTACCACCTCTTATATATATATATTTTAATTTTTTTCAAATGGGATGTCCTATAAAATTGCAATAATGTGAGTTGTCTTTGTAAAAAGTTCCACAATCACCCAAATAGAACTGTTTTCTCTAGATATCCTTGGATATCCTGTGACAATGTCAAAGGTGATGTTCTCCGACATCTAGGTTGGTCTGGGTAGTGGTTTCATCATCACATAATATTTATATCTTTTAGCATTAACTTTTTGAAAAAACATGAACATTGATTTATAAACATATATCTCCTTCTTTAGATTGGCCAAACAAAATTTCTCTTGGACATAAAGATACCTCTTTGTGATCATTGGGTGAATAGATATGGTTGAGCTATGTTCCTCAATAAAAATATCCTTCTATCTCTTTGGATCATATGGTACAAATAATTGTGACACAAATAATACAATTCATTCCTCAAAAATCGTGAACACTGAGGATTTTATATTTCTAATATCTTCAACAATTTTTAGAATTCCCACATTTTTTTAGCATCCTTTATTTTTTCCATGAGTGATAGTTGTGAAATTATTTGAGAAATGATTGATGATGTTCCTCCCTTAATTATTCCCATGCACATACTTTAAAAAATACAATTTTATGAACCTTTTCATTCTCACTATTGATAAAGATGTATGGTCCTTTTACCTAGAGCCTTGGCCATCTTATTTTCCTTGCTGGGATGGTAGTGGATTGAGCATTCATAATACAATATGATATCTATCCATTTTCACTGGAACATATTAAAATCGTATTTTGTGGATATTTATTTGAGACTCTTATAATATTTTTATATCTCTCACTTATCCCCATAGAGAGAATACATCAAAATTTTTATTGCAATGATCACAGCCACCAACTCCAGATCATGTTTAAGATAGATTTTCTCCTCGATCTTCAACTTCCTTGTGGTATCAACTTACACTTTATCATTTTTCATCTGTTCATATCCTATTATTTTCTTTTAATCATCACAGTACATGACAAAAATTTCATTACATGATAGGTGTGTCATTATTGGTGCAGTGATAAGATTCTTTTTGTTCTTCTTAAAGCAATTTTTACATTATTGATTATAAACAAACACTGCCCCCATATTTGTTAGTCGATTAATTGGGTTTGAAAATCATGAAATGATCTTCACATGTTATTGATAATAACCAGGTAGACCCCGAATATTGAGTATCTCCATTACAAATGTTTTCTAGTTCCACTGTTTAACTAATTTTCTCTTAGAAGGGTCCACAAATATCGCTTTGTTGGTGAAAACATGCCCCATGAATGATACTTCATCCTTCCATAATTCACACTCACTGTTTTTTTCATACATCTTATCCCTTCATAATTATTTTTTCAATATATTTAGAAAAACATTATTTTTATACTTTATATTAGTGTATATTAGAATATCATTGAAAACGACTACCACAAATTTGTTGATGTAATCTAAAAATATTATATTTTTTAAATCCCTGAAAATTGATGGATAATTAGCATGTACGATGGTTGAAACTATGAACTCATAGTGTACATACCTCATTCAAAAGTATATTTTGGGAATATATTCCATCCCCACCTTTAATTGGTGATATCCCGACTGGAGTTCCACCTTACTGAAATAAATGGCCCCATAAAGAAGATTGAACAAGTCATCTATCTTTGGAAGAGGTTACACATTATTTATCTTGATTTTACCAAGCTTGTGATAATCAATATAGAGGCATAGTGATCCATACTTATTCTTAACGAAGAGGACTGGTGCACCCTCGGGTGATGAACTCAGTTGTATAAAACCCTTCTCCAGATTATCCTATAACTACTTATTCAGCACATCCAGATATATGGTGGTCATTCAGTATGGTTTATTTCATATAGACAGGGATCCATGAATAATTTCAATTGGGAAATCAACCAATCTATTAGAATTTATACCAAGAAATAATTTAGGGAATACATTAGTGTAATCCCTTATGATGGGAATTTCTTCAAGAATTATTGTCTTTTTGTCAAAATCATATGAGGATAACAAGCTTGGTCATTAGGAATTATTGTCAAGACATCATCCAATGATTCTAATGAAGATTAATCTTTATCATCACACATGTAAAGAACTAGTGGATGCTTCGGGATGTGAAGAGTTATCTTCCTTTCCAGTTAGTTGATGTTGTATTTGTATAAAGATAGCTTATCCATGCCCAGGAAAGTGTCAAACTCAACTAAAGGAAGTATGACAATATTTTTTGGGAGTTTTATTCCCCAAACATTAACCAAGGAGGAGTTATAAACCATAGACACATTAATATCATTATTATATATTCTCACAGATATCATGACCTCCAAATTTTGATGTTGTGTGATAATAGTTATACTAAACATACATGATATGAAAGAATATGTAGAACCAAAATAAAATAGTATATTTCCTATTCCTAAATGAATAACATGTTTACTTGTAACCAAATCATTTTCTGGCTCCACCTCATCTGTAGTGATAGTATAAGACCTTCCTTATTTCCATTTAGTTTTATGTGGATTTCATTATAAACCCTCGGCTTTGGGAAATTTTTTACAAAGTTTCCACCATCCTTGTAGTTGTAAAACATTACTAGATGCTGAGTATTGATCTAATCCATCCTTTCTAATTCAATATTAGTTGGATTCTTCAAATATAATTGGATGTTTTTATCCAGATGTCTCGACTTTCCACATTTGAAACAATTCTTAGTTCTCTTTAGAATGTTACTAGGATGCTTATTCCCAAAAATTTCACATGTGGGATGATCCAGCCTCATTCTATCATGGAATTTATTTTTGGAACCACCAACCTTAAATTCCATTTTCATCTTTTTTGTTGTCGGGGCCAAGATACCAATAAGATTCCACAGTCTCTATTTCATCCTTATGGGTATAACAAACAATCTCTTCAATATTGTTCAAGTTTATAATCTTCAACACTTTTCCTAGACTCAGCTTTAGTCTGATAAATAGGTGATCCACCTTGCTTTCGGAGTTCATGATAAAGTAATTGGATTACCATTCATACCTTCTAATGTTTTCTTCTTAAGCTCCGATTGAATAATCTTCCTACTACAATGTTTGTAGAAATATCTTCCCATCATGAGATGGACAGTTCGAGGAAAATATTTATTGAAAATCATTCTCTTAAATTCCTTCCAATCCATGGAATCAATTTCTACCCGGGGCTTCATATTCATGATCTATGTCCACTGCTGATCATCATCCCCATCAAAAGGAAATTCCACAAGTATGAAATTTACGTCTTCTAAACACATGAGGACAAATAATATCTTTTTACTTGAGTTAATTCACTATTCTGTGAGGAGGAAATCCAAAAATACACTAAATATGGGAGTCCATTACTACATAAAGGAATATATGGAAACCTATTGTTTCCAATGGAGAGGAGGGCGTTCTACCTAATAGATGTTATCATTCATAACTTCGTCAAACTGATCAAGTACTATCATGAATTTTTGTACACTAGATCCCATAATATTTGATATGTCATTATGTAGAAATTCACATTCCATATCACATTGATTTTTGGAACATGTTATTATATTTCCATCCATTAACTAGGAAAAATAACATCAAATTATAGGTCTAGAACAATTATCTATTGAGAAAAAAAGTTTTCATTGAACATAAGAGGATAAACATGTAATGGATAATTATATCCCAACTTGTGAATCCCTATGTTTCAATATAGGTTATCCGTGATCTATTTCATAACATATAATATTATGGGAATTTTTTATTCCCTTAATAATGGTTTGTACTATACTAATTAATTTACCAAATAATATACCCTAAGAGTTTCAATCTAAGAGTGCAGCGAGGACCAATGTTGTCCAATAATTCAAATTCGAGTATAGCTCCATGTGGTGTTTTCGGGTATTACACCTAGATTCATCTATTCTAGAGACACCACTACCTAATTTGTCCACATATAAATGTATTTTCTTGATAAACCACTTAATCTATAGTTAAACAATTTACGGTTTTTATTTATACTTAGTCTCATCCTTATGGTTCATTCTAAAGTGATCTATTCCTAATCTCCAAGAATAACTAGACCATTCTCTAATACCAAAATTATAAAAACATATACTTTCACATAAACAATAACATGATTTTGAGAATAATTATAGATTATAGTACAATATGAGAATCATAATGTCCATTATCTTGGAGGACAAGGTACCTAAAACCGAGAACATTGAACTCAATAAAACATTAATTCATTTAATCTTCAAATTCAGCACATAACCTCCATTGTACATATACATATTCATAGGGTACCCTAGGGAACACATTAACTAAGGGATGAGGTAAATAGGCCAGTAAGGGAATAACCAGAACAATAGGGCATTAGCACATGGGATATAGGGCATGCCACGATGATATAAAAAGCCATTTAAGATATGGAATAATTATATATAAACATGTAATCATATAAACATGGAGTCATAATAATGTGGTAGAGACATAAAAAATGAATTTAGCACAAGTCAAGGATAAACACAATGGCTGTTACACATAACGTCTCATGAGAATCAACATTACCCAATGCATTGGAGCAATATTTGGTAACACCCATATTGAACTTTCATGAATATTTTTTCCACATAAAAATCATACAGAAATCAATACTTTATGAACATAAGGGTTACAAATGGAACAAATTGGGTTTAATAGTCATGTATTAAAGCATAACAAATGGGCATATCATAAAAGTAATAATTAATGAAATGACCTAAAATATACATTGAAATTAATAAGGGATAATAGGAATTTATCATTGTAATTGATTCCAAATATAAGTGTCAACATGTATGCAAATTTGTCAATAAATTATTGCATTTTATCCTTTTTGTGCTGTTTTAAGAAAAATAATACAGAGGCTTTTAAATAGAAATGGAAAAAATACTCTATATAAAACATGAATTGAATCAAAAATATTTTCACAAAAAAATGATTTATTATATAAAAGAAAATCGTTTATTAAAAGAGATGATAGTGTACACATGAATCTGGGTAAAAATTTTAGAATATCCCTCAAAACAAGATTGCTTATCAGGAAGTATAGAGGAGTGAGTCACATAAAAACATTTATATCCCCTAAATAAAATGATGAAAGGGTGCTCATAAATTTATTCGATACATTTAAACTGATTTTATAATATTCCAATTTAAATAAATTATAAAATCATTTGGGTAAAAGGAATATAAGGTAACCTGAATGAACAAAGGTGGTCCTGGATGAATCACGTATGGATTATCGACAGGGTATCTGGTGTACATAAATGGGATTAATTAGACTAAAACGGTTTATCCTCTCTTATACATCATGAGGGGATACTGGTGGAGGTGATAAATCATACCAATAATTATAGATTATTCATTAAAGGACCTAACATAGAGGATATTCTAGATTAAATGTGAGAAATAGAGGATCCATATCCTTAAGCTCTATAGTGTTCTTTTCTTGACCCTAATAACCCGAATAATAAAACTAGGTTCATTAATTAAAAAATAACTAAAATATTTTACATTTAAATTATTTTTTATCACCTTTTTGAGTTCAATCATATCGTTTTTGATTAGTTTTGAGGTTTAATTTCATTGTCTAGGTACGTTTGTTATTGTGGTTTTAATGATTGGTTCACTTATATTCATTCTTGGAATCACATCAATGATGAAAGATGGTTGTCTAGAATTGAAGATATGTGACATTAGTGAAAATATAGTAGATTAAATTCTTATAATATTAATTTGGTTATTTTTAGTGTATTTGAATCATTATATGAATCATTAAGGATACACACATGAATTAATTTGGTGATTTTTCTCATAATTCACTTGTTTTGCATTATTATGTTATATCATGTGTGAAAAAGGATTCCAGAACAACATAAAAGAGAAAATAAATATTTTATTTTCTAGTTCAACCATGAAAAATTATTTATGACAATAATTGATTATGGTAATTTAAATTGATAACCCATCATCTTTGAATGTGATAGATTAACACATCTCAAATGATTTTTTCATTTATTTGGTATAAAAGGTGGGGAGATGTGAGATGACAATGAATTATACCATTATAATAAATAAATTATAGTACATGTATGACACACTATTTATAATAAAATTTGTATTTTGAGAGGTTAGTAATGAAAAGAGTACAAAATAACATGAAAATAAAATGAATGAAATGGGAAGAGAAATTCACATCTCGATTCAATATTCCTTGAGAGCCTCTTAATTGTAGAGGATATGGCCTTTTGAAGACCACAAGGGATGATAGATGTGGGGGAGGATTTTGGGGATGGATTTGGGCAGAATTTATGGATGGATCATGGATTTAGAGGAGAGAATAGAAGTGGTATGGAGGGGAGGAATTTATTGTGGATGAGAAATTGGTTTTCATAGTATTAATTTTTTTAGTATATTAATTTCCCTAAAGTCCAAAAAAACTGATGATTACATGATCAAAAATATTAATATGTGCATTTGGGTTCGAATCCACGCTTCTTACATCATCATAACATTACCCATGACTCTAGAATTAATCTATTTTGCTGATTTTTTAAATTGTAGTATTTCACTATACATAAAAAATTCATGTATTTATAAAAAATTAGAAAACACCACCCTAACCATTATTCAACTTGTATAATCCAAAAAATGAAATCCACTATTCAAAAATAATTTTTTTAATATATTGATTTATTTAATAATTTAAATCATAATTTATTGAATAATACATAATTTAAAACTAAAACTAATTTTATAATGCTTTCAAAAATTACGTAAGGTCTTATAAAATTTTCATCAAACCAGATGATGTAAAATTTATAATTTATGAAAAAAATTTCAAAAAATAAATTTTCTTTTAAATTAATTAGTTAATTGTAAATAATTGCTTTTTAATTACAATAATACCAATACATTTACTATGGTCATATTTTCAGGGATAAGATGCATAATTTTTATTTATACATTCATGTGAAAGGCTACTAATTTATTGGATGGTATAATATTCATAAGGGTCATATTAATATTTATAATGGTAGGTTACTATTGACCAATTTTTTTTTGTTTCATCAAACCCCAAATATCACCCTGAATGCAATAGTGTATATTATATTTTTGAAATTTAAATCACAGATGTGACAATATTATGATTTATGATCACATTACAATTATTAGATAATTTTGTTATGATTTCATGTGATTATATGAAATCATTATAATAAAGGATTTTCATTGATAAAATATTGGGTCATTACAATCCATTTTCTCCTTGTGATCATGGATAAAACTGAAGGCTATCCCCATTATATTCAACTAGTACACTATCTACTAATTTTTTAGGAATACTTCATTATAATACAAATATTATCATCATAACTTTTGTAGTGTCCCCCTTATGTGTTATTATCATCAACCTGATGTCTATAGTTTCTCAAAGAACATCATCCTAAACATTTTCTGCATGAACCAAACAAAGACCTTGAAATGGTTCCATATCCACAAAAGAAAACACATCAGTACACCTAAACTTGAGACAAATACAAATTTATTTAGTTAATTTTGTATAAATTTTTTATCAATTTATTTACAACTCAAATAGAGTCTGGGAATTTCATTATACAATATCCTTAAATAGGTTTCTTCACTGCAATTAGAATTTCATTTCTAATTGTGTACTACAAGGATGGGGTGCCTTAACTCATTTCATAGGTGGCCATAAAATCCCAATGCCTTACAAGTATCAATATATTTTCTAAAATTATACTTACTGAACATGTTTTCACATAAACCTATATATACACCCCATTTTTTATCAGAAACTACTATTATATACATCAAATAACACGTCTAATGAAACTCTACCACCACCACCTCTATATAAATGTACCCTCTTGGACTAATAGTAAAGAAGGATATATAATTATAATAGAATACCACGTTTAATAGGCCATGAGTTGGCTACTATCATTGAGTGTATATCAATACCATAAATGGGAGTCATTTCCTCAATATAATTAAGAAAAATTAGATAATAATAATAAACCAACCAACCAAATTTGAATTTATATATATAAAAATAAATCACAATACAAGAAATGTCATATATAATCAAATAAAATTATAATAAATTATGATATTCCCAAAGTAATCATTGAGACGAATCCAATATATCCAACAACCCTTGAGATCTTCTCAAAAATTCCACTATGATAGTGACGTCTTTACCAATCACAAACAAGTCATTACTAGGGAAAAATATAGTTTCATATACATAGGATGATTATAACGGTTATACTTATTAGGATCCTCCTTAAAAAAACATAAAAACTGAATGAACCATTCAAAATATTAGTGTATAAGCAAATGAAGCGACTCATCACAAAAATAGGAAATACTAGTTCAAATCATCATTATGGTGAACTAACAATGTAACATATATAAGTAAACTATAATATATCAAATAAATATATATTGAAATGGTACCCCACTCCCACTTTTTTACTATTATGAAACTGACATGCCCCAATTCCACAAATCATGTACTTATCCCAATAAAATGAATTCAACCAAGATCCATGTCATGAATCAACCGTAAAATACTCAGCATTGCATAGGCCTTAACATCACATGTTTGAATTAAACCGTATATCAATATCACTGTTATCACCATAAAATCTATAATAATGAATATTATCTATGGCCACTACAGCTTGTGTATATTCATTATTCTGTATATCATGGTAGCTTGTGCATGAAAATCCATGGAATTATGGATCCACCATTCCAAGAATTAATTATGTGTTATAAAACAAGTTTAACATCCCAAGATTTTAATATATATGTACCATCATATAAGGCAATTAATTTTCCACCTCACACCACACTCAACTACAATCACAAAAGATGAATAAATATATTAAGATGAAATATAAATATTATGTATGAAAACAGAAAACTAACCATTTAATTTTAGAGAATGAATTATCATGACCACAGTATGAATTTTTTATAAATAAAATATTTCCTTATTTTAATGAATACAATTAGAATAGAATATCTTAAATATTAATGAGAATCAGGTCATTCATAATTTTTTCTAAAATCTGTGTCTTATTTATTGAAACGAGGTTTATTATGATTAGATATTATTAAAATATATTTATACTATGTAACATATATTTTAAATTATTTTTCTATTAATTAATATAAAATAACAATAAATAATACCTAACATTTTTAAAAGCTATTTTCAAATACAAATACTTTTTAATGATATTATCATATTGTAATTAAATATTGAATTATCAAATATTATAATATAAAATTAAATTATAAACGAAATTTCATGTATTACTATAAAAATTACAATAATAAGGAAATTTTTTCATATTTTTTCAAGAAGAATGTCTCTCATGTGAATAGTGAAAGACACCATTTGGAATATAACATGATTTTATGTCATTATTAGTATATAATAATGAATTTAAAATTAACAAATCCTTTTTTATGAAAAAATAGGAATATTTCATGTCATATTATAATTTTAAAAATTCTTGTTTTAAGATACAAATATATATATATATGATATTTTAGAAATAATGTAATATTTTTTAAGATATTATTTTAGAACATTATAAATTTTTATTCTAAAATTTTTCATTTCAATGTTTCTAAATTGAAACAAATAAAATGGAATTAAAATTTATACTAATTAAAAGAATGTTACCTTATGAGGAAAAATTTATTTATGGGTATACAAGAAAATTTATCTTAAGTAAAAATTAGAAACCTTGGTAAAAGATAAAATGTAAAAATTCATAATTCACGGGATAATAATATTTTAAAAATATAAAAACATGAATAAATTTTAGTATATTAGGTGTGGAATTAATATATATCCATAAAAAACTATTTTTTCTCACTTTTGGGTACACTTGACTTGTTTAAAATGTACCCCATTTATATTATGTTGAAATATTTACAAAAAAATCCACCCTCAGAATATATAAAATGAGATTCACACAACCCCATAAAGAAACTACTAAACATTAATTTTAATGCATAAAGCGTACCATTTTTACATTTCCTAACAACATATTTCTATATATTTATCTTCAAGTAACAATATATTATCCCATTAAATCCATTTCAAATGGACCTTCTAAGAAAATCTTAAACTGCGTAACAGGAGAAATCAATTTCACTCAACATCTAAAATTTATATCATCATTTGGTAGTATAATTTTCAAATACCTAGGTAGTTAAACAATTATTTTTACTAAAATTAATGTTATTATCCAATGTTAATAGTCATTAATCTCATTTTACATTTCCAGTTATGAAAAAACCATAATTTTTTTCCCTACAAACTACCTTCTCCATGATGAAACATGTTTATTTTGAAATAAACAACATAAAATAATTGTCCAAATTTAATATTTTACAAAAAATTATGATATTTAATACAAATTTTAGGTTATAAAATCATAAAAAGTATTATGTATTTATAAAATTCATTGGAAAATTATGTCATCATCAAAGAAAAAATATGGGCTAGCGCCTCCCTGGAACGTTTGACTTCCATATTTTTAGTACCTCCATTTCTGGTTGGTACAAATACGTTGTAAAATAGATAAATATTTTTAATGATTACATTATGGTTCTATTATAATAAATTTATTAAATATTAATGATATGATCATTAAATTATTATTAATAATTAATAATTGAAAATTATTGAACAAAGTGGAAGATAATCTATTCATTATAAGAAATTAATCTATATCAATTATAATTTTTTAATTAAAAAATTTATAATATATAACACATATAAACACTAAATAAGACTATTATTCATATTATATAATCATATTACAAGTAAGCCACCTCATAATCATCTTTTAATCTTGGTAGGTTTTTGTTTATCCCGATTTATCTACCCACATTAACTAAAATATAAATTTATACCATGGATGAATAAGAGAAAATATTTTCTGGTATAAAATTATATAAATATTCTCACAAATATATGTTATTAGTATGAGTATTTATATAGCATTATTTTTTAATTTATTTTATATAACACATTTTGTTCGTTATGAATCACTGAAATAGGATCATCGTATATTTTGACATCATTGTTTGCAATCATAAATATAAAGGATTTAAATTATAGAATTATAAAATATATTCTAATGTATATTATAGTAAAATATAATTAATAATATCCATGTAATTTTTAAAAATACTACATACGAACAAAACTACTCCAAAACTAGTTCAAAGAATGAAAATATTACATACACCCACTGTTGAAAATGGGTAAAAAATAGATAACATATATTTACATATTTAAATTTAATAATAGAGTATGGTAAATTGTAATAATAATGTATTTAATGAAACTAATTAAATTATTATGGTCAGTTTTGGGATGTATTGAATGAACTATGACCTAAGCAAGGGATCTTCACTAAATTCATTTCATTGAGGAATGTTTGGTATTATGAACCTATTTTCAATTACACCATTCACATAATTCCAACATCAGATATTATATGAATGATTATATTTTAATGATTATATATTATTTTTTATTATATGTTCACTCTTTCATGATATGATGATTAATGTGTTACTTAATCCAATAATATTTTCTATTTCTAAATTATATTTTTTGTGACATGTTACATTTTATGCAACACTTTTAAATTTTTTGGTGTTATAATTATTAAATAAAACATGAAATACCTATAATATATTTACTTTTGATTAATTAGATATCCTAGTTCATTTCATGTCGTTTTATTCAAATAATTCTTAACTCAATTTTTACCATAGTAGTATGATTTTTTTGTATCTATATTTTCCTTCATTGAGTTTTTATCATTCATGTGAAATTATAATTTAGTTATACTATTCCCATTGATTTCATTATGTGTTATTATATATTTTTTTAAATTTTTACCAAATAATATTTTTTTAATGATACAATCTTTCCTAGGTATACATCATGTGATGGAAATTGTTAGCCCAATTTTCATTCCACCGTTTATGAAATTTGTTCATAAACTTTTTATAATGAACCAAATATATCATATAGAAATATTAAATATTAATAGATATATATTAATTAAAATACAAAAATACAAACCTATGGATCATAATGTGAATAATAATTTGAATACATGTAAAGATAATAATCATGTTTATAAGAGTTCTATATTTTATCCCGCTGACTTCCTCAGAAGTAAAACACTTATTAGATATATCCCATGTAAAAATTATTGTCCTAACCAAGGGAATGTAAACATATTAGAGGTTGATATCAGATAATAATAACGATAAAATATAGAAAATATGTAAAAATAATGTGAGTATAATTGTATGAGAATGTATGAATAATATATGAAATTCATTCCCAATATATAAAATATCAAAATATTGAGACATGAAAAAATGATTGGTTTTTGAAAAGACATGAGTGATAAGAAAATATAAAAACATGATACAAAATATCGTAAAAATAGTATATGACATGTAATTCTACAACACATATAGGAATATAATGTCATTTCTATAATAGTCCAGGCTCTTTTCCAAGGCTATTATAGTGGAATGAGTTTACTCCAAAAATCATCATTTTTGTCAATATTCACTCCCATGTCATTCGTCATGTAAAGATTCTATTAATAGACTTATGACACTCCCCATTATATTCTTATTTATATAATGAGATATCAATCTTTTCCCAATGCATTATATGAAAAAATGGGTCCAACCAATAACATAACAACTCATTTGTGTGAAAAATATCATAAAAAAATTCATCACATCAGAAACACTAAAGAGAAATGGTTTTTTAAAACTGTTATCATTGAATATACTCTGTGAAAGAAACATGTCCCAAAATTATTTAATCATTTTATCATATCATAAAGACGAGAAAAAATCTCCATTGTTATGAAATTCAAAATGGTTTATCCCATGGATGTGAAATGGGTTTCAAATGTATATTACCATAATAAAAATAAACCATGTAGAGATATAAGAATGATATCCTTTGATAATATACCCAATAAATTTTATATAACTTTAAATTATTTCATCAATGATGGAAAATTATTTTGAAGGATCCCATGGAAAATTTCATGATAAAAAGGACTTTTTCATCTTAAAAATCAGATTCTAAAATCAAAAAAAAAATCATATAACATTTTCATAAATTTTTTAATTAAAAATATACTTTGAAACATAACTAATATGGTTTAAAATATATTTTGGGTTTTATGGAATAAAATAACAATCATTTTTTAGATGTTATAACAATGATTCTGTTCACATTTTAAAAAAAACCCATGTAGGTCTTGATTGGATAACCGAATGAATATTATTTTTTATAAAAATAATTAAGAAATAAAACATGGGAAAAAATATATTTAATAAATAATTTTTATAATTTCTAAACAAATTTTTAGTTTTTTAGAAGAATTTATTATTAGTGATAATTTTTTTCTACCGATGGAATAAATAATGTCGAATTAGATTAAAAAATAGATTTTATATCATGAGTAGATAAATGGAAGAAAATAGAAAGGAAAATGTATTCTCAATGAATAAAAATTTCCACTAAAAACTAATTATCATTCTAATAATTATATTTTAATATTTAATTATTTGAATCATAGACATAAACAATCCTGATAAATAATGATATTATTTCACAAAACCATTAAAAAATTCGTAACATTAAATAATAAAAACCATGAAGGAGTAAAAAAAATGAAGTAATAAAAATTCATGAAAATAAATAAATTCCTTATATTACATGTAAAATGAGATATATTTATACCATATTAAACAAGATAGTTGTGTAATAGGACATATTTTCCAAATAATACCAATTAAGAAGAATATCATGTACCTCATTAGTATCCATTTGAATTGTAAGAACCATTAAATAATATAATAAAAAAATTAATATATTTAATATTATTATATTCATGATATAATATGTAAAAATTGATATATATTTATATATATATATGCACCACACAAATGGAATGTGTGTTGATTAAAGCATATGTTCCCCATAAATAAAAGGGAGGGTAAAAAAATATTTTACCTCATGTATTGACTTACATCATACATGTTATAACTTCCTATGTAATAAATATAAGTTTATTGCGGAAATATTTTAGGAATATACATAAACATATAATACCATATATGATTTAGCTTTGTTAATTTTTTACTCTTTTATAAAAAATTTATTGTTAAAATCTTGTTTGTGCACTCACTACTTCGATTCTAATATATGTTTTGACTTGTAATTTTTTTCCCAATAATATGGTGATGGTTATATAAAATAGTTTATTATAAATATTATATAAATATCATATATATTATCTATATACATTTTCATAGATTAATCCATGAGTGTTAGAGATTTAAAATAAAATATAATGGTCATAGAGATGGTATGTCGTACGTACACGAGAATACATTTTACATCTTATTAGAAAAAAGAGAGGTAAATATTCTATTATCAATATATGTGAATTTTTATTTCATATAAATCACAAATATTCATTAAACTAACACTATTTACCTTCCATGAAAATTGTTAGTGAAAATTGAATCTCATCGCTTAATGAGGTTGTTGGCCACCATACACAAGAACAATGTTACCATACCCCCCATGGAATGGAATGAAAGGCTATAATTATGAAATAAAAATTAAATAATTATAATTAAATTAAAAATCATATATATTTATTTATTCAATTAATCTATAATTCTTTCCATTTAATTAAAATATGAATAATACTTATTATCATTTCATGAGGCTATAGTCTACCGTACACACAAGAGACACAATTTATTTTGTAGATTGTGGGTAATAATTTAGATATTTAATTAGAATTAAAATTTAATAACAATATAATATATATATATATATATAATATATAAATAGTAAATCCACAAATATATCCATATATGATAGGTTGTGATGGAAAATGAATTGCATCAGTTGACGAGGTAGTATTATCATCCACACAATACTGACACTTCTATTTAAAATTTGATAAAGGGGATATGGATATTATTTATATAATTGTAATTAAAATTTATATTTATAGAGGAGATACTGGTGTTATTTTATTAGTATAAAAAAATAACTTTTTACTTGAGTTTTATGAATAGGTGATAAAAAACATAGTTTAAAACATACCTCTTATCCGGAAAACCAAATTAGATTTAACATAAAAACATCCTAAATTGGATTTATAGTGTCACCCTGTAATCTAGGATATTTTTAGGTATATATGGAATATATATTTTTCATTGATTGAATGAATTTTTTTTGAATATGTTGGAAGAGTATAGTACAGTTGGTGGCCTATTATATGTGGGGGAGATGAAAGTCATGATTTGTTTTTGAAATGAATAATTATTAACAATATTTTTCACATAAAAACTAAAAATGGAATATCAGAAAACATTATAGGTTTTATGGATTAAATATGGACATTAAATTGGGTTTGGAATTGTTTCTAGGTCAATTTATTACTTTTCTTATTAGTTCAATGCTCGGTAAACACATTTTAACATTAATGTCGGTTATCAATTTTTACTATTTTTTATATTTATTATACTCAATAACTTATTTTAAATTATTATATAATATTAATTATTCGAATTCAAAATATATAATACATTTTTCAATATACAATTCACATTGGTGAAAAAATATTAATTGAAAATTAACCCGATGTCAGGATTAAAAATCCGTTTTTCAAAAAAGAAAACTTTTCAAAAGTAATAAAATATTTTTTAAATGAAAAATAATTTATTAAAATAAAATAAATGTAATTAATAAATTTATAATTGGACAAATTTTACTTTAAAATTCATATTAAAGTGAAATACAGATTTTTAAATCATTAAATGAAATGCATTTCTATTCACTGGAAAATTTATCCCTTCAAAAAATTTCCAAAAAACTACTCTTATATAATTTTGGAATAATTATTTTAAAATTATATTTTTTGAAAATAATCTACATAAAATTT
Source organism: Viscum album (assembly GCA_963277665.1). Lineage (NCBI taxonomy): Eukaryota > Viridiplantae > Streptophyta > Magnoliopsida > Santalales > Viscaceae > Viscum > Viscum album. Next base: position 798,750,797 of record OY728151.1, read on the forward strand.
TAAAAAATATATATTTATATAAGTGTGAAAAAAAGAAATAAAATCCCCATTTTGAAAAATATTTTTTTAATAGAATAATTAGATTTCACACGTAAAACTAATCATCATTAAATGGGGAAATAAAACATAATAAAGGATGGGATCAAATTATCTGTAATGGTAAACAAGAGAAATTTGTAAAACTGACATGATAAAAAGTGTATGAGAACATTATCAGAATATTTGAAAACAATACCATTTATATCATATATAGAAGTATTGTGTCAAGGAATAAACATTAGAATTTCATAAGACATGAATATTAAGGATATCAAAGAAAATTATCCATGGGAGAATAAAATTGACATTAAACAAGGATTCATTTAATAAAAAAATTACATAATTTCATTTCCATCGATGTAAAGACTTACTTCTCTCGATATCATAGTTGAATTGTTTCAATCACCAATCCGTCTTATTATTAATTGTTATCTCAAATGACAATCAAATATAAAAAAGATCCTTAATTAACTATTTTCAATCCCCATACCCGTCCTAATTTTCTCATTATATTTTGAATCTTTACCCAATAAATTATGTGCAGATATAGGCCCCACCATTTACAAAATCATACATTTATATGTCGTATTATCAAAAAATATTCTATATATTAGATCCCAAGAGATGTAATGGGATTCATAAATTTTTTATCATTGTATAACCATTGAGATAGAAATATTTTCAATAATCATTTCCTTATTTCATTGTAGAATAACCCATGGAAATAGGATCACGTTTCACAAGAATTCTCTCTTGGTTTATCCCATAGGAGATAAATGGGTTTCATATGAAACTTTTCATCAAAATTATAAAACATACTGGGTAATCATAAAAATTTAAACTTTAGAACATATTCCCATTAAATCATTAGTAACATCAAAGGATATAATCTTTCATTGAAATTTTTTTTGGATGATCAATTTGAATATTTCTTGGGTAAAATGAAATTTTATTTTTCAAATTAATTTTATATAAAATAATCATTCTAAAAATAGTTTCAAAATATAATTATCTGAGAAAAATATTTTATAAATATAAATAATTACATAGATCATTTATTAGTAAATACAATTTGATATTTCGTTTAAGATGTACAAGTTTAAAAAATTATTGCATTAACATTTTCGATAAAAGTAAAGCACTAATTTATTAGAAAACAACATGAAAATTAATTTCAAATATTTTTATGAAAATTATAGAATAATTTTTAATTTTTTTAGTAAATGTTTTAAAAAAATTTAATAAATATATGAAATAGTTTTTTGAAAAATAGATATAAAAGGGAAGGATTTTTTCAAAAAAGGGGAAATAATGTTGATTTATATTAAAATAATCATGTCTAAATTTTGAGTAAATAAAGAGGAAAAAAAGATGATAGAAATTTCTCTACAATGAATAACTCGAGAAAAAGAAATTTAATTATGACCCTATGAATTAGATTATAAAATTTTACCATCAGAAGCATAAACGTAAACCACCATGATAAACAATGATATTGTATCATTAAATCAATACCACAATAGAAATATTGAATCATATGACCCATTATATAATAAAATTTAAAAGAAAATATAATATTTTGATAAAAAATAAATTAAAAATATTTAATTACCATGGTATTTTATTAAACAATATAACATAATACAGGTGTATGACATACCATATGTCTTAATGATGTCAAGTTAAGGATAAAAAGCCTTGCCTCATTTGTAAAATTATGAATTGAAATCCCTATTAATGAATAACATAAAATTGAAATTAAATATAATGAAAATTAATTAATTCACTATATTAAATTTAAAAGGTTATATATATACACCACATTAATGAAACAAGTGGTGATTTGGTAATGTGTCACCCATAATTAAAAGAAACCCTAGAAATTCCATACCTTAAATATTAACTTTCTTCATACACATATCAAGATAATATATTATATATATAAACGTTTCATTGATATATTATATATATATATATATATATCATAACTTATATTACATAGTTATGATATTTTATTACCATTTCGAAAAAAAATCTACGATATAATCATGTTTAAAAAAATTACTACATTATTTTCATTTATGATTTGATTTATTGTTTTCAATGATATTAATTTTATTATGGTTAAGTAGTAACCAAAATTTTAACTATGAAATAAATATAATTTATATCATTTATTTATTTCTTTGGAGTAATACAAAATAAAATTATAGAAAACAAATCTCATCATTAATGGGGACATAATGTCATACATTTTTGGGAACACAGTGTACATATTCTCGATGGATGTAATGAAAGGTAGATAAATTACATATTACCATTATGGAGTAATTTTTATTTCATATATATAACATATATTCATTAAATTTACTTTTATTACCTTCTATTCAATGTGTTTGTGAAACATTTATCGCATCGCTTCGTAGTGTGGTTATCTGTTTTACACATGAACATTGTTATTGAATCCACCATGGAATAGAATGTAATATGGTATATGTGAATAAATACTTACATAAGTACGATTTTGTTATAAATATCATATATATTGGATTATCATATACATATTACCATCCAATTAACATGACACAAAAAATAACATAAATTTGGTTTTCATGGCTGTAGTTTGTTTAAGACAAGAGGAATATAATTGTTTTCCAAAGTGAAGTAATATATGAAGGTAAATGTGGAATTATATTTTTATAAAAATAATAACTTCATAAATAAAAGATATAAATATTAAATATAATTCCATATCCTTAAATCATTACTTATTATTTAGTTAAATGATGAGTTATTAGTGATGATATTTTTAGGTTTTGTGATTTAGAGAATAAGAACAGAAAATTTTCATTACATCTCCAATAATACAAATTAGACACTTTTAATCCATCTAATATTTTTTCACAAAAATAAAACTCTTTAAATAAAACAAGAATTCTTTTCTTGATATAAATCTTCTTCAATTATTCTTTTTTCTTACACTTCTGTAAATCATTTTAAAAACATTTCAAAAACATGAGATGACCATAAAACTCTCAGAAAGGGATATAAAATATGGAAATAAATCATTAGTCTATTATTACATTAAAATCCATGAAATCATACTTTTATATCATAACCATCTTCTCTTTAATATACCTCATGAAATCATTATATATTTGAATAACACATAGAAATAATAAATCATAATGGAAATTTGTGGCGTTAATAATATACTTACATTGTAGATTTCATAGCCACAAAGGGAGTTATGTTTGAAATAGCCATCAAATTATATTTCCTAAATATCTTAAGAGAAATGATAATGTAAACCTATGACACATTACCCAATACATTGGAGAGGAATCTCAAGCTCACCCACCCTAGGATTGTCTTGGAACCACCTGTATACATAAACAATGCCCAAGAACATAACATAATTACAACATATAAAACATTCATAATGGAAAGATATATTTTCAACATTCCAATCACAACATAACATTTCAGGATGATGACATAATATATATTTTTTCAATCCCATTTTCATTATCAGAATACATTAAAATTGTCTATGGTATTTATTTTCCTTTCAAAAACATTATAGCTTTCTATAGAATCCAAATATCAAAAAATACTCATAGTGACAGAGAGGTTGGTGTCACCCCATACGTTAAAAAGAATAATTAATTTTGATGTTTAATAATAAAATTCGTATAAATAATATTACAATTGAATGAAATTAAATTTCAATGGGTTTTATACATCATAAGTTGTGTATAAATAAAAATATGCCTCCATGAATAGAGATTGAGATGAAGTCCCTTAAAACATTAATTTTGTAAATAAAATAGATTAAATGTGTGTATTAACTATAAGTACACATAATTAAAGTATAAATATAGTAAAGGACATAAAATTATATTTTTCACAAAATCATATCACAACATATTCAAGAAGTAGAAGATCGCCCCAATGAATTGAAATTAGGGTTATGAAGTCCACTTACCTTGACTATGACTCTTCACATGTGTTCCCTGTACATCCTGAATTATAAATAGAAGTTAATTTATAATTTAATAGGATACATTCACATGTTTATTATTTCATTATATCACTTATTACCATGCAATAATAATTTCATAATTATTTATGTTAATATCAGACCTTCTATCGATATTATGTACATGATTCAAAAATGAACTTGATATAATTATAAATTTTTCATTTGGTCAAAAGACAATTATATCCAGAATGATATTCATGATTTAAATATCATATATATCTAGTATATTTATTTCGTTATAATAGTATTTAACATTTGGATATAAGACATTAAATGAAAAATTTCTGGAGACAGTAAGTCGTACAAACACATGGAAGCTAATTCTATTTCTTTTTCATATTTAATGTAATGAAAACTAAATTATAAAAATGTATATTATAATTCTAGTATAAAGTAATATTTTATATAGGTTACAAAATTTCATTAACTCTATATTATATATGTTCCATTTATGGAATAAACGAGTCATGTCACTTTGACGGGACGGTAGTGCACACTTCCAAAAATGAAATAATGGTATTTACACATTTTGGAAACATAAAAGGCATGATGTAAAAAAATTACATAAGGATAGAGACAATATAAATATAATATATATAATATATACAAATATTGTTCCATAATAATGGCCACCATTAGAGGTTTTAGGAAACAATTGAACAATCATTGTTTTGGGAGACAATAGTACGTTTTATAAAGTCACAGTATGATCATATCCATTACAGGGAGGTGTTTGTAAGTGTATTTAAATTAAATCTAATAAAAAATAATATTATATTTAATATAGTAGTTTGGTTATAAAATAATAGAATAATGATATTTTAGCAGATGTAGACAGAAAATTAATTAAAGAATCTTGGGAGAAGACACCACCTCGAATCAGATAACTCCTTTTGATTTAAGGATAATGGAATTGTTGAATTTCATTCTACCTCGGGTAAGGATTCTAGGAGTAAAATAAGGATGGTGGGATATTATTTTGGAAAATGTTTTATGATCCAAGGGGCTTTAGTTGTGAGAGTAATGGTTAGAGTTGGTGGATTTTTATAAGTGGGAGGAGGGGTACTTTTAGAATGATTGAAATATTATTTTATTATAAAATTTTTTTAGATTTTCATAATTTCCAAAAATCATTTCATTTGAAGATAAGATGAGGCTAGTATGAAATCCACTCAAAATAATGTATTTAGACACGTTTTGGTATCAAATTTAATTTTATCATTTAGCTTTAACCCTTAGTTATCTTGTTTGACTCTTACAATGTCTTCTTGTATATTAATAATATAGGGTTAATATTGTTACTAAAAATTCCAAAAGAAGCTCATGAGGATAATTAATGACATTTTCAAGTTTATAATTGCCATTTGGTCAAATATTATATATTTAGGAATATTATATCATTTAGTAAAATAAAATCTGGTTTAAAAAATTATTTTTGTCAATTTATATACCATTCATATCATCACTTTCACAAATCCATAAAAACATTTTTCCATCGAAGAATCATCATTAATTCAAAGATAAAAAGTCATACATATACTTACAATTCGTGGATGGAATAAATAGTTCAAAATAAAATTATTTTTATTTTTAAAATCTCATTTATTTAAAACATTTATAAATAATGTATTAACTACATCATCATAGTTTCAGAAATAAATTTATTTATATGATGTCTCAAATTTATAAAAAAAATACCATGATGTTAGAAATATTTTTAAAAATTTAATGACTATTTATTGTCAAATATATCACGTATGTAACCATATATAAATTTATATTATTAAATGAAAAATAATTATATTATATTTTCCTTAGCATTAAACTTAAAGTAATTAAATTTCATATTCCCACACAATTTTCTCCAGGGGGTCCAAAAATCATCCCAAGGATGCCAATATTTGGGAATATCTCATAAAATAGGATCAAGACATGTGTTAGTGTAATTTAATATTTTTATTATAATATTTTGTACCCTTATTTACTATATTTACCTTTTAACCGTGCTAAATAAAAATATTTACTGATGTTACTATTTATATTGCCTAAAAATAAATGGTAACTATTTAAAAAAACGGGACCTCCTAATTCCATATATGGAATCAAATTTTTGGAATTCAAAACACAAAATTTTCATTAATTAATTTAAAATTAATTATCATTGTCCAAAACAAAAACCATTTTTTAAGGAGTAAAAACTACCAAAAGATTGACATGTGTTTATGTTCAATTTGAAAGTAAAATTACTTACCATGACAAACATTTTATTAAATGATAAAATCATAATCCAATTACACTTTCAAAATAATTAAAAGTATAATATATCTATATAAATAAATTAGTTGAAACATATGTTTTCAATTAAAAACAATAGTTTTCAATATCCATTAATAAATAAACATTACGAGAAAAATACCACAAATTTATCCGAAGTAAATATTTATGTCCCAATTTTAAATAAGATGATTATTTATTCTAGTAGAAAATATAAAATTGACAAAAAAAGATTTAAAATGTGTTCTCTATCAAAAGGTAGTGAAACTACCTTTAAAAAAATATTAGAGTAATTATGCTTAAAATTGGGTTCAATATCATTTTATGTCTCTAAATTTTATTAGATAAATGTAAAAACATTTAAAAAACATGTTTAACAAAAATATGTTTATTTCTATTCATTCTCGCCAATACAAAATATAGTTATTAAAAACTATTTAAAATAATAAAATTATTATATTATTTTTTGAAATAAATCAAATTTATATGCAACATATGATTTTATAGAAACCAATTATTGTGTTTTGATTACACGATCAGACATAGAATATTATTTAACATAAAATTGTCATTTAATATAAAAATATTAATAAATATAAAATGTCATATTCAATAATTGCATGGGATGTTACAACCTTACACCTTTTGGAAATTATGTCCTCAAAATTTTATTCACTTATCAAGTAAAATGGGGTATGTGTACGTCAAAACATTTTCAGATTCCCATGCTACATCTTTAACCATATTTTTTTTCAAAAAAAACATTTACTTGATGAATTACCTTATTCTGTAACACTTTATCTCTTTTTTCAAGAATATGGAGTATTCTATCCTCATAAAAATATTATCTTCCAACTGAATGACCTCTGGGATGAAAAATGATATTGATCTGACAATACTTTATCAACACTGAAACATGAAAAAAATTGTGTAACTGTGATAAAAATTGAGTTGAATCCCCTTTATAGGCTACTGATCCAACATTATCTAGGAATTCATTGGGTCAAATTAACCACAAACTCAACTTTCACTTCATACCCAAATGCATAACACTTTTCCATAGATAAACATTTTGAAAGTCATGATGACCAACCTTGAAATAAAGATCCTTCATCCTGTTATCCCCATTAATTTTATGCCTACTCTAAGCTGTTATCATGTTCTTATAAATCAACTAAAATTTTTCATCCATCTCTTCTACCAATTTAATTCCCATCATCTTTTTTTAAACTACTTCATCCCAAAAAGATTGAGTTTGGAACTAATTTCCATATAATGCTATAAATTATTCCATTTTTATACTATAATGAAACTATTATTATATGATAACTCAACAAAAGATAGATGTTGGCCCCAAATTCCCTATTAATCTAGGGAAAAATCACATAACATATCCTCGAAGGTCTGAATTTTTCATTCTGACATCCCATATGATTGATGATGAAAAGTTTTACTGAAATTTAATTCAGTTCCCAATGACTTTTCAAGGCCCGTAAAAATTTTATAAGTGAACCTAGGAACCTAATCAGATACAAAATATATTGGAAGTATATGAAACATAAAAATATCTTTAATATACAATCAATAAAGTTGAGTTAGAGAAAGAGTATCTCTAATAGGACTAAAATGAGTATATTTAGTCAATAGATCATAAATGACCCCAATTAAATTTTTACCACAAGATGTATTTTGTAATCCCATTAAAAAAATCCATGTACACAATTTTTCCATTTCCTCTATGACATTGGAAATTTCTGAAGAATCACATTCAGTAACTGCCATTGTACTTTAACCTGTTGACATGTCAAACACTTCACAGTAAAGTCGGTGATTTATCTTTTCATTGAATCAGATGTGTAATACTCTTGAAATTTTTTGTACATTTTAGAAAAACATGGATGAAATGAAATTTTTTAACTATGCTCTTTACATAACCAATATTTCTTCATCTAGGAATCACAAGGCACTAATCACCTCTTTCAAAACCTCAAAATACAATCTTTATCAATGTCAAATTCAGATAACATAACCTTATGAAACAATTCTACCTTTCTCTGCAACTCAATGTCTACATTCTAAGAATTTTTAATTCCATATGAAATAGATTATTTCACTACCACCTTAAACAAAATAGAGGAATTCCCAGCACAAAAAACATTGAATCCAAAATTTATCAAATCAAAAATGAATGTGTCTCAATCTAAACGTAGCATGGTTAACATAGTATTAGACTTTCGACTCAAAGCGTCCACCACATTATTTTCAATTCCCATACGGTTATGTATAATGATATCATAATGATTAATTAATTATATATATATCCTCTATCTCATGTTTAATTTTTTCTATGTGAATGTATATAGTTCAATATTTTTTGATCAGTATAAATTTTACACATTATTCTATAAGAATAATGCCTCAAAAATTTTAATACAAAAACAAAAATAGAAAATTCAAAATCATGTGTAGGGTAATTTCACTAATGTGGTTTTATATGAGGGGATGCATAAGAAATGACATGATCATTCCATAAAAGGAACCAACCTTATCCATTCAATGAAGAATAATTATAGATAAAAATTTCACAATGTCTAGAAGGTAGTTCCAAAACTAGTGCATTCACCAATATTCATTTCAATTCATAAAAAAATTTCATCACCTTATTTTGTCCAGACTAACATGACCCCCTTTCAAGTTAACTTGCTTAGTGGGATAGATAAACATTAAAAATTTTCAACAAACCTCTTTTTAATAGCCTACTAAACCAATAAAACTAAAAATCTCGCTTATATTTTTGGGTCTCATCCATTCTTTTACAACTTTTATTTTAACGGGATCTACAGTTACTTCATATTTAGAAACAATGTGATGAAGGAATGAAATTTATTGTAACCAAAACTCACCCCTATTGAATTACACAATTATTTTATTTTGATTTATGGTTTATTAGAAAATAATTAAATTCCATTCATTATCCTCTATAATTTTAGATTAAAATGAAATATCATGAATAAAAACAACCAACATTTATCACCTAAGTCTACTAAGCCATCTCTAGAACAAATTGTTTAATTCTTTTTCTGAAAATCTAAGGATAAGGATTTGGAAGGTAATTTAACATTGAATTCCTTCCAAACACAGCTTCCCTATTTCTTCAATGAAAAAAATTTCTGAATAAACATATCTTAGATGAAGAAACTCGGTAATATTTAAATTCTATATATTTTCAATCTTAACAAAAATTAATTTATGGGTATTAATTTAACAATATCCTAGATCCTAAAATTGTCTAAATTGTCATATGATAACAACTATAAGGTCCCATCATTAAAAAATTACATAATATGGAGTTAAATCATGAATAAACTTTAAGTATATTTTCAGGATTAGGGTTTTATAGAATTTAGATATAACTATAAAATTACATATCAAATACTATAATTTAGAATCTTATATTCAATTGTTTTTCTACAATAACACTCCTTAATTAAAATATATATTATTTTCTCGATATAAATCTTCTTGAATTATTCTTTTCTCTTACCCATCCTTAATCCCTATAAAAACATTTCAAAAACATAGGATAATCCTAAAAATCTCAGTAAGGTAAATTAAATAAGGAAATAATACATTAGTTAATGAATGCAAAAAAATCAAAGAAGTCATTCTTTCAGTCATATACATAAGTTCTTAAATATAACACAAGAACTCCTATGTTATATGAGTAACATAGGGAAATCATAAATCATAAAGGTAACATTTGGCATTCATAACATACTGACATTGTATCTTTCACATATACAGAGGTAGTTGCGTTTGGAATACCCATCATAATATATTCCCTATACCTCTTAGGAGAAACATTAACATTTATCTCAGTCATGTTACCCAATACATTAGAGAGATATCTTGGGCTCACCATCCCTAGGATTATATGGAACCACCCATATATGTAAATAATTCCGTAGAACCATAACTTAATTGTAAAACCTAAAACAAGCATAATGGAATGATAACATTCCCACATTCCAATCACAATATAAAAATTTGAGATATAAACATAATCAATAATTTATAAAATCCATTTTCAATTCCAAAATACATTAATAGGGTATATGGTATTTGTTTTCATTTTAATAACATTATGAAATTCTATGGAAGCCATCTATAAAAAAATACTCATGGTGGTGGAAATGTCATTTTCACCGAGTACATTAAAAAGCAGAATCATTTTTGTCTTCTAGTAAAATGTATCTTATTAAAAATAATCCCATATAATGAAATTAAAATGCAAATAGGTTTATACATAGTATGAAATAATGTTTTGTATAAATCAAAATAGGCCTTAATGAAAGGAGATTGAGAAAACTTCCCTTAAAAAGATAATTTTGTAAATAAAATGGATCGATTATGTGTATTCAATATAAGTGCACTTAAATAATTTATAAATACAATAGAGGACATCAAAATTTATTTCGGAAATAATCACAACACCACATATTGACACATTAGAAGATCAACACAATGAATGGAAATGGGGATAAGAAGTTCCCTTACCTAGAGTATTACTCATCCCTTGTGTTCCTTGTTCTTCCAGAATAATAAATCTAAGTTAATTTCTACAAGATTAAGAATTTTTTTTGTCATGACCCATCCATGAGGCCCATGTTGTGACTACCCCAAACCCTCCTTCAGTAGGCCAGGGGCTAGTGTCTAGCACCAAAGGCATAAATCCCTAAACTGGGAGGGAATTTCCATTATAAAAGTAAACAAACACAACAGAGTACACAACATGATGTACACAGTAAGTAAAACATAATAAAAAAGAGTGTGCTGGAATTTAAATGGGCCAGTATACAAATCCAACTAAACAACAAGTACATGTAAAAAGGGAAAACAACTGAATGTAAAGACCAGCTACTAGATCGTCCTCCAGGGTTTTTATCTGAAGGGTAGTTACAGATGGCCACCTCAGCACTCACGTCTGTTAGTCTCCTTCGTGTGTCGTCTCATTGCAAGGTCTACCTTCGAGTATCGTCCAATCGTGGCGCTCTCAGCCTCCGTCAGCGCTGTCTATGATCTCCATCCAACAAAACAAGGTGCGGGCATAGCTAGTGCAGGGGTGAGTATAACAATACTCAGTTGGGACCTCGATACCTGCACGGTCTCACAATATCCACTAAGGATAAACAAAAGTAGAAAGATACAATCACAACGTATCAACCAATCCTATTTAGGTATATTCCCATACATATACCTATGTTACCAATCTCTAACCAGCTCCAACTCTCGATCCCAAGCACAAACCAATTCCATAGAGGAATTAAATTCAATAACCATGATGATTATGGTTGAAATACAAGACTCGCCTCACACAGGTATGCCACAATTATTGAGAGGTAGAGATGATAAGATGTAGCCACTGGATCATATAAGATGTCGGACCCACACATAATACAGGACCAGCTAAGCTGTCAGACACACACATGATATATGCCATCTATTTTGTCTAAGCTTTCGGACCCACAAAGGAAATATGCCAGCTATCTCGTCTAAGATGTCAGACCCACACATGATACATTCCAGCTATCTCGTATAATCTGTCTGAACCACACAAGATACAAGCCAGCTATCTCCTCTAAGCTGTTAGACCCACAAATGATACATGTGAGCTATCTCGTCTAAGCTGTCGGACCCACAAAGGATACATGCCACTTATTCTAGAGATAGAGAGATGATCAGATGTAGTTTATGATTCATCTAAGCTGTTGGACCCACACAGGATACATGACCAGCTACTCTGTCATAACATTCAAACCCACACAGGATTCCGGTACAATTTTCATTGTCGTCGAACCCATAGAGGATTGCAATACGATATTCATCGTTGCATTCGCATCCATCTCTAGTGTTCCCGCACACAGCACGCTCGATCCCGAGAGGGTACGCTCCTCGAGCAAAGGGGTAGATACATAAAATATCATGATGTTATGCGTTTATGTATCCCATAGTTCCATCTCATAATAAGGAACACAGCGCGACAGACGGTGCATCAATCAGACGCTCAATATGATAGTTATTCGCATTTTCGTTCCAAGGGGATGGTTGGATTTCAGTTATAATCCAACCAGTACATACTCCAAACTCATCCGTATTATGTGTGGAGTATTCCAAAATAATCTTCTCATCAAACGGAATCCAACGCAGTTGACGACACATCAATCAGACGTCCGGTACTTAAGTTATAAGTGTTTCTGCTCCGAGGGACCGGTTGGTTTTGGGTTCGAACCAACTTGGCCGTAAACAAACTTTTCCAAAAACATGAGTGTAATATACCGAAACGATCATCTCTATCCAAGGAAAACTATAAAAATAATTGTCTACCGATCTGAGGTCCTTAGCTCATGTTATGGATGAAAAACCAAAACTGGTCCGAAGAGGGGGGTATCGGTCCGGTCCGACCCGACCCAACCTACCCTGGGTCGGCCAGAACTGGGTCAACCTGACACGGATACCGGTCCGGCCCGATTGGGCACGGCCCGGCTCGGCAGCTGCGGCCCGACCCAGCATGGCGGTCCGACACAGGGCGCAGACCCAGCCCAGGGCGGTGGCACAGCCCGTGCGGCGGTCCGACCCGCATGGCATGGTGGACCGGACCACGTGTCGTGGTGGCCCAGCCCACATGGCTGGGGGTGGTGAATCTTACCGTGTCCGGGAGACCAGGCATCAGTGGCACCCTACGGGGCCCACCCTTATCAATCAAGCGGGGAAGGCTGCACCCCCATTTCCCTGTAACAGAACCAGCAGATGTCAGTTCCTCTCCACGGAACCCAGCCGGGTTCTGCCCTAGTGCGCCCCTCGCCAGCGGCCGGATCAGTAGGCCGCCCTCCAACCCATCTTCCATGGCCAGTCACAACCTTCCCACCGAGGCGACATGACGGTGCCATGCCTTCTCCCACCGCCATGGCTCGCCTGACAGCATCCCCTCTACCGCGCGGCGCGACGACGCCCCACATTCATCCGACCGTCGTAGCCCTCTTTGCCAGGGCCCCCTTCCTCCGGAGCGGTGCGACGACACCATGCCCATCTGGCATTGCCGCGACCCGTGGTGGCTGTGGACCCGTTCTTTGCATTGCTCCGGTAACCTGGTGACAAATGCGCCACCAGTTTCTTCCTTGGTTCTCTCTTCAGGTGGCGTCGTTACGCCACCACCGTCATCAACCAATCAAGAACCAATGGAGGGACTTCAGTCCTTGGTTTTTCGTCTCGTGCCCTCTGCATTAAATTAAAACTATTGTCTAACAAATAACCACAATAAACATTGAGGAAAAAAGATTTAAGTCAATGAATAATGACCCCTACCTCATATTATACGTTGCATGATGACGAGCTGTGGAAGATGGGCATCACAGAAGTCGGGTGTTGCAGAAGACGTACATCGTTCTGTCAGCGTCGGAGGAAATAACGTTGTAATTGGTGGTGTCATTTGTGGGTGGCGTCCTCTCCCTTGACGTGGAAGAAGATGTTGAAGATGTCCATCATGTTCTTCGTGGGGAGAACACTTTCTTTGTAATCCACAAAAACCTCCCAAGGTAATATGTCCAACCAAAATATGAGAATATCATCCCCCCTTTTAATGTTGGAAAAAAGGAATTCAAAAGAAATAAATCACTCCAAATTAATTAATTAAGTTGATTCACTTAATTAATTACATGGAGTTTGCATGAAGTTCAAAGGTCTCAAAAAAATTAATTACATGGGCCTGTTGGCACTTTAATGGGAAGTCCAAAAGTTTAAGGGAGTTCAAGGGTTTGGTGTTCGTGTGGGACCCACCTTTAGTTATATCCTATCAAGAGAGGTTAGGGTGTAAGGGTCCCCACCCCTAACCTCCACCTAGAGACTTTAACCACAATCCAAATAAAAATGTGTCACACAAACATTTTAATTTAATTTGGTAATTTTAAACTGTAACTCCAAAAAAATAACTTCCATTCATGTTGAAATGAAACTGCCGTAAATGTCCCCTTATGAGAATACCAGCGCTGTGAGTTCATCAGTGCTCTCAAGTTTCAATTCCAAGCACCGGTTCAAAAGATATAAAATCGCAAACGTACGTTTACTGAACGTACCCAGAAAAAAGTTCAGAAAATTATTAACAACCACCCTAGACCCACTGTGGTCGAGGTTAGGCTCTTCCTAGGTGAAACACGACCTAAACAACCCAACAATACCCTTGGATTTTCAATCCGAGATACCATTTAAATGTTCTGAATTTTACAATAAAATAATTGTCACTTAATTATGTTATTTGCGGCCAAAAACTAACATTCTCGGGTGGCCCTTGCCGACCCAAGTTAGTATCTACATAAAGAAATATTACACTCAAAAGTTCAGCAGTGGTCTCAGATTTTTAATCTGAGTTACCATTTTTGAGTTATAATCATTTGAAACATAAAATAACTTTATTTAATTATTTTATTTACGGTTATGCCATTTTTGGGTTTTCTTACAGGAGGCCCTTGCCAACTAAACTTAAGTCACACCTAGGGTAAACCCGCCGTCCGGAGGGAAACGGTGGCCTCAAATTTCTGATCTGATTAATCTTTTAAGAGTTATTCCATGCTTTCCTAAAAATGGCATACGAGCATTAATTTATTCTTAACAAAACATCGATGGATCATTTCCGGCTCTCTGGGCCTCGTAATCGAGTGTTTCCAGAAACTACAGACTCGTAAAATTCCCATGAATTTATGAAAAAAAATTCCTTGAAATTTATAGGTCTTTACATTACCCCCACCTCAGGTCTTTACATCCCTCTAAGCTGCAACTCAAACTAAGGGTGAAAATGGGGGCACTGAGCACGCATATGTGCCTCTCACTCCGATGTGTTCTGATGGAGGTTCCCGTGCTACCAGAGAACGCGTACCAGAGGTATCGATTATCCAGGAAGGACATGCTCCTGTCAATCCTCAATTTCCACTAGAACCTCCTAGAAATTTTCCCCATCATCAATATCCAGCTCCCCATGGTTGGTGATGTGGGATGGGCCATACATGTGTCTCCTCAGCTGAGATACGTGGAAGACGTTGTGCATCCAGTTCAACGGAGGTGGAAGGGCCAAGAGCTACACCATCTCACTTACCGTGCTAAGGACCTTGAAAGGTCCTAAGAATCACGGAGATAACTTGTCTCCTCGACCAAATCATTATAGACTTTTTGAGGTGAGACCCATAGAAAGACATGGTCACCATCCTCAAACTCCAGAGGTCTCCCTCTCCTGGATGTACTTGGAAGAACCATCATGACGTCCATGGATATCTGATCCTACTTTTACTTTGGGACCTATAAAGGCTGAACCAAGCCTAATCGTACCTGCTGTTATGCCTTCACTTATTGACAAGTGAGTATTTGTGAGAGAAAATCTACCACTTCTTTTTTTATCATTCCCGACCACCAGTGATATTGTCGGAGGACATGTTACATCATCACCACTCTAGAAGGTACCACTAAAGGAGATGTGTGGAACCCCCATAAAACTTCCTCCTGATGTGAAACTGGTACCATGGTACGTCCTCTGAAAAGAATAACATGCTCCCCCCCCCTTCAGAAAATCAATCAGGTTCCTACGCTATGGATCACTAAGCATTTCGCGTCTCATAGTCAACTTCCCCACGTTGTGCCTCCCTGACTCGAAGAATAAGTGGTGGAGTGACTACAGAAAAGCTGATCCATCTCTATCCACAAAGGATATCTGCAACGCGACCAACTGATCTGCCACCTCTCTTGGCAGCTGAATGCCTTATCTCTTGTTGTGAGCATCTGCTACAACGTTCCCCTTCTTCGTAAATGCTTAATGCAGTGCTACATCTCTGGAGAAGTATAGCACATAGGTAAGTCTGGCTGACTCATGAGTGATCGACTGCACCCACTTATGCATGATTCCATCATGTGCTACCTAGGGTTTCCTTTTTGTTGACCAATGAAAACCCATCCCATCATAGTAGGTAAACCACATCCTTTTTTCCTAATACATTAAATCTGTGTATTAACTATGGTTTCCCAGTCCATACCCAAACAAATTTCAGAAGGACTCAACGCTGCCACCAAGAGGATCCAACCAAAACTCTCGTCTCAAGGGTCAGATCACACTATCGGCATAAGTGTGATTATCAAGTCTCCCCCAGAGCTATCTCCAGACGTGAGTGTCAAGTAAACGACTTAACCAGAGACTCTAGGTCTTCGACAAGATTCGTGGAAGGAAGGAATGATTGTTACCTATGTCTATTGATAAAAAAGCTAGTAGTAGACACAGTCCGTACCTCAAATCATTCATAGAGCCCTTGGGTCATACTCCTTGACTACATGTAGCTATTATCTTCCCCTGCCCTCTAGCTCTGCTTCCACGGCTAATGCCCTGCAGATTCATCTGTCATTAACACTTCCTATTCTCGAAACATTCTACATGCTCACGTCTCTGAGACTGGCGCCAGCTTCATGATTTCCAACTACTAACATTCACTGGATGTATCCACTCGGCCGATGAACTTTCAACCGCAAAGGCACTCTCTAGAACCCTATCATAAGTATAAATGCATTGAAGAAAACGTAATGTCTTTGATAACCTTAAACACACCTCGCTCAAAGGTACGAGCTGTAAAGAACTGATCAAATCATATTCATCGAGTACCAGGAATGATCGATATGCCTCGATGAATACTCAATTACTGACACGTCATCCTGCCAAACTTCTATAAGCTCAAGAAAATAGTCATCCACCTCCTCAAGCCAGTCCTCAACCACCTGTGTGTCAGGCTCAAATCAGAACATGAGGGATATATGGTGCTAAAACACATGAAAGGCACTATGCCTACAAGTGTCCACTATCGGTACCTCCGATTGTAATTGCTGACCAACATGCGTTGATATAGTTGACACACTACCTGAGGTACAATATCGGGCAAGGGTCTACGTACCGAAGTCTCATCACTATGAGGAACATCCTCATGGTCACTCACTGAAAAAGACTAGTATCTAGGATCACCATCTACTCTACTAGTCTCAACTAGGCGGAAAAATCCAGGAATCACCTCCAGCCAATTCTATGCTGCCTGGGAATCTGTCTCACCTCGTATCCTTGGAGGCCTCTGCTACTGGAACTCGTGCAACACGCTCTGTCAGCGTGCACCATCCAATAGTATGGCTAGTGGAATCTTCTTCCCAACGGGTGGTGGTGTTGCTGGTACACCACCCGAAGGTACCAACATAATAAGAGGGCCCTGCACCGGAGCCTAGTTGCTTGGTGGGCCGTCATCCTGTACTCTCTCAGGAACCCTAGCTAGATCTCTTCGCAGTGGCATCCTGATAAGGAATTGGTGTGCCGTGATCAATAAGTTATACCTAGTGAGATGAGTCAAACATACCACAATGGAAACTCTTGAAACCCACATGCAGTCATTGTTTTTGTGCACTGAGTTAGAAATTAGAATTCAAGGTCCTGGTGTATGGATATGTCGTCCGCCGCACAAAAATTGGACTCCTTGGAATGAAAACCACACTCAAAACACTTAACATGACTTCTTCATAGTAAGACATATCAGAGACTTAAGTTCTGCGGTAGAACCGACAAATTTTATACCAATTTGTCACGACCCATCCTCGGGGCCCGTGCCATGACTACACCAAGCCCGCCTTCCATATGCCAGGGGATGGCGACTAGCACCAAAGGCATAAATCCCTACGTTGGGAAAGTGTTTCGTTTAAAAATGTAATAGAACACAACAGAGTACGAAACATGATGTAAAAACTAAGTAAAAATGAATACAAAAGAGTGTGCTGGAATGTAAATGGGCCAGTATACAAACCCAACTGAACAACTAGTACAAGTAAAAATGGAAAAATAGTTGAAAGTAAAGAGAAGCCCCTAGATCATCCTCTGGGGTTCCTACCTGAAGGGTAGGTATATGGCCACCTCAGCACTCACGTCCATCAGTCTCCTCCATGTGACGTCTCGTCACAAGGTCCACCTCCGTGTACCGTCCAATTGTGGTGCTCTCGGCCTCTGTCAGCACTGTTTGCCATCTGCATCCCACACACCGAGGTGTGGGCATAACCCATGAAGGGGTGAGTATAACGATACTCAGTAGGGACTCTGAGACCCACAAGGTCTCACAATATCCACTAAGAATAAAAAAAGAAGAATATTCAATCACAAAGTATCAACCAACCCTACTTAGCTATCTGTCCATACATATACCTATGTTACCAATCTCTCACCGACTGAAACTCTCGAGCCCAAGCAAAAACCAATTACACAAAGGAATTAATGTCAATCACCATGATGATAGTGGTTTAAAGACCCGACTCAACTCACATAGGTATGCCACAATTGTATAGAGATATTTATGATCTAATGTAGCCACTAGATCATCTATGATGTCAGACCCACATAGGATACCAGACCAGCTAAGTCGTCAGACCCACACAGGATACAGGCCAACTATCTCATCTAAGCTGTCAGACCCACATAGGATACATGCCAGCTATCTTGTCTAAGTTGTCGAACCCACATAGGATACATGCCAGCTATATCGTCTATGTAATCGGACCTACATAGATACAAGGTAGCTATCTCGTCTATGATGTCAGAACCACACAAGATACATTCCATCTATCTCATCTATGTTGTCAGACACACACAAGATACATGCCAGCTATTCTAGAGTAATAGAGATAATTAGATGTAGTTACTAATTCATCTATGATGTCGGAACCACACATGATACATGACCCGCTACTTTTTCAGAACTGTCAAACCCACATAGGATTCTGGTATGATCTTCTTCGTCGTCGAACCCATGGAGGATTCTAGTACAGTAGTCATCGTCGCAGTCGCAACCAGCTCTAGGGTTCCCACACACAGCAAAATAGATCTTGGGAGGGTACGCTCCTCGAGAAAAGGGAATGATACTTCAACTATCATGATGTCCTTAGTTTATTTATCCTATAGTTCCATCCCATCATAAGGAACCCAACGCGGTAGACGATGCATCAATTGGACGTCCGATCTGAGAGTTATTGACATTTTCGTTCTAAGGGGCTGGTTGGATTTCGGGTACAATCCTACCGGGATATAATCTAAACTCATTTGAATCCTATGTAGAGTATGAAAAATGTACTGTCTCATCAAAATGAATCCAACATATTTGAAGACAAGTCAATCAGACGTCTGGTCCTTAAGTTATATGTGTTTCCGCTCCGAGGGCCCGATTGGAATCAGGTTCGAACCAACCCAGCCATACCAAAACTTCTCCAAAACCTTGAGTGTAATATAGAAAAAATTACTTTCCCGATCAAAGGAAGCCTATACAACTGACGGTGTCTTGATCATATATCTATAGCTCATGTTATGGGAAAAAAACCAAAAGTGGTTTGAAGAGGGGGGTATGGGTCCGGTCCGACCCGGACCAACCCACCCGGGGTCAGCCTGAACCGGGTTGTCCCGACCCATGTCCAGGTCTGGCCTGGTAGGGAATGACTAGACACGATGGTTATGGCCCGAACCAGCATGGCGGCACGGCCCAGGGCATCTGCCCAGCCCATGGATGTGGCCCAGCCTGCGCGGCGGCCCGGCCGGCGTGACGCGATGGCCTGGATCACGTGGTGCGGTGGCCCAGCCTGCGTGGCTAGGGGTGGTGAAGCTCTCCTGGTCAAAGAGACTAGTCTTCGGTGACAACCTGTGGGGCCCGGACTAGTAAATCAAGGGGGGAATGATTCCCCCCCGTCTCCCTGTAACGGAACCGGCAGATGCCGCTTCGTCTCCGCAGAACCCAGCCGAGTTCCACCCTGGCACACCCCTCGTCGGGGGATGGCCGATCCAGCTTCCCTCCAACCCATCCACCGCAGCCGGTCGCGGCCTTCCCACCAGCATGGAGCAATGGCGTCGTGCCCTCTCTGACAGTCGCGACTCCTCTACCGCGTGGTGCGATGGCGTCGGGCTTTCTTCCGACTGTCGCAGCCCTCTTGGCCACGACCCCCTTTCTCTGGCGTAGTGCGACGACACCACACACCTCTGGCATTGTCACGGCTCGTGGTGGCCGCAAACACGTTCTTTTCAGAGCTCCGGTGACCCGGTGACAAATGCTCAGCCGGTTTCTTCCGTGGTTCTCTCTTCCGGTGGCGCCGTTGCGCCACCGCTGTCGTCAACCAATCAAGAACCAATGGAGGGACATCGGGCTGTTTTTGTTCGGCCCGCGCCCTCCGCATTAATTTATAACAATTGGCTAACAATGAACCACAATAAACTTTGAGAAGAATTATTTAAGTCAATAAATAATGACCCTTACCTCGTATTAGACGTTGCACATTAACGAGCCACGGAAGACGGGTGTCACAGAAGTTGGGTGTAGCAGAAGATAGACATCATTCCGTCAACATCAGAGGAAATAACTTTGTCGTTGGTGGCGTCCTTTGTGGGTGGCGTCCTCTCCCTTGACGTGAAGGAATATGTTGAAGATGTCCTTCATGTTCTTCGTGGGAAGAACACTTTCTTCCTATTCCTCCAAAACCTTCCAATGTAATATGTCCAATCAAAATAAGAGAATGTCACCCCTCCTTTTAATGTTCTAAAAAATGAATTCAAAATAATTCAATTACACAAAATTAATTAATTAAGTTGATTCACTTAATTAATTACATGGAGTTGGAAAGAACATTAAAGCTCTCAAAAAAAATAATTACATGGGCGTGTTGGCAATTTAATGGAAAGTCCAAAAGTTTAAGGGAGTTCAAGGTTTTGGTGTTCATGTGGGCCCCACCTTTAGTTATATCCTATGAAGAGAGGTTAGGGTGTGGTGGGCCCCACCCCTAACCTTTACCTAGAGGCTTTAACCACCATACAAATAAAAATGTGCCACACACACATTTTTATTTAACTTGTTAATTTAAAAAGTAACTCCAAAAAAATAACTTCCATTCACGTTGAAACGCAACATCAGTAAAGGTCCCCATATGATAATTACATCATTGCGAGTTCATCGGTGCCCTCAGATTTCAGTTCTGAGCACCGGTTCAACAGAAATAAAATCGTAAACATACATTTAATGAACGTACTAGAAAAATAGTTCTGAAAATTATTAACAGCTACTCTAGACCCACTACAGTCGAGGTTAGGCTATGCCTAGGTGAAACACGGCCCAACAAATGCAATGGTACACTCGTGTTTACAAAACGAGTTACCGTTCAAATGTTATGAATTTTACAATAAAATAAATGTCATTTAATTATTTAATTTTCGGCCAAAAAGTAACATTCTTTGGTGGCCTTCACCGAACCAAGTTAGTATCTACATAAATAAAAATTACCCTTTAGAGTTTAGCTTTGGTCTCGGATTTTTAATCCGAGTTATTTTTTGTGAATTATATGAATTTGAAAAATAATATAACTTTATTTAATTATTTTTTTACGGTAATACCACATTTGGGTTTTCTCACAGGAGGCCCGCACCGACTAAACTTAAGTCATGCCTAGGGTAAACCCGCCATCGTGAGCGCAACAGTGGCCTCATATTTATAATCTGAGTAACCGTTTATGAGTTATTCTACTTTTCCAGGAAAAATTCATAGGCGCGTTAATGTAAGCTTAACAAAACTTAGACAGATCATTTTGGGCACTCCGGGCCTCAGAATCGCAAGCTGTCAGAAATTACGGACTCGTAAAATTCCCAATATTTTAAGAAAAAAATTCCCTTGATATTTTTGGGTCTTTAAAATATTCATGTTTACTATTCCATTTATATAAATTTTTAACACATAATGAAAATTGGATAATAATTTATGTTAATATTTGTCGTTTTTTTATATTCTGTGTTTAAATAAAAAATGAACATGTTATAATTACAAATTTTCCACATGTTAAAAAATACATTATCTCTAGAATGATATTCAAGATTCAAAAATTATATATTTCCAGTATATATATTTATTTAAAATAGAACATAACATTTTTATACAAGATATGAAATACACCATTCATAGAGACGGTAATCTGTATGTACGCATTAATGCTACCTTCCTTTATTTTTCATATTTGTAGGAATGAAAAATAAATTATACATATGTATATTATAATTATAGTATAATATCATATTTTATATAAGTTACATGAGTTCATTAAATCCATCTTCTATATGCTCCATTTATGTCATGAATGAGACATTTCACCATGATTGGGTCATCAACGGCTTGGGAGGAAAGGAAAGCTAGCTCCTCGTTTTGTGGGACCTTTCGATGTTGTTGGTCTTGTGGGAAAAGTTACATACCATCTAGCTCTACCACCATAGCTGACGTCGATACATATCATGTTCCATGTATCGAAGCTGCAGAAGTACCTCTCTGATCCATCTCATGTGGTGAGATAGAGTGATCTTAAAATTGAACCAGATTTATCTGTGACTGAACGACCAATGAGGGTTGTTGATTCTGAGACCAAGGTACTTCGTGGGAGAATGATACCTCTGGTCCGTATACTTTGAAAGCATGGTTCAGATTCTCATGAGATGTGGGAAAGGGAGGCACTAATGAGAGATTAGTGGCCTCATCTTTTTAGCATGGAGGTTTCATAATAGGTTTTCTGGGGATAGAAAGGTCTTATGGTGGGGAGGTTGTAACATCCCATTACGTTTTCAGGTACTTTTCGATGTCTCTATGTACTCCTGTTTTTGAGTAAAGTCATGAGTTGCATTTGGGTGAAATATAGTGAAAAACTAGAGAACAGTGTGTTGTGCATGGTTTAAACATGGTTTGACAAACCGTGCGACCAAATGGTTCCAGCCTAGAAACTTGGACAGAAGATTCTGCACAGGTGGTGCACGGTATGTCTAACTGTGCGACCAAGTCATGCGAGAACGGTGGCCGAGGTAGTAGCTCAGGAACGGTTAGCGCACGGTTTGTCAAACTGTGTGGTCACTTAAAATTAGATCCTTAAATTGTGGATATTGACCATTTTGCCTCTAAATGATTCGTTTTTCTTCATAAGTGGCCCTAACTCGGGATCTGTCTTCTCCTTTGGTCAGAGAAGGTTCTCCCTTTGTTCCAGAGGCGATCCAAATGCTCCTCTTGGTGAATTGAAGCGGGATTCTCTAGGTATGTGATCATTCTTCTTCATTCATAATTGGTTTCTTAGATCTACTTAGATCTACTTCTCCTATTCTGTCATGTTTCTTAGATCTATACCTATTATGGGTAGAAATAAGTGTGTGGTACCAAATTTTTTGTGGTTTGGTCTTAATCTTTCTAGGAGAAGAGATCTAATGAAGGTTCTTGAATAAGAGACCCGGTTTAATTGAGCGTTCTCAACCTTGGTGGTTTTGGTCAAAAACATCAAGGTAGGTGGTTCTATCTCCGACTTTCCAAATTGTTTATCATATTATTTTCTTTATTTATTTCAATTTTTGACTTAGATCCAATTTCTCAAGTTTTCATTCAATTAAATTGATACAAACTTATTTCCATTGAATTGAGATATTTGAAATTGTTTTGGCATAGAAATTTTGGAAAAAACCCCAATTCCATTGAATTGGGTTTGTTTATGGAAAGTTGTTCGATTTAAATTGTTGAATTTAAATTGCGGATTTGATGGAAATGTTTTCCATTATATAGTTTAATTTAATTGTGGAAATGAAATGTATAATGATGGAATTGGTTTTGAGTGGATTTCAAACTTATGAAAATGTCTTGAAATGATATGATATAAACTCATTGGTTTTATTTTGTAAAAAAGGCATGTTTTGAATAAAACCTGTTTTCTTTTTAAATGGAATGAAATTGGAACTTTTGAAATGGGAGAATAGGATTGATCGTATTTTATCATTCTTAAAATAGTTCGCCCAACATGTAAGAGTGCATCCAAGCCTTAGGTTGTTAGTGAGTTATTTGAATACACTCTACGCTACGACAACGTTCTAAAACATAATTGCGGCGGGTCACATCCCCAACAGGTTTGTGACAAGTCTCCTTTGGACAATGTCATAGGAAGATGTGTATACACATTTTTCTGAATTCACATTGAGAGTGTGGAATCCTATAACTGATTAATAGTATCGTACCTTTTGGCAGATGACCATGTTTCATGCTTGTTTGTTTATATTTGAGATATAAATGTATGCCAATGTTTTTGAACTGCTTACATGCCTACTGAATTTATATAATCTGTTTTATATAAATGCTTTATTTAAGCCATTGTTTTAGAAATATTCCATCATTGTAAATCCTTTGCTTAAAGAAATTTTTCCATCATATGAAAATGTATAGAATGCTTGTTGAAATATGATTTTGTGCTGCCAAACCTGTTTATTTTAAAATTAAAATCTTTTATTTAGATAATCTATATTTGGAATATGTTACAGAATCTTTGGTGGTATCCTACTGGGCCTAGGCTCACACCATACTTTTGCCTTCGGGTTTTTGTAGACTTCCTTCTTATAGGATCGAGCAAAAGAAAGGAATCTCTTAGAGGTGGATCCAGTTGTTGATCTTCTCTTGGTGAGTTGTGTCCTTAGGGACCTTGTGGCTGTTTTCCCATTCTAGTACTTGGGTTGTAGTACTTTGGGCTTTTTATGCCAAATTTTATTCTTGTACAACACTCCCGGTGGAGTTCTCCTTTGTAATGCATACTGTTTTGTTATCTATTGCTTTCTCAATCTTGTGGCAGAAATCGTTCCCACTTTCTTGTTGTGTGATGCCAGGTGCTAGTCGCCGACCCATGGGGATCGAGAACGCTCTTCGGGCTATGTCAGGACCGACTCGGTTATCGGGTTACCAGGGTAGCTGGGCTGGTTCATGACACAATATTTATTTCTTGATTCAATATTCATTATTTGTAATATGTGGTATGATTTTCAAAAGTGATGTTTATATTTGTAAATTCTTTTGTTCATGTCATGTTTGAAATTTTCCTTGTTTACACATATTGAACATATGAGGTAACCCTTTTCAAATTGTTTCTTACCCTCAAGATAAAAAGAATGTTTTTAGGTAAAATAACTAATTGGAAGGACATATATGGGATATATTGAAGCTCTTTGACCAAATTATTTGAATGTGCTATACATTTCCAATGGAAACAATATAATACAGTTTTTAAACCATTTTTGTAATATATTTGGTATTCTAAAAAATTAATGGAATTTCCATATACATCATTCTTGGGATGTTAGATTTTGTATTAGAGTGAAGGATTAGTTATCCATTGGAATTATGTAAGTGGAAAAATTACTAGTATCCCTAGATAAATTTCTAAGGATTCATATAGGGATGTCTCTAAGTATAAGTCTAACTAAAGGCTACATATCTAGAATATTGGGGACTATAATAATTAACCTAGTATTAATCCTATGATATCATAAATTTAATAAATTTAATTAATTTAAATTAAATATGTGTTTTAAACCCAAGATCATTATTCCTTAAACATTTCCATATTTTCCAAGACAATGGATTGGACTTCATAGAAAATTGTTATCATAAACCTTTTAGATATTGAAATTATCAGAATTAAGAAAATTGATTTCCAAATATGAAATCTCAAGAAAATAATAATTAAGGTTGTATGAGTGTTGAATACATTGTTGAGGAAAAAGAGATTACAAAATACATGTAAAAGGTATTGGTTGTTCAAGAATTTATGGTTACATTAATCCTATGATGATTTGTTATATTGAGGCTAAGGATACTTATGAAATGATTAAAATTATAGGAAGGACTACATTTATGGATATTGAGAAATGGTTAAATAATAATTTATGATTATTGATGTGTATACATTTCAGGAGTCAATGATTATGTTATAAGAATCATGAAATATATATGTTTTCTTAGTATAAGTTTTCCATTGAGGATTTTAAAGGATTTGGTGAATAGTTTTAATGACATTGAAATATGATTTAAGGGTAAGGTGATATATTTAGAGGATACATTATTATGGGTATGATAACCCTTAATATGTCCCTTATATTAAGATAATGATATCTAGAAAATGATATGTTGGTTATAAAAAAGTATATTGGATGAAAATAGTTCCCTGGGAACTAATTATAGATTTTTTATCAACAGGGTTATGCTACCATTTGTTTGGTTTTAATGGCTCGGACCTTCCATGTCCATTAACATTTTAATTTCAAGTGTTTGGGGTGTCCTGGACACACTTGGGGATTCTGGAGGGTGTTAGTGTCAGGGATATGGTGTCACTGTGGTGTCACATGTCAGTGCCACCAATGGATCTCACTGATTGGTGTTTCACCTGAACGGTGCCACAGAGGGGCATCATGGGTCTTTCCCCAGTATTCTCGTAACACCTCTTTTATGTTTTAAAACCTATTATAAAGTAGGTTACGGCTCTTTGAAACCCATAAATGGTATCTTATATCGCATATGAGTGGCTAGAACTATGATTTACCATAATATGTGGATTTTTAAGAATATCACACCCTTTTCCACATTTTCCAATTTACCTATGTTCACTCAGTTTTTCCCCTCTTACATTTTTTACCTTTTAATAGTTGATTTATCAAATCATATCCATGCACTAGTATATCTCAACTTCCACTAAGGGAATTATTAAATCATAAATATTTCTAATTTTTGAAACTTCCCAACTTTGTGGTCAATCCACAATCCTCTTTTGAAGCCCTCTGAGATTTCACATCCCGTAACCATAGGATATGGAATTTTTCACACTGATACCATCTTCAAACTTGGACTCTTTTTATTTCCCTTGGTTTGATTGGTGTACCTATTTAAGAGATGATTCATCCCTACGTGAGTGACCTCATGTTCTATTTTTCTTATATTTTCATGATGCAGTACTATTGTTTATGGTGAAAGAAGGAAGCATCGATCCTTGATCAACCGGGTAGGGATTTTTTCTTTTATATCTCTTCACTATGCATCATGTTGGTTCGGAGTAATTTTGTATCCATTGGATAAATTAATAAAACATTTACGAAGACAATAAACCAAAATTTAAAGAATGAAGGGGTTTTTTACCTTTGTGTTTATATTATGAATTGTATTATCTCTTATTCAATGAAAATCATCGACATAGATGGCCCTGTCTGGCACACTGATGATGCTCTATTCTCGGAATATACTTGTGATTGTATGGAATAATCATGGAAATTAATTAATCACAAAATCATTTTAACTAAATGGATACATGATAAATAATAATCATTGGGTTATCAACCAGGTTAACTAAATGGAAATAATTTACTTAATGAATGGTGTTGAATGAATTTGAAAAACATTATTTATTTGTTCTGGTGATATGCATGGTTGTTATGTTTTACTGGTCGTGTGGTAATTAAAAGAAGAATGTAATATCAGGTTGAGAGGTTGTTGGCTTGTGAATCTGGGGCAGTGTAGTGACAACAATAGATGTTGTGGAGCTATTAAGTTGGATCTTGGTTGGATCTAGAACATTGCAAGATCTCATAGATAACTTGTTATTTTGTTACATACAAGATGATCAGGTGTGAATGCTTAAACGTTTTCAGGACTATTTTTCATTCACTAGTTGCATTGGCTTGTGGTTATGCCTTTTAGTTTCACAGTAGTTAAGAAGTAATTTTTTTAATGGAATCATTTGAACATTATAATGAGAACTGGTATATTGGGGTTCTCTTTTCCAGAAATGGGTTGTTCTCTGGTTGAGGCTATTGTGTACTAGTGCATGTTGGGTTATGAGTAATAGTTTTTGTGTACAAGCTAGTTGTGGGTTTTAGGAAATTTATGTTGGTATGAGTGCTTGATTACCTATATGAATAAAATTTAGTCCTTTTTTCTTATATGCTCCCCAAATATGTAAAACACTTCATTCCGAACAACACCATTTCATGGGTGAGGGTGATTTTACCAACATTATTATGACTATATGGTGATTTGACATTTTTTTACTCCCTCTCTTAGGTAGGCCAGGACTCTTAAGGAATGCTTTGACAACCTATGCTTCCCAAGAAACATCAGTTAGAGTGTGTTGTGGTGGTTTTCCTAGGTGAGTGTGGGTAGGTTTGTTTCCCAAGTGATGTTGTGATGATGTTCAGGTGTCTTCGATAAAAGTGGTGGTTGCTCTCACCAAGGTGATGTAGGGCATGGCATTGGGTGTTCTGGTCTAGGTGTCTCTTGGCATGGTGATGGATGTTGTGGCCCAGGTGTCTGCGGGGGTGGTTATGTGTGTTTGTGGTGTCCTAAGTATTTGTGGGAGGGATAGTCGTATAGTTGGGATGGTCAACATGGTTGTTTTTGGGGTGGCAATGGGCTGTAGTGAAATTTTCTAGGGATTCCTGATGTATTGGATGTCCTATATAACTAGTAGGAAATCGTTGCGGGGAAACCAAATATAGATTTGATATTACTATTACATTACATGACTTTCATTATCTAATGAGTGTGCCTTGGTGAGGATGGGTGGATAGTTTCCTGGCTTAGTGTTTTGTTTTTCTCTATTTTCTTATAGGGAATTAGAATGTATCCCCACATATGTATGCACGATTGTTGATTTTCCTATTGAGTATACATGTATACTCACCCTGCGTATATAAAACTGCATTCATGATTCCAAGAGAACTTTAAGGACCATTCCATACATTACTAGCTCATACATCAAGAGTTTTCATTGTTTTTTATCATTTTTTGGTACCTTCCATAATACTTTCATGCACTTTGTATTACATTATTTTGGATATCCATATGAAAATGGATTTTTGGATTTAAATTTATTTCTTGTCTTTTCTGTTGTTTAGGATTTTACATATTATATCTAATATTTTTTCTATAAAAGGGTAATGGCTTCCATTTATGTGAGATTCTATATTCTCGGTGCTAGTCACCACCCTGTGGCCTACTAAATGTGGGACTAGGGGGTCATTATCTCTACTTCACCTTGAAAAAGGATGGGTAAGGCATCTTTTTTTCCTTTCCTTAATCATTGAGAAGGCATCTCATGATAAAATCTTATCATAGGTGACTATTGAGATGTAAGATGGAGTTTGGGGTTAGAAACATTGAGGATTTAATGGGATGGTTGGGAAATAGTGTTAGGAAACCATGGTGCATGAAATAGAACATGCAAGACCAGCTAGGACACTGGATTTTTGGTCTGCACTGTGATAAAATACAAGGACTCTTGACTTACAGAATGACCAAGTGAGGCTACCCTAATTGCATAGTAGAGACCCCAGGAAAGTTACATGCATCATAATGTCTTGTTTTGTTCTTTATCATTACTGTATTGGTAATTTAAAATAAATAAAAAGTTTAAATGAAATTGGGAAGGAATATTCTACACTACTCAATCGTAGGAATTCTTGGTTTCTAGTTCTTCTATGTAACCTAGACGACATCCACGATTAGTGTAAGTAGTCAAGGCCCAAAATGTTGATCTGGTCTATCAGCATGATGATTGACCAAGAGGAAGAGGATGAAAAGTGTTAGAGTACTGTTAGTTAATTCCATTGGATGACCCTCAAAATGTAAAAGGGAAGAATTTCTGACATGGAGACAGAAGGATTGCTTGAGGTGCTAGAAATCACCTTTACCTTGATTGGACTTTCGAGTGAGTACTGGGTTCAATTTTCAGTTAGCCAGATGAGGGGTGTATCAAGTTAGTGTTGGATGCTCTACCTCAGAGAGAGGATGAAAAATGAGGTTTTGTGGACATACTTGAGAGGAAGTTATTGGTGGAATTCCATTCATCCACGATGAAGGATGAAAAGAGGAAAGAGATGCTCTCAATCTAGAAAAATAATATATAGGAAAGGGAGTTGTAGATCAAGTTCAAGAATATCCTTCATTTGTCTCTAGACATCATTTTAGATTGGGAGTTGAAGACAAGATGCTTAGAGGAGGATCTCTGACCTTCTCTTCAGTATGATATTACTCCCTTCACTCTACCGACGTACATAGAGATTTAGAAGAAGGTTGAGGTTGTGGAGAAGATGAATATTCCATGAAGTGTTCCATCGAGTTGTAAACTAGTTTAGTTTGTAAAAGGGGATGTTCATTAATCATATTCCTCCAACATCATTGCAATCTGGGTTGGGGCCTGTGGGGAGCATGCAACCGATGTTCCTGTTTCGGTCTATTAGTCCTATCTCTTTTTAATCAATCCTGGGACAAAGATGATTTACCAGTGGTAGTCATGGGAATTTTTAGAATCATGGCCCTGTCTGAGTGCCATACAGTGGGGGTGGGTAGGTTCAATGCCCACCTTTGTAGCATAATTTTCTGGCCATATAATTTTAGCAGCAGCACCAAGCCCCTACTCCTCTGAGAGTAGTCATTTTAGGAGGAGGCTGACTTCAGGAAACTCCTTAGGGTCCTCAAATAGGCCATGGTTGGGTTGCTAGCTAACTGCCGTGATAAAGAGGTGTTGGGAATCTGTAGTTTCATTCCATAGAGGTAGTAGTTCCAGTGGGGCTTGGGGTCCTTCAAGGTATGATCATTTTTTAGAACTCTTTCATGTGCCTTGCCTAATTTCAGATCTTTTCACACCTTTTGTTGAACTAAATCTAGCCCATTATTTGGGTATATATATAGAGAAAATTTCTATTCCCATAGTGCTGATTATGCGAGTTAGAGGTTGGACTAGACTGTTTGATGTTTGTTGATGGTGGAAAATGATGTTGGGGCCACACCAGTCTAGTGGGGATCTTATTCTGCTGTAAATGCAGCTGTATTATGTCATCCTAGGAATCTACTTGCTGTTTTGAAGGAATTATGTAATTGACTACTTCTGGAGAAGGGTCTTGTTCTCAGATATGGGTTGCCAATATGTGGATTTTGTGGGAGAGAAGGGATTCCGAGTGTGGAATCGAAATGTGGAGCCACATTTCTCTTAGTTATATGAGATGTTAGTGGAATCCAAATACTCAAAGATGATGTAATATTCAGTTATTTTTAGTGAGATCATGGACGTCTTCCCTAAAGTGGTTGTCACTCTACCCCCTCGGTGTGATGTTGAGTTTGGGATAGACTTACAACTCAGTGCAAATCCAATATTGATGAATTCTTATTAGATGGCACCATCAAAGTTGTGGGAGTTACAGATGCATGTTGATGACATGGTGAAGAAGGGTTTTATCCAACCAAACATTTTTCTATAAGGTGATCTACTATTGTTTTCAAGGAATTAAAATGGTGGTCTCAGGTTTTACATAGACTAACAAAGGCTTAATCATGTGATATTAAAGAACCATTACCCCCTCTCAAGGATCGATGACCATTTTGAAAAGATTAATTTAGAAGGTTGTTTCTCTAAGATCAACCCGAGGTTTGGATATCACTAGTTAAGGGTGATGGATGGTGGTATTCTGAATGATTATTTTAGATGCAGGTACAACAACTTTTATTATTTGGTCATGTTTTTCAGTGTTACTAACACACCGGTTGTGTTATTGGGACTAATGAACTCTATTTTTGTTGAGTATGTAGATCGGTTCATAGTATTGTTCATCAATGAAATCCTGATCTACTAAATATCTGAGGAGGATCACACCGAGCATCAAAGGACATTTTGGGAGGTCCTCTAACACCACTAGCACTACCAGATTTTTTATAATTGAATGTTCTGAAAACAAGAGGTTCACATCTTTGGAGACATGGTGTCCCACCATGGGATTGATGTGAACCCTTGAAGGATGAGGCAGTTGTTTCTTCGGTAGCACCAAAGAATGTGGCAGAGGTTCGTAGTTCCCTAGGACTGGAATGTTATTACCGATAGTTCATACTATACATATCTAGAGTTGAAAAACATTTGAATTAGTTGACCAAGAAAGACTAGGCCTTCATATGGAGTGAAAAGTGATAGGTACCTTTCATATAACTGAAAGGGAAGAATGTCAGTTCATGCATAGTGAGGTTTTCAAAGGAATGGGTAATGTTTGAAGTATTCTGTGATGCTTCTGGTATAGACATCGAGTGTGTGATGATGCAATAGTGGGGATTGATCTCTTATGGGTATATGTATTTATTTACACACAATTTTACTATTCCACACATGAACTAGAGCTTGATGTGGTTGTGTTCTTACTGATGATGTGTCATCACTACCGCAATAGGGAACACTTCATGTTCTTCACATATTGAAAGATCTGGATATATATATTCTCCCAGCGAGACATGAACTTCTGACAAAAAAGGTGGATGGATTTTCATCAGGATTAATACATGGAGATCTCCTACAATTCCAAAAAGGGAAATGTGGTGGTCGATACCCCGAGCAGGTAGTCAAAGTAGGATTGGGGTTGTCAGTTAACACACACATAGAAGGTGTGGTTGAGTTGGTTAATTTGCATATAATAATGAGAGTTGTTGACGTTAGAGGTTGTATGTTTTATATTACTGTGTAATATTCCTCAGTGGAGTTGGTGGAGGATTCATATTGGGATTTTTAGTAGTTTAAGTAACGAGTGATCTAGGTAGCCAATGTGATGATTTGGAAGGATGGTCGGGGGATAGTCTGAATCAGATGATGTTCCATGGGATTCTATTTTTCCTAGAAGAAATGTATGAGGGAGTTCTCGATGAGTTCCTTAAATAACACCTAGTAGTGCACCAGTAGTCTCCAGGACTTATTAGGTCTTGAGATGTTAGTTTTCGTGGCCTAGATTGAAGCGGGAAGAGGCATAGTTTGTGGGAAAGTGCCTCGTGTCTCAGTAGGAGAAGGTTGTAAACCATGTCACCTGTGGTATTTTGTATCCCATAGATGTTACTAGGTGTAAGTGGGATGCATTATCAATGAATTTCATCACAATACTACCATAAGATATGGTAGGCTATGATGCCATCTGGGTTGTGGTGGACCGATTGATGAAATTATCTCACATCATAGCGGTTTAGGAGTTGAGAAATGTGGATGACTTAGCACATAACTATGTGGGTGATTTTGTGAGACTGCATGGAATTCCTAGAAAAATCATTTCAGATTAGGATGCACTCTTTACTTCACATTCCTTGAAAGGGTTACATCATTATTTTTTCACTCTTTTATTCCATAACATTTCTTTTCTCTAATAAATAGAGGGGAAGACATAGAGTACCATCTAGAAATTGGAGGATATTTTGCGGGCATCTATTCTAATATTTATAGGATCATGAGTAATGAACTTCCCAGTGGTATAGATTCCCTGCAACAATAGCTATCACTCAACAATTGTCGTGGAAGAGTTCAAATCCTTGTATTGATGACCATGTTGTTGACCCGTGTGTTGGATAGTGGTTGAAGAGGCATACATTTTTGGTCTTGAGGTGGTTCAAAGAATGAAAAAAAAATGATAAGACTCTTTGTGAGAGGAAGAAGGTTTCTCGCGACCAGAAGAAGTCATATGATGATCATAGGAGGAGACCATTGGAGTTTGAAGTTGGAGATCAAGTGATCTTGAAGTATTCCCCTTGATGTGGGAGGAAGAGGTTTGGTATGGGGAGTAATCCTTCTCATATGTTCATCGGACCCTTTGAGGTGTTTGGATGAGTTAGTAAAGTGGTGTATCACCTGGTGTTACCATAACCTCCATAGATGATAAACAATGTCTTCCACGTAGCTCAGCTCCATCGGTATCTATATGATGACTCCCACATCCTCAACAATAGAGATTTGGATATTGAAGATGATTTGCCATCATGGAGAGATCGATGAGAATTCAAGCTCATTTGGAGATGGTGCATTGTGGATAGAATATTCCCTTGGTTCCTGTGCGGTGGAGAAATGGTGTCCTTGAAGGGAGTACCTGGGAAAGGGAGTCATCGATGTGGGCCAAGTAACTAGATCTTTTTTGTGCATTGAACTTATGTTTCTCATTTTACTTTGTTTGTAGTGGGTGCATGACCTAGTTTTCAATAAGACGAGATACTTAAATTGTTCCCTCTATTGTGTGAAAATTACTAACTATTGGTAGTGGATAACCTAATCCCTAATCAAGATGCATTAATTTGGATGTGATTAATCCCATTCTGGAGAGTCAGTACCCCCAAAACGGATAGTATCTTGACATGTATGGTCGAACCCCCTAATCCATATGTGTATACGATGTGTCCCTTTTGTGTTTGTTTTGTTAATTGGGGGATATGAGAGTTAGTGTTTCACTAATTATTCAAGAGAAACATGTTAGATAAATGTCCCTAGATGTCAATGATTTATCTCAGATTTCGAAAAACTCTATGGTGATCTGTCCTTGAGAGGTATCTAATAATGTGGTTGTTCGGACCCCACTCTTTTAATAAAGTATAGTATTGATTAATGAGAAAGATAATATTTTGAAAGGAATATGATGTAATGGTCCAGACCTATCTAGTCCAATATCTTGTTAAATTCTAGTGTTTTCAGTGTCCTGGACACCATCGGTTATTCAGGAGGTCATTAGTGTCTATGGTAGGGTGTCATCGTGGTGCCACTAGTCGATGCCACCGATCGGCCCTGATCAGTGTCTCACCAAAATGTGCTACACCAGAATAGCGTCATAGAGGGGTTTTAGGGTTCTTTCCCCAGTTTTCGCATAGCTCAACTATAATGTTACAATACCTCTTTTAATGTGGTTTAAGGCTGTTCTGAAACCAACAATTACTATCTTAAATCCACTAAGATTTGGGAGACCCTTGATTTACCAAAACATGTGTCTCTATATCTGTTTCACACCCTTTTACGTATTTTTCAAATCTCATGTGTTTTCCCAGTTTTTAGCCTATTACATATTTTCTCCATTTAATATTTTATTTATAAAATCACAACCAAGAAATGATCTACCTCAACCATCTCTGAGGGGATTATAAAATCGTAAATAAATATAATGTTTGAAACAGCCCAAATGAGTGGTCAATTTATGATCCACTTCTTATGAACTCTGATATTGCACATCCTATAACTCTAGAATCATGTGTTTTATCACACCAAGATCTTCTTCTTAATAGGTCTATATTCTTTTCCCTTGGTGTGCATGGAGTACCTCTTCGAGAGATGATTCGTGCTTGTGTGAGAGCCCTAATGTTTTGTTCTTCATTGAGTTTCTCAATGCATTAATAATGTTCATGGTGCTAGAAGGAAACATCGATTCATGATCATTTATATAGTGTCTTTTCCTTCGTCTCTTTTTATTATGTATCATGTAGGGTGTTTGTAATGATGATCCCTTACGATAAAGATAAAACCAATTTTAAGACATCAAAGAATGAAGTGGTGGGATTGAGGATGATGTTGTTGTGTTATACATTTTTTATGTTTTGAATTTTATGAGATCTTATCCCCTGAAAATCATCATCGTTGGTGGTCTCTTAATAAAAAATAATGACAAACAATTTTATAAATAATATTTCAATTGAATGGATGATACATGGAAACCGATTAATCACATAAAAAAGTTGAATAAATGGAATACTGATGAATAATAACCCTTTTGTGATCACCTCGGTTAATCAAACAGAAAGAAGCAACATAATGAATAGTGTTTCCACAATTTAGAAATCTTCAATGTTCTGTTCTGGTGATATGTAGGGTTGTTCACTTTTGATGTGCATTCGGTAATGAAAAGAGTAATGGAATCAATGGTTGAGAGGAAATTGGCTTGTGAATCTAGGGTAGTGAGGATATGGATGACAATTTTGTGGATCCTTTATGTCGGGATTGGATTGGTTCTTGAACATCGAGGGATATCATAGATCGTTTTTGGTGTTGTTACTTACAAGATAATCAGGCGTTAACTCATAAACATATTCATTATTATTTTTCGTTCCGTTGTTGCATTGAATTAGGGTTATGTCTGTTAGATTACTAAGAGTGAAGGAATATTTTTTAAATGGAATCATTTAAACATGATATTGGGAGCCGGTGCAATGGGGAACAATTTTCCAGAATTGGGTTGTTCTCTTGTTGTGTCTATCATGTACTTGTGCAGGTAGGCATAGTAGAAAGAGTGCTTATGTATAAGCTAGTAATTTGTTTTAGGACCCTTATGTTGGAATGATTTACTGATTACCTATATGTATAAAATTTATTTTTTGTGTTTCCTATATACACCCCACCCATATAGAGCACTTGGTTGTGAACACCTCCATTCCATTGGGGAGGGAGTTTTTGCAACATTCCTTTGAGTGGTAAATTATTAGCTCATATTCAACCCCATATCCTAGGTAGCCCAAGTCACTTTGGGTAGTCTATGATTGGCTAAGATTCATTATTTCCCAAGACACTACTGGAAGGGTGTGTTTTGGTGGTTGTCCCAGGAGTGTGCATGAAGGTTTGTTTCCCAAGTGCCATAGGGATAAGGGCTAGGTGTATTTGGGAGTGGAAGTGGTTGTTCATTCCCGGGCATCTTTGGGTGTGGTAATTGTTGTTTTGGACTAGGGTTCATCAGGAATGGTGGTGGTTGTTGTGTCACATGTGTCAACAAGAGTGGTAATGTGAGGTTATGGTGGCCTAGTTATTTTCCTGTAGGATAGACATATGGTTGGGATGGCCCACATTGTTGTTGTTGTGGTGGAAAAGGGACTATAGTGAGATATATAGGAGAGATCTGATGTGCATAATTTCCTAAATAACAAGTTGGAATGAAAATTGGGGTGACCAAATATTTATTTCTTATAACTATTACTTTACCCAACTTACATTATTTGAAGTTTGTGCCTTGGTGAAAATGGGTTGATTTTTTTCTTTCTAGGTGTTTTGGTTATCTCTATTTTCTCACGAGGCATTAGAATGCATCCCCACTAGTGAACGATATCTTTTGATTTTTCCTACATAGTATACCATTATACACACCATACGTATAAAAAACTTCATTCAGGTTTCTAGGTAGACATTGAGAACCGTGCCAGACCATAATAGCTCAGGCTTCAGGAGTTATTGTTGTACTTTTTTCTTTTTTTTGGTATTTTACATCATGGTTTATTGTACTTTTTATCACATTATTTTGGAGATGCTTATGGGAATGGATTTTGGGATTTACATTTATTTAAATCATTGGAGTTGTTTGAGATTTACCATCTTATCTTTAATCTTTTTCTATAAAATGGGTAATGCCTTCAATTTATATGAGATTCTATACCCTTGGTGCTAGTCAACACCCTAGGGCCTACTGATGGTGGGACTCAGGGTTTATTATATCACCTTCACCATTAATACTGAAGGGCATGTAATATCTTTGTCATTTCCCTCATCATGGAGAAGGTAGTTCATGAAATTAGTATATAACGATTTAGGACATAAAAAATATATCCATCAAGCATTGGAAAGGAAACATGAATTTTTTTAAAAAGGAAATATGTCAATTCATGTTATTAAAATTAATCAAAATATTAATTGATTAATGGGTTCACATATTTTGAATGTGACAAAAAAGTGATTCCTTATGATATATGGGGATAAATGTTCACAAAGATAATGAACCTCTTTCGATTGATTTATATTTTAATATTTCAGGGAGATTTTAAGGATGTGGATCTATGGAAATGATATGTTAAATATATAATGAATTTTTTTAGAATAATGTATTATGTCACTATAGGTGGACTTTTGAAAATTTGATAAATTGTTGTAAAATTTATTTTTAAAAAAAAGATAGATGGAATAAACTATCATTCTACTTACAGATCACATGATCTACTATCATTATTGCAATGATAAATTCAACATCAATTCATTGAATAAGACAAGATGTGGATAACTGTCCAAGGAATGACCGTCCAAGATATAATATTGAAATAAAGTAAGTATACAATCTCATACAAATTCATCAACATGATGAAAATATATTGTGATGTAAAATGGTGTCATATTATCATAATTTTTAGGTTGTTAATTAATTCTTTCATACTAATTTACTTTATAGTTTTGTTATTGTTAATTTTATATGGATAAAGAACTTTAATTTGATCAGTGATCATTATCAATTTATATGACTATTAAATCATATCCTATATTTCCATATCATTTCTTTTTTTCTTTTATGTGTATACGTAGTTATCATTTACATTAGATAATTGTGATTTTACAAATATTAATTTTTTAAAAGAAGATTTAGTCTCTATATTTTTTATTTGGGTTTATATGGAATGAACTTTCAAGTATTAAACCATTGATTACCAAAATCAATTTCCTGGGAGAAATTTCTTTTATGGGGTAGAATGTAACACCCTAATATTTTTATGAGATATATATTTTTTATAATATTTTTATGTATTGTGTAATATTATACACTAAGATAAAATTATTCTACGCATATCAATAGTTTATCGTGTGGTATATACTACACAATTCGTTGCTTCTATTACATAAAATTTCATGTTCATTTGAATGATTTATTTTCTCTCATTACGGAGTTTAAGTAAACAACTAAATATAATTATGTTACCATATAACCTAGACATTAAAATGGTGGGTATGATAAATAATAATTTAATTATTAAAAAATGATTAAGACACACACACATATATAAAATTAATTCTGCGGTGAGGAATTAATTTAAAATAAAATATAAACCCTTCTTAAAAAAATGTTTTTTTTCTAAAAAACTATTAAAATATAAATAAATGAGTTCATAAAATAATATAACTAATATTATTGGAGTTAATTAATTAAATATATATTTAATATATTTAATATAATTAATAAAATTAATTTTTTTCATTCTATAGAATAAATAATAACACATTTTTTTTCAGATTAAAAAATTATTATTCTGAAAAAATAGTTTTGTCGTATTTTGATAGCGCAACAATTTATAATACAATTTATTACAATTTTTGTTATAATTTTCAAAATATCTAACCAATGTTGTATCGGTGTATTATAATTTACATTCGATGAATATTAGATATTTTAGTTGATATGTTTCATTTTTATTAATATAAAAAATATAATAAATTTTAATTTAAAAAAACGATTTTAACATATATTATTTGATGGTTTTAAAAAATGAAAAGAATTTATTTTTATCATTTTATATAATTCAGGTCATTCCCATCAATTTATTATTAAATGTATTTGTGAAAACATTTTAATCTTTTGGACGTTTTAACTTTTAAAAATAATTTTCTCATTCCTAACAATGGATTAGTTTTAAATTATTTATTGAAATTTTTGTGTTTTGAATATTAAAAAATGGATTCTATAATTGGAATCATTAGTTTGAAATTATGTATATAGGTTTAATTTATTTATTTTTTATTATAAATAATTTCTTCAATTATTTTTAATAATACGGTGAAATGGTTTATTAGGTAATTAAGGGTATGAATAATTCTATAAAATTACCCTAAAAATAGTTTTAATGTTACTAAATCAGTTTTTGTTTACGAAAAGACTCCTTTTTAAAAAATAGTACCCTTTGGAAACAAATTGGTTGAGTTTAAGACATTTAATATATTTTATTTACAGAAATGTAAAAAAATTTCATTGAATATTTTTAATAAATATATAATTTTTAATATATGGTTATAAATAAATTTGAGTTAAAATATAAATTATAATTTGAATAATTTTTTTTTCTATTTTCATGGTATTTTGTTAGTGATTTTAGGATTTAAATAATTTCCTCAATGTCTTCTAATATTATGATGCAGAAATTATTTAAATGGTGAAAAAATAAAAAAAATCTAATAAATATAATAATAAATATTAAAAGAAAAAAACCTTCCCCAATATTATTGGTAGAGAATATATTGACGATAATAATCCAATTGTATAGTTATTGACCATTTGGATATAAATGAAAATGATTATGACACTTATAATATTTTATCTAAAGTATGGTTAAAGAAGTCACATTCATGTTTTAATAAATATATCAATTTTTTATAGAGTTTTCCTAAATATATCATAGAATATAAGTATTCTTATGATATATAAACAACTATATTCACCGTTGTATTTTATTTTTACTTTTTATTCAACATATAAGTATAAAAAATAAGTACACACAATATATGTAGTAATTATTTTATTAATAAACCTTTCAAATATATGTTATTATAATTATAAAAAAATATTTTGAGACAACTAACAAAATCAATGATTTTTAGATGACATTGACCCCATATGGATATAATAAAATATTATTTTGTAGTTTAATGTGTTATCTTAATATTTTTAAAAATCATCAAAATTAACAGTGTCAAAATTGAAACTATTCATATATTTTTCGACATAATGTTTTATTATATAATTTAAAATCTTAAAATATTTAAAATAATAATAATTTCAAAATTTTAAAACAATTTATAAATATTTAAATTATTTTTTTGAAATAAAATAACTAAAAAATAAACTCTTTTAATATTTAATAATTATTCACCCTAGTTAAAATTTAAATATAATAATTAAGGGTTAATTAATATGATAGGTTTTATATTTACAAGAATAATATTTCTAAAAATTATCGATAGATGATATAACATCCTTATCACATCACATATTTGAATATATGACATTTTAGAGGTTTTTGGATGTGGTTTATTTCAATTATAAATTAATAATTTTGGATATTCTAAAAGTTCCCCCACCTCAATTATAAAATGGAACATCATATCACACATATTAACATCAATTTTATCCTTAAAAATCATAAATCACCTACCCATTTTTTTAAACATATATTTTTATGTTCTAGAGGTTTTGGTATTCTCAATAGACTATCTCTAGTGTCTCTCAAAGGATATATAGATGGAGACCCCCAGTGAAAATGTAATCTTCTTTACCAACTCTCTCTACATCATTTAATCTTATACGTTATATCCATTAGTTTTGCCATTATAATGTAATAGAAAAAGTAATAATTATATAATTATATGTTATTATTGTCATGTAACAACCAAAATCTAGATTTTATCCATCCTATGAAAAATGAAATCACCAAGTGTACGTATGTACGATTTACTTTTCCATGATGTGGGGTAATATATTCTTCACCACCACTTTATTGGGAT
This sequence comes from Viscum album, assembly GCA_963277665.1. Classification (NCBI taxonomy): domain Eukaryota; kingdom Viridiplantae; phylum Streptophyta; class Magnoliopsida; order Santalales; family Viscaceae; genus Viscum; species Viscum album. The sequence goes on from OY728151.1 coordinate 798,792,114, forward strand.
GGGTATAATTATTGAAATAATAATAAGTATGTTTATTAAAAAAAGATATTTATTCTAGAATAATACATATACCTTCCACTTCAATACCATTTCATTCTCCGTGATCGGATTTAACTCATGCTTATATAAATTAATAGAATTAATAAATATGATACATATTACATTATTATCATTATATAAATTATATAAATACTAAACATGAAGAATAACTTGAATTTATATGACATAACATATAGAAAATAACGCCCAAATGAAGAGTATTAATAAAATTTATTAAACATTGGATAATTTCATCACATATGATTTAAAAAAATAAATAAGGTTATATAATAAGTTAATAAAATTATTTAATTAATTCCACTAGAAATTCCTATTCGTACTAAGGAAATTACATCAATATTAAGTGATTAATTTTCTCATCTTTATTTCTATGAGAAATATGTCGTATACACTACATGTTTCTTCTAAGTAGAGTATATACTACACATGAATTTACATTATGAACCCATTCCTGAAAATTATGTTACTATAAAAATTTTCATTATTTCATAGGGAATAAAAATATATTTATTATAAAGTGAATACTATTTATTTCACAACCTCTATAATATATAGAATTTTTTATTTTTAACTAAATCTTGGGTAATATCGATCATCCAAGTCCATATTTTCTGATTTATTTCACTATTATTGAATAGATATTTACATTTATTTTTAATTTTTACTACATTGTAAAAAATGAATTTTTCTTTCATTTTACAAGTTATGTACTTTTTACATTTCTAGAAAAAGTACATGAAGAATCATTTCATTTAACTTACAATGAATGACTGAAATTTTACACTTTCATAATTATTTATTTACTTGATGCATACCCTATAAGATTAAAAGATAATTTTCATTGAAATTTATTTCTTTTATAATTTTCTAATAGTTTAAGTAATGATTTTTTTCTAAGATGATAATAAATAATCATATAGATTTTTTTTCATGTGATATCTAATATGTTACTTATGTTTTAATGGGGATATTGATCATGGATATTATCACTATTATGCCAATGGATGGAATTTTTTTCTGGATATATGTGAAACCCATTTCGTATCAAGGGTATTTTTATGATTAAATTTTGTTTAAGAAACTAATTTATTATCATGGGTTATTATATGTTAAATTATTTATATTATTATGGCACACATATATATGGTTTTCATTATGTTATGAGTGAGACCTTTATATTCCTCCAATGCATTATATGACTTTTTTTATATTACAAGATAGACATGAATGAAAAAAAAAGTGAAAATAGTTCAATAATATTAGGATTGAATGATAAATGATCTTGGTTTTGTAATACATGACTGAAACAAGTATGTAAACATGGTTCATTTACACGATTCTAGAACAATTATTCAACTCGGTTATATAATGAATGTTGTCCACAATGTTGGTATTATCAAAGAACCTTGAATAATATGGAGATGATTTTATATTCTTAGGTGTTTCTCACAATTAGATTCTTTATTTCAAAGCAATTTTTTGAAGGTTCGTGTTCCATTATATATTTTACCTTATAAAGAGACAACATTTATTTCCTGACACAATATTTTATTACATGTTATAAATGGTTTGATTTTCAAATGTTATGGTCATGTTATACTTATTATGTCCATGTTTTGTTTGATATATTCCTTGTTTTCCCTTACTAAGTATCTGATCTCACCCTTTCCAAATTTTTTATTTTCCCCAAGATTTAAATAAAGGATTTATGTAGGAAAACTAACGATGAAGACCATTATGGGATTTATATATGATCTAAAACCAAATTAGAACAATACAATCCATGTTTCCAAATACACTAAACTAAGAAAAGAATATGGCATTGTTTGTGTAATGTATTAGTATTTCGAATAAATATTTTAATGTCCATGTACGTCAAGCATTGGTAATTATATTTTCCATTAATAATTAAATGTAAATAATTAATTATGTTCTATAACACTCTTCACATATAACACTGAACATACAGAATCTTCAATTATTATATATAAAATAAAAATTTTATATATTAACATTAAATCAATTCTATTGTGTTAGTCTGACTGAATAAGACTGAATAATTCATGAAATATTTAACTAAATAAATGAAATTGGACCATTAATGAATGAATTTTCTTTATTACGATTAAATAAACAATGGAAATTATTTCATTCATATAAATATAAATTTTAAAAATTGGTGTTTTATTTTAAAAATAAAATGTATATCATGAATGTAAAATAATAAAATAATATTATATATGTCATAATATATTTAAAATAAATGAGATATAATTTATAGGAAGTATGATTAAAGAATAGTAGAAATTTTAAAAATATATTATTTAATATGAAATATTTTTATTTATATTATCAGAGATTATTTAATTATTAAATTATGAAATTATAGAAATTTAATTTGATATAAAGAAAATATTTCTTTTGTTTAAAATTAATAAAATATTAAGATTTGGTTTTAGGTGTTTTCCAAAAATAATTTTTATTATTTGAGTAATGAAAAATACTATTTAAAAAATAACATGATTTTAGAAACATAATATTATATATGAATGAATATTAAATTAATTAAAAATTTATATAATATATAATATGAATTTAAAAGTGTTATTTTAATTTTATGCAATTATATTTAATGTTAAAAGCAAATATTTGATATTTTTTAACATAAATAATAATTTTGGAAAAATTGTTTCAATACAATATAGAAATATATTTTAAAATAATTTTCTTATCCAATATAGAAATAAATAATTTTTTTTATTTTTTAATTTTTAATCTTAAGTTATACCTTATAAAACAAGGAAGATTTTATTTTTTTCATGATACAAAAGTGACCTTTCGTGAAAACTGGTTGTAGATGTAATAGAAATTATGGTAAAAGTATCCAATTATGGTGAAAGGGGCTTGAATCATGAAGAAAACATGTATGGAATTTAATGTATATGTATTTTATCCAACTTATATATCACATACTAAATTATTTTTCCACATTTAAGACAATTCTTATATTCAACATTTTCTCCCATTATATTGGGTTGTAATATTTAAAAAAATGCCAATCACATAAAATAGAAAAGGACCATCTCACCACCATTTAAAGGAATACAAAAATATTAGTTTTCCTCATAATAACCTTCCCTTATTACCATAACACTTAGTAATATTTAAATATCATGATATTTTAGTCAAAATGGATTAGCCAATGCCATTCATTTTGAATGGATCATCAAAGAATATCTCAATGTTCTTTTTTTGAGTGATAATTTCTACAAAACATATTTATTTTAGAATAATAATATTAAAATATTAATTTCATGAAAAATGTAATGGATATTTTCTGAATGTTATCATTCTATTTTAATAATCATCAATCAAATTTCCCCTTTTTTATAATGATAAATAAAACTATAATTTTTGTGTTGTGAAACTTACCAACTCATTTCAAATATTTTATTTATTTCAAAGACTTAAATAAATTATAATAATAGTGTAAATAAACATGAAGAATAAACTTAATTTCCGATTTTTTATTATTTTGTAATAAATAATTTTACACATTACTTCTGTTCTATAGAAAAACAATTCATCATTCTTGAAAATGTGTGGAATACAACCTCCATAGAATTCTTGATTCCCAATTACATTTTTGTTACCAAAATTCATTTATGGTTCTATGAAATGTTGTAATGATAAAAAATTGTTTCAATGATATCAATTAGTTTCATTCAAGATAGTTGGGTGAAATTTTTAATGATATGATCAATAAAAAATTATCAATAATTCAATCAATTAAAATAAGATAACTAAAAAACTGTCATCTTCATTTTATGTAATGATTAATATAAAATATATTATCATTTTAATTATTTATAAATCGGATAAATAACCATAAAAACTGTTTAATAATGATTTAATTTTTTTAAAATTATATTAAAACCAATCAAACTCATAATAATCCACTAAAAATGTAAGGGTTATGTTCAAGTCTGTTTAAACACCAACATAATTAAAACAACGAATTTATATCATAGAAAAATATGATAACATATTTAATGGTATAAAGTGATATTAATATGTAAATATTGTTTGGATTTTTATTTTAGTACAGTTATATAAATATATATGGTATATATACTAGTATTTTGAGATATATTTTCATTATTTATCTTCAAATAAAGAAATTTAATTTTCAATTACATTACCACTATTTCAAGGGGTTTTATTAATATCCTCCACAATCCAGAATGGGTTTCTTTATCTCAATTCTGATTATTTGAGAGATGTTACACACTATGCACCATGATTTCATAGTATTCTATTATACTGATTTAATATCATATGAATTATATATTATATATTTAATTTTATTTCCTTATAAATATTAATCTAATTCAAAACTATTTCATCAAATGTTTGTGACTCAAGAATTTCCCAACTCATAATTTTTTTAAAACATAATTATAATTCATTGATTTATTATTATATATGTAAAAGTATATGTTTTTTAAATTATTAAATTTGATGTCATTCTTTTTAATAATATCATTGATAAAATTTAAACCACATAAAACCCTTTTAAAATAATGTACTCTACATGGAAATATGTTTAAAATAATTTATATTAATAGTCTGTATATTTTTTCATGAGTTATATTGATTACTCATTAACAACTTTTATATATAACTGGCTTCTCCAACATTAAAATTTTATTTAATGGTATTTTATAATCATATTATGGAAACATACTTGTTAATAAAAATTAATTTTTTGTTACACTTATTACAAGGTTTTTCATAAATAATGGAATTTTGAAAATAAAATAAATGGAATTCCTTATATTTTCATAGGTTTTTAATTTGTAATAGCTTTAATACATAAAAAAAATCATTTATTTTTTAGGATTAATTATTATAGATTTTTTCTAAATTTAAATATTTTCAATGACATTAAAATCAGATTTTCAAAAAATATATTTAAAATTTACATGTAATATTTTATGATGGTTTTAGAATAATTGTTTTAAAAAAGTTAATTTAAATTCTCATTTCCAATTCACTTTTTAATTTTCAAAAGGGTTTAAAAAAGGAGTTTATGTATCATGGCTTATCATATAGTGTATATATTTAAAATTATGGGGATTGTACTCACAATATCAGACAATTATTAGATCCCATATTTGGGACATAGTTTAAAGAAATCTTTTTACGCTAGTGTTATTCATTCTTGTAAACACAATTTTATGTTTATATATGATCCTGAGGGTTCAGTTATTTTGAAACCATCCATATACTTCATATGTATTTATTAGTATCATGTTATTACATCATTTATCTATCTGTATAATTATTTATCAATATGATTTAAAATCAAATTTAAATAATCATATTTGAGGGTTTTCACCTAGAAATAAATTTATTAAATTCACATGGTGAAACGTTTTAGCATTATGTATGTTGTTATTTAAGTATTTATTATTATTAGAATGTTTACTATATATTTTTTACAATACTCCATCCATCATTGGATCGGATTTAATAATTTTATTCAATTTATTTATATAGGGAGCACTATTTACATTCTTACCGATTATTAACCAAAAAAATTGGTTCATCATGTATTGATATTTTATAATCTTCATTTCACAAATCTTTATATTTATATATTGGAAAAGGAATATTATATAATGGTAAGAAATTTATTTTTGAATCATATAGTTAATGTATTTGAATTAAACAAGTGGTGTCCGGGGATTATAATTATAAATCCAATTAATGCATCGAACTATTTTTGAAAAAAAAAACAATTTTGCGCATTTGGTGTATGAAAACCCAATTTATAATAATTTCTTTTTTTAGTTTTGAATAAAATTAATTTGTCTTGGAATATTTCAATGAAAAAAATATTTTTAATAACAATAATTAAGAATTACATTGGCATGTGATCAGTATTATTGATATCCATGTTTTTATTTATTTTTGTGGATGTAGTGTGATAATAATTTCCTGTAGAATATATTTTCATGTTTTTTACCTATTCATTACAAAATATTTATTCCATATTTATTCCATGATTTCAATATTTCTATATTTCCAATACTAAATATTTGACCTCACCCTATTCTTAGGTTTTCAGTCCCTAGGTTATGAAGAAATTTAGAACAAGTGACATGATCATAAAGAAAAAAAGAGGAGATGAATAAATTATGGGAGATTTTGAAGACATATAATGAATTATGTAGTTTCATATATATAATGAAAAAAATTCATTTTAGTTTTTGACGCCATCAAATTTATTATATTTTTCATGTGTTAATTATTTATAAATATATAATAGAAAAGATACATTGGATTTAAGAGATACTATAATATTCCTTTTTTTAATTATAAATATTAAAATATTTATAAATTTGTAGTTTGTGTCAAAGAAATTATAAAAAATCTGTCTCATCGAACATCAAATATCGGAGTGTGGGTATAGGGATTCACATTATAAAATGAAATAAAACAAAATAAATGTTTAATATATATGTAATTTTTCTCTGACCTAGTTGTGAAACATCGTATTCCTCACACCATTATATCTTAAGATACGCCTACTCATATATGTTTGAAGTGGTAGGAGGAAAGAGGATGAAGATAACCATTTATTCCCTCTCCATCATGGATGTTAGAGAAACAATAACCTAATAATGGTCGGTGTTGGTTATTCTACCGGTGCAGGTTGTGAAACACATAAAGCTTTTAAAATATAAATAATATCATTCATAGCCACACTAGGTGAAAATAACTATACATAGACTTATTTCCCATTGAAATTTGACATGAACAAAACATTAAATTCTAAGGACTAGAAAAATAATCACATAAGAATCACATTCATTAATAATTTAATATTTAATAATTCATTAATTAATTACACACAAATTTAATTCCCCAAAGATTACATAAATATGTGACTCTATGTTTTGGTTACACTATTGATTATTCATATATTTTTCCAATTATATCATCATTATGTGAGATACCTAGAACATACCATATTAATTTATGTATCCTTTTATAATTTTATAATTATCTAGCAACTCTAGGTACCATATTATGCTATGAATTTGAAAGATTCACTAATAGTGCATAGGATTATCAGTATTCAGTAATTATAACCTAATGTATAAATATCAACTAATCATATGGGAAGTATGAAAATATCAAGAGAAATCACAAATACAATTTAAAATCCCCACTCTAAACTAATCCTGACCACCTAGTTCTTGAAGCCATCACATGTAAAATAATAACCTGTTTTCATAACCATTATCTACTATAAATGAATTATGATGTATCTATCCTAAATTATGATAGGAAGACCCGGGAGATCATAAACCATCAAATAAACATAATTTTTTTAGTATAAATCATTCTTTATTTCCCATTTACCTTATATAGTCCCAAACCATAGATTTTATGTTCAGAAAAACAATTCCCTAAATTCATAGTAGAAATATTCTTGTCCAAAAATATAATTATATCACTAGAGAAAACTTCAAGGCCATGACATTGAGGTTTTGAAGCCTTAGACAACACCAATCGAACTGTTTAAAACATATACTTTAATATCATATTTATTAAAATCACATATGAGAATAAATCATTCCTCTCATGATCCTACATTAAATAGAATATATTATCAACGACATTTGGGTTCTTAAACACATCCCTGTATATTACATAGGTAAAAATAAAACACATCCCAATATAAAATTACACAATGATGAAATAAAAGGAATTATAAATCAATAATATTAAATTTTTTCAAGAAACAAATAATCTATGAAATTAAAAAAATAAATTATTAATTATCATTGGTAGAAGATAAAATCTAATTACATATTATAGAAATATTTTTATAGTTCCTATTATAAGCATTAACATAATAATAAACTAACATGAAATTATTCTTTTATCTAAAATGTATAACTCTGTAATGTAGAAATCATATTTCGTTAATCGTTAAAAATTAATTATGATATTTGAAATAATAATATTCAATCACTTCCAGATATCATTCATACAGAATAATTTTTTTTGACATATGTTTCTTTTCTACGAAATAATTATTTATAGCAGCGTCAGATTTGATCATTATCAAAATTATTTGACAATACATGATAATATTTCATTTCATAGATTATAATATTTTTTTATTCGTGACATATTATTTCTAAATAAAACATTCAAATATTTACCATATACAGATAATTTATATATCTGTTTTAAATTCATCATTTTATTCACATTTGTTTTCATGAATATTTAACAATAATTTCCATATGATTTTCTATTGTTGAATCTGGGTAATTATAGATATTTATAAAAAATAACAAATTAATTATAATTACAATGATATCACCTAGAATAAGAAGGATAAAATCATATTACATATCTCTCACAGGGATCTTCATCAACACAATGCCAACAAATAAAAAGGTCAAAAGAAATTAATATAGGTTTAGAATGAAAGACGAACATAAAATGATCTAAGAAATAAGTGCTAAAATAGATATATTAATCACCTAATTAGTAGAATAGTGAAATGTAAAATTAAATTAATTTTTATGAATATTTAATTTTTTAGAAACAAAAGAAAAACTTTTTAGATGAATCCATGAAGACAATATAAAAATAGTAGTTTAAATCTCCATTAAATTTGTGTTTCTAATTTAATTTCTTATATTATCAATTCAAATAACCCAAAAAAATATATGTGAAAAGGAAATAATTTATACCCGTAACCATAGTAAAATCCATGATTTCCAATATGAAATCCCGTTAATTTCATTAAAAAATCAGTTTAATTAAATGGAAAAGAGATCCTATGTACACAAATGGTATAAAATTATGCAAGATTCATGTTTTTCATAAGTGAAATATTCTATTAACCTTAAATCTATTATTTTAATTATGTGTGTTTTGGAAACACTAAATGAACATTATACCAAGTAGGTAATTATTCAGATGCCCTCATACAATAGTTTGGAACCCTTACAGAAGGAACAAACTACCCTAACAGAATACTTGGAAATTCACCTTCACCCTTACACAATATTAAATAAAAATAATTAAATCCTTATTAAATAACTATTATCCTTAGAAAACATAATAAAATTTTAAATTTTCTTATGAAATTAATTAAAAAATAGTTGGATCTATATTTATCTATAGAAATTTGGTTTTCCATTCCACATGGTGTGGGTTACATGTACGGTTAAGGAAAATGATTTTAATAAAATATTAATCACTAAATTGACACAATATTGAAATTGAAAATGGTGTTTTATAACCATTTTGACACTCTTTATCCTCATAATATCAATAAAATGTATTTATAAATCTAAATAATTTGGGAAAATATTAAATTATTTTTTCTCAAAAAGATATTAAAAATTATAAATAAATATTTAAAATTAAATAAAATGTTTATATAAATTTTAGTTTCTTGAAAATATTTCTTTTAAATAGATTAATAGTTGTTAATATTATTTATTATTATATTCTAATTTATTAACCAAATTTTTATTGTAGGATTAATTATTAAATTTTTTTCCTAATGATAATAATTAAATATTTTTTTGATCATTTTCATTGGATGTTTTGGGTGAAACGTGATATTGAAAAAGAATTAATTTATAGAATGCATATTTTTTCAAAAAAAAGTATGTTACATTTTCTACCTTTAAATAAATTACATTCTCACAATTTTTATTATAATTAAATCGAAAATAAATAAGTGTATTATAATTTAGTCATGACTGAACATATAATTTCTACATAAATATCATGCTTTTAAACATAAATAACATATATTTGTTTTCTATGAGTGGGATTATTTTTAATATTTATTTTTTTAATAATAATTTTATCTAAATGTACAAAATCATTGGTTTTCATGAGTCCAACAATAGAAATAGTTTCCTAATAAATATTGCAATCTACATTTATCATGTTTATAATCATATGATTTTCTGAAATGAGAATCCCTTATTTTGAAAATCAATATATTTACCATGTGATGATAGAAAATACATTTCCAAAATCACAAAAAATTCAAATAGATTAAGGATAATAAGTCACCCATGAATCATAACACCACAAAACATATTGTCGATTAATATTCTGGAGTTACAATAATGATACCACCACAGGTTTTTATTTATAATTCAATAGATAATAGTTGGTGGAACAAACATGACATAAGAAATCCACAAATATACAGTATATAATACATAACCTAATTTATAAACAACACGTCACTTAAATAATATTATTTCCATAGTATTTTTATTCTTTTAAAGTTTTAGTAATTTATTTATTCATATATTCATCGTTAGAGAATTTATAGGGGCATCAATTTCATTAATTCCCAAACTCCATGTATTTATTGTGATTAATAGTATATGTTGTATTACCATGTGATCTAATTGTAACAATTGTTTTGTTATAAATGTTCATCTATATTATATCATGTGGAGAATAAAGACTACTCCTTTGTAAAGACCTTTAAATTCCGTGGAATTTTTTTTCTTAAATACATGGTAATTATACGAGTCCGCGAAATTTTACAGTGCTTGATTCCAATGCCCAGTGTGCCCGAAATCAACATCTGAAATTTTTTTCAGGTACGTTTAGTAAACGTACGAGAAGGTTTTTATAACATATGAACCGCTTCTTGGAATTGAAATCTGAGTGCACCGTTGAACTCACAGTGCTGGTATTCACATAAGAAGGCATTTATCTCGACGACAGTTGGTTGAGAATAAATGTTAGTTTTCCGATTTTTAGAAAAAAATAATGAAATAAAGTGTTCAACAAATTAATTTTATTTGAGCTACCTTTTGCTGTGTGGAGGTTAAAACATCCAAGAGGAGGTAGTAGGTGGGGGACACCACACCTTAACCTCCCATGAGATTTTATGGTGGTGGGATCCACCTGAACTCAATCTCCCATAAGAGGATAAATGAGGTGAGGACCACCCGACTTTTAACCCCAACGAAAATATTCATTAAGTAGGGAGAACCATTGAAATTTAAACTTAATGGTTCCAACACCCTTGGATCCTCTCTACCTTCCCATTTAATTAAATGTAGACAAACCTTTTAATTAAATGGATCCAACCCCTTTAATTAAATGGAGCCAACCCTCACACCTTACCCAGCTTCCTTGCGCCATTCCCGGTTCCCCCGCGATGTCCCGACTCCCTCACGACCACCCAGCCGGGCCGGTGTCCCGGACCCCCTTGCGGAACCCTGGTCGAACCAGCCTAGTCTCTCCCTCTGGACTGAGCCATGTTGAGGCGCACCCTCAAAACACTCCCGGCTGAACAGGATCTGGCCTTCGGGCCGAGTCGCATACGTGGTGACCTCCTGTCCGAACCGCCCTCGGAATCCCCTGAGCCGGGCCTAGTGGACCGGGCCGAACATAATAGGCTGACCCACCTAACAAACTGGGTCAGACCCAGCGGGTCTGACCAGGTCAACCCAGACTGGGTTGGCCCAGACTGGGTTGGGTCGAGTTGTTCCGACCAGGTCAGACCGTGCCCAAGCCCATTACTACCCCCTTTACTTTATTCGACAACATCATTGGCACCAGACGTCCGTTGGACAAACCATCAGTAGCACCGGTATTCATGGAGCGTAGCCATACCTTTGAGTATATACCACTAGTGTTTGGGATATAGTTGAGTAACAGTCAGGTTGGGTGGTACATGAATCCAACCGAGCCCCATGGGACTAAAAGGCTAATAATTAATAGGTCGAGTGTCCGATTGAAACACCGTCTGTTGCGTTGAGACCCCTATAAAGTGGTGGACCTTTGAGATACATCTTCATGGAACATTTAGACAGTTGGAGTACTTCCTAGTAGCTCGTGGAGAAGATCATTCCAGAGACGAGCAAACAATGTGCGGAAACCTAGTAGCTGGTTGAGACTTGACGACTGCTTGACCGATTCAACTCGGAGTAATTCGACTAGCCCAGTGGGGAGAACCTGGTAATTTGCGGAAGACCCATGATGGAGGAGCGCCTGGTAGTTGGCGGTAGACCTGCGGTACTCAATAGGAGTAGTGCATATGCAGTCTATTAGGGGGAGAACCTGGTAGCTGGCGGCAGACCCTTTGTTGAGGAGCGCTAGATAGGTGGTAGCAGACCTGTGGTACTCGATAGGAGGAGTACCTCAGTAGTTCAAGGTTAGTGAGAAGCACCTTGGTGTCATGGCAGGCCCACTGTACTCGATAGAGGAGGATTTTTCCAACAGCCGTGGTTTTGATAATGAGAATCCTATTTCGAGCTTAGTCAATGAATTTTGAGTTTTCCTCATGATTGAGACGGGTTAAAGATAACTTAGGTATATTTATAGGCATATAACTAATTAATAGTTATCCATTGATTTCATACTATGTGTTTTATCATTATTGGATTTTGGGAAACCTTGGGGTTCACGGGGTCTCAACTGAGTATCGTTATACTCATCCATGCACAGGTAATGCCCGCACGTTGTTGTGTTGGTTGCAGACGACAGACAGTGCTGACTGAGGTAGAGAGTAGCATGAATGGATGGTACCCAGAGGTGGACAACTCGGCGTGACGATACACGGAGCAGACGGAAAGATGTGGAGTGTTGAGGAGGCCATCTGTATGTACCCTTATGGTAGGAACTCATGAGGATGACCTAGTAGCTGCTTTACTTTTCTTCATTAGCACTAGTATTTCAGTTGTACTTTTACTTTCTTGTTGGGAATGTATTTACAACCACTTTTTACTTTCCATCACTTCTCTTGTATTCAGTTTTACATAGTAATTGGCTTCCCGTTTTGTACTCTATTGTGTTTGTTTATAGTTATAAATGATATGCCTTACCATTTTAGGATTTTAGGTCTTTGGTGCTAGTCACCAGCCCCTGGCCTATGGAAGGTGGGCTTGGGGTAGTCACGATATGGGCCCTGGGTGACGGGTCATTAAAAATTGGTATCAGAGGAGCCAGTTCTACCATAGAACATAGGACTCTAATATTTTTTTTTGTGAACCAATAGTGTTAAGGGTACTAAATGTGTTTTTTAGTTTAGGGAGTCTGGTGTTGGTGCGGGCAGTGGACTTATCGATACACTAGGACCCTGACTTATGATTTAAAACTTAGTGCATGAAAACACTGATTGCGTGTGTGTTTTCTGATGTTTTTCTTTAAGTCAGCTCAACAGGTCAGACCACCAGGTATAAATCTTTTGACCTTGTCGCATCTATTTCTATCAAAATTACTCCCCAGAGACGACTATTTAGATCCCGGAGAGTTGTATGCACTAACATACCACCTAGCGACGACGCCTCAGTGTAGGGCCCTTTACAAGCGGAGGCACCAGTGGTACTACTTCCTGTTGGGCCACCGATGCCACCAGCCACAACAACAGATGATGCACGATGCTTGAGCGTGTTGCATGATTTCGAGTGCCAGAGGCCACCCAGGTTCATGGGATAGACAGACTCAAAGGCAGCTGAGGATTGGTTGGAGGTTGTGGTGAGAGTCTTTAGACTATTAGGGACAGCCGCAGACTTCAATGTGATCCATGCTGTCAGCCTCCTTCTGGAACCTGCAGGAAGATGGTGGAGCCTGATTCTTTAGGTTCATGATGAGGAGATTCTACTATGGACAGACATCGAGATACTTTTTTGGGTGGAGTTTTTCCCAACCACCCTTCGAGCAGTTCGGATACAGGATCTACTGCATCTACAGCAGGGTATCATGACGGTAGCACAATACTCAACGAGGATCAACGACCTCTTACACAACTCCACTGATATGGTACGAGAACCATTATTTATGGCCCGGACCATCGAGCATGGGCTCAGGTGAGAGATCAAAGCTCTGATGATCTCACTCAGCATCCAGACGCATGCGGGGGTGTTAGGGAGAGCCCTCCTAGTAGAGAGTTTCATTGATGAGCAGTCTCTAGCAGTGAGACCCACCAATTACCGACATGCAACAGTTTTTTCTGCAGCTGGCAGTAGATAGATTTCATAGAGGTCCAGGAGGACTAGACCTACAGGTGGTCGACCGCATGACTCAGGATCAGTTGTGCAGGGCACTCAGAGTGGAGACAGATCCAGTCATGCTAGGAGCGGAGAATGTTACTCATGCGGCGGGCTTGGTCACATGGCTTGTGACTGTCTGACCCACCATTCTAATAAACATCAAATAGTTGAGGGACCTCCCAAGTAGAGGCATAGGTTCAAACGAGGTGGGCGTGGAAGAGGAGATGGACATGCAGTTGGCGGTGGATGACGTTACGAGGTGTTACCACAACCACCACAAGGAGGCCCAACCCGATCAAAGGTAGAGGGTGTACAAGGGAGAGCTTAGCTACATGAAGCTGAGGCCTCTAATAACGGTTCTCCGGAGATGATTCAAGGTACGATCTTTTTTTACTCCACCTTAGCAGCAGTTATTTATAGACACAGGTTCCAGTCAGTCTTTCATTTCTACTGCCCTCATTTAGATCTCAGAGATTCTGACAGAGTTGTTGGCTCGATCATTATGGCTAGAGACTCTTACGGGAGCAGACTTGACAATTACACACTGGTATCTAAAGTGTGATCTTACTCTAGGAGGTGAGATCTTTGGCTGGGATCTCCTCATAGTGGCATCAAATCTTTACGACGTCATCTTGGGTATGGACTGGCTATCTACATTCCATGCTCAGATAGACATTATTTGGAGAAAAGTGCGGTGTGTCAGCATTGATGGGACAAGGTTTAAATTTACCAGTGGGAAGTGATCCTTTACAGCATAGGACAAACATACTTGGGAAAGGGTACAACCAATCACTCACCTGTTTTCTTGCCTTACCCTCGAAGCAGTTGATTTGGAGTGTCCTACTTATCCTATAGTGGTAGACCAGTATGCAGATGTTTTCCCTTACGATGTTCAAAGATTACCTCCTCACAGAGAGGTGGACTTCTACATTGACCTATACCCATGGACGACACTGATATGTACACTAGATTTCGAATGGCTATAGTAGAGCCTCATGATATGCGGGTAATGCTAGAGTAATTGTAGGGAAAGGGATTCATCTTGTCTAGTTTTTCTCCTGGGGCATCCCCGTTTCAGTTCGACAAGAAGGAAGATATGATCTTGAGGCTTTGTGTTGACTACCGTCGCCTAAACCAGGTGACCATGAAGAACAAGTACCCACTCCCGAGGATTAACAACATCTTTGATTAGATAATGGTAGCTCAGTGGTTCTTGAAGATAGACCTCAGATCAGGATATCACCAGCTCAGATTTTGAGATGAGGATGTGCAGAAGATGACCTTCAGGTGTTGGTACAACCACTACAAGTTCACTATTATGCCCTTCAGTGTATCCAATGCTCCAGCTGTTTTCATGGGCCTCCTGAATAGGATCTTCTATCCATATCTCGATCACTTTTTCATAGTATTCATAGAAGACATTCTAATCTACTCCACTACTGTGCAGGTGCATGCCTACCTTTTTCAAGTAGTACTGGACACACTCCGAGAGCACCATCTTTATGGTAAGCTATCGAAGTTCTAGTTTTGGATACGAGAGGTTCACATTCTAGGTCACGTCATCTGAGAGGCTAGATTTTCAATAGATCATGTGATGGTTGATGTGTTTCTTTCTTGGGAGCCACACATGAGTGTGAATGTGGTGCGGAGTTTCCTGGGTTTGGCTGGATACTATAGGATGTTTGTTATAGAATTCTCCAGAGTTTCACCACCTCTATCAGCCTTGAAAAAGAAGTGGCATCCCCTTGTGTGGTCGGAGAGATACCATCATTGATTTCAGGAGATGAGGAAAAGGATGACTAGTGCCCTGATCTTGAGGTTTCTAGAGGAGGTCGTAGGGTACATAGGCGGCTGCGACACATCAGGGACCAGACTCGAGTGTGTCCAAATGTAGGAGTGAGAAATGATTTCTTATGGTTCTTGACAACAGAGACAACAGAAGCAGAACTATGCTACCCATGAAATGGAGTTATTAGTAGTGGTGTTAGCCTTGAAGATGTGTCGAAACAATATGATGTAAGAGCGTTTTACCATGTACTCTGATCACAATAGTCTCAAGTATAACTTCTCTCAGAAGGTCATGAACCTGAGATGGCGGAAATGTCTTGAGTTCCTCTAGGAAAATGACGCCGAGATATTCTATTCTCACGGGAAAGAGAATGTTGTTTAGGATGATCTTAGCAGGAGATCTAGTAAAAAATGCTAGGAGAGGCGGCAGAGCACCTGGCTGCCTTTCATATATCCTTTGTGGATAGAGATGGAACAACCTATCTACAGTCTCTTACAGTCACTCCCCCACTTCTTCAACGATTAAGGGAGGCGCAACATGGGTATGCTGACAGTGAGACACAACATTCTTAGATATCCACAGGGCAGGCACCTGATAGATTTCTTAAAGGTGGGGAGCACGCCATCCTCTTTAGAGGACGTACCTTGGTGCCAATGTCACTTTAGGAGGAAGTGTTGAGGGAGTTCCACACATCCCCTCTAGCAGTACATCCAGGAGTGGCGAAGATATACCAGGACCTTCAACAGAAGCACTAGTGGATAGGCATGAAGAAGGTGGTAGCAAAGTTTGCCTCACTGTGCCTTACATGCCAGCAAGTGAAGGAAGTGAACTAGGTACTAGCAGGCTTGGTTCATCCTTCAGAGATCTCAGAGTAGAAGTGGGATGAGATAACCATGGAATTCATGACGGATCTTCCACGTACATCCAGGGGTCATGACTCGATTTGGGTGATCGTCAACTAACTCACAAAGTTGTCTCACTTCCTATCGATCATAGATCATGGTTCAGTAGAGATTTTTTATGCCTCTATATACAAGAGATTGTGCAACTACAAGAAGTACATTCTTCTATTTTCTATGACCACAATGTATGGTTTATGTCCCAGCTATGGAAGGGGTTGTAGGGGTATTTCAGGGCAAAAATTCACTTGAGGACCAACCTCCATCCTCAGGAAGATGGTTATACCGAGAGGACCATCTAGACCCTCAAGGACTTGCTACGTTCTTGTGTCCTCGACATTAGTCGCAGCTGAGAGGATCACTTGCCTTTGGTAGAGTTTTCTTACAACAACAGATATCACTCCACCATTGGGATGACACCTTTTGAGGTGTTGTATGGGAAACCATGTAGATCACCCTTGTACTGGACACACCCTGGGGAGTCAGCACTAGTGGGACCAGAGATGGTATGAGCTACCACTGAGAAGGTGAAGATCATCCCAGAGTGGGTGAAGACTGCACAAATCAGGTAGAAGTTGTATGCTGATAGTAGGCGGAGGCCTCCAATGTTTGAGGATAGCGACCATGTCTTTCTACGGGTCTCACCTCGACATGGTCTATAGAGATTTGGTTGAGGCATCAAGTTATCTCTACGATTTATCGGACCTTTCCATGTCCGCAGAAGAGTAGGCGAGGTGGATTACCACTTATCTCTTCCACCTTAGTTGCATGGGTGCACGACATCTTCCACGTATCCTAGATGAGGATATACGAGCATGACCCTTCCCACATAATCGACCATGGAAAGATAGACGCCGATAATGGGGAGAACTTCACGTAGGTTCCAGTGGAGATTGGGGATTGACAAAAGAGGGTCCTACGTGGATGTTCAAAACCTCTGGTACGCATTTGCTGGCAGAACGAGAACCTCCATGAGAGCACATGGGAGAGGGAGGCTCAGATGCATGCACAGTACCCCCATGTGTTTCCATGGTTCATGTTGTAGCTTACAGGGACGTAATGTCCTAAGGTGGGGAGAATGTAATGATAGTGGGATTGTTTTTCTTAAATTCATGGGAATTATACGGGTCCACGAAATTTTATGGCACTTGTTTATGAGGCCCGGTGTGCCCGGAATCATTTTTTGAATTTTTTTAGGTATGTTCAGTAAACATATGAGCAGGTTTTTATAAATTTTGAACCGGTGCTCGGAACTAAAATCTGAGGGCACCGTTGAACACGCAGAACCAGTATTCGCTTATGAAGACTTTCATATTGATGGTAGTTTGTCGAGAATAAATGATATTTTTGGATTTTTATAAAAAATAATAAAATAAAGTGTGAAAAAAAGTTATTTTATTTGAGCCGCCAATGGGTGTGTGGATGTTAAAACCTCCAATAGGAGTTTGAATGTGGGGACCACCAAACCATAACCTCCCATGAGAGGATACGGTAGTGGGGCCCACCTGAACTCAACCTCCCATGGGAGGATAAGTGAGGTGGGGACCACCCGTCTTTTAACCCCATGAAACTCTTCATTATGTGGGGAAAACCCTTGAACTTCCCAATTAATGGTGCCACCAACCTCGGAGCCACTCCACCATCACATTTAATTAAATGGATCTAACCCTTTTAATTAATGTGCCAACCTCTCGTGGATTAATTAGGGGAGCCTACGTAATTTATTTCTCACCTTTGAATTCTTCTGCCAACGTAATATTAGACGACTCAATGTAATATTATTTTAAAATGGCATTTTGGTGGAACTTGAGAAGAGGAATTCTTGTGAGAAAAGTTCTTCCAATGAAGAACACTCCTCCTAATGAAGAATGAAGAACACGAATAAAACCGGCGACGATTCTTCATCTACTCCCTTCATCGAATCCTACCGACGTTGAGCGTCTTCCACAACCATCAGGAGACATATTCCTTCCCCAATGCCATCAGAAGATCGATGACTGTCTCCTCATGCCAACATCGACAAACATCAAGCAAGGTAGGGGGTTATTGAAAGTTGGTGATTTACTTTTACTTTCGCCTCTTTGTTTAAAAGAATTTATGTGAAGTATAATAAATTATTGAAGTTAAACTTCCTTACTATTAGTTGAATAATTGATATCACTTATAAACGCTGAGGTTGTGGGCCAACTATCATGGTCTGACTCCCTCTGCTGATCCTTTTGTGATATTCCATCGGCATCGCGATGAAGCAATGACGACGAAGGCAGAAATGACGAAGGTCGCTCTACCCTCGGCCTCTGCGAATAGTGCCTCTCCCGCGGTGCATCGATGCTCCCGGCCGAAATCCACCGGTTGAGCGGCTCCTGAACCCCCTTACCGCGGCCTCCCGACGCCATGCCCGGCACGCGCATCGACCGATCCCGCGGCTTGCCTCGTGGCCTGCCCTGCCCTGCCAGCCGATCCCGTGGCATGCCCCGCATCTTACCCGACCCTATCGGCCCCTCCCTGGCGTCCTTGTGCACTGCCCGCACCCCAGGGCGCTCCCTGGCACCATGATGTGCCCTGCCCGGTGTCCTCGGTGCCCTGCCGCGGCCTGCCCGGCCCATGCCCCGGCGTGCCCGGTGCACCTGCGCCCTGCCTGGCATCCCCACGCCCTACCCGGCACCCCCGCGGAGTCCCGACTACCTCGTGGACACCGATCGGATCCGGTGACCCGACTCCTCAGACCCTCTAGGCCAAGCCGTGCTGCACCGCACCCATGCTACGCTTCGGGCCGAACTGGCCTCGACCTTCGGGCTGAGTTGCCTACGTGGCGACCTCCGGGCCGAACCGCCCTGGGAGTCCGGTGGGTCGGGCCCAGTGGAACGGGCCGAACATAATGGGATGACCAACCCAAAAGATCGGGTCAGACATAGTGGGTATGGCCGGGTTGTCCCAAACCGGGTCAGGCCAGTCTGGTTAGGTCTGCGCCGGTCTGACCGGGTCAGGCCGGACCCAGGTACATTACATCCCCCTTTACATTCATTGGACATATCTCTAGCTCCAGACGTCCATTTGATGAACCGTCGGCGCTGGTGGTATTTTTTGGAGCATAGTTGTCCCTTTGAGTATATCTTACTATGGTTTGGGGTATATTTGAGTTACAGTAAGGATGGATCGTACACGAATCGAACTGGGTCTCCTGGACTAAAAGGCTAATAACTAATAGACTGGGCGTCTGATTGAAACTCTGTCTATTGGGTTGATAACCCAATGTCATGGAAGACCATTGAGATAATTATTTGTGGAACATTGCGACAGTGGGAGTACTGCCCTGTAGCACATGGAGGGGATCCTTCCAGAGATGAGAAGATAGAGTGCATATACATAGTAGTTGGTTGAGACCTGACGACTGCTTGACTAATTCGACTCGGAATTATTCGACTAGCTCAGTGGGGAGCGCCTAGTAGTTGGTCGTAGACCCACGATGGATGAGCGCCTGGTATTTGGCGGGAGACTCACGGTACTCGACAGGAGGACTACCCACGTAGGATATTAGGGGGAGCCCCTAGTAGTTTGCGAAATTCCCACAGTGGTGGAGCGCCTAGTAGTTGGCAGCAAACCCGCGATACTCGACCGAAGGAGTACCTTAGCAGTCCATGGTACGTGAGAAGTGCCTAGGTTTCACAGCAGGCCCACTGTACTTGATAGAGGAGAAGTTCTCCAACAGGCATGGTTTCGATAATTAAAATCATGATTTGAGTTGAGTCAATGACTTTTGTTTTTTCCACATGATTGAGATGGGTTACTAGATAACTTAGGTATATGTATCAGCATATACCTATGTAAAAGTTATCCATTGATTTCATACTTTCTGGTTTACAATAATTAGATTTTGAGAGTCCTTGAGTGTCTCGCAGTCCCTATAGAGTATCATTATACTCACCCCTGCACAGGATATGCCTCACCTCATTGTGTTGGTTGCAGATGACAAACATCGCTGACTGAGGCAGAGAGTTGCAAGACTGGACGGTACCCGGAGGTGGATCACTTAGCATGATGATACACGGAGAAGACATACGGACGTGGAGTGATGAGGAGGCCATCTGTACCTACCCTTCATGTAGGAACCCCAGAGGACGACCCAGTAGGTTCTTTACTTTTCTTCATTTGTACTATCTTTTCTGTTGTACTTTTACTTTCATGTTGGGCTTGTATTTCCGGCCCCTTTTTACTGTCCAACACATCTCTTGTATTCAGTTTTACTTAGTGTTTTTCTTCCAGTTGTGTACTATGTTGTGTTTTATTATAGTTATAAAGGAAATGTCTTCCAAGTTTAGGGATTTAGGCATTTGGTGCGAGTCTCCAGCCCCTGGCCTATGGAAGGTGGGCTTGGGGTAGTCACTATATTGGCCCCGTGGGATGGGTCGTGACATCCTTCCACATTTGAAACATTTTATTTTTATAATGATACATTTAGTAGGATTATTTTACCCAAAATCATTACATATAGGTTGTTTAATATTATTGCCTTTATTATATTCACATGCAACAGTATATGAAATTACATCCATATCATCTTGGTTTAGTATTGATGATTATTAATATGGGGGTTTTCATCAATAATTCTACATTATTGTGTGAGGATAATAAAAATATTTTATACACTCATTTCTATCCCACTAGGTTCTTGTCTAGGATAATCTCTATATTCCCATTGTATACATTTTTATTATGTTTCTTTTAGGAATCATCCATTATTGAATAAATTAGTAATTGATTGTTTTTTTAAATATATACAATTATTGAATTATTATAAGATCAAAAATTAAATACCATAATATATTAATCATATTAATTATTAACATAAAATTCTGTTTACAATAAATCATGATTCTTTAAATGTACTTTTCATTAGATTGGGTTCTATAATATTCATTAACTTAGTACATTAATGAAAATTTGAAAAAAAAATCATTTATAATGGTTATAAATACCATATTATGGACCAAAACACTTTCCTTGGGAGTTCCTATCAATGTGTGTAGTAGTATTCACAGTTATTATGAATGAGATAATTGATTAATGTGATACTCAACAAGCCAATTTTAGGAAATTACCCTTAGGTTCATTTGGGGCTCAACTACATCCACATTCTAGTATCATGGGATGCAATTTGATGGAAATCAACCAAAATTAAAACATTACCAAAATTCATAGATTTTATTATATAATTAAAATATTTTATCGTATTTTTATATTTTTATATTATTCAAATTTTAAAAAAGGAAAATACAATGACCATAAAACTAGAAAATGTTTCAATTTGAACTAGGAACATTAAACTCATACTCCACTCAAAAGTATTGTTAACACAATATTTAAATAATTGTATTTATATAATATGATATTAAAGTATTTTCATATTTCAAAAGTACATTATTGAAATATTATATATCATAAATAATTATATAAAAAAATTATTTGGTGGGTTTTGTCTTTTATGATTGGCTACATAATAACCATTTTTTTAAATTGTGAATAAGTTTTCATAATCAATCCACTCTAGTCTCTATTATAGAATTGTAATATATTATACTGACCTTCATAACCTAGGGAAGGGAATCATATGATAAGAGTGATATCAAATTATGAATAAAGGGAAAATGTATGAAAGTGTCATTAAGGGTTATATCATAAGAATATGAGGTTATATAATCATTGGGAAATATTTTATTAAATACACATAGACAAATAATATATTTCTATAGGTCATTAAAAAATATCTTCTAATATGAAATTGGAAATAAAATTCCAGGGAAAATTTATTGTGGAATCATGAGATATTAAACAAGATTTATGTTTTATACTCATAAAAAATATATTTTGAAATATGAGTGTGCCACTAAAAAATTCATAATAATCAAATGTTACGGCTACCCTTTAAGATAATCATAACGTAATAGGATTCAGATATTCACTTGTGTATCTATTTGGTTTTCACCAAATCATTTAATGTTCCTTTAGTAATGCGATAAATTCATATACATACCATATATCTTGGGATAAATACTATTATATCGCTTCAGTCATTGGATAAATCAGCCCTTATACACTTTTATATGGAATAAAACCTCTCTTAAACCCTTTTCGTACCATGAGACAAAAACATAACCAATTCATTGAAGGGTGATATAGAACCCCACATTTCATTCAACCATTCATATGTGTACCACATGAAAAAAATAATTCCTCACATAATTAAAAAATAAAGGAACTAAAAATCAATTTAATAATATTTCACATTTATATAAAATAAATTGTCCTCATGTATGTGAAATGTTGATGTCAAAATTTTATCTAAAAATAGATTATTTCACATGAAAATTTTGAGTGTTATTCAATAAAAATAAATTCCTTGAAAAAATATCCTTTGAGATAACTATGTAAATTATGGTTAAATTTTAAACCAGTTCTTAGATAGATAATGTTTATTTATCATTATATGAAATGTTCTGGTCACATTATGAATTGAATTTTCATAAAATATAAGTGATGTTTATTTAAAAAAAATCATTCAAAAGGAAAATTCAATAGTGTGAAAAATAAAAAATAACTTTTCCAAAAATAATATTTTATTTAAAGAAAAAATATTCTTTTAAAGGTGTTAAATCAGTTTCAATAAAATAAAATTATTTTAATAATGAAATTAATCATCATAAAATATAGAAACTAAATATGTTTAAAAATACAGAGATGAAAATATAAATTTAATTAATATAAAAAATAATTATTTTTCTATATATAAATAAATACTTTTATAGGAAATAAAATTAGGTTTGGTGAGGTACACCATCGGTAATTATAATATAATTTATTCCACAAAATGATATATTTTTTATGTTGGTGAAATATAAAATGGAGGATCATTTTAATTAAAAGATTAATTTTTACCTAAATATATCAATAAATTAAAGTGAAATACAATCATAGTATATTTTTAACCAGTCAAAGGATAATGATATTTAAGAAGTCATATTATAACCGAAAAATGAGTATTCAGTTACAAAAACTTCACAAAATTGGATTGTTGTTAATAAGAGGCCATTTAATGAAATATAAAATGAAACATTCAATGAAAATAAATATAAATAATTTAGAAAAAATAATTCATTGTGAGGTAATAAAAAATATAAAAATTAAATGATGTTCTGTAATATGAAAACATGTCTTAGGTATTTTATAATGATAAATATAAACCCAAAAAAAATTTCCACAAAATTAAACTCTATATATACTCTTTCATCATATCTATAAAAGTGTTAATAACTAATTACATTCCAGTTTCATGTATATTAACTTTAATAAAATATATTTATAATCATTAATTACATATATATTTTTCAGTTATGTATTATTTTCATTACCATATTCCAGAAACTATGATTCCTTGTTTCACACATGTATTGTAATTTTTTTTCAATTATTATTAATTATTAAGAGGTTAATCACAACTTAATTATATAATATATGATAATCATGGAGTTTTAATTATTAATTATAAATCATTTTCAATTGATATAAAATAAATTTATGTTTTCAAAAAGTGAATATTTTTATGAACTTGTTTCACAATGATTTATAGTAGAAAGATGATATATATTAATTTTTTTTAAATATAAATAACATAATAATATAATAAATAAAACATCATAAATAAATTATTAATACCTGATATTACCACTATATTATATTATTTATCATTAATGATATAACCTTGATGTCATCGGTCACATCATTTGTAAAACTGACCCTAAAGTGAATGTCATATATTGATTTTATGTGAAATTTTAGCCTTTTTTGTAATGGATATTTGAAATATGAAAAATATTAATTATGTTAGTTATTTCATATGTACTCATTATGTTCATTATTATATCACAAAATGAACTGTTGTTTTGTAAAATAAAATTTTTTATACATAGAAGAGGTGGTCAGTTGTATATATGTTTAATTATTCCATTTAATAATCAGTCGGATTAAATTGATTTATATGATAAAATATCATTACATATATACAATTTTGAAATATTCAACATATTTAGTCATTAAATTTATATTTTTTTCTAAAATAAAAGTCTGTAATTAAAAATAAATGACATCTATTTGTGGTGGAGGGAATATGCCATAAAAACGATTAATGGTCTTCTTATTTTTAATGTGGTCGGGAATAAGTAAATAATTCTGGTTCCATTTATAAAAAAATAATTAGTATAATAATGATACATAGTTCAATATATTACTTCGGTTATGATTTGTTTTGATGTCCATATTTAATAAAAATAATATTGATTAAATAATACTCATGATAAGGGTATAAAATTAATTTTGAAATCATTAATTTGAATTAAATATTTTCTAACATAATTATATTAATGTATTATGAAAATGATGGTGGTTATTATGAGGATAAAAATTAAAACATTTGATTATAAAATTTTATGGATTAGTGGTTTTATAAATTTATGGAATAGTTCCCCTTTTATATGTGATGAAAAAAGAATTTTTTTGTAAAAATTAATGTTTTTCAACAATAAAATGATACTATTAAATGTTATATGGATCCTTAATAAAGAAAAAATAGATTTTGGGGACATATATGTTCGATAAATACTCAACTATTCAGTTTTATCAATGTTTTAAAAAATTATTAATCATTTAAGAACATGATTTTTTCATTTTACTATTATGGATTTACCTTAATAACATGTTTTTACAAAATATTTTATATTTAATTGAAGGGAAATGGTAACCCATTATTCCATTTTTTTATTTTAAAAAATTAATTTTATTAATTATATAGACTTATTCAATTTCTAAAAGTACAAAAATTATCCATTAACTCAAAAAATTTAATATTTATATAATATGGAATTTTATATATTTTTGTTTATATCATATAGTGTTTTTTATACTATTTAGAAATTATTATCAATTTAATGAGCGTTAATTCCCATATATATATATATATGTTATTTTAGAGTCATTATTGAGATGTTATTAATTTTTTTGATAAAAAGTAAACAATGTTTTAAAAACAATTTTAT
Source organism: Viscum album (assembly GCA_963277665.1). Lineage (NCBI taxonomy): Eukaryota > Viridiplantae > Streptophyta > Magnoliopsida > Santalales > Viscaceae > Viscum > Viscum album. Next base: position 798,818,023 of record OY728151.1, read on the forward strand.
GAAAATAATTACATTACCAGTATTATAATAATTAAATTTAATTATAAAAATAATATTGTTATATATTTAATTTTGATTTATCTTATTAGTTAATACGAAAATGTATTTACTAAATATGATATAAATTTTTAGGTATAATTTGAATTTTTTTTATAATTGATTTTCAGTAAATGAGAATAAAATTATTAGGTAAATTATTATATAAGATTCAAAAAAGATAGACATAGGTTTCATAAATTTGACATAGTGTTATTAAAATAATTATTTCAATTTATAAATAATACATTTTCATAAAAATAGTTTAATTTTATTTATGATTATTGTATTATTGAAATGTCGTAAAAGAGGTGTTATTAAAAAAATATGTGTTTTTCAATATTTACCTAGAAATTATTAATTTTTGAACCAAATCAATAATTAATTCTACTATAACACAAGAATGATTAATGTTAAATTGAAATTAATATCATCTTATTAAAATTATAGAAATTATAAATCCATGTTTTAAATTAATATACAATATATTAATAAAACATTATTTAAAAAAATATATTATTTAAATAATTTATTTTTTATTTATATAGTTATGTTTGATATATAATTATTTAAAATACCAGTATTTTAACTTTTATCATATCTATGAATCCTCTATTCTTTATAATTTTTGATATGTTATATGAAAAAATGTATTTTTTATAATTTTTCTCTATCATGCCTTTAAATATGGGTAAAATCCATTTTAATATAATGACTATGTTATTCCCAATTACACTTTCGAATATTTTATGAAATATTTTCTGATGTAGGAGTAGTGAAAATGTGATATTCCAGGGCATGTTGAACCCCAGTTTTGAGACATTAAATTATTAAATATATAATATCACGTGGGAGGTTCTTTTTTAATATATTGGAAAATTAATCGATCAGTTTCTCTAATTAGAAATTCAAGACTTCTAGTAAATAGGTGATATTGGTTTTACCATTATAGTAATACAAGAACTTTGTGAATTTAATGTTTGGTTAAATCGCATAAACGTGTTTTTAATTATCATTTGTGGGTTTAGTGTTTTTTATAGAAGAATATATGTTCGAGAAGAAATTTATTAAATTATTTTCATTTTTTAAAACTAATTTTATTTGTATATGAATAAATTGTTGGTAAATTTATAATAATAACAATGTTATTATGATTATTATTATAGTTATCAATGAAAAAAGGTAATTTAATTTCCCAATTAATAATTGTGTTATGGTGGAAATATTGGTTCAACGAATATTTTATTTGGTAGTCAATGTAATAATGGTGATTTTTTTAAATAAATAATTTTGTGTGATTAATATAAAATTATTGTTCGAACATTGGGATTGAATTAATGTTCTTGTTGAAATGTTAATACTTTTTATAATATTTTTTGGAAGATACTTTGAGAAACACTCAATAGGGGGGTTGAACCAAGTTCATGAAATATTCATAAATTTGAAAACAACCTTCTCTATGGTGTGATAAATTTAGATCTTTTCATAACACATTAATGTAGTGAAAATAAATTCACAATGATTATATAAAATACAATGGTAATTTTCAGTGGCATGGGGAACCAAAATACCGTAATCCACTCCACCAACAATCAACTCCTATAATATAGTGATTTTCAAAAGAAATTTTATATTACATGGAATTCCTATTATATTTCAAATAGAAATTATGACAATGTGTAGGTAGTTGAATCATGGTATAGTGATAGGTGATTTTACCCTACTGTAAAAAGGATTTACCAATCATCAGCCTTCAAGGATCATTTTCACATAACTTTCACACTTCTAGAGGAAGGTAAAAATTTAAAATTTATATATAAAGCTCACAGGTTCAGGATACAATGGAAATAAGTGCTGAAAAATCTAATAGAGAACTAATAATATGTTGAGGAGAGTAATTTAAATATTCCATGATATTTTTGATAACACACCTTTAGATAACACTAATATTATTATTCTTTTTCTCTAAATAGTGTGGCCACATGAAGGACCTAGGAAATAGAGTTTCATGTGAAATTGGTTGAAACAACAATATTAATGGTGTATATACTTATATTCTTATTAAAACATTATAAAAACAAGAAAATATTATATTTTTAGTTTATTTCAATATATCTATAAAGTCTGTTTAGGAAAATAAATTCCAAATGGCCTTTTCATTAAAATAAAAATGTAACATGAGTGAGGAATAATATAATATTTTTTCATTACTCTCTTGATACATGAAAAAAATTTATAATCTCTTTTACAACAATCTACTAATCAAATACTTAATTCATGAATGAAAAAAATTAATTTCTAGTTAATGAACTCAAATTCTAAAAAAGAGATGGTTTGAGAATTACATCGTTGATTTTGGGATGCTACATAGTAAAATAAAACTAATTTTAATTTTCATTGTTCAAATAATCCATGTATTATTTCAGTATATAGTTGATTTCATCATATTTATTCACGTATACATCTTTCTCATGTCATAAAATTATATAGGCCTTCATTATATAGATAAAATATCCATCTATCCTATATTATCAAATAATTTGATTTTACATAGCCAAATTACTTATTTATCCTTCAAGACCATTCAAAATATTTTACAAAATATATAATTATCATTGAATATTTCATTATTGAAGTGATACCTTAAGTCAATTGATTGACATTGCCAATTTTTTGTAATAGTAATTCATTAATGTATGTGTTTTCCACATATCCATTTTTGCAATGTAATCGTTTTACATTGGAATTTACATTATATAGTATATATATTTACATATAATTATATTAAAATATCATAATTCCTCCAAATAATATTTTCAAAACATAATATAATATACAAAAACATAAAAAACATTATATAGGGAAAATAAAAATTTGTTAAATAATGAAAACACCTGATGATAACAATTAAAAATAAAAACTCTAGAAAAAAATAAACAATTTTGATATCATCATAAAATAATGTACATGAGTAATATTTGAATAACATTTGATGTCAAAAAATATAATCATATTTAAATAAAAAAACCATTAAAAAACAATAAATTTTAAAAATTTAAAATTATTTTTTAAAAAATATTTCTAATATATGGTTATATATTTATTTTAAAATATTTAGTTAATACTTTATTCATAAAAATAATTAGAAACATTTACCCACAAGGTTACTTTTACCAGGTGGATAAAAATCTCTCATATTTTGGTTAAGTAAAAATAATGTCAATGGAGAGTGGGAAAACACTAATACGAATCTTATAATGATGAACATGATAATTATATAACTAAAATAGAATTTTAATTTTTGGAAAACTGAATATCATAATTTAATGAAAACAAAACATTTAAGAAAATACATTTTAAATTTAAAAATTAAATGAAAAAAATCACAGTGAAAAAATAATTGAAAAAAATATATTATTAATGAAATAAAAAATGGATAAAGATGAAATTTATAAACTATTATCATTATTACAAAAAAATACATCCACTAAACACCCAAACGATTACATATACAAACCTGTAGTTAGAATACCCATGTTTATGGATTGGGATAAAACATAGGGGGATATTTGGGTTGAGGTATCTATATGGTGTGAGAGGATGAAGTGGTAGTAAGAAGCACCCTTACTAGTGGAAATACCTATTTTCCAGCATCTACGAAAATTTTTTCATCACATCCATCTACAGAAATGTACCTTGGTATATGAAGTAGTATCCTGTGAATGCCATCATGATTTCCTAAATTAATATTGAAATCATAGGAACCACTATGGAAATACGATAAGATAATTGATTATCAAAATAAGTAGTGAATTGAGAATATTATCCAACAACTATGTAAACATCAACCTATGTTTCAGCATTTCAATAAATTGAGGATAGTAAAAAAGTACTTATTTCTTGGTACCTCTATAAGAATCTTGTAGAGCTAGTCCTAAATTTCTTTTACCTATAAGATAAATTATGTTATTTGTACACATAACTATTGTCTTTATGATATATGACATGTTTAAATTCATAATAGTAGAAATGGATATTTTTTCAAAATAACCACTATTGATATACATTTATACAATATTCTAAATAAATATTCATGATTTCAATTATAAAAACACTAAAGAGCACTGATCATTGATTTAGGTTGATAACTATATAAAGTTACTAAAGGCTATAAAAATTTATTATTTTTTAATTGGCCAACTGATAAAATGAAATTCAATTTTCTTTCAAACTAATATTTTTTCTTATAATCTAAATTAGAAAGATGATATCATATTCCTTAAATTACCCATTTAATAACATTACATGTATTATCTAGATATGAGGAACTAATAGTAAATAAATTCTTAAATAAAATTAGGTAATGTAGGGGTACTATTATTTGATTTTTATAAATATATAATATTGGTAGTAATATAGAAACAATGTCTCTTCTTAAAGAAGAAAATATAACATCTTCAATTTCATCAGACTCTGTGGAACTAGATTCCACTTATAAATTTTTTTATATAGGCCATCAACATCCTCGTATATCATTAATAGTATATCTAAAATGTGGAGATCATTTAGGTTTGCTAAGAAAATAAAATGAGAAATATTATATTAAACATCATGAGATACACCAAAAATATATTTCAACATAATACAAATATATTATTGATGATATTAATTTATTTCATTCAAAGAAGAATGAATACTAACACAAAAACATCTAATAGATTCAATTGTATCCCATAACATAGCTATTTATTTCTTTCTAAACTCGTTGAACTCAATATTTTTGAAAATACAACACTATAATAATTTGATTTGAGAGGAGATATAATTTAGATAGAATATTTGACAACTAAATGACATTGAATATTATGATCCCCTGACTGTTCAGAGATGCTTGTGGAATAAAGAGGATTTTGTTATAAAATAAATATCGCATACAACTAAATATTTCACGGTGTTTGTGATAGCTTGCATATCTACAATAATATTCATAATCACATCAACTTCATCCAGAGACATGTTATATTCAACAACATGATTATTCTCAAGCATTTCACTTTAATATATCATTATAACACCTATCAACATCATCATTGAAATATTATTCTGGACATATTAAGTTCAATCTAATTGGTCATTAACAAATCCAACATAAAAATTATTCACATTAGAGGAATCATGTAACACAACATGGACAAGGAGAATATCATTAAAAGATTATTTTTCATGGGATGGAATCCAAATCATCTTTACATGATCAGATATAGATAATTAATTCTATTTAATCTATCTTATTTCACTCTTATAGGACATCATCACATTTTTCAACCAATCATAATCAAATTTGATATTAAAAAAATTAATAATAATAATATATGTAAATTACTTCATTCCATTTCCCACAAAAATATTATTAATTTATCATGAATCCCCTATAACATGATAATGTGATGATGCAACCTCAGTAGTATGGTGAATTATTCAAAAAATTTATAATATTGTAGCCCAAAATCCATAATTTTGGGAAGCTGATCCAAGAGGATGTGGATTAGATATATTATTATTTAACACATCTTGTATTTTTTTATTGTCTATTTATGTAACACCCCGAAACCACTATGATAGAGCTAGTGCATTACGTGTGATATTATCATGGTTAGAAGGAATGAAAATCTCGAGGGAACAATCAGTTTTGTATTCTTGAAGAAACTATATACATTGATGTCCCTCAAATTACATTGCAAAAGTCTACAAAATAATATACATAACAAAACTAAAAACTACATCCACAAGAACTCAATAAATGATCTCCTCTTTATCACATGTTGAAAGTATACAATTAAAGTTGTCAGCTCAAACAATCTGTAATGGTTACAAATAGCAGAAGCTTGAGTACAACAATAAGTGAATCACAATCAATCTGACATAATCAATATGAAATAGTGAATAAATGAATAACTAATTCCATTAATAAACTGAGAATGAAACTGCAAGAGATTTTTTCATAGTGAAAACCATATGGATAATAATAATAACTGATAATGAATAAAGAGAATTCTTATTAATTGTATGTCATGTATTTGGCACAAGAAATCATAATACTTTAAAACTGTTTAGTTTTTTGGGTAGAAACCTATCTGATTTATGGAAACAAACTCGAAGGCTTTGTCACCTACTAATTTGTCTCATTAGACCTATCGATGCATTGAGGGGAAATAACAGGCCCCACCCGCCACTTCATGTCCAATTCATTCTTTATACATCGGTTCAATACTAAAGCAATATGCCTTTTAAATATCAGTATAGAGTAGAGTATACAGATTCATCAATATTAAAATAACATTCCAAATAAACACCACATGTAAAATGGTATATGGTTTAGAAATAAAACATATCAATGATATGAGAATATGGATATTTAATATAAATATAATTTCCAAATGAAGGGTGATCTCAAATGGGCAGTAGGTACACCACATAAGGATTATTAGGTGCACAATATAAAGTTAGTCTCAACAAAATAGTAGTTGACAAAAAGAATCTTACAAAAATGTAAACGGTCATATCATATGACCAGAACATAATAAACCTAAAATGAGTCATTATATTACAATAATATAAAGACAATAATGTTATTATACATCAAATGGTAGTGCACATATACCACATACAAGAGATAAGTAGAAAACAATGAAAATGTCTCAGAAATGAATTTGCGATGAAAACCCCCTTACAAACATTTCGGCATGGTAACGACTTTTATTGCGAGGGCTTAATGGGAAGTAAAGAGGTATTCCATTATTTATAAGTCTCAAGGGATGTATGGGGAGGTTTGAAAATATACCCCATCATTATGAATTAAAATTAAAATGGCACGACATCATGGAGATTCTAGAACAAAAGTGAGAGAGATGATCCCTTAACTTACACTAGAAGGTGTTCTTGTTTGTACATAACAACCTGAATACTAAAATTTAGTTACATTAATTAATAATTCAAAAACCTCATAACCATTTAATTGAAATTTTGTATCCTTATTAAGTTCATTAATGTCCTTTTTGATTAGTTATAAGGTTCAATTTCATTGTTCAGTCTCGTTTGTTTACTTGGTTTTAAATGATCGGTTCACTTATATTCAAGTTCAGATAAATATATAAGATAAATGTGGTTGTCCAGAAATGAAGTTATGTTCTATTAGTGAACATTCATAAGATTAAATAGTTTTATATTTAATTTGGTTACATCCATTGAAATCAAATTATTATATATATAACCTTAGTGACAACCATTTTGGTTAAATGGTGTGTTTGATTACAATGAACATGTTTTAATTTATAACTTAAAACAATTTGTAAAAAAGGATTAATGAACTAAAAATAGGGTATATTATATATATAATAATCTGGTTCAACCACTACACAAATGGTTTCAATACCATAATCAATGATTATAATAGAAATTGATAAACAGTTGTCATTGAATGTGGTAAATTAGAACATCAAAAAACGGGGCTTTCATTTCATTCAAATAAATGATGGGGGAAAGGAGAGTAGGTAATGAAAAATACCATTAGCATGAAAACATTATAGTAAGTGTATGTTATTGGATTTATCATACTATTATGGGGAGGAATGAATCAAAATAAAGATAATTTAAAAGAATTCAAGGAATGGGAAAGAGGAATTTAGCTCTTGATACTTCCTCATATGAAAACCTCTTATGGGGAGAGGTTTTGGTATTTTGAAGAGGATAGCAGCTTTTAGACGTGGGGGGGGGGATCTTTGGGAGAGACATGGGCAGAATATTGGCAGGGCACAAGGATTGATTTGAGTGAGAGGAAGATGGGGTGAGGGGTTCTTTATATAGTGGAGGGGAGAGGAGTTTTTTTTAATATTATAATCATTAATTTATTATATCATCTCAAGAAAACCAATAGTTTGTATTCCATGATCAAGAACCATAATATATGAAGGTTTCTTTTATCCAATTGGTCATAAATTAGCAGATAATCACCAATGACTCAATTAATCCATTATTTAGAATTTATTGTGAATTATCGGATTTTACTATTTTTTAAAAATTTATGTATTTCCGAAAAATCCTAAAAATTCACCATAACCATTTATCTATGTGTAGAATCCATAAATGAAGTAAATTTTTCAAAAATAAATTTATAAATATGAATAATTAAATATTTAATTAAAATAATTATTTAATCGTAAAATATAAACACTTAAAATGTTCATCTTTATTTTTAAGAAGCATAAATTAATTTATACATTCAATGGCATGGATGTCATTCATAAGAAGCATATTACTATTCATAATGGTAGGTAACTATTTATAAGGGTAGGTTAATTTTCATAAGGTTTGGTTAATATTCATCTAACATTAAGTTAGTTCTATTAGACTCTAATTATCATATTGATCACAACCGTGCATGTTAGATTTTTAAAATTCAAATCACCGAGTTGACAAATTTAAGTATTATGGCTACGTTATGGCCATATCCTATAAGTAACATTGTTTTGATCCATAGAGGCTCAGTGATTCTTTAAATATATGGTATAAATATCATTTCTTTAAGATAAAACATACCATAATATGTTTTGGGTGCTACATTATTCTCTCCTTCGGAAATTTCATCATTGAAACTTTATGTACGAAACTCACCAAAAATATGTGGGTGATTCTTTTTCATAACATCCTCATGTTCCCATGTTGTTTCTTCCATATTCTAATTTATCTAAATATCCTTTACTAGATGAGTTCTCCGATTTATCAATACCTTCTTCCTAGTGTCAAGAATTCCGATAGACTTTTCACAAAATGAAAAATCAGGTTCCCATTCAATTTCATCATATATCAGTACATTTGATGATACTGGAAATTATTTCATTAAAAATGGCATGTGAAACACATCATGAACTTTGGAGATATTTGGAAGCATCGCTAAATGGTATGCAACAGCTCTGATTCTTTACAGAATTTCAAAAGATCCATTGTACTTGGGGCTCATATTCCCTTTCTTACCGAACCTTTGGACACCCTTCCATAAAGATACTTTCAGAAATACATAATCTCCCACTTGGAATCCCAAGTCCATTCTCTAGTAGTCAGTATATCACTTCTTCCAACTTTGGGATTCTATAATATGGTCTTGTATCTTCTTCACCTTTTTCATGGTCTTTTCAATAAGATCTGGTTCTATAAGTTTCCTCTCACCAATTTTTTCCCAACAAGTTGCAGTTCTATATCTCTTTACATATAATGATTTATATAGAGCAATTTGAATAAAATAATGTAAAATATTTTTGTTGGAAAATTCCTCCAATGGCATGTATTGATCCCCCTTACCATGGAAGACAAAAGAGCATGAACTCTGCATATCTTTGAGAGTTTGAATGTTCCTTTAAGACTGTCCGTCAGTTTGTGGGTGATAAGCAGTACTCATATGAAGCTCAGTACTCAAAGACTTCTGGAGACATTTCCAGAACATTGATGTAAACTAGGGATCTCGATCGGACAAAATAGATAGAGGTGCACCATGATGTCTTGAGACTTCATTTATATAAAGTCTTGCTAAGTGGTCAAGTGGAAAATCCTCTCTTGTATGAAGGAAATATGCTCATTTTGTTAGACGATCAACAATAACCTATATTGCATCATTCCTTCTAGTTTTACATAGTATTCCGGTGAAAAAATACATTTTAATGTTATCAAACTTCCACCTAGGAATAGGTATAGGTTGCATCACTCCATTGGGATGTTGTCTCTCTAACTTCACTTGTTGAAAAACTAGACATATTAACACGCAATCATCAATTTCCCACTTCATATTATCCCACCACAAATATTAATTCAGTTCTCATTACATATTGGTTCTACAAAGGTGTATAGAGAAATTTGAGCTATGAGCATCGTCTAATAGTTCCCTTTTTAGCTCATGAAATGATGGAATGCACAAATTCTTCCCAAATTTTAGTACACATTCTTCATACATGAAGTCAGCCACTCTCCCATGCTTGAAAACACTAATTTTCTAGTGAAGGTTCTCATCATCAGATTGATATCTTTTTATCTTCTCTTGTAAATATGATTTAGCTATCTTTTGATAGAGGAAAGATGTTTCCCTTTCCTTAAAAATTCCCATATCCCTCTTTAGTAGATCCAAAAATATAGGATCTCTCAATCATCATTTGAGTCAACCATCCATGATATTTCCTACTTAATGCATCTTCCACCTTTTTTCCTTTCCCAGGTGGTAGTTTATTGAACAGTCATAATCTTTGAGTAACTCAAGCCATCTACTATACTTCATTTTGAGTTCATTTTTGTGAAAATTTATTACCAACTCAGGTGGTCTATATACATCTCACATCTCTCTAAGTGGAGATAATGCCTCCATATTATCAGAGCAAATATTACAGCTTCCAACTCAAGATTATGAGTTGGATAATTTTTCTCATGAGTCTTAAACTATATTGATGCATAAGAAATTACTTTAACTTTTTTGTATATGGACGCAACCCAGTCCATTTTATGATGCATCACTATATATTACAAATCCACCACATCCAGATTGAATATTAAAATTTGAAGCATTAACCAATCTTCATTTAAATTATTTGAAGAAACTTGTACATTATTTTTTCCACACAAACATAACTCCTTTAAGTGTGATCCTGGTTAGCAGGTTAGACAGTCAGGAAAATTTCTGAACGAAACACTGATAGTAACCTGCTAAGACAATAAAATTGCGTACGTGAGTTATATTTGTTGTTGTGGCCGAATCTTGGATTGCCATTGTCTTCACAAGATCAACTTGGATTCAATCTTTATTGAAAATATTTCCTAGAAAAAACCTGATTGAATCCATAATTCTCATTTTCTAAACATCCCATATAATTTATTACGCCTAAGAGTTTGCAGAATGACCCGCATGTGATTCTCATGGTCATCATAGATTTTTGAGTATATGAGGATATCATCCATGAATACCATAAAAAAGTTATCATGAAATTCCTTCAAAAACTAATTCATTAAATCCATAAAATCAAAGGGTATATTTTTCAGTCGAAAAAGAATTAATGTAAACTCATAATGCCCATACCTTGTCTAAAATATTGTCTTTGGAATATCTTATTTCCTTAAATGCAACTGATGATATCTGGATCGAAGTTTAATATTAGAAAAATAGTAATCTCCATGAATTTGAAAAAATAAATAATCAATTAGGGGCATATGATACTTATTATTTATTATAATAGCATTGATTCCATGTAATCAATGAAAATCCTCATAGATCCATCTTTTATCTTGACAAAGAGGGAAAGGGCTCCCCATAGAGAGACACTATGTTGAATAAATTAGTTTTCACTCAAATCCTCTTTTTGTTTCTTTAGATCTATTAATTCCATAGTATCCATTCTGTAGGGAGTATTTGATATTATTCTTACATCAGAAATTAAATCAATAGAGAACTGAACTTCCCGCTCCGGAGGATGTCTAGGTAAATACTCTCGGAACACGTCAATGTATTCTTTCCCTATGACCACATCATCAATTTTATGATTTCGTTCCTTTCCCATATATATTAGTTTATCATCCTCTCTATGTATTGAATTCAGTAGAGATACTAGGGGTGGTTCTAGAAAAGAATATTGTTGAGAAGTTTCTGCCCTAAAGGCATGTGATTAGACCCCATTTTCAAAAAAAATAACTTCCTTCTTTGTTCAATTAATCTTCGCATCATAATTTGATAGCCAATCCATTCCTAGAATTATATCTAATTCAGTCATTAGTATAAGGACATGGTTAGAAATAAAGTGTGTTTTGGTGTCTAGAGGGGGACTAGTCGATATGCCTTTGTTGCAATGATAGATCCCCTATGAGTTTTGACTGAAAATTCTTTTATTAAATCAAATTGGACCTATCTAATTTTAATGGATAACTGGGATGATATAAATGGATGTGATTATCCATATTCAAATAAAGTGTTGGCTATGTTTGAGGAAACAATTAAATTACCGTCCACCATGTCATTTGGAACTTCAACCTCTATGGTTGTAATCGCATAGGCCCTCTCTTGTTCTCTTGGATTTTTCTGAGGCATGTTTCTATGGAACATAGGCCACTAATTTTCATAGTGTCCCATATATCTGCAGTTATATCATTCAATATAATTGAATTGTTTCATCCCCTTGCATTCAACAGATCTATGACCCTTTTCTCTATAGTTATAGAAGACTCCCATGCCTTTCATGCATTTCTGGAAATGATTCTTTCCATAGTTCTCACAAAATGGGGAATAAATTTGTTCCCTTTCACATCATTGGTGCTTCTAATATTCCTTTGTTATCAGATTACCTCTTCTTATCTTGGTTTCCTTTGAAAGTATTTTATCTAGAAAATTACGTTTCTGTTTTGATGGAACTTGATACAATTTCATCATATGTTGAAAATGATTGATAAGCCAGTGCCCTTCGAAGACATGTCTTGAGTCCTTCAAAGAAATAATCAATATTTTCCATCGAGTGATTTACATAATCTACGACATACATGTCCATCCTTGTGAATGTATCCTCATACTTTGTAACACTGTCTTCTTCTAATTGTTTTAAGATAAGTAATTTCATCTTCATTTTAGTTCGTTGCTCATAAGGGTAATATTTTTTAAAGATTATTTCCTTAAAAGTCCTCCATTCCATATCTTCTATTTCTTCCTCATCATTGGTATTCTGAATCACGGAACACCATTGATCAGCATCGCCCTTCATAAAATATACTACATATAATACCTTTTCATTTTCATTGCATCATAAAGCTATGAATATCTTTTCAAGGGACATGATCCATTGCTCAGCAACCACTAGGTTACTAGTCCCAGTAAAAGATGGGAGATTATTCGACATGAAACAATCCAACACAAGTGTGGAATGATTATTCATTGCAACCTGAGTATGTTGTCCCAATATGGTCATGATCTGATCTTCTCTAACATTGATTTTGTTTACTTTCTCAGTAGGGAGATCCCTACCTTTCCCAAAAGTATTGATTTATCTTCTTCCGTTAGACACCATTTCTAAATAGTGGGATACACTAGATTATTTTATGAATATCAAAGAGAAAATCACTCAACATATATTAAAATTCCATGCATATCTAATCTTATACACATGGTTGATCTGAGGAAAAATTTACATTAAACTCTTTCATAATGTATTGTAATGAAAATGTGAATTATACAAAGCATATCCCCCTGGGGTGTCATAACCAATAGTAAATCAAGGTCCTTTTTCGTGAACCAGTTCTCGTTTAAGTCTAGCTCAATGTGGTGTTTTTGGGTTTTACCCCTAGATATATCTGTGCCAAAGTCGCCTCTTCCTGCTCGTATCCAGATAAGGACGTATTCCTTAAAATATCCGCATAATATATTCCTTACCAAAATACCTATATGTTATTGTAAGTTTATATTCAAATACTACCTTAGGGATTTGTTCCGCACTATACATTTCCTACTCTAGTTTCCATGTTTTCTACTAAACTTCCTCTGATACCAATTGTAACACCCTGACCCCACTAGGCTGGAGCTGGTGAATTACTTGTGATTTTTCCATTGTTAGATAGAATGTAAATCTAGAAGGAAGGATCAATGTAGTAGTCTTTATGAATCTAGATACATATATATTACTCCAATTACATTGGAAAAGTTCACAAAATACAATACATAACGAAACTAAAAACTACATCCACAAGAACTCAATAAAATATTTCCCCATTGTCATGTGTTGAATGTAAACAATGAAAGGGGTGAGCTCAAATTCTTTAAGGATTAAAAATAGAAGACACATGAGTTCAATAATAAGTGAATCACAATCAATATTACATAATTAATATGGCATAGTAAATAAATGAGTAACTAATTACATTAATAAACAGAGAATGAAACTGCATCCATATATTTTGTCATTGTGAATACCTCATGGATAATAATAATAATAGATAATGAATAAAGATAATCCTTATTAATTGGACGTCATGTATCTGGAACATGAAACCGTAATACAATAGAAACCGTTTAGTTCTATGGGTATAAACCCATCTGAGTTTTGGAAACAATGTCGAAGGGTTTGTCGCCAACTGATTTGTCTCAGGAGACCTACCGATGCATAGAGGGGATATAATGGGCCCCACCTACCACTGCATGTCCAAGTAATTCTTTATACATTTATTCAGTACAATATCAATATTCCTTTTCAATACTTTTATAGAGTAGAGTATATGGATTCATCAATATTAAAATAAATTTCCAAATAAACACCGTATATAAAATGGTTTATAGTTTAGAGAACAAACATATCAATGATAGGAGATTGGGGATATTTAAAATAAATAAAATTTCAAATGAAAGGTGATCTGAAATGGGCAATAGGTAGACCACATAAAGATTATTAGGTGCCCAGTATAATGTTAGTATCAACAAAATAGTAGATCAGACAAAGACTCTGACCACAATGTAAAAGGTCACATCATATTCCCAGAACCTATTAAATCTCAAATGAATCATTGAATAACATTAATATAAATAGAATCATGTTATTATACATTAAATGTTAGTACACATATACCAAATACAAGAGATAAGTGGCGAACAATGAAAATCTCTATGAAATGAAAGTGAGATGAGAAATCCCTTAAAAACATTTTGGCATGGTAACGAGTGTTATTATGAGGGATTAATGAGAGGTAAAGGGGTATTACATTATTTATATGACACAAGGGATGTATGGGGGAGGTTTTAAAACATACCACATCATTAGGAATTAAAAATAAGAGGGTACAACATATAGGAGATTCTTGAACAATAGTGAGAGAGAGGATCCCTTACCTTACGCTCGAAGGTGTTCTTGTTTGTTCTTAATGACCTGAATAATAAAATTTGTTTACATTAATTAATATTTCCAGAACCACATAAACATGTAATTCAGACGGTATAACCTTATTATGTTCATTAGTGGCCTTTTTGATTAGTTATAAGGGTCAATTTCATTGTTCGGGCTCGTTTGTTTACTTGGTTTTAAATGATCGGTTCACTTATATTCAAGTTCGGATAAATATATAAGATAGATGTGGTTGTCCAGAAATGAAGTTATATTCTATTAGTGAACTTAAAAAATATTAAATGGTTTTATATTTAATTTTTCTACTTACAGTGAGGTCAAATAATTATATATATAACCTTAGTGACAACCATTTTGGCTAAACGGTGGGTTTGATTACAATGAACATGTTTTAATTTATAACTTAATACCATGTGTACAAAAGTATTACAACACTTAAAATAGGATACTTTACATATATAATAATCTTTTTCAACCATTTTAGAAATGGTTTCATGAAAATAATTAAATATTATAATAGAAATTGATAAATCGTTGTCCTTGAATGTGCTAAATTAGAACATCTCAAACGATGCTTTCATTTTTTCAAGTAAATAGTTGGGGAAAGGAGAGAAGGTAATGAAATATAATATTAGCAAGAAAAAATTACACTACATGTATGTTAGTGGATTTATAAATCTATTATGGTGAGAAAATAATGAAAAATAAAAGAACATAAAACAATTAAAGGAATTGGAAATAGGAATTTACCGATTGAGACTTCCTCTTTTGAGAAACACTTAAGGGGAGAGGATTTGGTATTTTTAAGAGGCTAGGATATTTAGGATGAGGGGAAGGATCTTGGGGATAGACTCAGGCAGAATATTGGCAAGGAACTAGGCTTGAGTGGTGTGAGAGAAAGAGGCGGTGAGGGGTGCTTTATATAGTGGAGGGGAGTGAAGTTTTCTTAATATTATAATCATTAATTTATTATTTCCTCTAAAGACAACCAATATGGAGTATTCCATAACCAAGAACAGTAATATATGCTTGTGGCTTCGAACCAATTGGGCTTACATCTGCAGATCATCATAAATGACTCAATTAATCTATTATTTAGCATTTATTTTGAATTATCGGATTTTACTATCCATCAAAAATTTCTGTATTTTAGAAAAATCCCCAAAATTCACCCTAACCATTAATCGATGTGTAGAATCCAAAAATGAAGTTCATTTGTAAAAAATAATTTTATAAATATTATTAATTAAATATTTAATTAAAATAATTATTTAATCAAAAAATATAAACACATAAAATATTCATTTTCATTTTTAAGGTGCCTAAATTCATTTATACATTCAAGGGAACATATACCATTAATAAGAGCCATATTACCATTCATAAGGGTAAGTTACTATTCTTAAGGGTATGATACTATTCATAATGGTGGGTTACTATTCCGAGAAAATGAAGTCAATTATATCAGACTCTAATTATCATCTTGATCACAACCATGTATGTAAGATTTTTGAAATTCAAATCACAGAGCTAAAAAATTTAGTTTTATGTCTAGGTTATGGTTATATAATATAAGTAGCCATTTTTTGTTCCATAGAGGCTAAGTGATTCTTGAACTATAGGCTATAACTAAAATTTAATTAAGAGAAACAAACCATAAAATGTTTGGGGTGCTACAATTTAATTATCCCACAAAACATGTTAAATAGATTTAGTAGCTACAACCAATTCATCTTCCTAATTTTGTATTTCCTCTAGAAAGGTAGGAAGAAACATTGGTAAATGAACCTCTTGTATATCAATTAATAACTACTACACCTCCCTTACTGGCACAATCTCATAAGGATTTTCATCCTTATGTGATTTCATTTAAAGTATAACCATCCAAACTATTTCAACATGTTTTAATACCACAAAATCAAAAACTTCATGACCAACATGATGTATGGGATTTGATGTATCATCCCAATTGTTGCCAATGGTATTCAAGAAAAAATTTATAGTAGTGTTAATCATGTAATGTTTCAAAAATTATCCACCTTTCCAATCAACATGCTTATTATCTTATATAAGAGATATGATAATTCCATATGGAAAATAATTTTACATCTTCGTCCATTGAATGAATTGAGAAAAGAACATCATCATGTACTATGATAAATTTAGAATATCAATGTTAATCAAGAAATCTAAAACATACATATCCTAAAAAAATTATTCCAATATTCCCAGCTATCTATGTAATCCTATAATAGACAAACATAATACAACATTACACTTAATATCTAGATCATTCAAAAATTTGTTCTTCAAATAAAAAATTTCAAATAAGAATATTAAATCCTCATTTCGTCTGATGGATCCTTTTCCAACTAGAGTATAACAAAGTCTAAAATAACCCTCATTACTATAGTGAATGTCTCTAATAATTTACACTAATTCAATGAACATTACATCACTATTCACTTTTGATGAAAACAAATCAACTGCATGACTAACTTGAAATTTTTCATTCATCATGTACCCATTAACCTCATATTAAAATAAGAAATCTGAATTCTTATCTTAAATAATGAACTCCAGTCTATAAAACTAAATTAAATTATTCATCAGCATTAGGATCCACATTGACATGCCAAATCAACTTTATTCCCATGTAATAGTCTATTTAGTGCCCAATCCCAAATGAAATTATTGGATTAAATAGTAATAACATTATCTCTATTAGTAGAAATTTCCACTATAGAAGCCTTATATAAGGATTAGAGGAAACTGAGAGGGTTTAATTAGGAAGTGGGTGATAGTTCATCTTCTATAAGATGTAATGGTATAAAATGGATAAACTATTGAGAGTTAATTAGGGGTTTTTGGTAACAATCATGATTCTTAAAGCATACATATACCCGATTTAGTATTTAAAGTAAACCATGGAATAACATAATTCAATACATGATTAATTTAAAAATTATTAAAATAATGATTAATTTTTATAAGGATAAAAAATAATTAAAAAATTTACATTAGATACAAAAAATAAAACACAATTCTAATAAAAGAAATTTATCTAATAAAAATTAATTCAACATTACCCAAATTATTTATATATAAAATAAAAATATTAAAACACATGATTATAAGTAAAAAATATATGTAAACTATTCTTAAAAACTTTGAGTTCCATATTGGAATCACAATTTTAAGAATAAACTCTAATGTAATGATGAATCAGGTCTAAATTATATTTTATATAATAATTTTCAAATTGATTGAAATGATAATTAAAACACTGTTATAGAATTTTATTTAGGCCTGAATGTAATTAAATCCAAAATAAAATGAGCTATGATTCTATAACATCACCTATGAAAAAAACAATACAGATATTTTCAACCTCAGTGGTAGATAATGAAATGTTGCATTTTTTCTCAGTAAAACATGATAAATTGAATTTTCTCATATTATTATAGGATATTATATTACTCTAAATATCATGTCATAAAACAAACCATTATGAATATATATATATATATGTATATGTATATCATTACCCTAAACTAATACATACCAGATTAAACAAACAAACACCAGAAGATTATATTATTTTAGTTCCCTTGGAAACAAGGAGACATAAACAGTTGTACATTAGTGAGCTACATTATTTCCCACTAGGGTCTTCCTAAATTTAAATATTCATAGACACATCATAAATAAATCATATCTTCATATCCTTTGGAATGAAACATAAATAAGGGTTAGTTCAGTTGCTCAATAATAGTAAAAAGGGTTACATGTAACCATAAACATGATCATATAGATAAGAGAATGTGACCATATAGTTCAAAGATCATACCCTACATACTAAAGATCATACACATGAATAATGGAATAAATCTTCCAAATTCAAAATACATGAATCACAGGTAAATAAATAATATAATCTATAAAATAATATCAACAGAATAAAACATGGGATTATAGGATACATAGACATGTGATATCATTCCCTATTAATCAAGTTTCATAGCTAGAAATTATCTTGGAACATAATAGGAACTTCACCTACTAGGAGGGACATAGAACCATACATAGTAAAAGTTCATTACATATAATAGTTTTGGTTTCAAAATATTCCCCAAATGGATTTTTTTAATCTATTTTCAATCTCTATTTTGACTAAACCTATAATAAAATACCTACCACCATCCCATGTTGCAGTCCTTTTCTTATAACGGATTGCATTTCCCTATTATTACTTAATGGATGAAGCCTTTTAACATAATTCCCATCATTATCTAAGGATATATAAATATTTACCCAATTCATTGGAGAGAGATATAGGTCCCACCAATCTCATAATAAAATCATTCAGACCTGTGCCACAAGATAATAAAGAATTGATTACATCATGACACACAAAAAGAGATGGGTTTTATAAACACTAAATAATAACGAATTAAATGAAATTATTATCATTAAAATTTCACCACATAATTACCTATGGTATATATATTTGTTTCCTAATCATTTCATCAAATCATAACCCGTGAAAATTATCTGGTTTCAAAATAATATAACACGTGGAAGTGAAACGAGTGTCATAAGCATCATTCCATCAAGACATACACAATTAAAGAATTAATATGAATTAAACCTTGGTATCATTTACTATAAGTTCATGATTTACATCAATATATGTTATATTATATAAAAAATTACTTGGAATGTTTTTTCGAAAACATATATTGAGGTAAATATCTTTTGTTCTTTGAAAATGTATTTCTAAAACCTATAACCTTTTGAAAAACATTCTGTTGAATATAAAAATGAATACTTCTAAATAATTATTTAAAAACATTGGTAATAATTTTTAATTTATGACATATAATGTGACATTGCAAAATATTTTAAAACCATTTTTCATTAAAACATATAACGGAATATTAACAAAATTTTTAAAATCATTTCCATGAAAACATATAAAAAAATGTTAAAAATTATTTAAAAACATTCACCTTGAAAATAAATTGAAAACATAAAAAATTCATTATTATCATCAAAATCAGTTTCATTCAAAAAACCTTTAAAAAAAAGTAAAGGGTGTTTTGAAAATCCTAAAAAACAATTTTTTAAACATAAATTATTTTTGAAATAATATTCTTTCAAAATACAGATCAAAAAATTTATAGAATATTAAGATGAAAATTATTTTAAATAATAATAAAATTACATTATTGTTACAGAATCATCAAGTTTATGATAATCATGATGGTAAGAATAACCATACATGCTGAACATTCCATTACACAATAAAAATCATTGAAAAGTGCATCGAATGGAAAACTATAATATAAATTTTTAGAAAGACATTCCTTTAAAAAATAAAACATGGGTAAATATTTATTTTAATAATCAATGGAAAATAGTGGAATATTTTATTTAGAAGACATTTAAAAAACATGGTTTTCAAGGAACATTTATTTTTGACCAATGAGAGGGGTAATGTCAAACATTGTTAAAAATGATTCTCGATCAACTTATGTATCAAAGGGTGAAAAAGGCACCATTAAGTGGATATAAAATAAATAAATTGATGGTAAGAAATATCATTATACTTATTGATTGATGTATAATAATATTCTATTAATGTATCATCATTATAAACATTCTCGATAAATAGTGAGATGGTAACAATAAATCCTTACCAATTCGGTAACATTAAATCATAACATAATGGAAATAATTACATTACCAGAGAATTAAAACATTTTCAATAGAGGGATATTGTTGAAAAATGTTTTCAAGGGAATTATATAATCCTAAAAAAATATTATTGGTTCGTAACATGGCATGTGTTTCAATAAAGGAGATTTGAGAAGATAATAATTTAACAATATTTTAACATTTCAAAAATAATATCCATGAGGGAAATATCATAAAAAATACATTTAAATAAAAATAAATAAATTTACTATTGTTACATAATACATTAATGAAAATTATATATACAACCAAAAATAAATGAGTCATGTATAAGGCTTGTATCTCACAAAAATAAAAACATAAATGAAATCCCCTTAACCTGTGTCTTGACATTCGTCGTACTCATTTAATCCTTAATTATAATAAATTAAATTTATTTTACATATATAAAAAAATTATTATATCTAATACCATATATGGTTTTATTATGACTTTATATTACCCTCTTATTGATATTTATATGTTACAGTTTCACTTGGTGAATATTCTCTTCATTTTTTTCATGTTCTTTAATTAGTTGTAGCTTTGGTGCTTATAATTATGTAATAATTTATATAATATAAACCATGGTATAAATATCATATAATAATATGTCTATTATAATAATAAATATTATATAGAATTATGAAAATGGAATATACCCTTTCATGGAGACGATACGTCGTATGTACATTACAACACTATTTCCATTTTATTATCGTATCAAAAGAAAAAATGAAAATGAAATATATTTATATATGTATATAAAAACATAAAATTATAATTATAATTTCTTATATACCATATTAATTCACTAAACACATCATTCATATATTTTATGTCATGTGTGAATGAATGACATTTCTTTGATGGAGAGGAAGTCCACACATCCTCAAAAAAAATTATCATATCTACAGAAGATGGAAAGCATAAATATATGTTGAAAATAAAAAATATAGAATAATTAATATAATAAAAATGTCATATATATCTATATATAATAAAAATATAGTTTCCATTATATTTTCCACCACGATATGAGGTAATTTAAAAAATGAACAATCATGCTGAAGACGTTGAGGAGGGGAAGATCCAAAAAGTTATAGTCAAGATGAATTCCTATATTAAATTTGCATCATGTAATGTCATGAAGATTAGATGACATATTCTGGTTCCCCTTTAGTCCTTAATATGGGTATAATAAAAAAAATTAATAAAAATAATCTGTTTGGTCCATTCGAGTGATGTAACATTTCACCACACATGTAAATAGTATGTTCATTGCCTATTTAGATTGAAGTGTTTTATTCCTATAGGTAAAACCCATAGAATAAAAAAATCTTATTATATATAAAATACTGGATTTTTTATAACAATTGAATATGAATACTTGAGAGAGTGGATAATGGAAAATAAAATAAAGGAGGTTGAGGAGGGATATTACATATTCATTAGGTAAATCTTGTTTGGTTTCACAAAATGGAGTCATTAGATAGATTTATTACAGATTCTAGACTTCATAAAAGAAAGTATAAATGTTTTTAAGTTTACTGGTCAGAAAATTTCTGATACTAGTAGGTTTTAGAGGTGTGTCAAAGAGGGAGATTTGGTTTCATTTTATATGGAAGGGAGTGGACACACTTGGAATTTTTGATATCAAGTGTGATATGGCAATTGTTTTACCGAACAATGTCCTAAAAAATCAGCAAATAGGTAAAATAAAATATTTATGACTAAAAAATTTCTAGATAATGGTGTTTCTACAAATTTATAGTTCATTTATTTATTTATTTTTATGGATTAGTCCCATGATATTTTTAATTTTACACTAATCTATGTAATAAATTACAATAACATTCAATAATATTTTTTGAAAAAAACTAATTTTAACTTATTAGAAAATATAAATTATTAATATTAAAAATATATAATCTATTTTTTAAAATTAAATTCATATAATTGGCCTAAATTAATTAAAATTTAATACATCTGATGAGATAACAATGTAGTATTTTAAGGTTAAAACCTTAAAGTGATTGCAATAATTTAATAGTCAATTTTAATTTGAAATTTATCCCAATTAACTAAATTAAATTATGTGTTAAAAATAAGTTATAATTAAACATTAAACCCAATTTAAAATATAATTTATCCTTTTAAAATAATTTGTTAAAAATAATTTTTTAAATTGTATTTTACTATTTTTTATTATTCATTTAAAAATAAAACATCACAGAAAAAAACAAAAAATTTACCCAGTTCTAAATTTTACCATTATAATTCTTGCATTATTTTTATTTAAACATATTTAATCTTTAAAAGATTAAAAAAATTGAATTAAAATAAGTTTATAATTAAAATATAGTAGAAATGCCTTAATAAAAATATAGTTTTTATGTGAAAAATTCAGTTCCATTTTATATTAATCATAAGAAATATATTCGATGAATAGAAAGAAAATTATTCAATATATAATATACTTATAAAACTAATATCACCCACTAATTATAAATAATTTAATTTATCAGGGTAAACAACTCAGTCAACATATAAATAATAACATTTTCCATCATATTCAACAGGAATTCATATTCATTTATAATTTATTTGTAACCAATGAAATAATTTTATATTTATATAATCTATATATTTTCATAATTTTTGTATCCATTTTGATATATAATTATTTAACAGATAGGTTATATTAAATAATATTTTAATAAAATAACATTATTTTTATTCAATCATGTGTGTTACACAATCCATTGAGGATAGTAATTATAGCATGAAATGCATGATATACTCAGTTTTTGTCTACATAAAGGTAAAATGTTTATTTTTTGTAATGCCTGAATAATTTTTCTTCTTATAATTTATGATAAATATAGTAATTTAATATAAAATAAATTGTTATTAGTGTTTTGTGAAATGTAAATTTATAAAAAATATTAAATTTATTTGAATACAAATAATTCACAAAATATATTGGTGTTACGTTCTACCCCGTAAATATAAATTTCTCTATAGATATTAATCTTGGATATTGTATTAATTGAAACCCACATCATAAAAATTAATACTAATACTTCCTAAAAAAATTGAATTTAAGAACCTTAACAATTTCATAAAAAAAGAAATAACTAGTTTTCCACATAAGAGAACAAAATATAAGAGTATGGATTGGCCCTAGAGAAATAGAATAATTTTTATATGGAGTTATTAAGGTAATAAATAACAAAAAAAATCGAATGACCAATGAAATTTTGAAAGACTCAATGTCATAAATATGGGATGATTTAAAAGTCAATCCATTCAATAAAAATTAAGGTATTAGGAAAACTCATTTTTATCAACATTTCTTGTTTGAGTAATTCATTTATTGTCCTAAAATATAAATAAATATACTTAATGATATATTTGTATAAAAATAATCAATCTTTTTTTGGGTATTATTATATTTATTATTCATCTATTACTTTATGAAATGGATGTCTATAATTACCATTGGTGCCCGAAGCACTATAATAGACTTTTAGCACAATAAAATGTATTATTATTTTTATCTATGTATACTTCAAAATAAATATGGTTAATAGATTTATATCTAAACATAAAAAGTAAGAATACTATTACATAATAAATATTTATTCATCAAAAATTAATAAACATTAACCAGGACATCTTGTAAGCTAGTGGTTAGCATCAAATTTTCTATCATCCATAGACAATGGGTTCAAGACAAGTGACATTTTCCGACTTGATTGGTCATCACTAGACATACATGATTCAATTTTATAAAAAATCACTATGACAATATTCATATCAATATTATGGATATCCTTAAAATATGTTTAATCCCTAAATAACCTCTTAAACATGGTTTTCAATTCAATATCAATACATAAATACATCCTATGATGTTTAATATAAATTTTTCCTGAATTGTTAACCATATTACAGTTATGAAAGATGAAAAAACAAAAATAATATTGGACATTGTGAATGTATATTAACATTTATTCCAAAAATATCACAATTAATCTCTTAGCTATCACATTCCAAATATGCGAATTCCCCCATCGAATATTTCATTGAAACATAGAAAGAACCTAAATTACATATATCATTTTTTGAAATGTGCATGCTTTCTTATTCCAATGATTTGATGAAACCTTATTTAAATCTAAGAAGTTGTAAACATCAAACATGGATACATAGACTACTTTTTCAATAATGATTTACAGGGTAATATTTACCATCCAATTTACATATTCTCATTTAAAAAACCAATATACAAAAATCATTATCCAAGCATCATTTATTAATTAAGTGTTACCTTACACTAATCAAAATAGCACATTTTTATGTCTTAATCACCATTCAAGATTTCCTTTTATGTACTTAATTGTAACACAAAATAAAAATACTTACATATTTCATCATTCATATAACATAATTTAAAAATCCCAAAATATAGAAATTAATTCATCTCACATTATTCATGAACCATTAACCATGATTCATCAACATCTTCCTTAATACCACATTCCATGAATATTAAATATGAATCATGTTTTATGGTCCTGAAAAATAATGTAGTGATACTTCTTATGAATTGAGTAAACAATACAGTAAGAACATCACAAACATTTCACATGTCATATGCAATCTCTTTATCTTTAGAAGTATAACCAATACTCATTCCATGTTCCTAATTATCATTATGATATTTACACTTGGGAAATTGATTTCGATTATAACTATAAATTTAAAATATGAAACATTATATACTAATCATGCTCCTTCTAGATATCACTATTGACTAAAACACAAAATTACTATGGAGATAAACAAATATCATATAATGAAACCCCATAATAATGAAAAATAAATTATTATAAGGTGCATATATAATGAAAATAATTTTTTTAATAAATGAAACATTAGTTTTATCCTAGGTTATTCACATTTTTTCTCTATTTACATCCTTCAAGATAGTTCGTAATGATTATTCCATTTCTCGACACATATTCCCTAGGAATGACATCCCAACTTATCAGTAAGGAACATTGTCTGATACCAATTTACACGGAGTCAGCACTGATGTAACATTTGAGTGAAGTTACCCCTATGTAAATATATTCCAGAGCCCATGAAATCTTACTATATAGATATGGATTTAATTATATGAATAAAATCACTCCATCCATTACCTAAATTAAAATACATTTTTGAAAACATTAATTCGTCCATATACATATCCGTAGACAGATCCCTATATATATCAATATAAATATTCATAGAGATCTCACTAATGTTTTCTCATTCTAATTTAGAATGGATAACTAAACCTTTTCTCGGATTCAAACTATATCACACTAGTCTTAATACACATATAAATTACAATACTATTAAAGAAGATTTAAAACATTAATCAAACAGATGTCCAAAGGCCATATTAGTTTAGTTAATTTGGTTGAATGGAGAAAAAAACTAGTATATAAGAGAGATAGATTATCTCCCACAATGTTCTTCCTGACTGAAAACCTTATTAGATATATCATATTTAATACATATCATCATAACCTGGGGAAGGAAACAAAAAAATGGGGGGGCTCATATTCCCATTATGAGTATAAAAGGGATACATATAAGCACAGAAATGATATTATGGGGTTATAATGTTATCATAACATTAGATTATCATTCCCTGCATATTAGATATCATAAATGGGAATAATGGAATATATCATGGAAGTTCACAAAACATGAATCATATGGAAATAAATAACATTATCCATGAAATCATATAATAGGAATAAGATAATGAATCATGGAATACATATACATGTTATATCACAAACTATATGTAAAGATGAATAGATATAAATTTTCTTGGAAGGCCATGGGAATTTCACCAAATGTTCATGACACCCCATCATCCCGAGTCATAGTACATTCTTTGCAGGGGATCAGATTTCCCCATTTTCCAATAAATGACAAAGTAAATTAACTTGATTCAGATCATTAAATCATTATCTACAAATATTATCCCAATGAATTACAGTAAGATATAGGTCCCACCCATCTCATAAGAAAATCATTCAAACATGTTCCCCATGGTAATAAAATGTTCATCATATCATGACTCATAATAGTAGATGGGTCATATAAACATACAATAATAACCCATTAAATGAAATGGGAATCATTACTATTTAAAAATATTAATTCTTATGAAAACATTTAGGTTTAATATTAATTTAATCAAAGCGTAAGTATTGAAATGAAGCGGGTTTCAAAAGGATATAACTCATTATAGAGAAATGGGTGTCATAAGCGTCATTCCATCATGGTATAGACCATTCTAGAATTATTGATGATGGAACCATTGGATAATTTCATATAAGGGCATGAGTGAAATAAATTGATGGCATCTTAGACAGAAAGTAACTTGGAAGGATGTTATGAAAACATTTTCTAAGGTAAATATCCATTATTCTAGAAAAGTTCTCTTTAATACAAAAAACCATTCGAAAACCATTTTGACGAAAAAATAGAAAACATAAAAAGAATGCATTGAAAATAATTTTAAACCATATTCATTGAATGCATATAATTTGGGATTGAAATATATTTTAGTAATGTTTTATTTTTATAAATATAAATATTGATTAAAAACATTTTGAAAACATTTCTTCTTGAAAACAGATCAAAAAATAATTATATTATTTTAAAAATGGTTTTCCATAAAAAACCTTGAAAACATATAATATAATTTTTTATATCATCAAATTCATTTTCTATGAAAACAATCTAATCAAAAAATATATATAAGATTTTTTTAAAAATAATTTAACACACTTTTTAAAACATAATCCATTATTAAAAATTGTTTTCTTCAAAAAAAGTTGTAAATAATATTTTTTGACAAAAATAAAAAAACAATTTCTCTTAAGTAAAAAAACATTTTTATCTCATTATGTAAATATAAATTGAATGAAGACCATGACAGATAAAAAATTAGTATGTGCCGAACTTTCCCATGGAATCATAAAAAGCTTAGAAAAGTTACTTGAATGGAAAATGACATGAATATTTATTTTTAGAAACTTTTTTAAAGGAAAGAAATGTTTAACAATGTATATAAACATTCATAGTATAGTGGTATAATTTTCTTAAACCATGTATTGGAGAATGTTAATAGTAAATGGATACAAAATTAATTAAATGTTAGTAAAAACTCAAAATAATTATTGAGAGATAGTTTATATGAATTCGTTAATGGGATAATATTATTAATCAATCTAGATAAACAATGAGATTATAACTATAAACATGTACCAATTTTAAACATTAAATAATAATATCTTGAAAAATATAAAAAAAAATATTATTAACAAAAAAATAATAGTTTTAGACTCATGATATGAATTGTTTTTATGTATATACACTTCATGAAATTATATATGTATATAACTTGGATTGTGTCTCAAAGTAGGAACTTCCATATGAAAATTCATTACACCTTTGGTAACTTTTCAAACATAAACCCTGTGAGATGAATATCATAAGAAGGATATGTAAATAACCATATATTTAATTATCAGAGTCATATAATAAATATATTGTAATTTTATATTCTAAAAAAATTAGTTGTGTACATGGTATACGTTACATGAAAATAAAATGTGGAATTAAATTCCCTTGCCTTTTTTCTTAACAGTCCTCAAAATCATTTAAATATCATGTATAATAAATATAATTTTATTATTAATATATAAACAACAATTTTATTATATCAAATACCATATATGCTTTTATTATGACTTTACATTATCATTTTTTTAATAATCTATTGTTATTTTTCTAATTAGGTAATATTTGTTGTGCTTTTTTCATATCATAATTTTTCATATCACTGATCCTTATACTTATATCATGACGTACAAAATGTAACCCATCATATAAAAATAATTTATATAAATTATATTTGAATTTAAATAATCTATATAATATAAAATAATGAGAATGGGATACACTATACATAGACATATTATGCCTTACATACACATGAACATTGTAATCGTATTATTATTGTATTAATTTAATGAATGAAAATGAAAAATATCAGTATACTTATATAATAAAATGAAATTGTAATTATGATATTATAAATATTATATAAATTCCCTAAAAACATTCTCAATACATTCCATGTAGTGTGTGAACGAATCACATCACTTTCAGTCAGTGGTAGTGCACACTTCTTGAAATGAAATTTTTATATTAAAAAGAGATGAAAATCATAAAGGTATACTATAAATAAAAATTAAATATTATTAAATAAATTATAAATATAACATATATCTAATATAAATATAGTTTCAATCATAATTTTCATTATGAGATGCAGTAATGGAGAAATAAGCAATCATCATTTTGTGATTTAGTAGTTCGTCGTACACATAATCAATATGTTTTTACCCATTAGATAGATGTGTGAGTATGTGTAAGTTAAACCTTTGAATAAAAATATAACAATATATTTAGGATAATGGTTTTGTTATATAGGAATCAGATAATAATAGATGAGCTATTGGAGAATATAAAATAAAAAATTAGTATGAGAAGGGATGTCATCACTACTTTGGGAAACACATTATAGTTTTCACTAAATGGATTCCTTGGATTGGATTCATCAAAAATATTTGATTAAAATGGTAAGGTAGGGATTTTTGGAAGGTTGTTGGTAAAAAACATTCTAATGATACTACATTGGATAGTTTTGATGTTGGGGGTGTTGTGTGGGTATTTTATAGGTAAAGGAGGAGACACTCATGGCATTTTGGAGAACAATTTATGTTTACCCATGTTTTTACCTATAAAATGTCATTAAAAACAAAATAAAATAAATAATGTAAGGGTTATGAGTTAAATATGTCCATACATTGGGGTTTTTATAAGTTTAATGGTCATTTCAGCCCTTATGTTTTAGTTTTTTTCACTTGCTAAGAATAAATTATCCTTAATCAATGTTATTAATTTTAATTACATTCACTAATATTTTAAGAAAAAAATATTTTTAAACTATTACGAATTATAAATTATTCTTATTCCAAATATGAAATCCATTTTAAAAAATTTAAATCTCAAAATTTTCATAAATTATTTTAAATTCAATCCTGTATAAGGGACGACAAAGAATGTTTTTTAAGTAAAAAAGTCTAAGAGTTATCTATGTTTTTATTGTAAATTTCAATATGATATTTAGTCCAATGAGCTATATTATATTAATTTATAAGAATATTATATAATATATCTTTAATATCAATTTGAAATATAATATATATTTATAAATAAATTAGATGAAAGTGCATTTTGGTATTAAATTTCATTGTTTTTCACTTTTCATTAATAATTTGAACATCACAAAAAAATACTAGAAATTAAATCTATTTTTTTGTTATCTAAAAAATATATAATTTATTTATAAGTATGAAATTAATAAAATTTCTAAAAATTGGATTTACAATATGATCTCCATTAAATAGTGATAATAATTCCTTAATAAAAATATAGTATTTTATGCATAAATTTTGGTTTTATTTATCATAAGTATAACAAATATATTTTATGAGTATAAAAAATATTTAATTGAATATAATATATATTTTTATATATATATATCACAATAATAATACTCACAAATTGTAATGAAATTAATTTTTTATGTTATCAGAACTTTCTTGTCATAAAAATAATACTTTTTTCTTTTTTAATCAATCAGCTTCTATATTCATTTCTAATTATTATGTAACCAATGTATTTATTTCATATTTTTGTAAACTATATATTTTAATAAATTATTTAACTCTTTTTATAACTAATAAATTAATGTATAGGATATATTAAACAATATATAAATAATATATGATTATCATTATTCTGTTTTTCATGTTACAAAACCATAAATGAAAGTCATTGTTGCGTGTAATGAAATATATCCTTGCTGTCCGATGTAGAGAAAGATAAAATTTATGTATCATATAGTGAATAATTAACTGTTTTCTCACATAATGCATACCCGACATTTTCCATTAATATAATATAAAATATTTTCTATGATGTTTGAAATGAAAAATATCAAATATATTAAATTATTTCGAAAAAAATTAACAAATTCCTTGTGTGTTACCATTCAATATTGATCAAATTTAGATCCTAATTAATAATAAAAATATAAATCAAATGCTTTGAAAAAAACTAATAAAAAATTAATTTTTATTTTAAATGCTATATAATTTTATTGGTGGTTTTGAAATGAGATTCATTTGTATTTCTTAAAAATCTATCACTATAGAATAATGAAAACAAAATTCATGGTTGGCTAGTTGTGAAATAATGTATAATCTAAATTATTCATCTATAATGCTTGTTGTCAACCAGTTTCGTATTTTCATCTAAAATTAGGATTTTCATTTTATATCATATGAGTTGTATTTTATTTACCACATTCAAGTAGATGAATTTTATGTTGGACAATTATATATTTACATTAATTTATCATATCCCAATGTTTTATTTGGAAGACATAAAAACACTTGAAATAACATCACTCAACCATAATGACCATTTCATATTGTTTTTTGATGTGTTTTGAATCTTTCTAAAATAATTTATTATTTATATAATGAAAAATAACATCATCAATACATATCAATAATAATATAATATCAAATGATGAGTATTTAATAAAAAGAGTGGGATTTGACATTGTAATTGAAAATACATATGTTATATGGAAGGAATATAAACACTCAATCCATTCTCATGTTACCTTTAAAAGCCAAAAGTTATTTTTTATGTTTGAAATTATAATTTGGAAAATGAAATTTTTTACAACTAGGAGAGTTTTCAACCTAAATATGTTCATTAATTAAAAATTTTAAAAAAATATTATACATCGGTATGATATAATTTTAAATGAATATGTGATTCATTGGAAATAAGATTCATAATTTCTTTTAGCCAAGACATATATTTAAGGGATTCATTATAATATATAACATCTTCCTATTTAAAAATTTTAGTTAATAGTCTATACATATTTTTATGGTCACACTATAAGTATCTAGTTTATTCCTAAAAGTACATATTGACTCTTTAATAGGATTGTCAAAGGTTCAATCAACTAATTCAAACACTCTATTCCATTTAAACTAGTTTAGCTCTTCATTATTTTGTAAACCAAAATAAAATGAAGTATTTCCGATTTTGTAAATTTACATTCCAATTGAGATGAAAAATGATAAAATTATTCATTGTTTCATACACTATCCCTAGTCATAATCATTTCATCCAAAAGTAAAATAATACTCAATAAAGAAGAGTTTCCCAATTTTAAAGGATATATTGGAAACACAATATATAGTTCAATAGTTTCCATTCATTCAATATATTATTCAAAAAAATCATGATCTAAATCATCATCTAATCTTTGGTCAATGATATATATAGGTAACTTGTTTAAAAAAATATGTTATCTCATCAAATTGAGTCATTTTGTGATTAAAATGACCAGTTTCATTAATTTTAATAGGATTCAACACATTAATAATCATTTAACATTTCATGATAAAATTATAAGACTTGGATGTAACAGAATATCAGAATAACATTTCATCATCATCCTTTATATCATAATTTTAAATATTATTATTGTTGTTCAATATATAAAATTTTCATAACAAATAATTTTTTTAAATTTTCAATTTCTATTGTTTAATAGATCATATGTTGTATTCTTCATAATTTATTTAATATTAACTATAATAATTGCATAACATGCGATATTTATAACTTCACCAAAAAAGAGTGGAGAATTTATATACTCAAAACATTATAATATTAATTTATTATGATTACTTATTCTTCATTTCAAAAAATAAAATCTACCAATGTGTAATGGGAAAAGATAAAATATATTTTAAAACATTTCTTGAATAATATATATTGAACTCATGGTTTTAAAATTATCATCAATGATCATATCATTATGAAATACTTTTTGTATACTTATCTTTACAAACCTATTAACCAAATCAAATAAACATCGAATAAGGTTCACTCTTAACAATAAAAAATACAACATATGAAAATATATAAATATTACAAAACAACAGAGAAACATAATATTTTCCTCTTATACTTTTTTTAAAAAATGCAATAATTTAAATCTATTTGAAGATATTCAATGAATATAGAAGTAGGAACATCATTAATATGTTTAAAAGCTGTCTAGTGGTGGTTTCCTATTTGAATTGAATCACATAGTTTAAATTTATCCATTTTATGTGAAAGAATATGTGAAAATACGTTTATTATTGAAAATTTTCCCAACGATAAGAAAT
The DNA here is from genome assembly GCA_963277665.1 of Viscum album. Taxonomy (NCBI): domain Eukaryota; kingdom Viridiplantae; phylum Streptophyta; class Magnoliopsida; order Santalales; family Viscaceae; genus Viscum; species Viscum album. The sequence continues at coordinate 798,851,111 of OY728151.1, forward strand.
TATAATTTCAAAGGAATATATGAAAATTGAACAAGTCATTGGTTTTATTATTTAAACAAGAGGATTTCTTTCGCTTAAAATATTTAAGATATTGAGTACCAAACATCCCCATTATGTGGTCCACAATTTTATGAATTTTATCTTTGAAAATAAAAAATTAATAGATTGAAATATATATAACATAACCATCAACACAATGATGGGAAAAAATTGTCATATTTTTTCTCAATCCTTCATCATTATGAACATTTTTGATGAGGATGGAAAATAGATTCCAAACATGTTCAATACAAAATATATTTCCCTTGAAATTTTCACACAAAATGACTTAGCCTCCATCAATATTTTATAAGGAGTATAAATTAGAAAAATCTGAAGTCATATGTCTTGCTAATTCACTATTTTCATACCATCTAACATTGATAATTTTATGACTTTTACCTATAAATAAAATTCAAAAATGAAATTTTTTGGTTTTCAATATTCTATTAGGTCCAGTAATGATAGCAAAAGATGATTTTGGAAACCAAATTTGTTTATTATACCCAAAAAATACATCCCTCATTATGGGAAAATATATCAAAAATGTCATTTTAAATCCAAAAAAATATGGATTTTAGAAACTATTATTATTATAATAGATCATTGATTCTCCAAACTGAATACAATATATAATACATAGTTATTTATACTTCAAATTTGGTATTCTATAATATATATAATGAATTGGTATTCCACCTCATCGTCCTATAAAACATTTACCTATATAGGCTCTATATAATTTTGACAATAAGATAGTATACTGTTATTACATTATGACTGAGACACAAAAAGAGATGATGGTAATATAAATGAAATTATAACTTCTTTGTAGGCTATATTCTATCAATGATTAAAATAACTCCCCTTCTGGACTCCGATATCATGTAATTCAATATTGGTGATAGAGAAAATATATATATATATATAAACATAATATGGTAAGAATTATATAAAAATATCTATTCTCCCTATTACTATCATCGCTTGAATAAAAAATTGGATATTATGAGGAACTATTGAACTAAATCACATACTATCATCTATATTTATATTTATATCAGGACCTACATTTTATAGGTTCTACAAGAATTGATATGAGGTATATGTTATCATTTTATTATAATTGAAAAGGTTAAGGTTTTTCTATATGGAACCATGACATGTCTAATCTCTATTAATTTGTCTATATATTTTCAAACTATATATTTACAAAATATAAATTTTTATTAGTTTCCTTTTTTTAAAACATTTATAGTATAATTACGATAATTAATTTTTTCAAAATAACTCAAAAATGTTAACATGATACCAACATTAAATAACATAATTTTACCATATGATTTTTAGACATAAAATTTAATTTCTTATATTAAATTTTCAAATAAAAAATCATAATAAATCTTTTTAGGTTTTTTAAATTTACTTTTTAATCATTAATATTTTGTATCATGCATAGTAAAATATTCATTTATCTCACCAAATATAAATTTATTATTTTTTTATTAATATTTATTTTTAGAAAAATATTTATAATATATGTCATTTTTGTGTTCCATAAATAATATAATATCATATAGATTATAAATTTGATATCTTGAAAATGAAAACATAACATAAATTGAATCATCAAAAGTACTCCATGATACATTCATGTATTTCATGGATTTCTTCATATGCTAAATCATCATGAACTAATTTTCCCCATATTTTTTATTATAATTCAATTGAGGTAATTAATTTTTGATGTTAATGAGATTAATGACCTGTATAATTGAACTTATCTACAATTTACCTCTTGTTTTTCAACTTATTGAAGGGTTTTGAGCATATTTATATGTTATATAACTTTTTGAAAATTCATGTAAAATTTCTATGTTCATCATTTCAAACTGAATTTGATATGTTATATTCTTCTCTAGATGATTCAAATATTTTTATACTATTGTACTTATTGTCATATTTTGACATATAACCCATCAATTAATCATTTACCTATTTCAAAAGTATATTCTCAAAAAATTATTCCTTCTTTCTTAGTTGTTAAATCACAATTAATCTATAATATAATCTATTTTTTAATCCATGATAGATTTACATTTCTCCATGGTATATGTGACAAATATTCATATGGGTTTCAAAATTCAAAGGATTTTTATATATTAATTTTTTAGAGGAATTGATTCTATAAATGATTAAAAATTATATAAAACCTCTATAACTATTAAATTTAATTGATTAATGATTTATACATCCATTTTTATGAATGAATTTAAAATAATATTTGAAATTTAACATATAATATTCTATAATTTTTATATTCACTGATAATAAACAAATATAGTAGTACTCATCTGAAATATTGTTTCACATATTAGAACATTGAAGAACTCATTAGGAAAAAGTACACATATTACAAAATTAATAACATTATAATTTATGTTAGATTCACTTTTAGATATAATAGTTTTCTAGATGTACTTCATAAAAAAATAGGGAACCATGGATTTAGATAAACAATTAATCTATAGTTCTTTAGGTAAGTTATTATTTTATCCTTACAATAAACATATTTTTATCAATTATATTACAGTGAAATGACTATTGGGACACCATACCCGATAAGTGGACTAAAAAACCATTTTCAATAGGATCTTAGTACATTATCCTATGAATGATAAAAACTCGAAATTCAATACATTTAATAACAATTGTAGGTCGAATTCTAACTGTATAAACACTTAACATGGGAGGTGTGAATTGAGTGTTTTATATTTTATTGTATTTAAAAGGATCCCTATTTATGGAATTTCAAATTATTATCATTAATTAAGTAATAAATGTATCCAAAATGAAATAATAATTAAAAATTGATTGGAAAAAAGATATTTATAGTGGTTATTGAAACAGAAATCCCACTATCCACTCCTCTAATGATCAACAATAATATAAATTTTATTATCAATAGACCATTATTTTTATCATGGATAGACAATAACTTTCATTGAATACATGATTGAGTGAATGTAATACACAGTTGTTATAATACCTTTCTATTTTATTATGATCTAAAAATTCATTACAAACTGCCTTCATTAAAATAATTTTTTTAGGAAACATCACACTTCCCAAAGATATAAAGAATACGAATGTTTACAAATGAGGATCTTACATTTATTATACAATAATCAAAAATAGAATAAAACTCTAAGAGGTAACATAAAAATGAAATCTTAATTGAGGATATTAATATGTGTTATAATATTGTTTATATTGATTATGAATCCATATATAACATAAATATGCTTCTTCATTTTCAAAAAACATAGTAGCTACATGAAATATTTGAAAAGGATCGTTTTTCATGTACATGAGATTTCATTTATTCAATAAATTTTATCTAAATTTTTATTCTCATTCATAAAAAAATTACAATACAATGTTCTATTTTAATTGAAAAATATAATATCAATAAAATCCAATCATGGAAAAAAATAGTAAATTCACCTTGGATAATAATTCCATAAAAATAAGAATGGTTATTAAATAAATATTTTATTTTATTATTCTCTTATAACATTAATCTTTTTAATATATAATTTTAACAGAATGAGGTAATACAATAGTTAATTGATGCATTGCAACAATAATTTTCACTAAATGTAAAACATCTATAAAAATTAGTTTGTTTTTGAATGACACAACTAATTATAAATCACATAATTTCCTAATTGAACATATTTGAATTCGCATAGATTAATTGATATATATAAATATTGATCACATTTATGATTTCATCCTGTGATAAAATTATTAACACATCCATCATTCTCATGTAGCTAAATTAAATAAGATTTTTTATATACTTTAAATATTCATGTAGACTTCATTCCCATGTATTTGAATTTAAAAAAGTCAAATGAATTACATATCAAATTAAAATGTTATGTATGAATTTACTATATATCTAAATCATGTCACCAAAAACTCAACATATCCAATTCACCTAATTGATAAATCTACATAGTCGATTTCTCACAAAGGGGATTCACCAACTTAAGATATTTTCACACAACAATTTCTTCACCATTACAATATCTTGTTCGGATTTCCTTTATGTAGATAACAAAAATAGTCAATTAAAAAATGTATATTAATCATAAAAAACCCAAATTACCTATATATCCAATATTTAATTCAAATGAAAAATTATTAAAACTTCCAAAATTTTAAAAACAAACAGGCGAATGGAATGAATAATGAGAAAACGAGATGATTAGGATTTATTAATTATAAATAGTAAAATATTTAGGGGTTTTTAGATGAAAAAAATATAATGTATGTATGATATGATGAAATAACATAATTTTCACAACAATAATGGGGAAGATAAAATAATAATAAATTTATGGTATTTTTAATAATTATTATTAATTATGAGAAATAATATTTATATGTGATAAATAAATTATGAATTTATATTTATTGGTTATATATATTTTTAGCTGTGTTTATAAATATAATGTGTATATATATGGTTTATATATATATATATCTATGTGTGTGTGGGAGGGTATATATAAATATAGATGAAGGTGTCCATATATTTATAATGCATATCTACATTTGGGTGTCTATTAAATTATTTTTAATGAATGATTTATTGTGTTTAATAGCGGAATTAACTAATAATTTGTATAAGAGTGGAACATTGTTTTTGAACAAAAAAATATAAAACTAAAAAACTTATGAAATAATTTAACAAAACAAATATTGAAAAAAAAATTAAGAATAAATACACATAAAGGGAAATTGGGGTGGCTTATAGAATTAGATGAGGGGAAGTCCTCACATTTTATACCTCTCTTGTACTTCTCTATTACTTATCTTCAAATATATTATATTTTTAATTTTTTACTATTTTGAACCTATAACATTAGTAAATTCAATTATAATGATTGGATTAATACACTACATGTTCCATAATGATCATTTCGATGAGTTGAAATTAAACCACATGTTTGTTTTTGAAGTTAGACATGTATTTAGATTTATAAAATTTAATATTTTATGAAATTTTTTAATACCAAAAATGGGGATAAATCAAAATAATTTCAAATAATTAATGGTTTTATAATTTCTTGGTGAAATTGAACACATGCATCGACAATTGATTTCAAGTAATTTTTACATCTGTGGTAGGAAGTTTTTTTACCTCGTTCGGATTTGCTACACATTTTTCCACTTTATAATTTTGGTGATTTCATAAGTAAAAATGTAATTGATTCGACCACACTGGGATGTATTTGTAACCCTTGATAAATTCTTTTCTGTTTATATCAATGACTAATGAAAATGTAGTTGTTTATGTATTTGGTTATGATAACATTTTTTATGTGCTGATACTTGGTTTATCTTGTTGATATTTTTTCATGTATAATATACATTTTTTATATGATACATATTTATTTGATATACTTGTCATAGATATTAGAACATATGGACCATCATGAAGTGTGTATTACCTAGAGGGGGAGTGTGATTTTCTTATGATTTTAGTGATGGTGGATCTAACTATTGGGGGAAGATACGAGGATAATAGGGATCTCGGAAATTTTTGATACACTCAATGACTAAGTATCACACAACTTGATGCCTAATTGACATGTGTTTTTCATTCCATATATCGTGAACATGATTTCTAGATGCATGAAATATATGGGGCACTTGAGTATGAGATTCATGTTTTATATCAGGAATTTGAAGACCATTTTATATTCGAGCAGCATGTCATCCATGAGGTCCATCCTAACTGACATTTATATATTATTACAAGAGGTATTCAAGCCACATATTCACTACCTATGAGACTAGTTTTTGGTCTTTTCCACCATCTCCTTGGTATCATCCAATATAGGGTCGAAAATTGTATACATATGGGTCTCTGTTTCCATGGCTAGTGCATGACCACTTGTTTTTGGATTTTATCTTTATTTCCATATTTAGTATTTATTAGTAAATCATATACATTTTATAGTTGATCACACTGGGATAAAGGCAACTCATAGTGTCATACTTGGTCTTGTACTTAGTCCTTTTGGTGGAATTTTAGTTTTCATGACTAGAGATATAGCGATGGGAATGGGCCATATAGTTAATGGTTGAGAAGAGAATCATAGAGCATATTTCTAATAGGGGAAGACTCGGAATGGCCATACTATTTTATTAATATTTTTATTAGTCTCTAATACACATTATTGGATGTCTATGATGGGTTGTATTGATTTTTATAAGTTTTGTATGTCATAATTTGGTTTCCACATGTTCACTCGGGATATTTTATATATTTTTTATTATTTAATATTGATTGAATGAAATGATACTGAAGGAATAGTGCCACATACATTGATGCATACCCTCACTACGAGTCATCATCATCTTGTATAAAAAATGGTTTAGTGAGGTCGTGTGAACATCCAATGTAGGCTTAATAGTTTATAACGGGATGTTAACAAAATTAATTATATTTCTAGGATATCTAACTTATTATTTTCTATTTTTTTATTTAGGATAAGTTTTATAGGTGATATGATGGTGGGGACTTGGGAAATGGGACTCTCATAGTGACTAGTTAACATTGTATAGTAGTCCTCCAAGATTCCTTAAAGCGAGTTAAATTATTTTTTCTAATTACCATTGAATAATGTCATATATATGGATTGACATGATGTTGATATGTGACTTATTATATTATTATGTTAACCCATGCTTCATGACAAGGCATGTTAGTTTACATGTCATGTATAAACATTGTGTTGTGTCAAATATTATATTTATAATTAAATTCCTTGGATTGTGATATCTATTCAATATAAATTATCTATTGAAAAATATATTTGTATTACCATGAAATTGTTATATATATTAAATTTAATTAATTAGTTGTTCTGATTATGTTGTTCTGTGGGTATATATATAATGACTATTACAAACATGTAGTTATGAGACATTGGTTAGTTCTGGAAGGGGTATTCCATGGGTTAAGCATATACCCCAAAGGGATCCTTCTATGATAAAATAGAGTGGATAAGGTCAGTTTATTTACAAAATATTATTATTTATTATATTTTTTCTAGGAGATAAGATATCAAGTGTATGATGATCAATCTGAATTCCCTATGTTGTTTGAACAAGAGAGATATAGATACTTTTCAAGGATGAGAATTCGTTGAAGGGGTATAATTGTAATATCCTATATTTTAACTAATCCTTAAACCCTAATTAGTTAATATTTCTCTAAATTTTTGTAAAGATTTAATATTTTTAATACTTGTTATTTTGGGATTTATGTAAGGGTATAATCCTTGTTAATTTATCAATTATTTTTCATTATTACACATTGGTATATTTCAAGGAATATTTTCTGAGTTATCAGTGGTGTTAGTGGGATATTCTATGGATTGTAGAGAATTGATGTTGATATAATAAATTTATTAAATATATTATATCATCCACAGAAAAAGTTTATAAAATTACATTATATCTCCAAAATAGTGTATCTGATGAGAAATATTAGACTGTAATTAAATCAACATTGTGGGTTTTACTTATAGTAAGACAATGTATCTGTGAAGATCAGGTGATTGGTAAAATTTATTACCAGTGTATTTAGTTTATAATTTGTTGTTTATGAGGAGTTTTTTTAGAAGGAATAATATGTGTTTCTGAAAAAATAAATTCAACTAAATTTTATTATGTTGAATACAAATTTATTTAGTAACTGAATATCTCATTGGGAAAAAATAATAATTATTATATTAGTAGTAGTATTTTTATTTGTTATGTCGAATGATAAGAATTATTTTTATCAGAATTAATAATTATGTTATTGTATAAATATATGATTGTGGAATATTATATTAGGTTGTCGGCTAAATAATAGTGGTATTATGATTTGGGATAAAAAAATCATTCTCGTTATTTATAAATAAAAGGTAATCAATAATAAGTCGTCACCGAATGTTACTGTTGAAATGTTTATGATTGTAACAATGGGGGAACTTGATTTTTCTAATAATATTAAACACATTAGTATTTCTACATTGGAAATTGAATTCAATATGCCTATTGTGTAAAAACACAATAGCATTTCTACTTTGAAATGATTATGTTTTTAAAAAACATGCATATTCCATTCGATTTCCAAATATATAATAACTCTAGAGAACCCATATAATTATTTATTTATTTTTCTAATACTATTAAACAAATAATTATTTCTACTTTGGGATATTATTTTTATAGTATGACTTGTATCGTATTGCCCCTTACCTCCATAGTAAAATAATATGTGGAAATCTAGTGGTGAAAGGGTTTTTGAAGGCCATAGTGACTAATTATGAGGGGTTTATGAAAATCTAGTTTTTTTAAATGGTGAGTCAGGACTTGTAGGACATTATGGTTGGTCACAATGGTGACTCACATTGATAGTTCTCCATTGGTGAGGGGTGATAGTAGCTCATGATGGTGAGTTAGGACAAGTGACTCATCTACCAGTAGCTTTGAATGGTGATTTATCCACTGGTACATTGTAATGGCTAGTCATTTTCTGCTATATCACAATAGTGACTAATTCACTAGTGCATCAGGTAGGGGACTCACATAGGTATCTCACACCGATGAGTCATCCACCAGTGGCTCATTTTCAAACGTTTTTCAAAATTTCAAAATTACTCTAGTTTTTCTAGTTTCATATATTTTCTCCCATTTGACATTTTATTTTATGTAAAATCATTTTTATACCACATTTAATTGTTTTTTTGATCTATTTAAAATCATACGTATCTTATAAAAACTATATGTTTCCTTGGACATTCAAATCATGTGTTCTAGGTTAGGATATGCTTTTATTGTATTTTAAAAACAATTCCTACAATTGATATAGGAACCATCCCTTCTAAATGTTTATATCCCCAATTCCTTGGGTACCCATGGTTTCCCTTGGTGTGACCCTAACTCTTATTCCCTGAGGAGACAAGAAATTGTGAGGAACCATTTTGGATCATGTTTTCCAAGAATGATTTTATTGCATACACAACCCTTATTATAACACTATAAAGGAAGCATGGATCAACTATTATTCATGGTGGGGATTCAATTTTCACTAATTTAATTATATATTATTCATGGTTGGGTGTATGAATGTGGCCCTTCTAATGATTCACTAACACAAATAATTGAATATGGTCGAATTAGTTTGATGATATACATGTGGGGTTGGGGGAAAGTGACTTATTTTCTACTTTGTTATATGTGGATATTGTGATTTGTATATCCTATATGCCTTTTGAAAATCAAATCCCTTGGTGGTATTTCTATGAACACATATTATGGATAGTAAGGTGGTTTGTTGTGTGCGAGTTTTTTCATAACTCTATGGTAGTTCGGTTTTGGGCTTGGCTGTGCGATGTGGGGTGGCATGGGCGATGCAATGAAATCTCAGGTTGAGCGATTGATTGATAATTGAACAGTTGGTTAGTTTTATGTATCAAGGATTTGATCATGTTGTGCTATGGTGTTTTTTGTGTGATAGTTGTGGTGTGGTTATTTATCACCTCTTCCTTGAATAGTTGGGATGGGTGTGCTATAGTTGTAATGAGATGTGTTATTGAGTGTGGTTGTGAGTGGGATTTTCCTATATTTGGAGGATGGAATAGGAGTAATGAAATTGAATAATGTTGATAATATTGGATAGTATGGTTAATTCTTCTGGAGTTTCTCCATGAATATCATGCCCAATTCTTGACCCTGGGTCTCAGGATCAGTTTTTTTTGTGACATGATTGTTTGTCAATGTAAGATGAAATATGATGTTGGTTCTTTTACTCTGGTTCATATTCCATGGGATTAGTTTTTCCATGTGGCTTGATATGTGTTGTGATTGGTAATTTCATGGATAGTGAATGTGGAAATAGATACAAAATAAAATAATAATTGGATATATTAATTATATGTGGTTATGAATTGAGTTTATGGATTTTTGTGAAGCGAATTTCAACTATCAACTACGTAAGTGACCTTTGTTATGATGATAAATTCATTTAGATGTAGCATGAAATTTGGTAGTGTAATGGGGTTATTGATTGTTTAAAAACACATAGGATAGACTGAGGGTTCTTTATATATATGCATATTCTCGTATATTTCATGATACTTATATAAACACTCCACCCTAGTTACACACTATGTGTAGAACTGTCCATTTTCATGTGGTAGGGTGCCTTTCCTAAACATCCCAATGGGAGAATAGAAAGATATCCAACATTTCTTCATCACCCTGTCACAGAGGTGGTGATAACATAATACTCTTCTAGTAGATTATTTTTTGTGGGGCTTAGGTTTTTGCGGTAGTGTTGTGGTCTCTGAGGTGTCTTTGGGATGCTGCATGTTTTGTGAACTAGTTGTCTGTAGGAATGATTAGATGTGGTTTTAATCCGAGGTGTGGTAAAAGGGTTGTGATTTGGTATACTCATAAGAGGTTGGAGTTCCATGACTTTTTCTGTTAAGGTACGAGAGTAGATAATCAGTGGGAAAGTGGTGGGGGGTACCCTATAATCGATGTTATTTTATGTTACATTAATATACTTGGGTACTTTTGTTAGCGAGACTTCGTGAGGTGGGGATGTCCAGTATAACTTGGTATGTGCTATTGGATCTTCTGTTTTCTCATATGTGCATTATTATGATTCTCCAACTAGTACATGAGAGACAGTAATTTTTCCTACAATGTAAACTTTTATTCTAAACCAACATATATACAAACTATTCTCATGTTTCATGGAGGACTACCTAGACCGTGCTAGGATTTACCTACTCTAAATTTTTAGGTAGTTATTGTTTCACTGATTATCAATTCTTTTTGAAAATACCATGGATTTTTTAATATTATTGACAGTTTATAACAACAATATGGGTTGGATTGTGTATTTGTTTTATATATATGTCTTATTGTTGTTTGGATGATGTCACATATTATCTTTAAATATTTTTTTACTATAAATATTTTAATTCCTTAAATTTTGGTGAGATTTATATACATTTGTGCTAGTAGCCACCTAGGGGGCTACTAGAGGTGGTACTCGGGGGATTATTATATCTCCATCTCCATTTTCAGATCTAGAGGGGCCTCATTTGTGGGAGGGGGTCAATACAGAATGGTATCAGAGGTGATGATTGAGAGATATGATGGATATTTTGTTTAGGCACTATGAGGAGGTCATGGGATGGTTGGGAAATAGTTTTAGGTGTTCTTGGTGCGTGACATTTTCCAGGGATGAATGTATAAGACACTTATTATTGGGGTCCATCATGATATGATATAGGGACAATATGGCTATTGAACAACCAAGTCAGGCTACACCATTTTCAGGGTAGAGACCCAAGGAAAGGTACATTTATAATAAATACATGTGTTCTTGTTTGAATAGAGTTGATATTGGGAATTTATAATAGATAAGGTAATGAGTTAAATGAGTGGAAATGAATTATCAATAACATTCTATACTACATGGTAATAGTAAATCCTTGTTCACTTTTTTAACATATGGAACCCAGTCATAATCCATGTGTGGCTCTTGATGTTGAGGTTTAGCAGTCAGAACCAGTTGATCGGTGTGGGGTTGATCTAGTGGGTGTTAAAGACCAATGGCATATAATGTTACATGATTTCTAGAGGAATGATCTAGGAATGTAATAAAGAACTGTTTTGGACATGGGGATATAGAATGGGACCACAGAGCTCGAGATAACCTTTAAATTTATCTGGGATTCGATGGAATTCTGGGTTCCATTAGTTGTGAGCTATATGTGGGGATCTTCTCGTCAATTGTGGATGATGTACGAGGGAGAGGTAGGAGGATGATATCTTAAGGGTCGATTTTGAGATGGTTTTTTGAATATAATATCATTCATCGACCATGATGGAAGTGAATAGGTAATATTTACTCTCCCTCTATCATTGGAGTATGTCTATATGATATTTGGGGATTATGTTCAATGACCCCATTCATTTTTCCCCAAACATGTTTCCAGACGATGAGTCTCGTGCGAGATGCCTAGAGGAGTCACTCCATCCATCAATATTTTATACATTCTTTCCCAATTCATTTCTGATATACTTATAGGTTTGGAAGATGGATGATTTGATTGAGAAGACGAACTCATGATGATTTCTAATAAGAGAGATGAGACAATAGGGTTTAAAGAGAGATTGGGTTAACAATATCATGTCTCAAGAAACATGGACTTCATGGTTTCGACTGCTATGGTGTCAACCTCATCAATTTATATTTTTTTGTTCAAGTCCCCAAGAAATTACCGTGGGATTGGGTCCAATGTGTTTCTTTTGGGAAGTCAATGGGAATATTTAGAATCAGTGTCCAGTGGACATTTGAGCTCAAATTGGTTAGAGTGGATGGGTTCCATGCCAACCTCAACAGTAGTTTCCAGCTAAGCAGTTTCAGTAGCTCGGATAGTAGGCTCATTCTCCACCGAGGGGAGATGGACATGGAAGTGGTTGACCTCATGTTATTCCACATGATCGTCGACCTCGTAATAGTCCTGGAGGCAGTATTTAGTATAAAGGAAGAGGATCGGTATGTGGTCAATTGCACTCCCCCAAAACAATAGTTCAATTAGAGCCATAAATCGTTTGAGTTACGATCATATTGTTTAGTATTTTTTATTTTTTATTGTTTGATTAAATAGATTCTCATTCATTTTTTTATCCCCATGTATCCCATTTAATGTTACTAGATGTAGAGATGATTCTCAACCCCCCTGTGTCTAGTATTCTAGTTGGGAGTTGGATCAGTTTTTTGGAAGTTTGTCAGGGATGTAGACTGATCATTCGACTGCATCAATCATATGGGGATCTCTTTGTGATATAGATGGAAAGAAATTCATCCTATAAATCAATGGGTTTTATTTTGTGAAATATTATATCAACTTCTTCTAGGTAAATGTTTTTTTTCAACAGTAGATGGTGATTATGTGGATTTTGTCTGTGAGCGGGGCTATCCGGTGGTTAGTCGTTGTGTGAAGCCTCTTAATACCTTATTTACAAAGCTATTAGTGGAAGTATTGGACTTTTAATTCCATAGGGTTGTTTTGGAGTTATTGTATGTCATTCCAAATGAGTTTGTGACCTTACCCCCTTGACGTGACATTAACATCAAGATAGACTTATGGCCTAGTGATTATATAATTTCAATGGATCCTTATTGGAATGAACATTATGAGTTATGGTAGTTGAGGATTATGATATATGATTGGATGATAAAGGGAATCATCTATCCTTATGTGTCTCCATGGGGAATGTTAGTGTTGTTATCGGAAAATAAATATGGTGGTATGAGGATTTTCAATGACTATAGGAGCATAAATTTTTTGACAGTTAAGAAAAGTTACCCACTATTGAGGATAGATGATCCATTTGATCATCTAAGAGGGGCAGGTTCGTTTTGTAAGATCTATCTTTAAACTAGATATCTCTGGTTGAGTGTGAAAGAATCCTATATCATAAATGGTACTTTTAATTGATGGTATTTGAACTTCATGTTGTATTCAGGATTTTTAGTTTTATGGATGCACTAGATATGTTCTTGTGACTTATGAACTCCATATTTCTTGTGTTCTTGGACCTGTTCATCATCATGTTCTATGATGAAATCCTAATATAATCCAATATAGAGGAGGATCATACTGAGAATATCAGTACCAATTTTAAGGATCTTCGATGCCACCATATCTAATGGAACATTTTCCAGGTGATGTTTATATCAATTATAAGTGCGTTTAATTTTTCATGTGGTGTATCATCATAGAGTAGAATTGGGAAGATCAAAGGATGAGGTAGTTGTTTCATGTAATGCACTCAATAATGTGGTATATGTTTATAATTTCTTTGGTTTGGTATGCTATTACAAAAGTATTGTACCCAATTTCCATCGAGTGTCACCTTTTCTGAAAACCATGACCAAGAAAGACCTATAATTTTTGTAGAGAGAGAAATGACATATAGTTATAAAAAACCAGTAAGGAACGTTGTCCAGTGCTTGATTTCTCCAGGTTCAAGAGGAATGGGTGATTTTTGAGGTGTTTTGTGATGCTTCACATTATGGTATTGGATGTAAGTTGATGTTGCAGCATGTTTTGACCTTTTTGGGTCTAGGAAATTTCATCCCATGAAATTTAGATATGCCGCCCATGTTATATTGTTAGGACCAGTTATGTTAATGATGTAGGTATATTGGTATTACCTCATTACGGACCACTTTGTGGTCATAACATATCATTATAGTTTGAGGTATATATTTTCCATGTGAGATATAAATAGATGATAGTATAGGTTGGTAGATTTCCTTTAGGATAGGGATTTTTCTACCTCATACTCCTAAAAAAGGGGAATTTTGTGGCTGAAACCATGGTAATGAAGTCGGAGAAAGAGGTATCTTGGGAATTATTGGATTCATGGATGGTAATGGAGGATGTGACAATGTATCACTTAGATCAATGAATGAGTGGAAATAGTGGTTCTTGGTTTTAGATGATTGTACATTATTCTGTAATGTTTATGATAGAGGAGTATCAATGGGGATACTCAGAGGAAAAGGAGACGCATTGTCGCATCTACCATAGGAATGCATCAGAATGTTGGTCATGAGACGATAAAAATCAAATTTTGTTCTGTTAGAGGTTGTTCATTCGAGTGGTGATGCATGGGGGGGGGGGGCTCTTTGAGTTTCACAGCTCACCTTTAGCGGTGCACATGGGTTTTTCCAAGATGTAACGTGGCCTGATAGAGTAGTTTTCATTGCCCAAGATGAAACCAAAAGTAGTATACTTTGTGGAATGTTTTTTAGTGTTAGAGATGGTGAATGTTGAGAATCGTGTTCCTAGAGGATCTTTTCTCCCTTTGAATTTCCACATATAGAAGTGGGGTGACATCTAGATTGATTTTGACATAAGGTTACCCAGGGCTCAGGGAATATATGATGATATCTATGTAGTAGTTGATTGATTAATGAAATCAGCTCACTTTGTAACGATCAAGCACTCGAGCATAGTGGATTACATGGAAAGGTGGTATGCTGACCAGGTGGTGTGCTTGAAAAGAGTCCTAAAATCCATTTTCTCAGACCAAGATGCATATTTTACCTCATGAGATTGGATATGATTGCATCAATCATTTTTCACTCATTTATGCATCATCACGACCTTCAACCCTCAAATTGATGGGTAGACAGAACAGACTATCCAAATGATGTAAAACATGTTGCGTACATGCATCCTGGATTTAGAATGATCTTCTGTATGAAACAATACATTGGTTGGGATTGTGTATAATAATAACTATCACACTTCAATTAGAATGGATTTTCATGAAGCATTGAATACAAGATTTTTTTGTTCACCATTGGTCAGAGTAGAGGTAAGGGAAACTACAAATCCTAGAACTACGATTCTGAAGAGCATGACAGAAAAAGGTTCATCATGTTCATGAGAGGAAGAAGGTGGCACAAGATTAGAAGAAGTCATATGCCGATTTCAGGAGGAGGCCCTCTGAGTTCGAGGATAGGGACCATATTTTCATTAATTTTTTACATAGACCTATGCCATATAGGATTCAAAAATGGAGAATGATTTGAACTATTTTTACATGTCCCGTTGAGGTGATTGGATGAGTTATAAATGTGGCATACTAGTTGGCGATTCCACTGGAGTTTGATATGATCCAAGAAATTTTCCCATCTTTTAAATTTGATAATATCTTCAGGATAAATCCAATGTCATTATCTAAAAATACTTTGATATATAACATGGCGTGATGTATGTGGCGCGACTAGTAGAGAACATGGATAAATGGGAGAAGGTGGTACATTGTAAGACAATTTCATTTTTTCGTGTCTTGTGGAGGCATGGGGGACATTAGGAGAGAACCTGAGTGTGAGAAGTGCAGATGTGATCCCAGTACCTAGAGTGGTATTGAGTTTTTACCTTCTCTATATTTCATTTAAATGTGATTTTAGAACCTTTTTGTTATGAGATGTGTTATTTCCTTGTTCTGTAATGTGAAATAAATTCCTGACATGCATATAGGGAATGATTAGATTCCTAATAGAGACACATTAATTGTGATGAGATAAAACCCATGCAAGAATGTATTTTCTGCCAAGATTTAATAGTATATTTACATAATGGATGTGGGTATATTATTTGTTTTTCCAGACATTTTGGTTGGTTTTCTTGTGTGGTATTTCTTCTAGTCAGTTGGGTTAGCAGATGTAGGATGTTGTTTTCATACATGTTAAAGTCTCACTCTAACATTCGAACAACACATGGTGGTTTATTTTTGATCCTAGATGTTGGTAGAGGAGTTTAAATTTTATAAATATCCATGAAATCTATATCTTTGGGTGGTTTTTCGGACCCCCATTCTCCTGGGAGCAATTTTGTATTCTCTATGGTAAGAATAGTTTGAGTTGTATCTAATGTAATACCCCAGACATCCTTAGTCCATTACATTGTGAAAACATGGTGATGTATGTGTTCTGGGAGGTCACAGTGACTCAATTAGAGTGTTTTCCAAAAATATAGTTTTTACAACATTGATTAGATATTGGTAGGTCACAATAGTGACTCGCACTGATTAGTCCTTAGTGGTGAGTTGTGACGATAGCTCACGATGTTGAGTCAGGATCGGTGACTCATCCACCGGTAGCTCTGAATAGTGATTCATCCCCTGGTAGCACAAAATTGTGATCCATTCACCAGTAAATCACACAAGGGACTCATCAAATTGTGACTCATCCATTGGAGACTCATCCATATGTGACTCATCTATTGGTGACTCATCCACTAGTGACCCGATTTCAATGGTTTTTCTAAAATTCAATAATATCTCTAGTGGTTTATGATTCCTGTAGTTTCACTACATTAATGTATTATTTTATGTAAAATTGTCTTAGAACATATTTAATGGTATTTGGATCCATTTTTAATTGTATTAATATTCTAAATACCAAATGCTTCCATTGAATTCCAAAGCATCTAATCATGGTTAAGATCTTCCTTAAATGGATTTTAATATACTTTTCTCCCATTGATATATGATCTATCCTTTCTAAAAGCTGAGACATATATTCTTTGTTCACTCATGTTATATTTTCATGAACCCCATACCCTTCAATTCCAAGGATCCGTACAGTTTGGTTGCAACTTTTTTATCACATTTTTTCTAGAGTATTTTATTACATCCACACCCCCAGTACTAGACCAATAAGGAACTCCAGATCATTTTTTCTTCATTTTTTGGATTCCATATTCTATATTTTTATTCTGTATCATGCATAGATTGGGTATGAATTCATTACTTGTGGATATAGTACAATAAAAAATAATTATTGATGATTTAATTAATTCAATTCTCAACATGCGGGGATATGGGAATGAGACATATGTTCTGCTTAGTTATGGGTTTATATTGTGATCATAATGGGCTATATTCATATTGATGAAAATAGATATTTGGGTTATTTTTGTTCAATCCCATTATTTCATATGAATCATTTTTTTGGGGCACTATTGAATGACCATGTATTTGAAATCTTTTAACCATGTATACAAGAATAATAAATAAGGCCCTATGATCAAATTATTTTTTGTGATAACCCCAGAATTAACAAGAAATAATTTATGGAGGAATGGTTTGTTAAATTTGACTATCATTTTCCATAGTCTCTGAGTTTGTGTGTTGTGTGTGGGTTAGTTCTAGCTTGTGCTGTATTAGGGTTTTGGCCTTGTCTATGTGATGTGGGGGGACAGTTGGTGTAATGGAATCTCAAGTTGAGTGTCTGATTGATCGTGCAATGGAAGTGTAGTTTTTTAGTGGGCATATGATCGGGTTCTATAATGTTGTGTTTTTGGTTTGATGTGTTTGATATGGTTATATAGTAGGGCTTCCAAGAATGGTTGTAATGGGTGTGATGTAGTTGTAATGAGATGTGTTTCTGGGTGTGTTTTTGGATTGGGGGTTTTCTATATTGAGAGGATGGATTGGGTGGAATGACTATGACGAATGATTATAGAGGTCACTATTATAGATAATTCATCTAGAGTTTCTTCATCCGTAGTATGCCCTAATATTCATTGTTTATACTAGTATTATATTCTTTATAGCATGAATGGGTGTTAAAAGTAGTGGAATTATTATGTTGGTTCTTTTACCATGGTTATTATTCCTCCATTTGACTTGTTTTGTGGGGCATATTATGTTTTTTTGTAGTTTCCTTTCTTGTGATAGAGAAAATATATAGATAATAATGGTGATAATTTGTTTAATGAATTGAGTTTTTGGTCTGTTGTGGTGTGGATTTAATTTATCAATTTTATAAGTGAACTTTTTTATAATTGAAAAATAAATTTAGAGGTAGTAGAATTAATCGAATTGTTATTGGGTGGTTGGTTGTTTAAAAATCTATAGGATTTGCAGATTTTTTGGTATCTATATGTATATGATTGTATTTTTCTTTATATTTTTTACACACTCCATCTTAGTTGAGAATTAGGATATCAGACACCAAAAATTTCATTATGATGAGAGTCTTTCCTAAAATTATTGGTGGGAGGATGGAGTGTTGGCCACCCTCACTTTCCTACTCCCTCATCCATGTGGTGGTAGCCTATGAATCTTCATATAGGTTGTGGGTTTTAGGTCCTAGTTTTGTGAAGGTGTGTTTTGGTCTCCCATTTGTCTTCTGGATGAGGCCTGTTATGTGGCCTACGTTTCAATGGGATTAGTGGGATATGGTTTGAGGCCCATGTGTGTGCAGGTGGAATGTGATGAGCTTTTCTTTGTCAGGCATCGAGAGTAGTTGTAGTGCCCCTGTATGTGTGGGTGGGTTGTGATGTGTAATGTTTGGAAGAGGATAGAGCGTGATGACATTTTCCATTAGGGTGTGAGAGATTTTAATTAGCTGAAAAGTGGTGCAAGGTTACATATCATCGATGTTATTACAATATTACTTCAATTTAATTTCGTTATTTGTTGAGCATTACTTTGTTAGGTGGGGACGGTTAGAATATGTAGTTAGGTGATGTTAGTTCATTTGTTTTCTCATAGGTGAATCATTATGCTTTTCCTACATGTCAATGAGATACATTGGTGTTTGATACTGAGTATACTTGTATTCGGACACTACATATATAAAAACTATTTTTAATTTTCCTACTGGAAAACATGTAATGTGATTGGCATTACTAGATTAGAATTTTGGTTAAGTTTCACTATCACTCATTAGATTTTCTTTCAGAACATACCGCGGAATTTTATTATTTTTGTATTAGTTTTAATTTTAACCTGAAAGAGGGATTTTTATGATTTTATATATATATATATCCCAATGTTTTATTGAGGTTGATACATATTATCTATTTATCATTTTTTTAATATAAAAAAGATAATGAATCCCATTTTTTTATTTTTATTCCCTTGTGGATGGTTGCCTCCCCTAGGCATACTGGAGGTGGGACTCAAGGGAAATTATATTTCTACTTATATTTCTATCTCAGGAGGGAAAAATTTAGATGGGGGGGGGGTAATGACATGTATGTTGTTATTTATTTTTTGGATGATCATACTAGTTATTTATCATATTTATATAATTTATTGTTTATCAATTGGCAACAGACTAACTGTATATTCTCCCCACAGATAGACTAAAATATTCAATACTAGATAAAGAACACATGAATATGGGGTGGTATACATGAGTTTATTTGACCATCCGAATTGGACATGGTGCATCAAGTTGAGACGTTAACACAATATTATTATGTACTTGTTGATTTTCATTATATTGATATTCTAAATAATGTCCAAATGATATATTATTTATAATTTTAGTTCAAAATTACATGTGAAACAATATTTATAATATATAATTGATTTATATATATTTTTTATATTCCGAAATTATAATGAGATATATATGATCCATGTAAATATTGTGGAACAATTATAGTCCATTTTCATGAAATTAAAAAAAAAATTCATCAAAGGTTGAAAATGAATTTGTATAAATTTAGAATAGATTTTAGAGTATTCCTTTTAAAAAATTGTTTTTGTATATATTTTAATTTATATTATGTTATTACATAAACATTAGAATATTTTTTTATTCTTTTAACTAAACAATATGCGATTTAATTACTTTACTACTCACTGTTTTTTATGTAATATTCTAATGATACATAAATAATTATTCATAATAGGGACCAGATTATAAAAATGTGTTTTTAGTGTGATATAAAACATCTCTATAATATATGTGTAGTTTTATTGATTTCAAACATTGTCATATAATTATGATAATGGTATACTTTATTATATACTATTGAATAGTAATGAAATTTTTGTTATGATAAATTTTTTTACAGTGGAGTATTATAAAAAATATATTTTTTTAAAATAAAATAACTAATTAATTATGTAATTTTTTTTATTATTAGTTTCTGAAAAAATTTAGTCAATAATGGGTTTAAACCATATATTTCAACCATTTTTCATTATTTTTAGTTTAATATATTAATTTCATGACATGAAATTATATGTTTTTATAATTGATTATTTTTAAAAAAATTAGCTAATATGATATTTTTAATTTGGGTGTTAGGGTGATCCTAATTCATTTATGTTGACTATTTTATTTATAATTATTTTATTATTATTATTCTCATTATTTTTTATTTATTATTATTATTATATTGTAAAATTGTTTAAAATGTAATGGGATCACTCTCCTGTGCCCCATCTACATTATTTACCCATAGATGGTGTTTCTTTTAACATCCCGCGGTGGTTAATTAATGGTATATAATATGTCTATTTCCATTTTATATTCACATTCGTTTTTTCCTCTATTCTTTAATACATATTTAGGCACAGCATAGAATATCTATATTTAAGGTGGTTCTCCATGTCATGAAGTAACCATTTATTTTTGTGGAATTTTTTTACAGGAGTATATATATAAACAATTTGAGAATAAAACATCATAGTTAGGGAATCATCATTGATACGAGCCTATTTGGTTAATGTTCTCTATTTCAGTAACTCTATAAAACATTATAATATTTTTAATATATTAAAAGTTGTTCTGTAGTTGACATATTATATATTAAATAGTTATTTTATATTAGATATTCTCATCAACTAAATTTATCATTTCCTTTTGATATTTTCAAATAATTATAATTCATAATAATTATATAATACCATTTTTGGGCTTAATTTATTCTGAAAAATAAATTACTAAATAAATTTTATAAATTTTAAAAAAATTATTTTGTATTTAAATTAGATTATTATGTATGTTCATTAGTATATTGATTATTAATTTTATAGGAATCATTAACATATATCATGGACAGTGTGTATGGTATACAATGATCTTTAAAATAATGTTTCGAATTATATCCATTTTTGAACATTATTAATTATAATTTATAAATTTATTACTGATTTGTATATATTTTGTGAAGAGTTTTAATATATATATTTTAATAATGTTCTATTTCAAACACATTTTATATTTTGTTAAATATTAAATAAAAATATTATGGGGTTTTAATGTTAAATTATGGATCATGAATGAACTTACTATGTAAAATATAGTTACCCATTATGATATGGGGTGGTAAATCATTGAATAAGTGAATTTTTTCTTGATTGAAGATAAAATTATATGACACTAAGTGATTTGTCGTGTCCTTTCAAGTGAATGATGTCATCAATAGTGTCAAAACTAGATTTTTAACTTCATAGTTTTCATTTTTCACAAATTCTGATCAATTACATGGTTTTTGTTATTCACATAGTTTTATTCTTTTTTGGAAGGTATAAAAAATTATTAATCATTTTGGTGAAAATATTTCAATATATGGTCCATTATAATTCTGATAGTGAACACAATGGGTTTTGGTAACTAATTTAAAAACATTTTTCACATTTATTTAATATAATATGGAATTTTTTAATTTTTTAATTTGGATTAATTTACTTATTTATGTGATTTTTTGGAAATTAATATAAGGAAAAAATATTCATGGGGATATATTATCCACATGCACATGAAATCAAGTACAAATGATGTTGTGATTTTGTTTTTGAGTTTTTTGTAGATCGTGTATTCCATTTTATCCTTTTTGATTGATTTTTTTCTAAAAACAGCATTTCATACAAGAATGTATACATTATAAATATTGTTATAACATATATATGAAATAATTATATAAATTTTCATAGCATGATTATTCAACATTATTGGAAAGCATTTTTTGGTCTATTATTATAAAATAATTGTATGATTGAAAATAATCTTTGGAGGTGTGGATTTATTCCTATCCTATTTATAAAAAAACTATTATATTCGAGAAATTATTCAATGGTTAGTGGTGATCATGTATAATTTTAGGGTATGGGGGGATTCATTATTAAATGTGAATTCCTTTATTTGGACCATATAATAATCAATGGTCTATTGATGTACAAGGAAGATAGCTATTATCTATAAATAACACGGATTTTTTAAATTTCATATAAAACCATTGATTGAAAATATGATCATGAAATGGAAATGATAAAGGATATACTTTTCATTTTTAGAAAAGATAAAACACACAAATATGATAAATAATGACACATGTGAATATATGACACATTTTTCGTTCCATTATTATTGTATGAGGGTCTCTAAAAGTAAAAGGATTATAAATTATGTGATTTCATGTAGAAAAAAATATATATCATATAATAAATTATTTTTCTCAAATATTTATTAATTTATCATCGCAATTTGAAGAAAACTGATTCAAATGATATATATGGGTCTTGATTTGATAAACACATTTTTATATCAATGGAGGTTATTATTTTTATATAAATAAATTTGAGGAAATGTCATGACTCATGGTTTATAATTATATAGAGGTAGAGGTAGTGGTTTTGTTTTGTTAAAATCTTAAAAGAGGAAGTATAATAATTTTTCACAATGTGGTGGAATATCATAGAGAAATAATTATACTATGACTATACACATATCCTTAATTTATTATTTATCTACATTCTTAACAATATGTAACAAATAGAATGAAAAATATAAGTTTTTCTATTTATTTAGATAAGTGTAACAAATTCAATAAATTGGAATTTTTATGTTATTTTAATATGAATAATTAGAATGATTGTAGTAATAGTGGGGGTCCATTAGACCTATGAATATAAAAATAGAGGATACATCAAAAGTATGATACATTCCTTTTAGAATAAAAAATTTATAAAGATAAATTGTTATACAATATTTAATTATAATTTTAAAATTGATTAAATTTTTTAAATAATAAAATTTAATTTGATAAATAAGAAAAGATTTTGTAATAAATAAAATAATTTCATTATTACATTAATTGTTATAGATCTGATGTATGTATTATAAATTACAAATTTTTATAATTTTTTAGAATAATTTCATATAAATGAACAAAAGATAATAATAAACACGTTTGGGATATATTCTATTATAAAAATAAAACATTTTTAAATCAGGGATTAAAAAAATTAAATGAAATAAATTATGAATTTTTTAGAATGAAATAAAATTTTATATTAAAAATTATATTAATAATAAATAAAAATTATATTAATAAGAATAGTTATGTTCTTATTTCATATACATTAAAAATTGATGATGTAGTCATTCTAAAAGAAACATTTATAATAGAATACTATTTATTTTTTTTAAACATTATTTTTATTATTGTGAATGAATTTTACCAATATTTTTTTTAATTTAAATTCATCAACATTAAATATATAAATATTATATATATAATTTTTTAAAATAAAAATAAATTTATAACTATCAAGACCAAATTAATTATAGGTTAATAAGATTTCGTTCTGGGGAATGTTTAATTTTCAGTTTTTGTTATTGAACTATGGTATGCATATGATATAATATTGTTGACTATATAATGATTTATTAATGATATAGAGAGTATTTGGTGTTTGATAAAAAAATTATTATATGTAAATATTGTAAAATAAATGAATTTATATCAATTTACGTTTATTTCTAGTATTATTATAATCTTAAGAATAATTAAACATATTTTACTCTATTTGAAATCAATTTTTTTTATATTTCATACTATTTAACTGTAATATTAATTTTTATGACATATAACGAAAAACAATATTAATAAAATATATTGGTATTTAAGTGAAACATTATTTTTAGTTAATTATTTAAGATGTTAAATAATTATGTTTTATTAGAACGATTCATTATTCAATGCAATAATTATTAATTTTCTCCATATATCACGGAATATTTTTCCTTGTCAAATCTTTTCTTCCCACTCCAATTATTCTATTAATATTTATCCTATCATTTAAAATCTCCAAAATATCGTTATATATTTTACTATGATTTAAACAATAAGGAATAAAATTATTATAGATTTTTCATATAAATAATATTATATATATCAATAAATTTTTTTACAATGTTGGGGTTGTGTTGGGTGATGTAGTGCAAGAATATTAGTATATTAAAAATATTTATATACTATTTCACACACATATATATATATTGAGAATAAATTTTTCTTATTTAATAATACATTAAATAGAAAAATCAATGATCACTATTGATTTTGGATGTGTGGATTACCCTTGGCTCAACATATAGATTATTGGCATTAGTTGTTTCATTGTTGGCTACTATTAGTTGGTGAATTATGTTATTAAATAATATATTTAATTATTTTAAATTGTTTCTCTAAACACAAAATCATTTATATAAATATGAATTTCATGAAAGTATTTACCATACTCATTATAAGAAATTGAGATTAGATATGGGAAGGATGATTTCTACATTGTTGTTGATAGATCATGATTGGGGACTTGTGAATAACGAATCAAGGTGAATCATGAGATGGATAAATAATGAAATAAGGTCATCCACTATATATTTAGAGGGTTAATTAATCACAAATGATTGATCTTAATTCAGGGCATGACTCGTTATTTCTTTTTTTCCATTGTTTAAATTGATACACATATATTTAAGTTTGAATTCTTAATTTAAAAAATTCCATTATTCACATGAGCTTGAATATTAATACTATTCTTTATTCCCAATATTTCAACCTACAATTTGTTTGATTATATAATTATTTTTAGAACACACTATCGAGTCATGATTTTAACATATTATCATAATTTTTCACTGGTGTTCTTTTTATTCATTACTCTTAGCCCACTACGTTGTGGTTTGACATTGTGGATGCATAATTGAGTGTGGTAGAACACCCATATTCAAATAGGATTCATGGATGATGTAAATAATAAGATTATTTTTCTATTCTAGGATGCATTAAGGGATTTTAGTCTTGGGATGATGGGTTAATGGTTGGATCATGGGTCTTAATGCATGGGAGAGGTGTCACAATTATACAGGAAAAACCATATTAGGTTCGGGATTCTAAAATTCATTTTTCATGGATGGATAAGGCTAGGTAAGCCCTAGACACTAGTTACACGATGTGTATATTAGATGAAATAGTAATGGTGTAAATAAGGTTGTGACACATCAAGTCTTCCTTTGATTCAATAAAATGTCACATTGCATTGAATATAGTCTAGGAACAATTATCATGTAGTTCCATGGATATAGTTTTTTATAGTTTTATGTAATGATAAATATAAAATGTGTTGTACGAGCCATGCATAACATGTGACCCGATTTCGATGGATTGAAATGTATTCTGAGAGTACATGAGCATGGACACCAAAATCAACATGTTCATGACTGGAGTATAAAATAGTGATAATATACATGAAGATATCTATAGTAAATTTATAATTTAAATGTACATAAGAATGATAAGTTTACTATACCATGACCATAGTCGACATGCACATTACAGAGTACACACACATAAACTGATCAAAAAAATCATGGTCCATGTTATATGGAAATGCATCAAGTAGGTTAAACACATTGATTACCATATATAAATTTTATATAGTCGAACATTACATCCAAACTGTATGCATGATAAGATAGTCCCAGATTTTCATGTGTCGTCATTGACCATGTGACCCTACATACACACCACAAACTTTTTTTATGGTTTCCAATTATTATATATCTTTTTTTGAAACTTTTATTTGGTTCCATAAGTATCACCTCTAATGTAGTATTTCATGTAAAACATGATGGTGAACCCATATATAAAATAAAAGACATGAAAAGTGGTTCTACAAGAGTGATGCATCCTTCAATAATGTTATCTCAATTATGGTGATTGAGTTAGGCTATCAGAGATATTCTTGGGTTGGAAAACCCAAGTCAGACCATGGGGTGGGTCCCCCATAATAATTATATAAGTATATATGGAATCCCTAGTAATATATTCTATTATTTATCCAATATAATAAGTGACACCCAACATCATCAAAATCTACTAGGGAGTGCATCTTATAATGGTGACTGTGCCCCCCTTGACTATGTAGGATGTTATTTATCTGTGGGCTATAAAAATATATTCAATCATGATTCCACATGTTTTTGGGATTTAGATATTGTAATTTAGATTTGTAGGATGACTCATTGATCTTAACAAGTATTTGGAGACAAGGACACCCCTTTTTCTATAGCATGGGGTTCTGTAGATCATAAATGACAGGTTTGGTTTCCCCATTTCTTATGGTTTGATCTATATATTTCCCTTTATATTTCTCCATTAACAGTTGTTTAGGAATCATAAAATGTAATTATATACTGACCCAAGTGTGAGATTCCCCATCATATTAAGTGTCTTATAAAGTTAATAGACATATCATTGGAGATATTGATGGACTTGGTTTAAGAGGAGCATAAATGAATCTAGAATATCACACTATGATTAGTGGATATCCTTCAAAATTTTAAGAAGGGCCCTCATCTTTCTTTCTCATTCCATTTGTTGTCCTATTGGGGCCCCTTTTCTAGAATGGTGTGTATTTTTCCCCTTTATACATTTGTATTATACATCTCTAATTCTATTTTTTGATAATGGTTGATGAAAGAATTGTTTTCACTATATATGTTAAATTATTTTTTTTGTCTATATAATTTCTCATGGATCTAGATGTGTATGTAGGATCAAGTACATATGCTAATTATTCATATTTCTGAATTTCTTACATGTTCCTATCAGAAACACCATTTATTATAGTGATGATGTGGGGGTGTCTCACTCGATATAACATCATCTAGGTGAGATATGGTGGGTTAATTTATGATAGATTGTTATTAGTGGTGGTCTTCCCAAGGTCTGTGTTTCAAGTATGACATTATTGGGTAGATTAAATTTTATACTTTGGGAATTTTTTTAGATGTGTCCCAATTAGGATTCTCAATCTTGGAAATTTTGTTATGGGGAGGAAAACGATTTATCCATACAGTAAGACATTTTTTACATTAATTTTGACTTATATTGATGATACATAAAATACTGGGAACAAATAGTACATCCATAATATAGGGGTGGAAATTTATTCAACCATGTTCATCTTGAATCAGCTCCAAATATGTAACAACGCGAGATATTATGAATTTTTTTTCTACTGATTTAAATTTCATTAATCCCATTCATTGTTTGCTACTAAAAGATCAACCATCATTATACTCTACATGAAATTATTCTTTCGATACACACAACATCGATATAGCTTGTGTCACATGAATCAATGAGTTTCTATGAAATAATATTTAGTTATTATAATTATTTACACCAAATAGTGAAAAATATCAAATTAAAACAAAATTATAAATAGTAATAAGTAATTTTAAATTTTATTTATAATATTTTTATTTAAAGAGAACATATTTTTATGAAAATAAATATTATTCAATAAATTCTCTATTATTTTTAAAATACTATTTTCTCAAAACTGAACGTTTTTTAATTATATGATCAATAATTAAATTAAATTGTTATCTTATTAGAAATTTAATTTTATAAAATAAAATATTTTTTCAATTTATCATTTCTAAATTATAATTGGATGGATTTTTTTTTGAATTTTTTTATTTTTAGATGAATTGTGAATATACTGAATTTTAATAGAAAATTAATTTTCATAAAATTTATTTATATGGTAAAAATAAAATTTTGTTTTGTTTTATAGTATAATAATATAAATTATACACCATTAATTCCAATGTATGTAATTGGAAGTAGTTTTACATTGAAATTGGATATAAAAACATTTTAATTCTTTGAACAGTTTCACTATAAAAAATAATCGTCTCAACCTGTATTTGATAATAATGTGATAGATATTTTCTTGGAATTATATTATTATAATTTGGAAAAATGGATTCCATAGTTAGAATAAAAAAAATTATAATTTTTACTTATTTTGACGTCGTTGTTGAGAAAAAAAATTGGTGACAATAATTAAAATTAATTACAATGGTTAAGGTAAAAATAAATTTATATAGTTGTTAATCATTAACTTATGTTAAAAAATAACACGTACATAATAACGTTTTTGGCCATATATTTCCCAAATAATCTATTGAAACTATATTTTTAATTATTAGAAGAACATTATTTAAGGGAGACCAATCTACAGTGATTTCTTGTACATATTTACAAGAATGACAGTCTTCCTCCACTACAAAAGAGAAATCGCCCCTTCACATATTAACACCACTATATAAAATGTTATTAAGAAAAACCTACATAATAAACATCTCAACTTCTATAGATTCTCCCTATATGCCTCCCATTAAGAATAAATGAAAACCCAGAAGCCCATTTGTTCAAACCCAAATGAGTTACCCAAGGAAGAGGTAACATCCTTCATCGATAACAATTTTAATATCTCTTTACACAACAAGATTATTATTATCCCACACTTATATAACAAAAAAAGTATTTCAAATATTCTTATACTTTTTATTTTAATGGTAAAATCAATACTCACATAAAATTCTTTAAAATGGGATATGCAATCATCATTAATGTGTTTGACAGACTGCCACCTCACTAATTGAAGTCATTCATTTTTTCATTACCCCCCCCATATAAGGGTGGAAATAATGGTAAATTTTTAATTTTTATATAATATATCATATTTTATATTGTATATATTCCTCTATAATTATTATAAAATATAAACTTTAATGCATTCTATTTTGTGGGAATACCATAATTTCATTTGAGGACATGCTGACTATCACCTTCTGAAAGCGACATGACTCGTTCAACCTATGCGTGAATTTTTTTAACGATTTGTATATTAAAAATATGTTATATATATGAAATAATAATGAAAATGTAATTATAATATATATATATATATATCATTTACAAATATTTTTTCTTACAATATGAAAATAAAATGGAAATAGTATTCATGCTTACATATGACCCACTATCCCCATGAATGATGTTTTTCATTCCCATTTTAAATATTTTATAAATTGTTATAAAATCATATATAATGAATATATAATATATTTTTTTCATTCTTATCATTATTATGATGTTTAAATCATGATATAATTAGGAGGAAAATGAATTTAAAAAATTAAAACACATGAGAAAAACAACATGGCAATTACCCAAAATACAACATTAACATGAAATGATAATAATATAGTAATAAAATTTCATTATAAAATTATATATTTTATTATAAATTTTAATATAATATTAATCTATTTATAATAAAATTAAATTTATTATACAATAGGTTTGAAAGATTATGACGAGATCCAATACATAATGTTAGAGGATTTATTGTCTCAATTTTAATTCATTGAGACATATTCCTTATTCCCCACACATTTCTCTTTTTTGATGTTTATAGTATACATTAATCAATTCATTGGTCCATATTCATAAAAATATGGTTATTTACATTTCCATTTAATGATCAAATTTCATGGTGGTTTATAATTCAAAAGTTAACAAGTTGTAAGGGTAATTTTGTCCCAATTTTCATTCTCTAAGACAATTGGTTTGTTATGAAACTATATTATTTTATTAGGTGTATATAACAACATTTTATGTTTTATATAATTAAAATATTTATCTTCATTTTATATTTATCAACATTTAATTTTATAACTTTAGGGGGGTATAGATTCCATAATACCAAGGTGATAAGAGTTTTTTTACTATCTCATCATTTATTAGAATATTTTATGATTAATCTTCCATGGATGAAATAGTAATATAATGATTTTTATTCTGTTATGTTTTTTCATGATATATTAATGCATTAGTAATATTTTCCACTACTAATTCCAAAGATTATTAAGATATTTTAAAAAAAAAAAAATCTGATCAGATTTCTCTATTCGGTCGGAAATTTATTTTATACCAACCCTAAGCTACCAAATACTTTAAAATCATATTTCATGATAAAATTCATGGAAAAGGGATTTTTAAATTTTTTATCCTTTTAAAATCAACCAATTTTTTTTAAAAAAACTAGTTTTCAGGAAAAAAAATTGAAAATATATTATGTCTTAAAAAAATTTCAAGGAAATAAATGGATATTATTTTAATGAAATGTTTTTAAAATATATTTGAAATTAAATTCATTAATATGTGACATCAGTTGGTGTGACACATGAATTTATAAGGATATGATCTTAGGGAACCATAATATTTTTTTTGAATGTTTCTTGTTTTGAATTTTTCATTTCTAGGACACTTATTTCCCTCCTAAGATATATATGCTTACAAATAAAATTATTTTTTGGAGTTATTCATTGATGAAATTTTAATGAAACATATCTGTTTTACCAAGGGTATAATGTGATGAAATATTTATTACAACCATTTCATTTCATCAATTATGATATAAAGATCTTTTATGTTATTGTGGAACATGTATGAATTATTTAATAATGATATGTGTGAGACCTATATATCACTTCAATGAATTAGGTAACATTTATATCTCCTGAGATATAAATGGGTTTTATGGTAAGTGAACTTGTTTCAATAATATACTTTGTATGCTAAGATAGCCTTGTTAGTAATCCTTGACAACCTAAGATGGCCATGGAAGTGAAAAGTGACTACAAGGATGGTTTTGGGGGTGATCCTATACCGCTAAGATGAAATTATCATTAATCCTTGACTGTTATGAAAATAATTTTAATAAGATTATGTGTTTTCCAAAATTCCATGTCTTATTTATATGTTATGACTTCATGGATTATTCTATTTATTCCTTTATGATTCCTGCCTTATAGGCTTCCAATATTTATGGCACGACTAGTGATTATGAAATTTTATATTAAGAGTATGATATAATAATATTATTATCTTGATGTCATACCCTTATAGCCATGATTATACCGAAATATCTCCCTTAATTATGATTACTAATCTTTTCAGGTCACTCATTCATATGTTTCCTTTCCCCAGGATATGAATATATGTATTATATATTTGGTGTCTAAGAAGGGTGCTAGTCATGGAAGACCTAGTTGTTGTTACTATAGTATAATTATGTATTTGTATTTATGTTTCCATGTTTTAGAATGCTCTAAAATACTTCTCTTTTTGGGTGCATGTTCATATAATGTTATAAATGTTCCCAAAAAGTTATGTATTATCTATGTATGAATAGTGAGGGTCACTATTCTCGGTATTACAGAACATTATTAGTAAATAATTTGAATCTAGGATATGAAAAAATTATTTATAACCCTAATGACATATCCGACGATATGTCATGGAATGATGTAAATTATAAAAAATTTCCTAGAATTTTGGATCCGGATATAAATAGTGGATTCTATAAAATACATCCATGAATAGATAATATAAGTGGATGTGGATTTTTCATATTTGTACATATGGGTAACAACCAATAAAGCACTGTATTAAACTATTCCTAATCAGGAATTAGGGTACAACAGCCTACCTTGCTTCCCAAAATTTTTGACACTCCTAAGAGATATTCTTTGGGAATTAACATTCAACTCACGAAACATCTTGAAAAATATAAATATAATATGGTAGAAAATATCAATGTATATGTATATTGTCTCATATTATAATAATAGTGTAATAATTGGGACTTATTATATGTGATTTAATGGTTATGATGGTTCATCCAATAATATTTTGTTCTTACTCTATGATTTTTGGATTTTGTCAATAGATGTAACGTGAAGGAAGAAATTAAATATATTGTGTGATGGTAAATGAAATGATTATTCTCATGAGAATATTATTAATATCGGATATGAAATAAATAACCTCATTACATTTCACACACAACATTATCGTGTTAGGACTCATGCTGAGCATCCATTTGGGAAAAAAGGCAATGATGTTATGTGGTGTCCATTAAGAGGAAACATCCACATTCCCTATGTGGTTCCACTGACCCACTAGTTTCTAAAAATTGGATTGCTTCTTCTAAAAATATATTTTCCATTATCCAATGTTTAGAATAAGAAAATATCATTTTGTCTATTTATCATTTAGAAGGAAAAACAGACCAGTATTAGACATTAATCAATAATATGGGGAATAAATATGAATTTAAATACATGGATTGTAATAAGACAAATAAAATATTATTTAATATGTATAACCCTAATTTTAATATAAAAAAATTGAATAAGGATTTTATCGATATAAATAATAAGGATGATGAATTTTTTGGTATCTAGGAGGATAATTTTACAAGACATACAAGGTATGCATCTGAATTATTAACCAAAATGAAAGTAAAGATGATATATTTGTTATTTTCTTAAAGAAATGTCTCATTATGTAATTAAACATAATATACATTAGTACATAATAAGAGATTGGGTGTTGTGAAATCCAGATTCAAATGGAGGATACAATTATGTATCAGTCTAATGGTTTTGAAAAGAAAAGGAAGCTGGTGTTCAAAGAATAATCCTAAAACCATAGAGATAAAAAGATGAGATTTAATTTATTCTCTATGTGTGGAATGAATCATGGAGTAATGAATTTTATGGTTTCTAATATTTTTTTCAAATGTTGAGGTGAGTTTCATTGAGAATTTTATTAATGAATTGATTGGAAAATGTTATATAACAATGATAATGGATTGAAAAATTCATCGATTTCAACTCCCCTCATCAATTCTACAAGGGTAAAAAGAATTTTAAATATGATAACCAGTTCCAAGACCAGATGGATAATGATGATGACTGAAATTTTTAAAAACATATGCTAAGGGAAATTGTGAAATATAATTTCATTATTTATTTTGATGATGGGTGGAATAATGATATGGTTAAAGGTATGATTTACATCAACTCTACAAATATTAATGCATTATTTAATTCTAAATATAACTATTATTTCATATTGAACTAATTTTTAGGGGTTTCAATATTCCATAGAAATTATTAGATGTGAAATAATCAAGGAAAACCACAAATATTGCAATTATTTTATCTATTGTGTATGATTAAACTTCAGTTAATGTTTTTGGGAATGTGATTCCTGTAAATCATATCATTCTTCTTTGGTTGAATTTGATGAGATGTTATGCATAGAATTTATTTCCTTTCGACAATCATATTTCATTTTTTGAGGAAATAGTGTTTTGTTTGATAAATTCGACAAAACATTTTAATTTTATCAATATGATGAATATTGAGAACTTGATTTTTATATTAAATCCATGGTATGGATTGTAATTCCCATTCTAAAAGGGATTTTTATCTGAAATGGTTTGGGAGAATCTCGACCCTGATGATATTCCAATTGTTCAATAATTTTTTGTTTTTTACAGTAGAGTTATGTTTTTCTCTACTAAAATGAGATATTGAGTTATCATTAGAACTCATTCCTAATTCCAAACTTATTTCAAGGGCTCTTAATAAAATTTCCCCATTTGAGTTTTAGGAAATAAATAAACAATTGAAAGAAAACCTTAACAAGGGATTAATTCATTCAAGGGGTTCACCTTCGAGTGTATCTATTTCTTTGGTGAAAATGATATATAGATAAATGAAACTCTACAAAGATTATCATCAGTTGATCAATATCATGATCATGAATAAGTATCATCTTCCCTGAATTGATTTATTTATGGTCAACTGAATAGTTCTATGTATACTTCTAAAATTTACTTTCATTGTTGATATCATCAATTAAGGTTTAGTAGGGATGAAAAATACAAGCTGCAATTCTATAAAATGTTTGGAAATAATGAATATATTGTGATACCTTTTGTTACTACAAAATACCATGCTATATTTCTGGAATTAAAGAATATAGTATTTAGATATTACCTTGATCGATATGTGTTAGTCTTTATAGGTGAAAATCTAATCTATTCAAATAGAATAGAACATCATGATGAAAGCATCATAATAATACTAAATATGCTATGGAATGTCAATTTATATAATATTGTAAATTATCTATGATAAAAATATTCATTTTTGGGTCATATAATCTCATGTGATGGAATAGAAGTAGATCCATCAAAGATGGAATCTATTGAATGTGTGCCCAGACCTACCATGGTGATAGAGATCCATACTTATATTGGTTTATTTTTTTATTATCAATTTCTTTTGGAAAATTTATCCTCACTATCCAACCAATTGACCAATTTAATATGGAAGGGTGATAATTTCCCCTAGAAAGATAATTGTGAGAATATTTTTAAGGAACTGAAGGGATGGTTAATCAGTGGACATGCGTTTACATTAACCAATATAGTATAAGAGTTTCTAATATATAATGATTCATCCTATAAGGGATTGGGATGTTTTTATTGTGAATATTAACAATGTTATAGACTTCGTTTCATAATAACATAATTTTCATGAGAATAAATACTCACCGTATGATTTAGAGTTTCATATTGTAATTTTATCATCAAATTTTTTTTGAATTATCTTTATGGAGAAACGTTTTTATATATACATGTCATATGGTATTAAAATATATATTAAATAAAATAGATTTTAACATGTGATAGATAATATGGTTATATATGTTAGAAGATTATGACTTTTCAATAACATACCACAATGGGAATGTGAACAAGGTGTTTGATGGTTACAATCCAACAGATCGGGCTAGATTATTCATTAAGAATATTAGAAAAGATTTAATATTTATATATTTTTAATGGATGGACATGGAAATCCATATGTAAGGTGGAAATCATATCTTACGGAACTGAATGTTTAACCCTCTATTACTGTGAAAATTAAATAGGTGCTGAAGGAGGATGTAGAGATATAAAATTGGGATAAATAGTTTTTTAGTTTATCCATTACCTAGATTGAAAGATAAGTATCATTAACCATGTATATTTTCCTTCCATATCAGATTTGATGATTTTCTGTAATAGTGGAAGATCGTAGTTATCCATTTTCTATTCAATAAGGATGAACAAATATTTAAAGTGACATGATAGAATACAAATGGTTTGCCATCATAATGGGATATATCATATAGTTTTTATATCAGTACATGGTACTATATCATTATTTTTATCAAATAAAAAAATTATAAGGGGATTTTTCATCAATTACCCAAACCAGAATTGAAACGGGAGAACATAACAATGAATTTTTTCATTATAATCCAAAAAATCTATAAAGGGAATACTGTTATATATATGGTTTTCTGTCACCTTAATAATTCATTACACTTCATCATTATCATTGAAATGTTATCTCTTTATCATCATCCATGGTAAAAAAATAATTACATTTTAATGTTAACTGATGTTCAAAATTCAATTATATTTAATTAGGATATGAGGTTTACCTTAATGTTTTGGAAAATTCATCAGAAAACAATTTCTATAAATTTGACCTTCAGAAAAATGTGTCATCCTCATAAGGATGGTTTGTCTAAAGGTACTATTAATACACTATATGATAGGTGGAGATCTTGACCACTATATTTTAAAGGAGTTTGGTATAAGAACCGTCATCTTCTTATGTTGTATTTCAACAATAACTTCAACTCAATCATTATGAGGGATCCATATGATACCATTAATATTATGAAATATAGAGGAATTACATTACACAATTAAGTAGAAGAAATAAATATATTGGGACTCGATATAACTTACGAAATATTGAATAAGGATATAATCATTCGGCAACATATCTATGGAGATTTAATTTTAAGGAAACTCTATGCTGATAACCATTATTATGACCTATAATTTGAAGTTGATGAGATGGTTTTTCTCCAAATATCTCCCTAGAAGATGTTTATAATATTTGAGAATAATGGAAAACTAATTGTATGGTATATCTTTCTAATTAAAATTATGATCAGTCCAGAGAGTTATCAATTACATGTAACCTCCAAAATATTTATATCATGTCCATGATGTGTTCCATGTATATCATATCAAGACTTACGTACATAACCATTCAGATTATGTCCATTATTTTTTTCACTCACTAGGTAAATGTTTTATGGATAAATCACTAGATAGGGGAATACATATAAGAAATTGACAATCTTATGAGGTCTAAATATCCACATTTTTTATAAGAATAATAAATTTTGGAGAAGAAATCAATTTCAAGAAAGATAGAATGTAACACAATGAGTTTTTATGAACACTTTATTCAAATAAATTTAACTTATTTGATGAATTTTATTTTCCACCACACCTATTTAATCTTTTGTTATACCGTACAACAATTTAATATTTATCTATAAACAACACTATCCTATCAAGTGTTATATTATACATTGCGTTTCTTTGAAACAAAATTTATTACTATAATTATTTAAACAAAATAGTTATAACATATCCGTTAAACATTTTAATATTAATTTTAATAACTAATTTTAAATATGATTTATAGTGGTTATATATAGAGAATAGATATTTTCAAGAAAATACATAATTTTTGGTAAAGTTTATATGTGTTGAAAAATAATATTTTCACAAAAGACCTAGTTTTTAAGTCTTTACATGATCAATAAAATCATATTTTAAAAAATATTTTTAAATTAATTTGTTAAAATAAACATTATTTTTGTATTACTAATTTCAAAATTATCATCAAGAGAATTTTTGAGATTTATAATCATTATTTTAGCATTATTTTAATTTTCGATGCATAGTTTAAAATATTGATTTTTTATTGAAATATTATTTAATGGATAATTTATTTATATAATAAAATAATAAAATAATATTTTTTATATATAATATTATCCAATATACTTCCATTAATCCAATTAATATCATTGGAAAATATTTTTCTTTGAAATTCATTATAAATTTTTCTTAATATTTTGATGTTTTCATATTAAAACATCATAGTCTAATCCCATATGCAGGTTTAGTATTAAATTAATTTATGAAACGAATATATATATATATATATATATATTTAAAATTGGAATCGATTTTAGAAATAATAATTCTTTATATAATCTAGTATGGTCAACTTTGTTTTTTTCAAAAATTCATTGTGAATGTAGTTAAATTTAATTAGGTTTATTAACGTAAAACGAGTTTATGTAGGGGTTAAACTCTTTCATAAGGTCCCCAATAACAATAAAACATGTTAAAATATAATGGATTTCAATATTTATATCATATAATAAAATGGATCTAATTAGATTAATTATGTTAGGAATAAGTTATAAGAGATGACACTCAATAGTAATTACCTTTATATATTTACCAGAATGCCACTCATCCCCCACTATAAACGGGAGCTCACACCCTCACTTATTCACACCTCTAAATTTCTTTTTATAATCCAACCCCTTTCCAGATATTCTCCCCAATTATAAAATTTTTTCCTAGAGACCTCAATTTGTGCATTAATACAGCCAACAGAAACCTTTGGTGCTATCCAAAATGAGTTACAAAAAAATATGTAACATCCTTTAACAAGAATGATTCTTTTATTAATTTATCGGAACACAAAATTACTAGTATTTGTTACTTACATAATAACATAATTATCCACAATATACTAATATGTGGTTATTTTAAGGGTATTACTAACAATCTAACACACATTTATCAAATTCCATATACAATCATACTTCATGTGTACGACATACTACCACCTCACAAACAGAGGTCGTTTGATCATCCATTAGAAAATTTCATTATTGGGAATAACAATGTAATTTAATTTTTATATGATACATTTGACTTTTATGATGTATTTATTTTATTTTATTATTATATAACTCATAGCCTCGATCCTTAATTTTTTTTGGGAATACGATAAAATTGTTTATGGACGTGTGCACTACCACCACCACCAAGCATTGCGATTTGTTAATGAGTTACATTGAATATATTAATGATGGTTTTATGAAAATATATATGATATATATGATATTATACTTATTCCACAATTATTATTAATATATATATATATATATGATTTACTTCACTTCATTAATTATATACTCTTTGAAAATAGATACGACATTCATTCATGCGTACAACCTACTCTCTTAATGAATAGTGTATTTCAATTAATTTTTCTATTTATTATAAATTATTATATATATATAATGAATATATATGATATATATGTAATTTTTAACATTTTTTATATTATTATATCATGATATAAGTAATAGGACCAAAAATTTAAAAAATCAAAACACATGGGGAAAAAGTTAGTATTACCTAAAACATATCATTAAGAAGGAACTGTTCATAAAGGGGAAATAAAAGTTCATAATAAAATCATATAATGTATGATATGATTCATCATCCTTTTGTAATATAAATATAATTAACTTATATTCGTTATACATGATGTTTTAATTAGTATGACAATATTCAAGACATATGATATGTTGATTTTTGTTTCATTTTAAATTTTGGTGAGGCTTATGACATATTCCCTTCTCATTAAATTTTTGTTGTGTATATAAATACAATTAATTAAATATATAATATTTAAAAAAATTATATGCACTTATATATAAATTTAATGATCTACATTTAATGCATTTTGGGGTTCCATTATTTCCAAATCAACAAGGTAATTTTGTCTCAATTTTACTTCTTTAAGAAACAAATTTTCTTATGAAGCTATATTCTTTAGTGTTGTTTATATACTAAAATTATACATGTTATATCTAGAATATCATTA
The DNA here is from genome assembly GCA_963277665.1 of Viscum album. Lineage (NCBI taxonomy): Eukaryota > Viridiplantae > Streptophyta > Magnoliopsida > Santalales > Viscaceae > Viscum > Viscum album. The sequence continues at coordinate 798,890,418 of OY728151.1, forward strand.
TTTTTATGATATTTCATTCTTTATTTATTTTTATTCATTAATTTGTTTATTGATTCAATGTTAACAATGTGATAAGAGTCTATTTCTACAATCTCATCATTTTTCGTGAATGTTTGTGATTATGTTTCCACTAATGAAATATTATTACACTTATTTATCTTTTTATTTGGTTTTTCAGGATGTATTCATGAAATTGTACCATTTTCAACTCTTTTTTACCAACTAATAGATGGAATTTTTTTAGAAAATTAACTTTTATTTCTCTCGTCAGTCAAAAATATGTTTTATTTAAGAAAACCTGATTTAAAAAATAATTTTTAAAATATTTTTAAAAGGATATTTTAAAATAATATTCATGATAATCATATTTAAAAAAAATTTGGTTTCAAAATATTTCTTTGAATGTTTTAAAATATTTTATCATTTAAGTATTTCTAAAAAATAATTTGGTTGTAAAAAATATTCAAAGAAAAAAATTTCTTAAGGAAGGGTTTTTAAAAAATCATTCAAATTATTTCCAATTTGGGATAAAATACATTGGAGTTACTAAGGAAATTATTACAATACTATCAAAGGGAACAATTCCAATTAATTCTCTAAATGGTTCATTTTTTATGTAATGATTTTTATGAAACTTGTTTCACTTCCACGAATTAAACTCTTATGAATCCTGCTTAATTTTCTGGTTTATTCTGTGAAGAAATTATTATGATACATATCTTCTTTCCATAGGTTATGATATGATTCAATGTTTATTACTATCATATTATTTCATGTTTTATGATATGATAATTATTTATGATCTTCTAGTACACGTATATATATGATTTTAATATGGAAAATTTGGGACCACTGTCTCCCTATAATGAATTTGGTAAATATTTATATCTCATGAGATAGGCATGGCTAGAATAGGGCGTGAACTCAGTTTAGTAAAGGTATTAAACTAATATGATGGTATTAAGAGTAAAACAAGATGGCTAATATAGAGATACTAGATTTTACACATATTATTAGATGATTTTGTGTATAATTTATAGTAAAATGCATCTAAGGATCATAAATTTGTTTTCTCTTGCAGATTAGGTACAAAATTTTAAAAAATTAAAAATGAAATAAAATCATCGTTGATTTTTTATTTATAATTTTTTACTAAATAATAATTTTCTCTTATAATTTATTAGGATATCCTAGGTAATACATGAACATAAAGGTTGAGAAAAAAATCATAGTAAAAAAAATTACATAGGAATAAAACACAACACATGGCATTGAAAGAAGAAAATGCAAATATGAAGGCCCTTAAAATGAATAAACAAAATAAAATAATTATATGTATATCATAGGGAAATATTTCCATTACTTCATAGGAATGTGGATACATCAAATAATTTTACCTAAACATGAGTCATGTTTAACGACCATGAATATATCATGTAACACCCCGAAATTTTATGAAAAATATTATTTTTAATTTCATTAATGTCTTGTGTTCTACGCTACAACAAAAGACGCTTTCACAACACGCATCCTTGACTTGCCTTCCATTACATGCAATCACGACCTTACTCGATATCTTGAGTAGTACTCAATAGCGAGTTTCACTAAACATCAATATGCTATTCAAATATTATTAAAACTAGCTGTTATGAATAGTAATAACCACATTTTGAAACTTCGTAAATTTTATTTTTCAAAATGGAATTCATTTTTGGATTTGTAATATTGAAATTAACTTAGGGTGAAATTTTGGTGATTTTCGGATAACTTTAATATTTTGATGAATAGTGAAAATTACTAAATTTTAATTAAAAACAACTTTTTTAATCGAAATAATTAATAGTGATAAATTATTAATTTGAGTGGTTTTAAAGTATATTTAGACTTTATTTTTACAATTTAATACAATGTTGGTAATTGGATGTAATTCTACATTTAAACCAGACATAAACAAGTGTCAATCTTTTGATAGTTATTATATCTTAAAAACACGCTGTTTGTTTTCACGACGAGAATTAATTTTTAAATTATTTAATGAAACTGATATGTTTTTAATTTGGTAAAATAGACATCATTTTTGAGTTCATAATATCAAATATAGCTTAGGCCTAATTTTTGGTATTTTTCTGAAAACATTCAATTTTTGATGAATAGTGAAACCACTAAGTGGTAGTTAAAAAAACTGAATTTTGCATAAAACTTAATTTTACCGCTTCTGTGAATGGAATTTCGAAAATATGACAGCCACGGTTGATATCAGTAAGTAAAATGTGGTTCAATGAGATAAAAAAAAAATTTTGGTGAATAGTAACTTTTTACTTTTTTTACCGCGGTTAATAGTAAATAGGGTAACTAAAGGTAAATATGATATTACTATTACCCTAACACATGTCCTAATTCTATTGGATAAGTGTAATTTTACCAAAAACAACCTTATGAATATAATATGACCATTTAGGTCCGCCTGGATTAGATTATGACATTTAATATTATTTTATTTAATTAATAGTTAAAATAGTTAAAATCAATGTTTAATAATTAAATCATTTTTAATATGGGGTAATACATAAGATAAATTCGACTATAAATATTCATTAGAAAGATAAACATAATTCCTATATAATGGTATTTTATTTGTAATTTTTATACATTAAATAATTTAATTTATTTATGACACAACGATGATGCAGTAATTATCTTATTAATGAAATATTGACATAATTGATGTTATAAACACCAAAATAAATGTAATGTGAGACTTTTTATGAATTAAACTAATTTTCTAGGTTACTATGATATATTAGTGTTGATTTAATCAACTTGGTTTGAACATATAATTCTGTTATGACTTTCACAAAAATCATATATCAAATAGTGTCAAAATTGACACAAAATAGTTTTTAAATCAAATATTATATTATTAATTGTTATTTTATTCCTAAAAATATAAGGTTCAGCCAAATGACTTAGATAATGATATATATATTAATAATAAACAACTTGGGGTTCGTTTTCCATGTTATAGTAAGTGTATTAACCATATAGTGTAAGAAAACAAAAAGACACGGTAAAAGTTAAATTATATAACTTAGAGTTAAATATAATTGATAAGGTTAAAATAATAACATAAACTTGTATAAATCATATTTGTTGATAGGATTTCTACCCATCCCAACTTTAGCTTCGAAATAAGTCCCTTTGTATCCATTATAAACCTATTTTGACTTTAAAATAAAATAATATTTTGAGATATTCCTAAGGTTCCCCTCTCCTCCCTTATAAAAGGACACCAACTCCCCCTCCACCTCACACCAATTTGAGCACTCAATCTTGGCCAACCCATTCCAAAATCCCTTCTCCACTTCCCTAGAATAATCCTAGAGGTCCTGGTCATCTTCAAAGACCAATTTTAGTTCCCTAAGTGGAGGATTCAAAGAGGCGTTTCAAAGAAGAGGTAATATCCATTACTGATCTTTTCAATTTCTTTCTTCTTCAACATCTTCTTCATTAGTTGTTTCATGTCAAAGTAATAACATCAGTATTAATTACATAATGATATGTTATTATAAATATGAAACAACCCTAATTCACCTTCTATCCATCCTACGGAAAAATGAAATCACCGCGCGTGCGTACGTACAGAATACCGTCACCACACCGTGGTGTAATCTATTTTCCACCATCACCTTACAAGGATGGGTATAATGGTGTAATGAGTAACTATATATGATTATTATAAAGTGATATTGATACTGAAATAGTATAAATACACTTAAATACAATTCCACGATCATGGGAACAATATCATCGTTCGTGCGTACGTACGGACTACCGTCTCCACGACGCGATGAGATTCATTCTCAATGATTAACCATTCATGAATGATTATAAAGTATATATAATAAGTACTAATGAAATATATGACATAATAATGATACTGTATTTATTTATATTTATATGTATATCATCTACTTAATTCCATTCAATTCAATAAGGAAACGAAAACAACATTCATGCGTACGTACGGACTACCGTCTCCATGAACGGTGTATTTCATTCCATTTATCGATATATTATATATATATATATATTCTGAATATATATTATATATAAATCATGTTTTACATTCTGGATATAAGTAATCATGATCCAAGTAATCATATTAATAATTACAAGTTAAAACACGAACGAAAAATGAGACGATTTTACCCAAAACGTTACTTTAACATGAACGGGTAATATAAAGTCATAAGTGGACCATATATGATATAATAACAATGAATATGATTCTGGAATAAGTCAATAACATGATTTAAATCATTATACAGGAGGTTCGGACACTTACAAAGCAAGTCGGACCAATGGTAAGGGAAATATCAAAATCTCATTTTTATCCGAGATTGTTTATACTTCAGGATTTACTGGGGTGTATTTTGTCATCCGAATCCATGTTTCCTCAATATGTAATATTTTTTTCCATCCACCTACAATTGTTTAAATCCAATTTTACCCTTCGGCGAGATTTTAGTAAAGGATATGAAAGGAATCTTTTGTCTTTTTTCATACGAGTTACTTTTTGACTTTTCTGACAAAAGTACGAAGAATATTTTTTTAACTTATACGGCATGAATGGATTTTTAAAACATTATTTCCAAAAAATTTCCTTTACAAGTTTTCAAGTTTATTTTTAATCAACTTCTTTTAGTTTAAAATTGTATGACATGTTTAGAAAGGAAAAGTGTTTTTGAAGTAGAAAGGATATTTTCCTCAAGAATGAAGTTCAAGTGTTTTATCAAAATTATTTTCCATCAAAGATAGTAAAGGGTTCTGTTTTTATCCCTATTATTACATTAATTTGATTATGTTATGATGGAAATATTTTTATGAATTCTTTTATCTTATATGAATTTTTTTATGATGTCATGTTGTTTAAGAATCCCATTTTTATTACATGGGTTATGCAATGATGTATGATTTATGAATTTGTGGCACACATAAGAATGGTATCATTATGAGATGGGTGGGACCTATATCTATCTCCAATGCATTGGGTAAAGATTTTATATCTCATGAGATAGACATGGCTGGAATGGTAGGTTATACCGGTTCAATGAAACAGGACTGAAACGAGGGTGACTCGGTTCAGAAAGGGACTTTGTCCACTAAGATAGTCTTGGCAATGAGTCTTGACTAACAATAAATGATTCTCTATGATTATGTGTGCATGAAACAAAGTTTTATGTTTTATGTTATGATTATTGTGATTACATTTCACTGCCATGAGTTATCCCAGGTTATGAAATTATGATCTCTTTTACAGGTTAAGATTTCCAAAAGTTATGTGCTTATGTATATGATGTGATTGATATTTATTTTGTTCACCCTCACTGAGCATTTGAGCTCACCCTTTTATGTTTACTTTTCCCCAGGATATAAAGAATGGTTTTTGGTATAAAAAAAAGGAAGATCTTTATGGGAGATGTTGAAGATCTTTCACCAGGATTAGAAGATTATATTCCGAGTTTCCAAAGACACTAAACTATTACGATCCTTGTGTGTGTGTTTTTGTTATGTACTAAGTATTCCGCAAATGTAATGTAATGTCAATGTACGTCAAGCTTCGGGTCTCTACAGTTGGTATCAGAGGAAAGGTTTAGTCAACCTTTGGAAACTAGGATGCGAGAACTTTAGTGAGATCCCTAGAGATATTTCTAAGGTATGTCTAGGTATGTCTCTAAGGTTAAGTATACATGTAGGTTATAGTCCTAGAATTGCGCTGACGATATTAGAATTTAACCTAAGATGTTTGATATGGAGGGTACTCCCCCTTTATTATGTTGTTTTCCCCTAGCATGATTTTTGCCTCTCACACTATTCTTTTTGGGTTTTAGAAAATGGCTGGAAACAAGATGATTCACGACAATGGAGGATATGATGGACAATGGAATGATATTCTTCATGACCAACCAAATGAAATGGGATTTGGAAGTCCAAACATCATTATTATGCCGAATCAGCAATCTCATAATATGATCAATAAAGTAAAATTTGGTAAGTTTCCTGACTCGGCTAATAAGAGAAAGATGGAGTATCATGATGATCATAGAGGAAAGAAAGTTCAATTTCCTCTATGTAAATCATGTGGGAAGAGGCATCAAAGAGAATGTTTCAAAGGAACTGGAAGATTCTTTGGGTGTGGAAAAGAAGGACACAAAGCCAGTAAGTGCAAAGGAAAAGGTTCAGTTAACACCAGGGATAAGGATAATGGTATTGCTACGACATCAACAATGGTTAAATGTTTTTAATGTGGAATGTACGGGCATTATGCAAACCAATTCCCTAAGGGAAAGTCTCATGAAGATAATCAGTATGGTCATATGGGAAGTATTTATGTGGACGATGATGAAGAGACTACAAATGATATGTGAGATGAAAGAATTGTTGAAGCTCAGTCAATGGTTTAAGAATGTAGTGGAATGATTACATGTTTATCATGTGTAATGTTGTATAAGTAATCTCATCGTACTATGGAATAAAGATACATGTAAGGATTGTTACACTGTTGTCTGATTAATGTTACCAGTATCCATGAAAGGTTATTCAGATATTTTTGGAATGTAGATGATATGCGCATAATGAAGGGATAAGGAGAAAATTAAATGTTTGATAGTATTCATGAGCTCATGACTGATATAAGGAGAAGGTTATATCATGGTTTGAGTATATAGAATTTTTGGATTTTGGTATGTGGAAAGAGTTAACATTTGACAGCATTTATGTTTTCACTAAGTTTTAATGGGTATTCATTTTTTTCAAGAGAATACATCATTAAGGTATTCACATGATTGGAATGTGACAAACAGGATATATGGGGGATAAATGATGGTATTCACATGCTTGGTTGAAGACATTTCAAGTAATCATTTTCTTTATACTATGAGCTTGGACCGAAGTATTTTAGATAAGACTAAAGATTTTAAAGGATTATGCTAACAATAAGTTAGTATTGTTTAAGTATAGAACTTTTTTTGATATTATTTATGTGATGTTATAGTAATGTAGTTTTAGAAAAAGGACAACCTGCAGGATGGGCGACAGCCCATCGCTTCGGACAAGGATGTGGGAATCGAACCCACAAATGAAGTGCGACTGGCCTTTATCGCCTACCACTGACCTACAGGAAGTCCCTGTTTAGTAGAAACTAGTTTTATTATATTAAGCAGTATGATATGAGAAGTATAAGTCCATTTTAGGAACCATATATGATTAATCTCACTATAGAATGAATTATGCTAACCTTTTGTTTGAGACAGATGGAATGACCCGTCATTCTATCACATGATCTACTAGCACTTTACGAATAACAAATTCAACTTCATTTATTTAAGAGATGAAGTGGAAATTGTTCAAGGAACGAACAACAGTGAGATTGTACCAAAATAAAGTAAGTATTTATTCTAATTCAAATTTTCAACTTTAGGGAAATGATCTTGAAAACCAAAAATGTTGTCCATGTGCCCATATATCCGATGAATCAGATGGTACCCTAGATCGTCACAAATTTTTGACTTTGTGATTGCTGGCTTTTCCATAGCCATGTTCTCTACCACTCTCCATCAGAACATGATGGTTAGATTTCTCTTCCATATCCATATTTTCACCTATGTGGAAAACCAGTGATTAGTTTAATTGGGTAACCGTTACGTTTCATACTTTTGTTTTTAAAGATTGGTTTTGGTATTCCTTTTTACGATGTGGGTTTCTATTAAAGAAACTTTCGAATAGTAAACCATTTATAACCCCGACGAATTTCGTGGGCGAAATTCATTTTAAGGGGTGTAGAATGTAACACCCCGAAATTTTATGAAAAATATTCTTTTTAATTTCATTAATTTCTTGTGTTGTATGCTACACCAAAAGAAGCTTTCACAAAACGCATCCTTGACTTGCCTTCCATTACACGCAATCGCGGCCTTCCTCGATAGCGTGTGTAGTACGCAATAACGAGTTTCACTAAACAGCAATATGCTATTAAAATATTATTAAAACTAGCTGTTATGAATAGTAATAACCACTTTTTGATATTTTGTAAATTTTATTTTTCAAAATGGAATTCATTTTTGGATTCGTAATATCGAAATTAGATTAGGGTGAAATTTTGGTGATTTTCGGATAACTTTCATATTTTGATAAATAGTGAAAATTACTAAATTTTAATTAAAAACAACTTTTTTAATCGAAATAATTAATAGTGATAAATTATTAATTTGAGTGGTTTTAAAGTATATTTGGAATTTATTTTTACAATTTAGTACAATGTTGGTCATTGGATGTATTTCTACATTTAAACCAGACATAAACAAGTGTCAATCTTTTGATAGTTATTATCTCTTAAGAACACACTATTTGTTTTGACGACGAGAATTAATTTTTAAATTAGTTAATGAAACCGATATGTTTTGAATTTGGTAAAATAGACATCATTTTTTAGTTCATAATATCAAATATATCTTAGGCCTAATTTTTGGTATTTTTCTAAAAATTTTCAATTTTTGATGAATAGTGAAACCACTAAGTGGTAGTTAAAAAACCAAATTTTGCATAAAACTTAATTTTACCACTTCTGTGAATGGAATTTCGAAAATCTGACAGACATGGTGGATATCAGTATTTAAAATGTGGTTCAATGAGATAAAAATAATTTTTTGGTGAATAGTAACTTTTTACTTTGTTTTACCGCGGTTAATAGTAAATAGGGTAACTAAGGGTAAATATGATATTAATATTACCCTAACACATGTCCTAATTCTATTGGATAAGTTTCATTCGACCACAAACAACCTTATGAATATAATATGACCATTTAGGTCCACTTGGATTAGATTATGACATTTAATATTATTTTATTTAATGAATAGTTAAAATAGTTAAAATCAAAGTTTAATAAGTAAATAATTTTTAATATGGGGTTATACATAAGATAAATTCGACTATAAATATTCCATAGAAATCTAAAACGATTTCCTATATAATGGTATTTTATTTGTAATTTTTAGAAATTAAATAATTTATTTTATTTATGACACAATGATGATGCAGTAATTATCTTATTAATGAAATATTAACTTAATTGATGTTATAAACACCAAAATAAATGTAATTTGAAACTTTTTATGAATTAAACTAATTTTATAGGTTACTATGATATATTAGTGTTGATTTAATCAACTTGGTTTGAACATATAATTCTGTTATGACTTTCACAAAAATCATATATCAAATAGTGTCAAAATTGACACAAAATATTTTTTAAATCAAATATTATATTATTAATTGTTATTTTATTCCTAAAAATCTAAGGATCGGCCAAATGACATAGATAAGGATATATATATTAATAATAAACAATTTGGGGTTCTTTTGGCATGTTATTGTAAGTGTATTAACCATATAGTGTAAGAAAACAAAAAGACACGGTAAAAGTTAAATTATTTAACTTTGAGTTAAATCTAATTGATAAGGTTAAAATAGTAACCTAAACTTGTCTAAATCCTATTGGTTGATAGGATTTAGACCCATCCCCACTTTAGCTTCGAAATAAGACCCTTTGGAACCATTATAAACCGATTTTTACTTTAATATAAAATAATATTTTGAGATATTCCTAAGGTGCCTCTCTCCTCCCTTATAAAAGGACACCTCCTCCCCCTCCTCCCCACACCAATTTGAGCACTCAAGCTCGTCCAACCCCTACCAAAATCCCTTCTACACTTCCTTAGAATAATCCTAGAGGTCCTGGTCATCTTTAAAGACCAATCCTAGTTCCCTAAGTGGAGGATTCAAAGAGGCGTTTCAAAGAAGAGGTAATATCCATTACCGATCTTTTCAATTTCCTTCTTCTTCAAATTCTTCTTCTTTAGTTGTTTCATGACAAAGTAATAAAATCAGTATTACTTACATACTGATATGTTATTATAAATATGAAACAACCCTAATTCACCTTCTATCCATCCTACGGAAAAATGAAATCACCGCGCATGCGTATGTACAGAATACCGTCTCCACGCCGTGGTGTAATCTATTTTCCACCATCACCTTACAAGGATGGGTATAATGGTGTAATGAGTAACTATATATGATTATTATAAAGTGATATTGATACTGAAATAGTATAAATACAATTAAATACAATTCCACGATCATGGGATCAATATCATCGCTCGTGCGTATGTACGGACTACCGTCTCCACGACGCGATGAGATTCATTCTCAATGATTAACCATTCATGAATGATTATAAAGTATATATAATAAGTACTAATGAAATATATGATATAATAATGATACTGTATTAATTTATATTTATATGTATGTCATCTACTTAATGCCATTCAATTCAATAAGGAAACGAAAACAGCGTTCATGCGTACGTACAGACTACCGTCTCCATGAACGGTGTATTTCATTCCATTTATCAATATATTATATATATATATATATATATTCTGAATATATATAATATATAAATAATGTTTTACATTCTGGATATAAGTAATCATGATCCAAGTAATCATATTAATAATTACAAGTTAAAAACATGAACGACGAAGGAGCCGATTTTGCCCAAAACGCTACTTTAACAAGAACGGATAATATAAAGTCATAAGTGGACCATATATGATATAATAACAATGAATATGATTCTGGAATAAGTCAATAACATGATTTAAATCGTTATACAGGAGGTTCGGACACTTACAAAGAAAGTCGTACCTAAGGTAAGGTAAATATCACAATCTCATTTTTATCCGAGATTGTTTATACTTCAGTATTTACTGGGGTGTATTTTTTCATCCAAATCCATGTTTCCTCAATATGTAATATTTTTTTCCATCCACCTACAATTTTTTAAATCCAATTTTACACTTTGGTGAGTTTTTAGTAAAGGATATGAAATGAATCTTTTGTTTTTTTTCATACGAGGTACTTTTTGACTTTTCTGAAAAAATTACGAATAATGTTTTTTTAACTTATACGGCATGAATGGATTTTTAAAACATTATTTCCAAAAAGTTTCCTTTACAAATTTTCAAGTTTATTTTTAATCAAATTATTTTTGTTTAAAATTGTATGACATGTTTAGAAAGGAAAAGTGTTTTTAAAGTAGAAAGGATATTTTCCTCAAGAATGAAGTTCAAGTGTTTTATCAAAATTATTTTCCATCTAAGATAATAAAGGGTTATGTTTTTATCCCTATTATTACATTGATTTGATTATGTTGTGATGGAAATATTTTTATGAATTCCTTTATCTTATATGAATTTTTTATGATGTCATGTTGTTTAAGAATCCCATTTTTATTACATGGGTTATGAAATGATGTATGATTTACGAATTTTTGGCACACATAAGAATGGTATCATTATGAGATGGGTGGGACCTATAACTCCCTCCAATGCATTGGGTAATGATTTTATATCTCTTGAGATAGACATGGCTGGAATGGTAGGTTATACCGGTTCAGTGAAACAGGACTGAAACGAGGGTGACTCGGTTCAGAAAGGGACTTTGTGCACTAAGATAGTCTTGGCAATGAGTCTTGACTAACAAGAAATGATTCTCTATGATTATGTGTGCATGACAAAAAGTTTAATGTTTTAAGTTATGATTATTTTGATTACATTTCACTACCATGAGTTATCCCAGGTTATGAAATTAGGTTCTCTTTTACAGGTTAAGATTTCCCAAAGTTATGTGCTTATGTATATGATGTGATTTATATTTATTTTGTTTACCCTTACTGAGCATTTGAGCTCACCCTTTTATGTTTACTTTTACCCAGGATATAAATAAAGGTTTTTGGTATAAAAAAAAGGAAGATCTTTATGGGAGATGTTGAAGATCTTTCACCAGGATTAGAAGATTATATTCTGAGTTTCCAAAGACACTAAACTATTACGATCCCTGTGTGTGTGTTTTTGTCATGTACTAAGTATTCCGAAACTGTAATGTAATGTCAATGTATGTCAAGATTCGGGTCTCTACATATCATTTGGTCGACAAAGTCCAATTAATGAATCGGGTTCACTCTAAATTCCAACATGACTTATCATGAGACTAAAAATTACCCAATTCATTTGAGTGATATTTAAGAACACCATTTATGAAATTTTCTTGTATATGTCTTCCACATGAATAATTAAGCAAACTGGTTACACATGGAATGAATTGGGTATCATAATTCTGTCATAAGGCACAAAAATTAATATCAGAATTGTTTCCTTGAAAGAATAGATTTAAATCATAAAAGGACACTGATAAGGTAAAATAGTAATAGATCATTATAAATTATGTCCTATTGAAGTGGAAACATGTAAAAAATGATTATTAATCATTATATATTAAGTATTTTATTTATATTTAAGAAATATATTAAAGATAATTTTATGTGAAAAAAGAATATTTGTTTTCATTAAACCAAAAAAGAATCAACGTATATTTTTTTGATGAATTTATTTATTTTAAATTTTTTTTTTCTTAAAATAGTTAATGGATAGTACATAAAAATAGTATGAAATTGTGGGGCTTCCATTAATCAGTTTTTTTATCATCAATAATTGAGAAGAGAAAAATTTGAAAACATTTCCATAAAGAATAAGGATGATATTATCGGGATAATTGAGTTCCGGAAATATATATAAAATTTATAATATTTATATAAAAATAATGAAGTTTTTAATATAGGTAAAAGGAGATAAAATGAAACCTTTAGGAAAAAATGATGATTCAAGAAGAAACCCTTACCTTTTGTTCTAAATTATTCTTCATTTGCTATTAATTTCCCAGCTAATTAAATTAAATAAATTAATTTATTTATTTATAACATTTGATACAATTATTTTATTTACATTACTTTATTAGTTAATTTTCTAATTTTAATGAGTTATAAGACACAATTTCTTGGTTTTGGAGCCTTCGTTTCCTCGATTTTCTTGATCTATTACTTGTATAAATTTATGGAAAATAAAATATAATGAGATTTTTTCCAAAATTGATGTTATAAGATACTAATGATAATATATATGATTAAAAGTTTACATTAGTTATTTATAATTTGTGGTGAGGATAAAGCATTAGATAATATATTAGTGATAATCGTTTAGAATATATTTTCTTTTTTTCGATCATCACAATCTTGTTTTGTTTTATTAATTAATATAATTTATATATTTTTTTAAAAAAATTACATAATATTTAGTACATATTTTAGAATAAGGTTTAAAAATAATTTTTTTTGAGTAATCGTGAAGGATGAAATGGAAATTGGAATCTTTTTTGTCATTGAATGTGATAAATTAATACATCACGAATGATGTTTTCAGTTTAAGAAAATACGTAGAGGGGAAAGAAATGATGTTGTATTAATAAATTATCATAACAACATTCAATTATATTTATGGTTCTATAGCTATCATACCATGTGTATTAGGTTAGTTTTGGATAGATACGAAATGAAAAAACAAAAATGGAAATTCAAAGAAAAGAAAGACGATTTTACATCTTGAATCATTCTTCTTGGGACCCTCCTTAGGGACATTGCATTGGTTTTTTGTTTAGACCAAAGGCTCTTAGGATTGGAATTGGTCATAGAAAATATATTTCAGAATAATTTGGGAAGGGATCAATTCCTGATAGGTGTGAGGAGAATAATTTACGAGTGATGTTATTTATAGATGATGAGTGGGCTGTTTTCTCATTATTTAATTCAATAATATATTATATTTCCTCAAGAATCTCAATTTTCTGAAAATTATCAATACATTTATTTAAAAAATTAATGAAATATTATTATTATATTTCTTAAATTATCGATTGTTTAGGTAATTGTGTATTTAACTTAAAATTTTTATATACTAATAATTATCGTATTATACAATTCACCAATCATTCGAATATTTTTTGGAAAAATTTAAAAATTTTAACATCACAATTTATAAATGTGTAGAATTAAAAAATTGTATCTATTTTATGAAAATAATTTTTTAATTATGAAAAATGTAATTTTTAATTTAAATCATATTTTACATGAATGATACCAATTCTAAACTAATATTTTATTTTATTAAACTTTTACATATTATTTATGTTCTCATAAGATTATATTATAATATTAAGAACAAAAGATATTAATTTATGAATACATTTTATAGAAATGAAATTTCTTTTAATAAATTATCTCAATTATAAATATGAAATAAATACTTATGTTTTATAAAAATTATAACACTTAAATAATAATTTCTAAAAAAAACTATTTACTTATAAAATTATAAACTTATATCATATTTCCATTTATAATATGGATAAATTTTATTTATACATTCATAGGTGATTTTTCTATAATATGTTTTTTTAATATTTATAAGGGTTGAATTAATATTCCAAATATTGAGTTTCTATTCCATTGGTATTTGTTTTATAACAGATAGAAGTACATCATATTTTTTTCATTTTCTAATATAACATTTTTTGCATTCTCATTGTTATGTTTAGGTTATTTATAATATATAACATAATTTTAAGAAGTAAATTTTCATTGATAAAAATTTAAGTTGTTAAATTCTCCCCCATTATGATTTTTTTTGCTCAAAATTTCGTATAACAAATTATTGGGAAAACAACAGACTGTACTTCTCCATCATCAATTCATATAGTTCCCACGTTGCATCTTTTTTACTTATGATACTTCCATAGTAACTTGAATAGGTGAGCGGTCTTATTATGCAAAAAATTATCTATATGATTCGTGATCTTTATTAGATGCTCCACATAATAGAGATCTTTCATTTTCACTACATCAAAATTACGTACGTATGGAAGATCTGATATGTACATTCTCAAGATGGATACATTGAATGCATCATGTACTTGAGACATGGTAGGTAGAAGTTCTAGTCATTAGGACACAACTCCTACACAATCAAGATACATTAAGAGGATGATATACATTGGATATATAATTCCATTCTACCCAAATCAAATAATACCTATTCAATGGAGATTTAGGAATGAATACCATGTGTCCAACCATAAACTCTATGTATGATCGATGTTATTTTGGGAAAACTCTTCTATAATATCTGGTATGCATGGATATTCTTTCGGATAGTTTTTATGTTTCAACTATTTCATCATCCATTTCCTGCCCTAGTATCATTTTTTCATTTACCACAACCTATAATGGTGTTGATGTACATATTTTCCAATAATGAGTTACATTTAAGTCCATTTGGATGCTCAAGTGGAGCATATTTTTGTAGGAGAATTCAATGAGATGTTGATTTTTTCTCCATCATCCTTTGATATATATAAAATCAAATCTCAACATAACTTATATTTCTTGAATAGGATGCTTGTATTTACAAATTATTTTAGGATGATAGGACATAATAATGTTCAACTCACTATTTAGAGATCATTGGTGGCTTTTTTAGAGCATGGGGGTCATTATCTGGTCCCAATCAGAGACAATCGATAGTCAAAATCGATGAATCCTTACCCCAAATATAATTTGTATCTTTTCATGTTGATCTAAAAATATGTCAAATATAATTTTTATATAGTGTGCTATCATTGTAAGAAGATCCTCAACAACCCATGTAACATTATTTCTTTTGGATGTCCCTAGATGACCGATGACACATTCTCTTGTAATTTTTTCCCATTTATATGTTTGAATGAGTATATATTGCATCACCCCCTTAGAATATTTACTTTCATACTTGAATTTCTAACATATTAGACTCTTTTATGTATGCATAGTGATTTATATTGACATATTATCTAAAAAATTGTTTTCCTAGATATCTCAATACATCATTATGATCCCTTGGGGAATAGAAAAGGAGGAAATATGTTTTTCATTTGTAAGAAAGATATTTATCTCTATATTAGATGGAACACATAATCATTACCCAATAATTAATAATAATTCTTCATCCATTTGGACCTCTTAGGATTCTTGATTTCTGATAGATTCCACCCATTTCAAAATATACACACATATTTTTGTGAATCCTTTATTTTCTATTTATAGGATGGTTTATAAATTATTGGATAAAGGAATGATTATGAACATTTATTAATGATTTCAATGTCGCTAATTTTTATCTCAAACAAGAAGTGATCCTTTTGAATTCTCATTATTGATATACAAGAAGTAAGATTTCTACATAGTGAGTCTACAAACTTATTTACTTTACCCGGACAGTAGCGGATTTAGCAGTCATAATCATTGATAATTTATAAACATATTCCATGGTTTAGGTTAGTCTAATTATATGTGAATATATATTTTAGGATATTATGATCATTATATGTTTCACAATTCTCCCCATATAGATAATGCCTCTATATTTTCAATGAAAAGTATACCGTTACAAACTCTAGATCATGAGTGGGGTAGTTTTTATCATGAAGTTTTATATTTCTTGAGGCATAGGATATCAATTTTTCAATTTTCATTAGTAAATATTCTAGTCCCTTTTTTGAAGCATCTCTTTACAACACAACGAGTTACCCACATGCTGGTAGAGTGAGTTGTAGTTTATTGATATGGATTTATTGGAACTCCATAAATATGTCCTTATATTCAATAGTCCATACAAACCTTTATCCCTTTTGAGTCATCTTGGTTTGTGGTTTTTAGAGTAGTCATTAATTTTTAATTAATATTTACTAATACCCTTGTTGGGTATGGAAGATAATGGAATCCATTGTTGATGTACGTCTGGGACTCTCCTCAATTTAAATTATTTTTGAAGGATCCATAGATATTCCTTTACTAGTGATAACATACCCAATGAATTATAATTCCTCTATATAGAACACAAATTTACTAAACATTTCAAATAGGTTCATCTGTTGCAATGTAATTTGAAATCTATTCAAATAATTCTCATCCCCCTTTATCTTAGAGTATATCAGAACATAATAATTAAAGGATACATTGATTTTTGTGAGGGTAATTCTAAAGACTTTATTTATTAAGTCCATAAAAAAATTAAAGATCATTGATAATTATTAAGTGAATCACTTTAAAATTATATTGTCTATAACTCATTCAGAAGATATTATTGGGAATAAGTTCATTCCTCACCATTAATAAGTGATATCTTGACTGAATTTTCACCTTTGAGATATACATAACACCATATAGTATATCAAACAAGTCATCTATACCTGGTGTGGGATACTAGTTCATTTTCATGATTTTATTGAGCTCACAATAATCCATGTAGATGACCATTGATCATTATTATTCTTGAAAATGATTATTGGTGCACCCCATAGTGATCGACTCAGGAATATAAAAGTGTGTCTTCATTCTCTTGTAACTACTACATTAGTTATTCTAGCTCAATGGTGGATATCCAATGAGGTGTATTAGATTAAATCAGAGATTCAAGAGAATGTTAAATTGAGTACTCAACCTCTCATTAATGTTGAATAAAAAAATTCATCAGGAAATACAACTGTGTAATCCCTCATCATTGAATCAAATTAGATCATGATCTTCTCTTTTCCTTATATAATTTTTGATATATATGATTTCCCATAAGTAAATAATATCCAAAATTGAGACAATGATTATTAAGGGGTTTCACAATCTTCTATAGATTTGTACAGAATTGGAGGATACATCAGGATGTCAAGAGTTATCTTTCTTTCTGAAACGTTGATGTTGGCATTAAATAAAGATACAAAATCCATTCCAAATATAGAATAAAACTATAAAAAGGGAGTATAAAATGAATTTCTGGGTGGATCAGTCCAAAAACATTAACTGTAGAGGAGTTATAATTCATGGATGCCATAATTTCCCAATTTACTATTCAAACAGATATCTCAACCTCCAAAATTTGATGTTGTCATTGAATAGTTCTACTAAACTTGAAACATATAAATGAATTCATCGAGCCCAAATGAACTAATATGTTCTCTGTTTTTGAATGAATTAATTTTGTACCTATCACCACATCATTTTTAAGGTCCACCTCATCAGTAGTGATAGAATATTCCCTTCATTGGTTCCAAGGAGGTTAATGTTGTTGATTGACTCTAATAACCATGGATTAGTTAAATAGATCACATAATTACATTGATCCCTGATGTTGAATCACGCCACATCAAGCTGAGTGTTGATAGGAAAAATCCCTTATTATTCGAAATTTGTAGTATTCCTCTTAACTCTTCAATATTTATTTTCCATTTTCTCACCACTTCTACATTTAATGAATCATTTGGTTCCCTTTATGCAGTTTCGTAGATTCTACCTCCAAATCTGATAACACATGGGATTTTAGTTCTTCTTCCCATCATGGGATTTTTCTATTTTTCCACCCATAGGAAACTTCATATTCAACTATTATCCCCAGGTCCATGTGACCACAGAGATTCTTTGTTCACCAATTCAATATTAACATCATAGAAAATAGTATACTCATTGATGTCAATGAATAAAATAAATAATTCTTTTTATAAAACCAGTTTTAGTCAACTAAAGGATCAATCCACCTTACATTATTTTTTCATGAAAATCATGAGGCCAATCTGGGAAGCATTGTGATTTTTTCATCATACACCCCCATAGAGTCATATTCTATTTTCATTAGTATAAGGAAATTTGTTTCTATATTAAGACAAAATGTTCAAGGAAAATATATATTGAAAAATATTTTTCATTAAATCATTGAATTCCATGGAATCAATTTAAGCCTCCTATGTTTTTTTATCGATTAGTTACCACCAAAAATTATCTTGTCCATAAAAATGATAAATTGCCAACAAAAATTTCTCTTCTTTTCATTACTATAGGACATAAAATAATTTTTGAATGAAGATAATCCATCAGTCCATGAGTTGGAGATCATAAGATCCACTAAACATGGGAATCCATTCCTACATAAAGAATTCCACCATGCATTCTATTTAGAAGAGAATAAGTGTATTCCACACGATTCAGTTTATCATTCATAAATTCATCAAGTTGAGAAATTATTATCCTAAAATTTTGAGAACCCATTCCTATCATATTTGAAATATCATTAGGTTAATTGTCGCATTTCCTATCACACTAATTATTGGAATGAGTTATTCTATTCTTAACTATTAACTAATATAAATAATTTATAGATAGTGGGATTTAATACATTGCTTATAAGAATATAAAAATTGAACATTGAACAACAATGGCTAACCATGAAAATGAAATGTATATCGTATATTCTGATAAACTAATTTTTTATCTAGTTTATACATGGCGAAAAAATTATCTGTTGGATTCTTATTAATGTTCTATATTTCTAATAAATAGAAATATAATACTGCACTCTAATACCAACTATAAGTACCTTAACATTTTACACATAATATTCAAATATTATAAGATTACTATACTATCAAATAAAACCCATAATTAGAAAACTCTAGTGTCTTTTGAAAAGTACACATATAATTTGATAACATGAAAACTGTACTAAAATTAGATATTTTTTAATCTCCATAATGATCTCCTAATATCTGTTCTTCTATTACATTTTCATAGCATAACTTGGGAATACAAAAACAAAAGGGATGATCAAAAAATCCCTATAAGAGATAAGAAAATGAATAAAACATTTCACAAGTGTTATAAGGGGTAACAAGATGAAATAAGGGAATGAAAGATGAATAAACATACAAAAGAATAACAATTATAACATGGGAACACATACCAATGAAATCATAGGAATGTGGAAACATCACATAACATGACATTAACATATGTCATGGATAACTTCCCCAACTATATCAAATGGTCAAAAAAGTATCATAAAGGAATAAGGTTAATACCCTATCCCAACAAGATGTATCCTGAGACTAATCGGTAACACGTGTATTTGAGAGATATTTAGCTTCACGCATCATAAGATGAACATGACTAACTTTTCCATGTGAATAATAATATTTAAGGTTAATCCCGAGAAAATATTGGGTATCATAATCATGTCATAAGGAATAATAAACGATAATATCATAATGGTGTACAATAAGTAATTCATTTAAATAAGACATGGAACTTAATATCATAAAATATTCATATATCATGATAATTATTCTCCAATAGAATTTGAATCCCCCAAAAAGTGCTTAATAAATATTATAAATGAAACCATTTAGTGCGGTTTATGAAAATATTGAATTTCATTTGATGGGAAAAATAATTAATTTTTTTTATAAAAAAATGAATAATAAATGGAATTTATTTATTCTGAAATGGGTTATTTTATAAAAATAATGGTTTTTTAAATTATATTATATATGGTACTTGAAAATGTATAAGAAATTGGGAGGTTTCCTTTAATTATGATTGCTTATCAGGAACAATTGAGAAGGGTGCCTTTGGAAAGCATGTATATCCTAAAATAATAGGGATTAAATAATCTTAATACATGATGTTTCAATATATAAATAGAATATATAATATGTGTATAAAAATAAAAAAAATGATATATTATGATGATGGGAGAGAAAGCGCAAATTTAAGGAAAATGGAGGTTTGGGAAGAAACCTATAATGTATGTTTGAAGTGTTCTACACTGGATCTTAATAAAATGGATAATAAAAGTAAATACAATAACTAATAAATAAAACAGATTATACACATATTTGTTTTATTGTAATTTTATTGTGTTCATTTATGGCCAATTTGATGAGTTATAATATATAATTTCATCATTTTGGAGCGTTCATTTCCTCGGTTTTCATGATTTGTTACATGTATACATGCATGGAAAATCATGTAAAATGAGAATGGTTATCCATAATTGAATTAAATTTTATTAATGAAAATCAGTAAGATTATATTGTTATATATTTAATTTAAAAAATTTGGGTGTGGATGAATCATTAGATAAGACATAAATGATAATAATTTAGTTAATTTTGATGGTTTTTCAATCAAAACAATTTTATATTGTTTTATTAATTAATTTTATTTTTATAAAATGTATCCAAAACCTTAAATATGTTATAATACATATATTTTATTTTTAATCATAAAATTGTTTTACGATCATTCTTGCTGGAGGGATTGTAAATTGAAAAAAAAAATCATCCTTTATGTAATATATTAACATATCATATTATATGTTTTCATTTATAGTAAAAAAAGATAAGGTAATTATTGATGATTTATTATTCCATTAGTATAATTAAATTCCATTATTTATAAGTTACTAGAGTGACCATTCAATTTTTATGTGGGAAGGTGATGAGAGAATATAAAAAATAAAAGAACATGAATTGAAATTAAGTGAAATGAAATTGGATTTTTATCATGAATCCTTGTTCTTGAGAACCTCCATTGGGAGAATGGTTTTGGACTTTTATAGAGACCAATGTCTCCTTTATGTGGGGGAGTGGATTGTGAAAATATATGTGAAAACTTTTAACAAGTATCAAAGCCTAATATGTTTCTGGAGAAGATGTGGGGATGGGTTATATTTATAGTGGAGGAGAGGGGTGTTTTTTCATTATTTTATTCATTAGTTTATTATTTTTCAACAATATTATGAATATTTTGATAATTATCACCAAATATATTAGAATAATTAAGAGGAGATTGATATTATGGATTTTAAATAGAGATATCTTAATAAAATAGTTTATTTGACTAATAATATGTATATAATATAAATTACTGTATTTCACTATTCACAAAAAGTCAAAAAATTAAAAAAAATTCCCAAAATATTACCCAAGAAATTTTTTACATGCGATACTAAAAAATACACTCCATTTAAAACAAATTAAAAATATAATAAATTTAATATTTAATTAAAATAATCATTTACTTGTAAAATACAAATTTTATAATTATAATTGATTTTATAACATATTGAATATTTATTTAAGGTTTCATAAAATTATAATATAATCATAAGAAAATAAAATATTAATTTATGAATAAATATATAGAAATAAAATTCTTTTTAAAACATGATATTAAATATATAATTTTTGACAAACACCTATGTTTTTTTAAAATATAAACACTGAAATAATTATTTACTTATATTATGATATGATTGTATCATATTCTCAATTATAAGATAGAAAAATGTTATTTATTCTCTCACAGGTGAGGTTAATATTATATTTTTTGGTATACTATTAATAATGGTCACATTACTATTCCAATTTTCATGTTACTATTCCATTTTTATATGTTCCTTAAATTATAGAAAAGCCTATTATTTCATTCATTCTTCAATTATAAGGTTCGTATTGTGTTCTATATTGGACTATAATGTTATTTATATTGTATAACATAATTATAAGAAGTGAATTTAATGAAATGTAGTCTGGAGTTATTATTACTATGATGATCATGGGATTGAACAATGACTACCAAGATGTTTCGAGAAGCGAAACCATTCTAAAAATTTGGAATTGGAATTAATTATTGACTTATATAGACATAATGTATATATAAATATTTTTTTTTCACAATTCCATGCCTTAATCTTATGACATTCTTTCATGGATTATTTTTTTATTACATTGTTATTCATATCTTATTAAAATCAAGTATTTGTTTCATAACACATGACTATGATATTTTATATGAAGGTTATTAAATTATAATGTTATTATCTTTTCCAAATATAATCATTCTCATGATTATGCTTATATATCAAAGAACAATTACCCTTACTGATCATTTGATATCACGAATTCTTATGTTTATATTCCCTGAGTTATGAAGATATTTATTATATATGATATCTCTACGAAAATTTATCATGATGGAGAACCCAGTGGTAAATAATGTATCTAAACTAGGTATCAATGTTTATGTTTGTATTATTCCAAAGTTAATAAACTAATACAGTCTTCAGACATCTGTTTGTGTAATGTATTTTATGTTCCCAAAAAGTTGTTTAATTTCTATGTATGAGAAGAAATTGTCACTATACTATATCTTATTATCCGTAAATGGAACATCTTTATGAGAAACATGACACATATAGCAAGATAGCCAACTATAAAATTGATATAGGATCCTCATGAAGATTAGTTGAGTGATGATGCGTCTTCTTAGGGACCTATTCATGAGGCGTTTCCCTAGAGGTCCATGAATTTGGATGACTAGGTTTTAGATGGAAAATAGATATAGGTTTCCAAGATGAATATATACACATGGTTGTCTCATCAAATTTACTCAAATAATAAAGACTGAATAGGCTTCATAATGGCCAGACCCTCTGGTAGTGGAGTCTTGGATCAAGGAAGTGATTCGAGTTTTTATTCTTGTTTTCACCCTATCCAATCATAATCTTTTTCATTAATATAGACCTTTTCATATCTAATAAAGGAACTAGGTGAGATAGATTACCAAGACTCATGGTGATATGACATCTATATGTTCAGAATTCTAGTCTTTATTTCACGATGGGAATTAAACTTTTATCTTACTATCATCGCAGATTACTAAGCTCTTTAAGCCACAGTAGAGAGATATGTTAGTTATTGAGTACACCATGAGGATTAAAAACCTCATAAATTCATCCGTGGATATGGTTTTTGATTTTCTTCTTCCGGGAATTGAATTTTGAGCTCTAAATTAAAATAATACATTCTAGCCATTGTTTTATACTTTGTCTTTCAAAATTATAGATGAGTGATGAAGTGGGATCTGGTAAAATATATCTTCTTAATAGTGGGATGTTAGGAAGAGGGTGTTCGAGGTGAAAATAATTGGGTTAATTAATCTACAACAACTATTATTTTTTAGCTAGGAGGGTCAATGTTTTTGATAACTCAACATTACCTACCATGGACACATGAGTTTTCAGTATGAAATTAACGTATTGGATCTAGCTAGATACGAGAGGGGTGATGAAAGGATTCTATATGATGAGGAATCATGGATAAATTTTTTCTTGACTAAATTTATAGAGGATGGAATATAAACAGTGGATTGAACTGCACCCAAGTGGAAAAATCATTATTTGGGATCTTTTATAGAGAGTCTGGGTATCCTCCTACTAGGCGGTGTTGATATAGGAGTAGGTAGAGCTCTTAATGGGGGATATAATAATGGGGTATATTGTATAATTTAATTCCATAACCACCACAACTAGGTATCCCATGAGTATTTTAGTAAAGGGTGTGGGTAGTGAATGATTTTAGAGTGATATAACCAGTTTTCTCGTGATCTAATTTGAGTTATGATCTATATATTTTCTACTATTTATCCATTAAATATAGAAATTTGGGTGACTAATTCAATTTTAACCATATACATGGTTTAGTAGACAGAAAAATAATTTGAGACATTAGCCCTGATGTTGTGGATTTAGGCTCTTATAGCGTCTAATTATTCTATATCATGCAATTACATGAAGTGTGAGTTGGTATTTGGTTGAGAGAGTTTCTCGTTGGACATCTGGGTTATTCTTTTGATACCATATGATTTCATATTTGGAATTTAATGGTTTTATATTGTGGATTATCATTGTTATTGAAATCATTGGTGAGTTAGATTCATTCATGTAGATGGGATGTAATTATAATTTTTTGTTGAGGGATATCTTTTGTAAAATAGAGTGTAATTTTCTTGCAGAAAGATGCAACGTTTCTCCAATACATTTTTCTTTTTCCCATGGTAATGTGGTCATGATAAATATTTAGATTATAGAAGTATTGGATGTATATAATGAAATCATCCTGAAATATTTCATGGGAATACATTAGGGGATGGTTATAGAATTATGTTTCACCATTCACCATTAGACAACACAGATTTAATGAAAAGCATATTATATGGATCTTAGTGAGCTCTAATATCTATAGATTCATTTAGAATTCTTTTTATTGAAAGGTATAATTTTACCCTTTCTATCTCTTTTTAAGGCTAATATTTTTTCATGAAAAATGTTGCTGGGATATTGAGTCATTGTATTGATAATCATCGCTTTGGTCATGTAATGATAAGGAATATGTTCCCCTTTCTAAATATTTAAAACCATAATGACCGGTTTAAATGTGAGAGTGTGTTATCTCATACCATAAGCTGGTCAGGAAAAAAATTTAGGTTTGGTATGTATAATATTTCAAAGACAATTTTATAGATCGATACATACAACATGAGTATCTTGGGTTACCTCTATTGTCACTAATACCCCATTGTTTTATAGATATTTTATCCATAAATAGACAAATTTCTAAATGTCTTAATCTATGAACTACTCATACACTCAATGTTGGATGTGGATCATGAAATCTTCATGAATATGGTCATATTATTACTTCAGAAACACTATATTTATGGTATTCAATTAAAGATTCACATTTGGATCCACGAGGTTCACATTATTGAGAAACTAAATTCTATGAATATAATTGTTGTGGATCCTATGATGATTGATTAATTCATGATCGGGTACCACCCAAGAGTGTGTAAGATGTATGAATTTTTATTGGTTTGCAGAGGCACTATAGAAGGTTCATGAAATAAATTTATATGATAATAACCCATTTGACTACATATATATGAAGAATGTAAAACTATTATCCTAGAGATAGAAGTCTAATAGGGCTACTCTGTAGTTGAGGTAGAGCTTTCACATTGATAATATTTTGATACTCCTAAAAGATGTTTTTGAGTACATATTGTTTTTAAATTCCATTAGATATATGATTATTTGTGTATTGATTTAGAGGTAGGATATGATCACTTCTAGGTCATGGTTTCCTAGACCACATGTGAGTAATTATTTTTTAAATTAATTATTTTTTTCATTCATAGGATTTTCATTGATGATGTGGACATATTATCTGTTGGGTGAGTGTTTTGTTATTTACACACAGTATTAGTGTCTCAGGTACATATTCTATCACGTAAATCTCAACCTAATAAAAGTAATTTGTTATAGTTCTTATAATACTACGAATTTGTGAGAGAATATTCTAAAGGGTAGAAAAATATGGTGTAATATTTCATATTAAATAATTCATTTTCTCTCTCGGTGAAGGGGGATTCAAAAAATGATTCACCTGTTATAACAGACATTGGTGTAGGATATGGGTTTGTATTATTTTTATTAGATGGTAGTCAATTTACATATTCATCAGAATGTGAAAGTGGGTTAGTTGGGAAAAATAACATTTGAGGTTATATGTCACTATATATCCTCAAAATATTTACTAGATCGATTTTATGATGGAGGGGATCACATCAAATTTTTTTCAAGGGATTACGGTGGTTCCAATAATGGTGTGAGAAGAGCTGATAAGGGAGTTTCATACTTCCCCCTTATATATATTCCATGGTGGGGAAAATATGTGAAATGATATCAATAAATAAATTTCATGGTATTAAACTTTCTATAGTGTTTCTATAACACATATTTATTTTAATAAATATTTCTCTTTGAATTGTTTTTATTTTTCAATAGCTTGGGTTGCACGCAACCATGAGTTTAAATGAACGGTGAGACATTATTATTATAAAATGACCATTAAAAACATTACATTATATTGGTTTGAATAAATATAAATAAATAATTTATGAATAAAATAAGTGTCCAACAAAATATAAATGTATTAATAAGTCCTTATAATTTTTGTAAAATGAAATAATTTTTTGAGAATAAATTTTCTACAAAATTATTTAATTTTCTTTTTATGAGTGAATATAAATTTTAAAAGTTATATAAAAAGTATTTCACAAAATAATTTCATTTTTAAATACATAGTGTAAAAAAGAGTTTAAAAATATTTTTTTTTCAAAACATTCATTTTGATACGGAATATTGAAATTAATAATTTTTATAAAAAGCATATTTCTTTATGTCTCTCCCAAGATAAATTATATTTTGGATTGAATTTTAATTTTAAATATATCATTTTTATTTAAAATACTAAAATTATGGTTTTTAATGGTATTAAAAAACCAAATTTATTATAAAACAATTTTATTTTCTATGGGGGAATATTTTTAAAAATTTATTTTTTCGTGAATGTTTACTGGATTATATTAAATTTATTTCTACAAATTTCTAGTTTTGAATTTCTAAAAATTTATTCCTAATTTTGATTCATTAGTACTAAATATAGTGATTTGGTTCCTTTTAATTTTGGATAATATGAAGTGTAATGTTGGTAAATGTAATGGACCAACCAATCCCGCGATCAAGATATTGTATGATTTAGACATAGCCCAAATGGGTTTTCCATCTCGGTTCTCTGGCCCTCATGAAATCCATATTTAATACCTCGTGATGGGAGTGTTATCCACATAACCTTATAAATTGGTGATTCTTACTCGTCCTCCTTTAATGTGGGATTTCCACAATCCTCCCTCCCATGAAAGTCCTAATGTCCTCCCGGGAACAACAAATGGACCCCAACTCTAATAACATCTTAAATGGACTTTTCTATCATACGATCATGATATTAACATATTTGAGGCATATATCACATGGGTTTTATTTGACCTAAGCTATATCCATTGTCCATCCCCCATGAAAAGGCCTTATAAGGCAAATTATCTTGTTATATAAAAATTATGTGTTTGTTAACTGTGTAATTTGTGATATTTTCATAGTAATGTGTCCAGTTCATTTTTTGGTGACAGAAAAGGGGGATTCTCTCAAGGTGGGAGTTCAGTGGTGATGGGTTGAATAGGATTTTTATAATAATGTTACATGTTCATATATATATTCTTGATAAAATCTCACAACCATATAAAATAGAGGATATGGGAAACCCCAGGTTCCTAGTTTGGAACATTTTGATTATTATGAAAGTTTAATTTGAAGTAGATTTTCCTAGATTTATCTCACCATATTGATGCTACCTCACTAAATAAATTTCAATGATGACTAGAGACCTCTATAATTTTGTATTCTTCTCTTCTATACTAGAATATGCAAGTGGAATATATTTACTGTGGTTATTATACCAAGTTCCACTGATGTACGATGATCCTTGGTCCTCAATAATAATAGAAACATAAGTATTGACATGGTTCTGGTTATGTGATTTACTCTTCAATTTCATCCTGATTTTTTACCCAAATTTCAAAATAAATATTTATTCTCATTTAATTTCCATTCATTTTAAAAATACTATGAATGAATGTAATCTATTTTGGAATCATGGTTAAAAGGAAATGGATTTATTAAGAATGGTATTTTCTAGCGTGAATTTGAAGAGAATAAGAATAATTATTTTTATTATTATGTATTATTCTCAAACTAAATTTATTTTGGACTCTTTATAATGGCATGGTAATTGGGAATTTATAATCCATGACATTAATACTTAGAATCATAGCGCTAAAGTTGACTCTATCATATTAGTTTCAGGTTCTATTTCTGGATTTCACCTATGGTGACCGTGTTTATATGTTTTTTCGTGAACCATGTGGTCACATATAGGTATGTTTAACCACCATGTAATATTTCTATTTCTTTCACTAGTGTTTAATTTTTTTAATATATGTTTTTACCTTTATTTATTATGGGAAAAATCATTTCAAACTATTTTATTTTGATTCCTGGAACTGGTTTCTTACTCTTGGTGGTTCTGAATGCCCTTCAAGTCTTATGGTGGGCTAGATCGGGTTACTGGTTTAGGGTTGTCTAGGGTTAGTTATTTGAAAAATGATCTTAGATATAGTATTAATTCTATGTGATATTGAGGATGAAAGGCTTTTCAAGAGAGGAATGATTAGAAAAATTCCACATTGAAGGAGGAGGATCAAGAATCACCCCATTAAATGGTGTTGTCGATACCTCTCCCACTATGAGGATTTTTCATGAGGAATGCCTCCGGGCTAGAGTCCAGGGAAAAAACCATGTCGGCTAGGCCCAAATTAGAAAATATATTGATTGTTCACTAGAATGGGCCGTTAGAAATAACATTAGAGTAAGCCCATATTATTTGGGTTTTTATTTAACATGGAGATTAAGAAAACTAATAATCGAGAGGTAGGTGCATGAAGGATGTCACAAACCCATCCCATTTAGAGCTAAGAGTTTCTATGGGTAGTATGAGATTATATATATTCATTTTTTGGTCAGTGTTGATAAAGGATGATGATATGAGTGAGATAGTATTATTCCATCTTCTTTCATGAAGTATGAAACCCATTCATATACCGAGAGCACAATTCAAGATAATTCTAGTGCTTTATTATCGATTAGAGAATGGTCTGCCAAGACAACATTCCTGGTTAAGGCATATCTACAATTGCATTATTCATAGTGTTTTGATGTGAGTTATTTTTTGTATTAGTTTTGTTTCGTGTTTGTGAATCTTAAAAATATTTTTTTTTTGGAAATTGGTTTCAAAAAAGAAGAATTGATTTCGAGTGGAATAATGGTTTTTTATATAATAAAGATTCATGGAAACAGTTTTATTTTAACAAAATGTTTCATATTAGAAGAAAAATGGAATGTTTTTTGTGAATTATTTTGAGAATTTAGAAACGTGTTACTTTAAAAATAATGTGATACATCAAATTGGTTGGTAATATTGAATATTAATTGAATGACATTTTTTGGAAGTGAGAAATAATTTTACTTAACCCATAGTATTCCATCGAATGAACCCATGTGTGGATATTAACATGTG
Source organism: Viscum album (assembly GCA_963277665.1). Classification (NCBI taxonomy): domain Eukaryota; kingdom Viridiplantae; phylum Streptophyta; class Magnoliopsida; order Santalales; family Viscaceae; genus Viscum; species Viscum album. Next base: position 798,920,106 of record OY728151.1, read on the forward strand.
AAAAGTGGATAATTAGTGCTATGTGTGGATGGTTGATTGAGATAACACAAAGATATAAATACATATATATATATATATATATATATATATATATATGAGACATTAGGGAATTCCAATGGTGGTTATTTATATTGTTTTTATTGATGAATTTTTTTTTTCAAAAATAGAGATTTAATGTATTGAAAATTATTTGAGATATTATGAGTGATTTATTTTTGTGTTTGGTATCCTTTTTTGATGGCTCTATTTTTTATATTTTTAATTGTGGTTTGAATTGTGATTTGAGTTTAGTTTTTTTTGAATAAAGTGTGGATTATTTGGTTAATGAATCATTTTGATTCAGGTGAATGCTTCTTATTTTTGTGTATTACATAGAAAATCCTTGGTGAAGAGTGGATGGATAAAAGCTAGGATTACTTATTTAATTTTATTATTGATGGAAGCTTTTGGGAATTATTGTTTGTCATTTCCAGTTGTTTGAAATTGTAAAAAATAATGTTTTTAGTATTTTTATGTAATTTATTAATAATTGTTTCTCTGATTTTTCACTATGATGACTCTACCTAGAATCTAAATTGTGTGTGGGGGATAAATAATTTCCAAACATTGTACCACACCCTAGTCCTATTTTCACCTTTCTTATCCGAAAGCAAGAACTTCTATTTATCATTTGTAGCAGATTAAGAATATTAGATTATGTTTTCATGGTCACTTAGGTCATCTGAAGGGGTTATGTATGTCACCCAATTAAAGGATGGATTATTAGTTAAATATTAGAAGCTCTTGACTATGGGGTAGTATATGCAAGAAGACATCATAACTCCATGAATTGGTCTCGAAGTAAATATTTTCACCCATTTATGAATCATTGGGTGTTGGGGACCTTTGTCCAGGATTTTTCACTATGGCTAAAATGGGGACAAATTATGGTTCTCTATTATAGCCTTAATAGTTTTATAAAAAATTATTTTTGATGAAAATGGGGTATTTCCATCAATTTATAGTGGTTTATGTTTTTTAATTCATCATTGGTTATAAAAAAAAGTTATGGAGGACATTTATCATAGAAAAAATATGAGGTTGTGGTAATTTCTTTATAGTAGACAGCCCTTGAAAGGTTGTCTCTTTGTGGATTTGAGTCTTCAGATGATTGTATCTCATGTCTGGATAAAATAATCTAGTTTTATAATTCCCCATTATGTCATGATCATTTTAGATATTCTCATTTATTGTGGAAATAATAAATCGTTGTTTACATCACTATTTTTTTTGAGCTATTTCCATAGGGTTCCCCATGTGTCGTGGGATTCCGGTTTCTATAGTATGTTCCTTTTCTATTCTGTTTCAGTTTGTCAATGTTGGTCTATTCATAAATGTTGGGAGTTACCACCACAAATATTGTTCTGATTTTTTGAAGAGTGTCTTTGTGTGGAATTTTATTCTATGTTGTGTTTTCCCATGTTGGTTCATTATAGTAGTTCTAGAGTTATCCCTAGATGAATGTCTCAATGTTATCAATTCTAATCAGTTTCTGCTGGGGTGGGGGGAGAAAGCCTCATTTCTTCCCCATGGTTATTTTCAATGCGAATTATCATTGAGATGTTTGGGTGACACATGGAGAGCTAAGGGTCACACCAAATTTATGGTTTCATTGGCCTTTTTTATTTTCATGCTTGTGATTGATTCCTCGTTACACTATGTGACTTTTTGGGGGAATAATCCTTATGAAATGGGTATAATTTTCAAACTCTAACATCGGTGTTTTTATATTAATTAATTTATTTTATTTATATGTCATATTTTATCTGAGTTTCCGTAGTCGTAGTGTCAAATTTTATTCATTTGGATGCCTTTCCATTGTTTCATTATTATCCGACATGGTTAGGAGTAACCATATGGTTCTCATGTGAATAGTCTGGTGGGTTAGAGTTGTGGGGAACGACTTGTGCATGATTTATTATACCGTGAAACAATTGTGTGGTTTGGTTCTATAAGTGGGAAATGTTGAGTGGGAATGATTAAGAACGGCTTTCAAAACCATTTTTCTACCAATTGGTATCTGTGTGACGGTTTCTAGAAGCTAGTAGTTTCTAGTGAAGGGATACCACATAGTTTATTAAATTGTTTGATTGTGAAGTGTTCATAAATAATAAAATTAGATTACAAAAATAATAATAACTGCAAAAAAAAATTAAAATAATATTTTAATAAAAGTAATAATAATAATTGAAATATTATTAACATTATTTTGAATATATTTCTTATTAATTTTATTATAATTATTATTAATTTCTTTTTTAACCAAAAAGGGGTTCCACCTACCTCTTATGCGATGACACCCCCCCCCCCTCATTCTTTACACACGATGCCACCTGAGGGGGCTCCCCAGCCGGATTCTGCTCCTCTCCCTCCGTCGTGGGAGCATACTACTCCTAGTAATCATTTTCTTATGTATGCCTCTTCTTTCTTCCTTTATTTGTGTTCCCTCTATATGATATGAGAACATAAAACCCCTAAGGTTTTTAAATGGTCCTGTTTTTATGTATTTTAATTCGTCAAGGGATTATTTGTTCTATTGGGAATAGATGCATTTGTTTGACTTGATATTTGGTCTAACACAAAATAGAATATAGGTTTCACTGCAATTTGGGTTATGGATTTTTGATTTCTTAATTTTGAATTAATTTTAATTTTTGGGTTCTTTGATTTTTGAGATTTCATTAATTTTTTATAGTGTTTGGACCTTCCTAATGTAATTTCTAGCCAATGATGTCGATGATACCAAAATGTGCAGGAATATATAAATAATATATATATATATATATATATATATATATATATATTCCTACTTTGTATATATTCAATCACAGTGTGGGGAATATGTAAAATGCAGATAAGGTTATTTATATGAGTGTGTTTGTGTGTGTGTGTTTAAATTCATGTGCATGTATGTCCCAAGAGTCGGTTCGAGTGGTCATTATAAAAAAAACATGTTTGAGGTAGGTTCCATATCCCTAACCCATTAATATTAATTGTAGAATTTATTGATTTTTTTGAAAATATTTTTTTATATTTATATTGTACATGTATAAGACATATGATATGTTTGTTATTTTTAAAAAAGTTTCTACATTTGTTATACATAATTTATAAATGTATCCATTATGTGGTTTTCTTGTTGATATGAACTCTTGACCTTGTTTGGTAAAATGTAATACATTCTAATGCTCAATCGGCCTCAAATTATTTTTTATTAAAAGTGGACAACTTAATCATTTGAAAACTATGATTAGTATTTATACAAGTGGTTTGTGTGTGCATAATAGTTATAAAAGATGAATTGAATAATGATGGGTTACTGTGTGACTTTAAATACAATAAATTTAATTTATTTTTTAATTTTAAATTATGAATGGTTTTTGGTATATATTTTATGGTAATTGTAAAATTTCCTTTCATAAATGGATATATTGGTTTTAAAATTGGTATCAATCAATTTTTATAATGTGTTGTGAATTGGTTGTTTAATTATGATTTTAAAAGGATTTGGAATGTGTTGGGTGATTATGCATTTCTAAAATGAAAATATTCTTTAAAATGCAATGAGGGGGTTTGGTAATTGGAGAATGGATTCAGAAAATGGAAAACCCCTATTAAGGAATTCCACATTGTTTTAGAAAAACAATGTTTATGTTATATGTGTTATTTATAAAATGATTTTTTGTTAAGAGGCAAGTGAATTGTGGTGTGACATTAAATGTGGATGTTCCGAAGTAGGGAAATAGGTTGGGAGGGGATGAATTGGTTTTTTGGGTAAATAATGTGAAATGTTTATTTATGTTTTATTTAAAAAATATCACAATCATTTGAAATTTATCTCCTGGTAAACCCTTAGTACCTATGTGGCAAGACTAAGACAAGTATTTAGTTAACTTAGAAGAATATTGGCATGAATTCATCTAGATAGATTGATACTACAACACTAACTAAATTATTTTTATGATTAAAGACAGCTTTAATTTTAGATGTATATCCTCTCAAGTGGCTAATGGCTGAGGAGGAAGTTCATTGTGGATCGAATACAACATTTCACTGAGGTATGATGACCTTGGTCCCCATTAACCCTAGATACATAGGTATTTACAATGGTACTTGTGATATAATTTATTTTTATATTGCTTCATGCTTGTTCTCCATTTTTTGAAACCCACGGTTCATCAATATTTATTTTCATCCATTTTGAAATGTCAACGATTCATTGAAATTATTTTAAAACATGGTGAGAAAAAAATTGTTTCATTTAGAATTGAAATTTCAAAATAATGAAAAACGTTATTTTTATTATGAAGCCTTATTTTCAAACTACCATGATTTTGGATTATTTTTAATGGTAAGGGCATAAGATGTTGTATTACCATGGAATTCCCACTGAGTTTCTCTGTGCTCACTCATACTGTATATTATTATATATAGGTTCTTTTTATGGATATATCTTGTATAGAGTGTGTTTATGTGTTTGGTGGTGACCCATGAGGTCACTAGAATGTATTTTTAAATATCAACTTCTATTTTTATTTCCCCGACTAGTGATTTGATTTTCTATTAAGTTGATATTTATTTGTCAATATTTTTTATTTGAAAAGTTGTTCCCCACTATTTTATTTTGATTCCCAACAGTAGTTTCTAGCCTGTGGGGATTGGGTACTCCCTTTGGGCCTTATTATGGGATGAATTAGGAGGTCAGTTATGGAATGAACCGGGTTGGTTTGTCATGGTAAATTTATCTACCATGGTAAAGGGTAATTTAGGAAATTCTGGTTATGAATAAAATAATTTGGACTATAAAATGACTCCAAAATAATTATTTTTTAAGTAGAACATATTTCAAACATTAACGCCTATGGATTTAAATAAATTATATTATTGGAATAATGATGGATATTATATATATATATATGATAATTATTAAAAATTAAATTATTATGGATATTAGTATACCATCTGGTAAATTATCATTTCAAAATTAATTATATGATAACGTCACTTGTTCGTACATACTGTATTCCAACTCCATGACATGATGCGATTCATTTTTCATGTACATAATTAATGAATGATTATATAACTGAATATTACAAATAAATATGTTATATATTAATGTAACATAATTCTTAAATTTATGTAACTATATTTTATTCACCTTAAATAGATATTATATGATAAAAACATATATATGAAATTGAAGCAGTTAACATCAGAAGGAAGGATAATAATGAAATAACTTTAACAGATGGAATATAATATGATATAATAGGGTAATATGTGAAATTATAAATAGGTATATGATTTTTCAATAAGTTAGTGACATTCATTAAGGAATTATATTCGATTTTAGGATATGTATGAATGAAATAAGATATAATGAAAGGGTTAATTTCACAATATCATTATTATTTGTTATTTTAATACCTAAATATATATTGGAAAATATATATCATCCACTTATATGATTCATAAATATGTTATAAAAAATATAATTAATATCATTCTATAATTTCTAATTTCTTTTTTTTATATGTGTGAAACATTACTAAAAATTTTTGAAGAAATTTATTATGTTATCCTAATGAGGTACATTTATATTTTCTAGAAAAATTAAGAGATGACTAATTATCATAACATATATGTCATGAGTATATTTCTCCACATTCATTATGACATATCCCATTGAATATTAACTTATAATAATATATTATATTTTCAAAAAAAAATTTCTTTCATAATTATATGGAATTTTACAAAATAAAAAAAATTTCATTGTAGAATTTATATTTTCATTAATAATTATTTTCAAGTATTATGTTAATATTAATTTATATTTAATATATCATTATTTTATGTTTCCTATGTTTCAATAAGAATATTTTTAATTGATACAATCCCTATAATTCATATAGTTTATAGAACGATGTTTATGACAACAATTTTTTCCATATGTTTTTTATGATTGAATGATCATTATAAAACCTCATTAATTCCATGGGTTCTTGTATGATTAATGGTTTGTATTCATGACGAACACATCAATATGGTTTTGATTATGTTAAGGGTTGGATGTATATATCACAATAATTTATTGGGTAAATATTTAGGAATCACGAGATAGACATGACTTGAATGGGTAGAAAACTTAGTTCAGTAATATTGAGATGGAACTGTTATTGAACTCAATTTCATAAGGGACTATTTCTACTGTGATGGTCTAGGAAGTGAGCCTTAAATAAAAAAGAAATGATTTTATATTCTTATGTGTATGAAAAAATTTCATTTATTATGTTAGGATGACATGAAATCTATTCATTGCATCTTTAAGATTACCTATGATTTAATCTAATACATGATATAAAGATCTCTAATATACAGGATATAGACTCAAAAGTTATTTTTATGTTATTATACCATTATACCTATGTAATATCCTATTATTACCCTTATAAAGCATCAAATATAACTCTTTTATTATTATTTATTACCCTATCATATCAATAGTAATAATTATTACGATGTGTCCACAAATGGTTTTAGTTATGAAAAAATAAGTGGGAGATGATATGGATGTTTTTTCAATTAATTTTTTATGATTCTTTGTTTCCAAAGACACTAAACAAATATAGTTCTAGATTGGTTTTATTATATTATGTAATGAATATTATTTTATTTAGAAATAATATCTATGTAAGAAAATTTTGAGAAGTTATATATGGTATCAATGAAATTTTCATGTGTCATTGAAAACAATGATAAGAAATCCTTAGTAAGAAACATAAGTATTAGTTTAAGAATAAGAACCATCCTACAGTTTTGGTGATGATCATAAATTTACTAGGATAATACCAGAGGTTTCCAAAACAGAAATTTTATAAGTAATTTTCCATTATTATTTGGTTATACCATTACGATTATTTTTCTTATAATACTATTTTTTTCATTTATTCAATAGCCTGAACCTGAATGAACCATGTTAATACAGATTATGATGTGAAATGAAATGATTTTCCTACATAGAATCCAAATTTCATTTTAGATATAATGAAAAATAATAATTCTTTGTTCAAATAAAATTCTGAAGATATTAATCATCTTGGAAAATAATTATAGTAAAAGAGGGAATAACATTTGGTTGTGTCCTTCATGAGATACGTCGTTCATCATTTTTGGGTCTTCTTGATCCATTACTGAATAAACAATATATTGGTACAAAAAAATACATATTTTGAATTCTCTAATGTTTAAAACATGATAAATTCATCTAATTTTTAAATCATTTGGAAGGTGAAGTAGATTAACAGTGGAATCTTATCAAACATATGAGCCAATAGAATGAACGTGACTCTGTGGAATGGGATCTGTTCAAGAAATTCATTGTCAAAAAGTAATTTACTTGTATTATTCATATGAATACTGATAATTAGTTCCTTGAACTTATGAAAAAGGATGATGAATATGTTGGTACCAATAAAGAAAATTTTATTAGAAATGAAAGGTATGCTTCTTGATTTATCATCATACCAAAATGTAAGATTGATCAAGTCTTTAGTGGCATAAAACCAATTCTATGAATGGAGTTATAAATAAGGGAATTAAATATCATTGAGTAAATCATTCTATGTGATATCTATATTTAGAAAGATATTGAATTTATCAATTAATGTTATTGGATTGATGAGAGGATAAAAATAGAATTCACGATAATATCTAAAAATCATAGTAAAGAAAATAATTTTTTAATTTTAAGCTCAATGTGTGGACAGAAAAAATTATTAAATTTTTAGAATGGGTCTAAATATTTTTTTGTGAAATAAGGTCTTTAGGCCATTTCATATTGATGTCATGGAATAAATATAGAAATTGATGAAACTGGAGAAAATGATACATATAATAGACCTCCCAGGTATCAATGCTTCATGTGAAAGAGAAATTGAAATTATTATAACAAATGCTCTAATACAGTGTGTGTCGATGATGGTCAACATCATCAATCTCTTAAGGACAAAATAAAAGGATACGATTATGTGATCACTTCTGGTGAGGCAGAGTATGATAATGAAGTGGTGAAAGGTACATTTACCATCAACTATAAAACATCTAAAGTTTTATTTTATTCTAGATTAACACACCCCTTTATATCAAACTAATTTTATAACGGAATAACTATATTACCTAATTTTTTTTCCTAATTTATATATGAGTACTCATATTGGTACAATTTCCACTCAAATGTTTAAAATTATTCGTGTGTTGATGTATTTGGAAAATTTCTCCCTATAAATATTTTGATCCTTCATTTTGTTGAGTTTGATGTGATTGATGGCATGGATTGGATTTTCCTAAATAGATATAATATCAATATTCTAGGAAGGGTTTTCATTTTTCATACTTTTAATGAATCCATATTAATATATATTTTTATGGATGATTATGAACATCGAGAAAAAATGACTTCCAACTTATTGTTATTATTTATTATAAATAAAGGTTATCAATATCAAACAGTTGATTAGAAAATAATCATTATTGACAAAAGTATATTATGATATTTTGATGATGTCCTTTTGGATGAATTACTAGGTCATCCACCAAATCATGATATTTTTTCAAATGAACTCCTACCTGGTTCTATGATTATTTCAAATTCTCTTTATAGAATGGGCCAATTGTGTTTCAAGAATTGAAGAATAATATCCAAGAGAGTCTTGAAAAGGGAATCGTACACCCTAGTGTGTGACCTTTGGGTGCACCTATTTTGATTATTATGAATAAATATAGATTATTGATAATATTAATTTATTATCAAGAAAATAAAATATCATTATCAAAATATATACTCTCTCCCATATTGATTACTTAATTGACCCACTATATAGAGATCAATACATTAAAAATATTGACATTCATTATAGATTCAATTAAATTTAAGGATAGAGGATATACCCAAGATGAAATTCCTTACAAGTTATGGACACTATAAATTTATATTTATTAATTATGGTCTAACCAATTATCCTTATATATTCTTGGATTTAATGAATATAGTATTCAATGTATATATTGATAAGTATGTGGTAGAATTTATAGATTACATTATCATTTATTAATAGATTATATAAGAACACGATGATAATTTGTGGATGATACTAAATACAATGATAAATTGAATTCTTTTTGAAAAATATATGAAGTATGAATTTTTGATTAAAAAGATTTATTTTTGGGTCATATAGTCTGAAGAGTGTGTATATATGTGTATCCAATAAAGACTAAATTCATTGATATTTTTCTTAGAATAGAAATTGTAATTGGGATCAAATATAATATTATTTAGCACAGATATTACAAACCTTTTGTGAAATATTTCTCATGGTTTTCCATTCAACTCAATAACTTAACATGGAATATTTTTTGGTTCATATGGATGGAGGAATGTGAATCAATTTTTGTGGAGTTGAAAAAAAGTTTATCCACTGCACTAATGTTCACACAACAGTTTTGTGTAGAGTGGTTTATGATATACATCTCACTATCAATGAATGAGATAGGATGTGTTCTCATGAATAATTATATGGTGGTTTCTTTTGCCTCATGAATATTGAAAATCCATGAGAATGATTACCCAACTCAATATTTGGAGTAAGTTTTGGTAATATTTTAATTAACTATATGGAGGAGTTATATTTTGTGGTAATGTTGTTGAATATATATGATAATAAATTTTTAATGTATATTTTTACTCAAATTTATATTAATGTTCCTAAATGGATATAATTGAAGTTGATTAGTGATTATGGATGCTCAATAAATTTACACCATAGGAATGAGAACACAGTAGGAAAATCAATGACTCAAATACAGAATGTTATTTTATATGTTATTATGACCAAAACATACCCAATATTAATGTATTGTCGAAGAATGGATATTTAAATAAAAAAGGATGTGTAGAAATCATATATTTTTCAATTCAATGTTCAAACTTCTATAAAATTGATGATCAAGGAGCCACATAAAGAATTTATAGTACTATAAAAAAGGTGAGAAATGATCCCATGTTCAGCATTGATTGTTATGTATTAATCCAATACCAATTTGTATTCATCTATAAAATGGATGAGCCTCCTAGTTTATCATTTTTTATTCATACTGGAATAAAAAAGATGTTTAGGTTCGTTAGATTGTATTTCTGATAGGATATAATGAAGAGAGATATTGTATAATATGTTTCTCATTGATTGGATTTCTAGACTGCTAAGGATGAGAGAGATAAGTCTAATGTGATGTTACACTCATTATCCAAACCAAAATGAAAAGGGGAAAGCCTCACTGTTTACATTGTCATCATACTTACAAAACCATTTTATGTTAATAATGTTATATGGGTTATTGTTAATCTCTTTATGAATTAATAACACTTCATTAGTGTCATATAAGGGTAATCTCTTGATCATTTACAAGAATATATATTAAATAATTTTTATGATTTCATGGATCACCACATTCCATTATAACTGACTTGATTTTGTGGTTTACCATGATGATATGGAGATGTCTTCAGTAGACATTGGATATATAGTTATATTTTGTTATTTAATATCATACCAAGATAGATGTTCATCCTGAGAGGACAATTAAATCTCTCCAATACATGTTGATATCGTTCTCTATGGATTTCCTTAGTGGTAGGGATAAACACCGACCTTTGGTAAAATTTTCTTAGAACAATAGATTTCACTCTAGTATTCAAATGAATCCTTTCAAATACCTCTATAGTAAAAATCCCATAACTCAAACATTATATAATGATGGTTAGGAACGAAATTTGTTGGGACCCAGTCATGTATAAGAGATGTCGAAGAAGTATCTGTCTATTTAGAAACACACAAGAGAATCCTTGAATCGACAAAACAAGTTAGGCTTAAAATTGACGAAATGTCATAGAGTTTGAAGTGGGGGTAAAAGAACTACTAGGAATATCACCATAGAGTGTGTAATAGGGTTACTTTTATTGATGATTCTATAATGTTGGTAACCAAACATTCATAAAGTGGATTTTGAAAAAAAAAATATGATGATGAGATTCTGGATCGTATAGAAATCATTTATGAATCAAGACAACCCACTTTTGTAATGTTTAATGGAAAAACCACCAATTTGAAAATGCAATGTGGGAACATGAGGATGTGATGAGGAAGGTGTGTGATCATACATTCTTTTCCACGTGATTAATTTCAACATTGAAATTAATTTTAATGTTGGTATAATTTAACATCCCAATATTTTAATAAATATGTTTCTTTATATAATATTAATTATTCAATGGGTTGGGTTGCACACAAATGTGATTTTAAATGAACCACAACACACTATAAATATACAATGACTATTTTAACTTAGACCATAAATTTGATGGAGTAAATATTAATAAATAATTTCTAAAATAAAAATATTGTCCAATATCAATAAAATGTTATTGGTATGTGCCTTCAATTTTAGTAAAATCAAATTAATTTTTTAAAAATAAAATTTCTTCAAAATGAGATTATATTATTTTTATTAATGATTATTAATTTTAAAAATTTATCTAAAATTTATTTGAGAAAACATATTTCAATTTTGTAATCAAAATGTAATAATTATTTTAATATAATTTTATTGAAGTTATTGAAAACATTTAATTTTTAAGGAAAAGTTAAAATACATATTTTTTTAAAACAATATTTTATTTAAAAGTCTATACTAAGTTAAAATATGTCTTATATTAGTTATAAATTCATATTTGTTGATTTTTTTTTTAAAAATATTCAAAAATTACTCCATAAAATTATTTTGTACAAAAATATATCAGAAAAATATTTTATTTTATAAAATGGAATTTTTCAGATAAATTGGTTTTTTTATTGAAGACTGAGGGTTTATTTTGATGTTTAATTATGTAACATATATGATTTGAATTATGAAAAAAAATATTCAAATATTGATTTATACGGTCCAAATTTAGTGACTAGTTTCATTAATTTCTGGGCAATATGAATAGTGACATAGGTATTATTGTTACCACGGTACATAGTAAATTTTGTAATTGTGGTAAAAAACTATAATTATAATAACTCTAAAATGAATCAATCACATGATATAATAATATTAGATTATGATAATTCTATCCATAACACATAAGGATCCAAATTAAGTTTTTTAATATACAATTGTCCTTGAAAATGACTAATATAATATTTATTCTTCCAATGGTCTGAAGCGCTTCATTTTATTAATGATTTTGATAATCCGCCTTTAAAGGGGTGAGGTGGAACCCTTAGAAGGCCCATAAGAATAATTATTACATGGCTCGAAGGCCTTAAATGAATTCATTGTCATGGGCTTCAAATATTACAAACATCCAAGACTAACTACTTGTAACTGCTCCTCCCCAAAATCATCATCGTGAAAACAGCTCTCCGCCTTTTCATGGCTATTCAACTACGCATTCCCTTGCATGTATATGGTTTTCATGATGTTAGGTGTAATAACCTCTCATTCGTTCCATCCATTTAACTTCTGAAATGGTGAACTCCCCTTTCTTGTCCTCCTTCTAGAACTTTTTCCTTGTAGGTTGTTTGGTTTTCCTCTACACATAAGGTGGCACAAAGGCCTTAAGGTGTCCAAAAGTCCTTGAGGTGGCCCGAAGGGCTTACTGACCCGATGGCCTCGGTGGCCCGAAGGCCTCACAGGACTCTGGGACCAAATCGGTTTCCCGAAAGCCCAAGCGAGGGAATATTCCCAGCTGCTACAATGCCAAATAGTAAAAGAAATAGTTCCCGCTACAATACCTACTACAATACTGCTCCAGTACATGGAAATTATGTATCTGCCATGATTTCTTCTCGAGTTCGCTGGATTCACTTAAGGAGTCTTCACCAACCGGGCTGAGAATCATGTGGGACTTATATAATATTTAATTCCATGGAATGCACAAAATATAATGTTATTTGTCTTAATTATCCCTTCTATTTCTACATGGGGAAATGTTATGTTATTAATTATATAACTATAAATTTTTTACCAAATAAAAAAAATCATGATATACTTTTTTTTAATTTTTGGGTCACTTAAATTAAATTATTGTATTTATAATATTTTATTTCATAAAAAATTGAAGAATTCACAATTTTTAAATACTATATATATATATGGGTATCATATATATATATATGATAAAAATAAAGTTCTGAAATATATAATATTTATATTTATCATGAAATTTTATTTTTAACTATTAGTGATCAAATAAGATTATTAAACCATTACACTACAATAAATATGTTATTATATTATTTATGTAAATATAAAATAAATGTTACAGATATTAATAAATAAAATATAATATCAGTTAATTAATTTGATTATGGATTTTTATACAATAAATTGAACTCATAGGGATATTAATTTTGTCTTAATTTTATCTTGTTATATTGCTATTTATAAAACTCCATGTAATTAATAGTTTCAAAATTGACACTAATGATAATTTACAAATACAATATTATTTAAATTATATATAAATAATGAATTTATTTTAAAATTTATTATATCTTATGAAATTTTATATATTCATCAATTATGTTATAATTTACATCATATAAGTTAATTTGAAACCTTTTAATGTTGAATTTTATTTATGTTATTTAAAATTAAAATAAGGATTACTAAGGGTTAACCATAATTATAATTTAAAAAATAATACCAAAAGATATATAAAATATATTTATTGACGTGATTAAGATTTTATCTCATCTTATATTTCAATTAATTTTATTTTTCTATGTATTTTAAATAATATTCAATCTAGTATAAAATAATATTTAGAGGATATTCCAAAAGGCCCTCATCTAGATTATAAAAGGACACCTCCTCCCCCAATTATTAACATCACATTGAGTCGTCATTATACACCATACCTTGAAATGTTATCTTATAAACATCCCGATACACATTATAGTGGATTTTTTCTTCTCATTATATGAACCAAAATGCCCCTAATTGGATATATAAAGAATGTTCTTCAAAGAAGAGGTAATCATCATTCAAGACCCTTTCAATATTTTTATCCTTGTATATTTTTTTCCAGTGTGGTTTCCCTTATAAAATAATAACTATAGTATAATGTATATTTTGATATGTTATTCTTTATTATGGAATAAATATATTTCAACTTCTATCAATCCGATGAAAAAAGTACCATGTTTGTGTAAGTATAACTTACCATCTCTTCATCATCATTTAATCTATTTTTCATCAACACTTTATTTAGATGGGTATAATGACGGAAATTATATATATATGTATATAAACATATATATATATATATATATATATTATACCAAAAATAGTCATATTGATTCTATAAATTAATAGAAAATTCCAATTAGTTATCATATGACCATTAATGAAATGATATTGTCGGTCATGTATACGTACGACCAACCATTTACATGATGAAATTCATTTTCCATGTCTATCATTCATGAATGATTATATAATTGTATACCAAGAATAAATATGATATATATTACCTTAATATAATGTTATTAAATTTATAACTATATCCTATTCCTGGAAAATATAACAATCATGAAAAAACATATATACGAAAATGAACTAGGTAACACATAAAAAAACAAAAATAACGAAGTTATTTTAAAAAATAGGTCATTAGATGATATAAGAGGATCTTATATGTTTTCATCAGTAAATTTTATTGTTCTGTAACAAGTTAATAATATTTTTCAATCCATTATATAATATTATAACATGTTTATTAATGAAATCAAACATAAGGTATGGGTCAATTTTACAATCTCTTTATTATTTTAAATTATTTATTAGTATGTACATGTTGGGGAATATTTATCTCCCATGTCATTGTTTCATAAAAAAATCCAAAAATATTTTTACTATCTATTTATAAAATTTAAATTTTTTTATACCCATGTTTGAAAATTTATTAATCTTTTTTAAATGAATATTATTTTATTAACGGGGAACTTTAAGACATTGTTGAAAAAAGTTTGAATGTAATGTTTATCTAAACATATACATCATGAATTGATTGATAGGTTTTCATAAAACCTTATTTCCTATAATATTACCTTATAATACTAAAAGGTTATTTTGATATAATTTTCTTCTTTTAAAATGATATGGCATTTTATGAGAAAATTTTTCTTCATAGAAGAAATGATATTTTCTTCAAGATTTATTTCCCTATGATATCTCATGATTATATTACATTTAAAATAATATTTTTTGACCTTACATATGTTTTAATATGGTTATTTTTTAATGAAACTAAACATATTATTCTTTTTTTATGAAATGAAATTTATGAACCCCATTTCTTTTGAATGGGATATATTATGTTCGAATGATGTTTATGAAACTCATTTCATTCAATGTGTTCTTATATGATGAATGGATTATTTTTATGATTAATACATATGTATTTTAATAAAATGTGAATGATTGGAGCTATATCTACCTATAATGAATTGGTTAAATACTTAAATCTCTTGAGAAATATTGGGCCGTAATGATTAATAAATTTTGTTTAGTAATATAGGTCTATAATGAAATGTGAACTTGGTTTAGTAATAGACATTGTCTTATATGACGTACATGGAAGTGATACATGAATAATATGGAAATTATTTTCTAAAATAATTTATATGTAATAATTTCATGTATTTTGTAACTCTCTAGTGAAATATTTATTTTATTATTTATGAATTTCATTAATTTTATCCATGAGAAGATATCATGAGCTTTTATTACATAATATACTTTTGAAAATTATTTTCATTTTCTTATAATTTTATGATAATATTTTCTCCCATGATTCCCCATATATATATATGAGCCCACCATTTTGTTATGTTATTTTCTATGTGATATAACAAAATATATTTATTAGGTTTATTCAAAAAAGTTATATAGTTATGAAGAAATAAGATGAAGGCATTATATAGGTTGTATGAATTAGTTTTTTATGTTTCATAGTTTCCAAAGACACTAAACCTATACGTTTATGATATTTTATTATCTAGTAATTATATAAATATTCTTCTATTTTTATTTAATATGTAAATTTGAGTATTATGGGCCATTATAGTTTCCATATTTTTCTCTCAGGGTCTCATATATACGTAAATAAAGGATGATCATCAAGTTTCAGTGGATTGAAATAATCCCCTTGAGATCCCTAAGATGAATTTGGATGAGGTATTGATAGATTTTGTAATGGGTTAACCATTTATATTGATCGTTTGAAATTCAATATCGGTAATGTTTTGAAAAAATCACTATGTTTACACCCATTATTTATTGGGGAAACATATTTTAGTCCAGAGTATGTGGATGTTATATGTACATGAGATCATATAACATCATGGGGAACCCATAATGACCATCTAGATATATGATGAATAATTTATATCATTATTATGGAGGGGTCAGCATGAAGATTTGGGGACCTAATTATATATGAAAATGTTTTTTCACCCATAGACAGATGGATAGAATGAGAATCCTATAAAGTTTTCTGGATGTTTTCCCGAGATCCATTGTTTTAGAAATTAGCTGGAGATGAGAGTATTAGTTTATATTAGTATAGCATTATTAAAATAACATCTATCACTCTTTATCATTAAAAACCCACTAGAGAACCCTTATGGGATACCATAAATTCCACCCTTATTATATAATGTGTTTATTGATAAATATCTCCTTGGGATAAATATAGTACATGTGATTAAGGTGATGTTTCATGTTATCCATGATTACATGAGGATAGACCAAATCTGAATGAAATATTACATGGATCATCATTTTAGGATTTTGGGACTACTACAAGGAGACTATATTTTCTTAAGAGTATCCACATGATATTAATTTTAGAGGATTAGTTGGTAAATCAATCTATATATGAGATTTATCATGCCATTAGTGATCTTACAAAGGTTTGTAAGATTTCATGATGCTTCATCATTCCCTTACTATTAGACGGAATGCATGATTTCATCCATATGTCATAGTTAATGAGATAATGTCATGTCCCAACACACATTACTCCCTAAAGAGATCCATATATCACAGATGGAGCCACATTCACTGAGTACCCAATTGAAATCAACGATCCCTAGGAGAAAACCCTATGTGGATAGACCATCACTTTTGTTCGAGTGGTTCAGCACCATGGGGGAATGCATTTGTTCTCTTCAGAGTGTTACTGATAGAAGTGTGCATAATTTTTCATCTAGTTTATATATATTCATATTTTTTGATTGGTTATCATTGAAATAGTAGATATGTATAGACTTTGGTATAATAGAATTAGTCCTTTGAATATCTAAATGTATATCTATGGATTTTCCATTGAGTATGCATTATATCAGGGTTTCACGAGACATTGAAATTAATATATTGAAAATAGTAATTAATATTAATTCATTATAAGGGATAGTTTTTATATAATTTTTTATCCCATTTTTTATCAGAAATTGGTTATTTGAAACAATGTTTGGTTCTATAACATATGTTATAATTTTGAAAGAACATTTTTTCTTCTCGACGGTGGTGAGTTAGATAAATGTACTATTAAATAGTGCATTATATAATTAAACAATTTATTCATTTATTTCAATTATTTTCCCTAGGATATTAATCCATTCTATAAATAAATTATTATGGAAAAATATATATATTATGAAATATAAAAATTTAGAAATTAGAGAGGACAATGATGAATATTTATTGTTGTTGGAATATCAGTATCAAGGAAAAATAAAAAATGAATTTAGGAAAATCATGAGATTGAAAAAAAACACATGGGTATCGTAATATTCATTTTCAAGAGATGTTTCTGACACCAAATATCAATCAAAAATCAAAGTAGGTATTGTTTTATTATTTAGGATTTTATGACCATGTAAAAATTGAATATCATTGATTTAAATCTACTTTCCCATTTTAAAGAACTTCATTATTTTCATGAGGTCGAATATTTATTTTATTTGATTCACACACGAATTCACATCAGTTTATGAAAGGATCCGACATTAAAACATTACATAATCATGAATTAAATTAATAATTCACATTGAGGATGTTTTCAGGTTTATAGTTTTTGAAAATTAGGCCATGGATATTACAGTACATATCTAATATTACAATGTATACAAATCTACTTGTTTTCCAATTTTTTCACAAAATAAAAACTCTTGAAAAAAATATTCATTTCTAGATCCTTTTTTAAACAACATGAATTTCCCTTGATCCCATCCTTGACCCAATACATCATTAAGTACTATTTTAAATTTTCAAAAACATTGGATGACCATAAAAAGCTGTGTAATGTTTATAAAACAAACAATGAAAACATTACATCACCAATACATGAATAACATAAGATCTTTAACATTCCTCATGAAATAATAATATTTATGGAATACACATAGAAATCATAAATCATAAAGGTGACTTGTGACATAATAACATACTTACTTTGTAGCTTTCACATCTACGTAAGGATTTACAATTTCAATACCCACCATAGTATAATCCATAAGTCTCTTATGAGAAACTTTCATGTTTTCCTCCATCACATTACCCAATTCATTTGAGAGCAATCTCGAGATCACCAGCCCTAGGTTTATTACGGAACCACCTATATATGTAACAATGCTCAAGAACCATAACATATTCATAACCCATAATACAAATATAATGTAAAGATAAAACATCAATATCATTTAAATATATGGAAATAAAAAGTCTATTATAGAAAAAAATTTCAATTCCAAAAAACATAAAAGTATATATGATATTTATTTTCCTTTTAAAAACATTATGGCTTGTTAAAGAAGCCATAGATCAATTACTACTCACGGTAGTGGAAAGTTCATTTTCACCACTTACGTTAAAAGAAACATATCTTTTTGTCGTTTAGTAAAATACCTCATAGAAAAATGATTCCCTATGCATGAAATTAAATGTCAAAGGTGTTTAAACACCATATGAAAGAATGTTGTGTATAAGAGAAAATATGCATCAATGAAAGGATATTGAGACGAAGTCCCTTACTTCGTGTCCGACTTGAACCGTTAGTTCTTTAGTATCCTAAATAATTATCTAATGATAATTTCTAATTTCATAAGATACATTTTAATGTTTTTATTCCTTTTAAATGAATTATTACATTCCTATAACAGTTAGTTAATTATTCGATTTCATATCAGACATTTTTTCTATGTTCGGAACTTGAGTTAAAAATGACCATCTTATAATTATAAATTGTCCATGTTGTCAAAATTAAATTATTTCTAGAATGATATTCATGATTTATATATCATATATATCATATATATGTAGTATATATATATATATGTATCTATACTAGTATATAACATTTTGAGTTAAAAAATGAAATGCACCATTCATGGAGACGGTAAGTCGTACGTACACATGAACGCTACATTTATTTCTATTTCATATTTAATGGAATAAAAACATAATTATACATAGGTATATTATAGTTCCAGTATAATATCATATATAATTTCATTTGATCCATCCTTTATACATTTCACATATAAGATGAATGAGCCGTATCATTTTGAGGGGGCGGTAGTCTGCACTTCCTCAAATGAAATTAACTTATTTACCCACTATAGAAACCATAAAAGTATTATATAAATGAAAATACAGAAACAATAAATAAATATAAATATAATATATATATATATATAATATATGAATATCATGCCATCATAATGTAAACCATATGAGGTGGTAGGGGATGATTGAACATTCATCGTTTTGTGAGACAGTAGTTCGTTGCCCAAAAAAATAGTATGTTCTCTACCCATTAAATGGATGTAACTGCATGTTTAGTTATAATAATTATTATAAAAATAAGAAAGTATATTTATGATACTTTTTTTATTATAAAATAATGGAATAATGATATTTTAGTATTTTGAAGAAGTAATATAAAACAAAAAAACTTAAGAGAAGACGTTAATGTTAAATCAGGTATCTCCCTTTGGTTTGAACAAAAATGTTTAATTGAATTGCATATTTTTTATAGGATGGATTCTAGGAGGAATAAAGGGATATAGGGAGCATAATTGGGTAGAGGTTGGGCAAGACAAGAGGATTGAAAAGTGTGTGTAATGGGATAGATGTGAGGGATTTTTATAAAGTGGTGGATGGGCACTTTATGAATGTTTAAAAATATTATTTTACTATATAATAAAATTATGTTTATAAAAGACAAAAAAAAATTTAAAGTAGAAGATTGTATGACTCATGTTCAAAATAAAATCATCCAATAAGAATTGGAAAGGTTTTGGATAGATTTTAATATTTATAATCTTATTTATTTAAATCCTTCATTAATGAGGTTAACACTGCATCATTATTGTTTCATAAATAATTTTCTTTATTCAAAGTATAATAATTATAAAAATAATTCATGATATATTAAATATAATTAATATTAAAATGAATATTTATAGTCAAATAAAAAATTTATATAACCCCATATAAGAAATTATTTACTAAAATATATATGATTGAGTCACTTTTGACTCCAATTAATATTAATTTACATAAAGTATCATTATCACTCCCAAATAGCTCTATGGGATCCCAAAATCGACCCAAGGATGCCCATGGTCAGAATTGTATCAACTAGTATGATTATGACACATTTTATGGAAATTTAATATTTAATAATAATATATTGTTACCCTTATTTAACATATTTACGCTTTGACCATGGTAAATAAAACATTTACTAAAGTAAATATTCATAATGTCAAAAAATAATAGTTATCTATTTACATAATTTGGTCCACGTAATTCCAAATATTTAATCCATTATCCCATATTCAAAACAAAAATGTTTCATAAATTATTTTAAAATTAATTTCTGTTATCGAAACAAAAAAGCATGTTTGGAAGAAATAATAACTATCAAAAGATTGACACTTATTTTTGTCCAATTTCAAAGTGAAATTACATCCAATGACCAACAATGGGTTATATTTTAAAAACATAATATAATTACACATTAAAACCAATTAAAAAGATGAATTTTACCATATATATAGATTATATTAAAAGAAAGTTTTGAATTGAAATAAAATATTTTTAATTATTCATAAAAAATTGAATTTTATTATAAAATGATAAAAAATTACCCAAAGTAAATGTTGATTTCCCTGTTCTAAATTGGAAGATTACTTTGTCAAATATAACATATAAATGTTTCCAATAATATATTTAATTTGGTTTCACCATCAAAAGGTGGTAAATCAACTTTTTAATGAGTATTAGAGTTTTTATTCTTAAAATATTATTCATTATTATTTTACACCTATAAAATTTATTAGATAAATGTAAAAACATTTAAGAAACATGTATATTCATATTGTAGTTAGTTATTTCTATTCTCACCAATATAATGTCTTTTCATTAACTACAATTTAAAATAATATTATATTATTATTTTTCACTATAACCCTACAACATATGATTTTATAAAAACTTGTTGTTACGTATCAGGTACGCCATTGAACATAGAATATCCATTAAAGTATAATTAATATTTCATTAAAAAATATTAATAAATATGGAAATGTTATATTCTTTATTTACCTGGGATGTTACATCCTTCCCCCCTTTTCAGAAGTGGGTCCTTGCAATTTTTATTCACTTATCAAATAAGTCAGGGTATTTATCTCTCATAGAATTTTCAGATTAAAATGATGCCTCTTAATCCATATGGGTTTTACCCAAAACCATTACATGATTAATTACCTTATTATGAATCATTTTCTCTCTTCGGTTAAGTATCTAGACTAGTGGTTCCTCGTATGATTTATTCTCTTCCAACTAAACTACCATTAGGCTCAAAACATGAGATGGATCTGGCATATACATTCAAAACATTGAAACATGAAAAGCATTTTGTACCTGGGATAATCATGGAAGTAAATCCAAAATGTACGCAACTGATGTAACATTATCTCTAATTTAATAAGGTCTAATGTTCCACAGATTCAACCTTCCCTTCGGACCAATACACATCACATTTTTCCATGGAGAATCCTTGAGAACAACATGATCACCTAACTTAAATGAAAGATCCTTCCTCCGGTTATCCGTATATATTTTATTTATTCTCTAAGATATTATCTGGTGCTTATAAATCAAATGAACTTTTTCAGTTATCTCTTCTACAAATTCTTCTCCCATCAGTATCTTTCACCTACTTCATCGCAAAAAGCTGGAGTTCGATAATACTTCTCATATAATGAATCAAACAGAGCCTTTTGTATATAGGAAAAAAACAGTTACTATAAGAAAATCCAACCAAAATTTTTTTTGGTCCAAACATTCTTGGAAATCGATCAAGAAAGCACGTAAAATATCCTATAAGGTCTGAATTGTTCTCTCTGAATGCGCATCTGATTGAGGATGAAAAGTTGTATTAAAATTTAATTCAGTACCCAATGACTTCTGAAGGCCTCTTAAAAAGTTATATGTAAACCTAAGATCACGATAAAATACAATGGAGAAGGGGACACCCTGAAACCTGACTATCTCTTTAACAAACAACAGAGAATGTTGATCTATAGAAATTTTTCTTGAATAAGAAGGAAATGAGAAGATTTAGTCAATT
Source organism: Viscum album (assembly GCA_963277665.1). NCBI lineage: Eukaryota > Viridiplantae > Streptophyta > Magnoliopsida > Santalales > Viscaceae > Viscum > Viscum album. The sequence continues at coordinate 798,942,898 of OY728151.1, forward strand.
GATCAGAAATAACCCAGATGACATTATTAACTCATGATATATTTTGTAATACCACAATGATGTCCGTTGATTTATTTTCCCATTTACACTCTTGTACTGGTAAAGACTAAAACATCTCTTTTGGTAACTGATGCTCTTCTTTAACCTGTTGTCGAGTCCAAAACTTCCCCGTAAAATAAAAAATATCTCTTTTCATTATATCCCACTGGTAATACTCTTAAAGATCTCTAAAAATCATAATACATTCATATTGAATTGAAAACGGAGATCAATGAGCATCACATAACAACTCATTCTTCAACTATGAATCACACGCCACACATAATCTATTCCCAACCCTCATAACAAAATTATTATTAATGTTAATTTCAAGATACTTACTATTAAGAACCAATTGTACCTTTTCCTTCATCTAACCTTCTTCCATCTACGCATTCTTCATTCATCCTAATAGAGATTATTTCACTGACACATGAAACAAAACATAGGATTTTCCTGCACCAACAACATCAAATCCAAATTTCATAAACTCAAAATAAAAAGGATCGTGTTTCAAACATAACGAGGTTAATGAAGCATTACTTTTTTAATTAAAAGCATCGTCACATTTATTTTATTTTCCTGGATGGTAATGAATTGCGAAATAATAGTATTTGATTTATTCCAATGATATCCTTTGTATCATGATTAATTCATTCATAGTGAATATATACATCAAACATTTGTGGTTAGTATATATTTCAAATTTTACTCCATACAGGTGATGACCCCATATTTTTAAAGAAAAAACAACTACAGCTAATACTGAATCATTTTTAGGGTAATTTAACTAATGATGTTTCAACTGATGTGAAGAATATGAAATTACATGTTCATTCTGCATTAAGACAGAACCAAGTCCTTTAAACGAAGCATCACATTAGATAAAAAATTCACCAATTCTGTAAGGCAATGAAAAAACTAGAGCATTCAAAAATATTATTTATATTCATGAAAATAATCATCACATTCTTTTGTCCAAATTATGTAAACACATTTTCTAGTTAACATAGTTAGTGGGGTAGATAACCGTGAAAATGTATCAACAACCCTCTAGTAATAACCCTCTAATCCTAGAAAACTCTGAATCACGTTTATATTTGTGGGTCTTGGCCATTCATCAGTAACTTTGTTTTAGAAATATCAATAGTTATGCCATTTTTTTAAAACAATGTGACAGAGGAATGAATTTTTTTATAACCAAAAGGCATTGTTGCGGAATTTCCCAAATAATTTATTTTCTTTTAAGGTTTGGAATACAATCCTTAAATCACATTCATTTTCATATTTACTTTTGGAATAAACCAAAATATTGACATCATGAACAACCACAAACTTATCCAAAAACTCCCAGAAAATTGTATTCATAAGATCCATGAATACATCAGGTGAATTAGATAACCCATAAAGAATTACTCTCATAATTTCTATATCTAGTATGAAACATGGTCTTCATAATTTATTATTCATTTACATTCAATTGATATTACCCTGAAATCATGTCAATCTTCAAAAAATATTGTTCTCCCTAGAGCTAATCAAACAAATCACTGATATGCATAAATGGATAGTTGTTCTTAACAGTGATGTTATTAAATTCTCTATAATCAATGAAAAGTCTCATTTAACCATCTTCCTTATTAACATACAATATAGGAGAACCACATGGTTATGTGCTTGGTAAAATCAAATCATTGTCTAATAACTCATGTTATTTATTCATTAACTCTAGATGTTCAATCTGAGCCATTCGACAAGGGGGTTTGGAAATTGTCATAGCATTAGGAACTAATTCAATTGTAAATTCAACTTCCTGGTTAGGTATAATACTAGACAACTCATTAGAAAAAAAAATCAAGGTACTCATTTTACATTGTCACATTATTAATAATATCATTTCTTTAGTTTTCAACAATATGTAAATTGTATCATTATTTTCTATCATTTTCTAGTTTCTATGATTCATGATATGTTATCAAAAGTAAGGATCATTCTTGTTCAGAAAATATAAATTTGTCCAAAAATCAACCACTTTACCTCTATAGTAAATCCTAGCATGAGACATGGAAATCCAATCCATAACCAAAATAACATCAAACACTAATAGAGGTAAAACAATAATGTTTGAAGTCGATTTTATCCACACAGTAGGACTAAAAGGTTATTATTTTTTCTTTTTGTATATGAATTTCCCGGAGGTGTTTTTTCCATATGTTCAGGATTCATATCTTCATAAGGGATTCCCAATTTACTAGAAAACATCTCATAAATGATAGAGTGTGTAGACCCTGAACCAAACAACAAAAAGGAATAATCTAACAAACAAACCGTATACCAGATGCTACTTCATTTGATTTCCCAACATCTGTTGATGTAGTTTAAAAGGGTTTAATGATCCCTTTTTTCTTGTAGTTTGGATACATTCCCTCAGTTGAGTTCATCGTTGGACACTCATTTGCATTATGACCCATTTCATTGTACTTATTTCATTTTACTGACTATAAGTTAGATTTTTCCTTACCATTACCCTGAAATTTTTCAGTGCAATTATGAGCCTTATGTCCCATTTTACCACATCGGTAGCACTTACTAGAAATCAAAATACATTCCCCATCATGATTTTTTCCACTATTTTTACAAACTGTAAACATATTTTTCTAACCATTAGAATTTTTTGAAGAGTTCTATCCATTTTTATGCCACCTCAACCTCTTATTCAGTTGTTTTTCAAAGAACACGTGATCATCAGCACACTCGATTTCCACATTCTCTGTACAAAAACCATGTTTTTGTCAACTTTTTAACTCAAGAGAACCTATGAACCTTCGATATATTGGCTTTAATCTCGAGTAAAAATGGTTGATTTTACCATCAACATATCTTTTCAAATTTGTAGCATACCTTTCCAGTAGAGTGAGTATTTCATAATAAGAAGCCATTGAGTCATCCTCCTACCTCAATTCTAGGAATTGTTTTTCCAGTCTAAGATGAACCCCCTTAGGAAAATATTTCCTAAGAATCATACATTTGAATTCATCCCAATCAAGTGTATCAACTTCCTCACTATCCCTGATATTTTTCACCATCGACCACCATAGATTAGATTCCCCTTAAAAATAGTAAACAACGAGAATAACCTTTTGATGTTATGAACACCCCATGACAGCAAAAATTTTCTATAGTGATTTAATCCACCCATCATCTAGCACAGGGTCAGATGATCCACTGGATGATGGGGGATTCTACATTATGAAATGTTCCACTACTGAAAATTCCACTTTGGTTATTCGGGACGATCTCTTCCATAGATTCCAACACTATTTAGAGCTGAAATCAACGTTGTCATCCATACTACAAATTGTTTAGTTCCAATTCCGACCATATCAGGTTTCTGATTTTCAAGGTTGTCTTCAACCTGTTTTCATCCAATTATTGCTGCTCTGTTTCCTCTATAAAAAACCATTCTGAACACAAAAATATCATTTCCGAATTAAGATGGTAATATATAAATGATATATCATTTCTAACATTACTTAAACTGAAAATAATATATTGATATTAATTTAACAATATTTTGACTCCTAACGTAGATCAAACCAACCTCTGATACCAACTATAAGGAAACAACCTTAAAAAATTACATAATCATGAATTAAATGAATAATTCACATTAAGGATCTTTTTAGGTTTATATTTTTAAATAATTTGGCCATAAAAGTAACATTTCATCAAAAAAATTACAAAGTAGGAAATTCTACTCAGTTTCCATTTTTTCATAAAATAATAACTCTTGAAAAAAGGGTCAGGTCTTATTCAATTTTTTAGACAACATGAATTTTCCTTGATCCCATCTTGGTCCCTATTCATCTTTATGCCATGTGAAAAACATTTCACAAAAAGGTGATGAGCATAAAAATCTCATTATGGTTTATAAAACAAAGAAGGAAAGAATTAGATCATCAAAACATACTAAACATAAGCTCTTTAACATTCCTCATGAAATCATACGATTTATGAAATACACATAGAAATAATAAATCATAAAGGTAACTTGTGGAATGCATAACATACTAACGTGGTATATTTCACACCTACATAGGGAGTTACATTTGGAATACCCATCATAGTATAGTCACTAAATATCTTTGTTGAAACAATCATGTTTACCTCCGTCAAATTACCCAATTCATTGGAGAGCTATCTCTGGCTCACCCGCCATAGGTTTATCACAAAACAACCTATATATGTAAAGATTCCTAAGAAACATATCATATTCATATAAAATAATTGAAATAAAATGGAAATATAACATTTACACATAATTTAAATATATTGAAAAAAAATCCATTATCAAAACTATTTTCAATTCAAAAATAAATACAAGAGTATATGGTGTTTATTTATCGATTAAAAATATTATGTCTTGTTAAGGAATATATAGGTCAAAAAATTCTCACAGCGGTGGAAAGGTAGTTGTCACCCCTTATGTTAAATAAAGCATTCCTTTTTTCATTTCGTAAATCAACTCGTAGAAAAAATATTCCCTTTAAATTAAATGAAATGTCAAAGTTGTTTATACACCGTGTAAAATAAAGTTCTTTATAAAAAATAATGCCTTAATGAAAGGAGATCGAGACGATTTCCCTTACCTCATAATCGTCTTGCCTCGTTCATTCTTTAATATCAGGAATAAAAATCAAATGTTAATTTCTAATTGGATAAAAACATTTTCCAAATTTATTATTTAGTTTATTTTTATTATTAATTTTCTATAACCATTAGTTAATTATTCAATTTCTTATAGGAGGTTTTGTCAAATATTGGTACATTAGTTAAAAATGAACTTCTTATAATTATAAATTGTTCATGTGGAAAAAATTAAATTATCACCAGAATTTTTTTCATGATTTAGATATCATATATAACAATGATATCTAGGATATATATGTATTTATAATAGATATAACAATTAGAGTTTATTAATGAAATACATCGTTCATGGAGGCAGTAAAGCATACGTATGCATGAATGCTACATAATTTCTATTTCATAATTAATATTATAAACACATAATGATACATGGTATATTATAATTCCATTATAACATTGAATATAATTTTATTAACTCAATCTTTTATATGTTCCACGCATGGCATTATTGAGTCACATCACTTTGAGGTGGTGATAGTCCGCACTTTCTAAAATTAAATTATTGTATTTACCCACTATTGAAACTATAAAAGTATAATATAAATGAAAATTACAGAATCATAGAAACAATATAAATATAATATATATGACATATAATTATAGTTCCATCTTAAGGGCCACCATAAGAGGTGGTAGGAGAATATTGGACAATCATCATTTCGTGAGGCAGTAGTTCATTGTCCACATAAGCAGTATGTTCATACCAACTAGATGGAGGTGTGTATAAGTGTTGTTATAATACATATCATAAAATCAAACTAGTATATTGGGGATATTATTGTTGTTATAAAATAAAGGAATAAAAATATTTTATTGGGATGGATATGTAAAATGAAACCAAAGATCTTAATAGAAGATGTTACCTTGAAATTAGGTATCTTCTTTTGGTTTGAACCAAAAGGTTTAATTGGATTGCCTTCTATCTATAAGATGGATTCTAGATGGAAGATATGGATTTAGGGACCTTAATTGGGCATAGTTTGTATGATCCTAGTGGCTTGAAAAGTGTGAGGAATGTGTTGTAAATTATGGTTTTTTATAGGGGGGAGGGGCTCTTTAAAAATGTTTAAAAATATTATTTTATTGTATAATGACATTCAGATAATAAAGAACCAGTACTTATTAAAGACAATATATGATTACTCATGTTCGACATAAAATCAATAAATAAGAATTTTGTAGTTTTTTGATATTTTTATAATCATTATAGTCTTATTTTATTGAACTATTCATTAATGAGGTCAACAATGCATCATTATTGTGTCATATATAATTTTATTTATATGGTGTCTAGAAATAATAAAAAAATTAACATGATGTAGTAAATGTTTTTATCTTTCAAATGAATATTTATAGTCTACAAGATAACTTAAAAAACCTAATGTAACAATTGATTTACTAAAAGATATATCTTTAAGTTATTTTTGACTTTACATTAAATTAATTAATATAATGTGTCATTAGCAATCCTATGTGGCTCCATGGGGTCCCAAAATCGACAAAAGGATGACCATGTTCGGAAATTTATCAATCAATAGGATTTGGACATATTTTAGGGTAATTTGATATTATTATAATAATATTTGGTTACCATTATTTACTAGATTAACCCTTTAACCATGGTAAAAAAAAATTACTTAAGTAAATATTCATAATTTATAAAAAAAGTTACCTATTTACAAAATTTAGACCACCTAATTCCAAATATGGAATCTGTTTTTCTAAATTTAAAACACATAAGTGGCAGAAATTAATTTAAAATTAATTCCTTCTAACAAAACCAAAAGTCTCTTTTTAATAAATAATAACTATCAAAAGATTGATAATTATTTATATCCAATTTCAATGTTAAATTACTTACAATGACGTGCATTATATTAAATGGTAAAAACATAAAATATTGACACTTTAAAACAAATTAAAAAGATAATATAACCATATAAATAAATTATATTAAAAGTTTGTTTTGAATTAAAATATAGTATTTTTAACTATTTATTAATATAGAATTTTATCATAAAAATGCCAAAAATTTTCACAAAGTAAATTTGGATGTCCTAATTTTAAATAATAATTTTAATTTTCTTAAATAGAACTTATTAATGTTACCAAAACAAGATTGAAATAGGGTTCTCCATGAAAAGATAAAAAATCGACCTTTTAATGAATATTAGTGTACTTACACTTTAAATCATATTCATTCTTATTTTAAGACTCTGAAATTTATTGGATAAATGTAAAATCATTCATCAAACATGTATATTTAAATTGTAGTTATTTCAATCAATTCGTTCCAATACAACGATTAGGCGTTAACTACCATCGAAAATAATAATATAATTTCATTTTTCAGTATGACCCAACAACGTAAGATTTCAAAGAATCTCGTTGTTGATTATCGGGTACGCCATCGAACATAGAATCTCATTTAATGTGAAATTTTTATTTTATTCAAAAATCAAAATAAATATCAAAGTTTCGTATTCTATATTTACATAGGATGGTTCATTTTCCATGATTATACAATTCATTAGATGATAATTCATATGTTAATGATGGTTTCACATTATTCATGTGATTTTCCGATAATGTATTTGTGCTTTTCATCATTTGACCAATCGGTTGTGGTTTTACAATGATCATAAATCTATATTCATAGAATATATATTCACAATTTACATATTATTTTATTTTTATTGGATTGGGATGCATAATGGGATAAATTAATTAGACCCATGTCGTAGATATTAGTCCATTGATTCTTTATATGGTAGAGGTGACGTGGCAACATGATTTGACATGAATAAACCACATCGTTGTTGGGTGGATTGAAACCTACCAATTTTGATTGATAATGAACGGATACACTTATATTTGACAGCATATATTTCAAATAAATATGAAGTAGCTATGGTGGGAAATTATGTTAGACACATGAATACTTACATTGATTAGTGAAAACACCAATGAAACCATGTATAGTCTAGGAGTTACAACCACATGACACATTTTTCTAATTATTTAATTACTTTTAGAGTTGGAGTTATGGTTAGAGTTTCCACATAGATTCATATAGGAGAATTAAAATTTTTATTTTTTCATACTATGAAAACATAAGGTTCATTGTTAGAGGTAAAACATGTGTCCTTCATACATTATGATAATTTATTTTTCATTTTGAATTGCACATGGTTTGTTATTAGGGTCCACCCATGGTTGACTCCAAGTCATGTGGAACATAAGATAAAATTTTTGGGGTTTTTTTCAGTGTGTTCCATTATATCTACCCTATTGTTTATACCATTTTTAAAATATGTTGTTGGCTCTATAAACTTATTGATAGAGTGCTGTCGTGGGTGCCCTCAAATGATTAGTGTGATCATGGGGTACTTAGGTGCAACAGAGTGGCTGACCAAGGTTTTCTCTCAAAGGAGGAAGTGAATTTGACAACTTATTAAAGGTATTCTAAAAATAAATAAAATATAATAGAATAAAAACAATACTTTAAAGGATTGGTGTTTCTTATAGTTTATAAATCTAGAATAAGTTTTCTGGAAAAATATTGTATATTTATTTTTTGTGTAGTTTTGAAATGAATTTTGATTAAATTGACACAATAAGAAGATGTTTTTTAGAAATCTATTTTAAAAGGCATAATCGATCTAACTCTACCACTTAATTTACTTATTAATAATTATAATTGAAACCAATATACACTCAATTATGATCCCCTAAT